>QJPP01000638.1:0-617500 GCA_003996215.1 Jaltomata sinuosa
GGTCCTCGCGGACGTCCACGAAAAATTTCGGCTAAAATACCACCGGACGCACATATCACACAAAATCCATGGACTATAGCACACGAAAAAACCGAAAAATCCCTATTTCCCGTTCCGGGGCACGTTTGAAATCCTAAAACCCCACGTTTAGCCCTCCAAACCAACCCGCGGCATTAAATAGGTCCTCGCGGACGCCCAAGGAAAAATTTCGGCCAAAATACCGCCGGACGCACATATCACACAAATTCCATGGACTATAGCACACGAAAAAACCAAAAAATCCCTATTTCCCGTTCCGGGCCACGTTTGAAATCCTAAAACCCCACGTTTAGCCCTTCAAACCAACCCGCGGCATTAAATAGGTCCTCTCGGACGCCCACGAAAATTTTTGGCCAAAATACAGCCGGACGCACATATCACACAAAATCCATGTACTATAGCACACGAAAAAACCGAAAAATCCCTATTTCCCGTTCCGGGCCACGTTTGAAATCCTAAAACCCCACGTTTGCCCCTCCGAACCAACCCTCGCCATTAAATAGGTCCTCGCGGACGCCCACAAAATATTTCGGCCAAAATACCGCCTGACGCACATATCACACAAAATCCATGACCTATAGCACACGAAAAAACCAAAAAATCCCTATTTCCCATTCCGGGCCACGTTTGAAATCCTAAAACCCCACGTTTGCCCCTCCGAACCAACCCGCGCCATTAAATAGTTCCTCGCGGATGCCCACGAAAATTTTCGGCCAAAATACCGCCGGACGCACATATCACACAAAATCGATGGACTATAACACACGAAAAAACTAAAAAATCCCTATTTCCCGTTCCGGGCCACGTTTGAAATCCTAAAACCCCACGTTTGCCCCTCCGAACCAACAAGCGCCATTAAATAGGTCCTCGCGGACGCCCACGAAAAATTTCGGCCAAAGTACCGCCGGACGCACATATCACACAAAACCATGGACTATAACACACGAAAAAACCGAAAAATCCCTATTTCCCGTTCCGGGCCACGTTTGAAATCCTAAACCCCCACGTTTGCCCCTCCGAACCAACAAGCGCCATTAAATAGGTCCTCGCGGACGCCACGAAAAATTTCGGCCAAAATTCCGCCGGAAGCACATATCACACAAAATCCATGGACTATAACACACAAAAAACCTGAAAAATCCCTATTTCCCGTTCCGGGCCACGTTTGAAATCCTAAAACCCCACGTTTGCCCCTCCGAACTAACCCGCACCATTAAATAGGTCCTCGCGGACGCCCACGAAAAATTTCGGCCAAAATACTTGATGTGACGCCATTTTACATCACTTTCGACTCCTTTTTACTAAGAACAATCGTGCGTTTTCAAGCAACCGTTGTTGTTTTTGATGTTTTTATGTTGTATTTGTAGGAAATGGAAACAAACACGGAAACAGACGGAAATACGAGAAAAAGAGGATTCTGCCTAAGAGTGACGGCCTGAGTGACGGTCCGTCACACATGTGACGGTCCGTCACAGAGACCGTCGCATGGAGGCAGCAAAGGAGGCGGCACCACTGGTTAACAGTGACGGTCCAGGCGATGGTCCGTCACTGCCTTGACGGTCCGTCAGCCTGGCCGTCAAGTTAAGGCAGTGGCGTTAAGCGGCTGCCCGCGTTTTGGGGATTCCTAGCCCGTTTTGGATTTGGCTTCTATTACTCCTATAAATACCCTATGATAGGTTTATTTTAATTATTATTCACCCATTAGTTTAAAACACGTTTTAGTTATTTTTGAGATCAAACAACACGGTTCATTTGTATTGAACTCGTGTTCTTGATTCGTTCGTGAGTTCTTGGTATTTCTTGTTCTTGGATATTGGAAGATTGATTGTTTCATTATATTGTAAGACTTTTCTTCCCTTTATTATGAATACAACTATTTTCTCTTCTTCTTCGAGCATGAGTAACTAAAACTTCCGCAACTAGGGTTGTGGGAGCCATGGCTAAAGTAGCGATATAGATTCCGGGTAGCGACGGGTTCAATTTACATGTAGTCACGTTGTTAATCATACTTTATGTCACGTTTTCTAGTGGTTGCAAACATTAGAACATGCCTAGGTTTAATTTGCTTGAGTAAAGAGATTAAAACCGGGAAAACTTGATTAATAACAAGGATTCGAGACTACTAACTCTCGTCTAATGATTAATGCCGTAACTGGATTAAGCTACTTGATGTTAGGATTGAAAGCTAAAAAGCACATCTTTTCGAGGTCGAGAGAATAGAAAAGGAAATTTGTTTATTTGGTCGAGAGACGTTTAGACGATACAATTGACGCAATCACATCGTGACACGTATATAGAAAGAACCCGGTTAAGCCTAGGATCGACATTGTTACAAAAGCCATGGTGAACACGTCCCTAGTTCATTCTCTCCTATTGATTATTTCTCTTACATAATTGTTGCTTTTGTGCGCGTTGATTACAAAACCCCCCCTTTAATTACCGGAAACAATTGACGACTAGTCACGAACTTCACTAAAGACTTAATCTTCACCATATTCTCTGTGGGATTCGACCCCAACCTTTGTTTGGGTTCTTTACTTGACAACGATCGCTTACGCTTCTTTAATTAGAAGTGTAGTTTGAGCGTTATCAAAAAGTGGCGCCGTTGCCGGGGAGTACGGTTTTTGATTAAGTCTGGTGTGTTTAGTTGACTTTTAGTCATAATTTCCTGCTTTTATTTTTGTTTGTTGTTTTTGTTTTTGGACAGGGTACAGGTTGTGCATGCCAAGCACCCGAGGTTCGGGGGAACAAATTTTACCTTACGACCCCGAACTTGCGAGAACATTGAGGCGGAATATGGCCGCACAATTAGACGCAACAAGGATCGCTGCAGAACTGCAGGCCCAACAAAATTTGAATGCTGGTGGTCTGCAGGATGATGTGGTACGGAATGATGAGGATCTCGATTTAGATGGAGCTGGCGCTACGGGCGCCATTATTGTTCCACCGCTACCGCCCGGAGCCAAGTTCAACATCACTAGCACGATGATCCAGCTGTTGAACTTGATAGGAGTGTTCCGCGGTGTTGCTGGTGATGATGCAAATCAGCACTTGATGAATTTCGTGGGCATCTGCAAATCGTTCGAATTGCCAGAAGTGAGTCAGACAGCGATCAGGCTCAGGTTGTTTCCGTTGTCTCTGTCTGATGAGGCAGCTTTGTGGTTAACAGAATTGACCCCCGACTCTATCGCAACGTGGGGAGAGTAGAGAGGAGCTTTCCTAGAAAGGTTCTTTCCTCCCTCTCGGATGATACAGTTGAGGGACGAGATTAGCAACTTCAGGCAGCAACCGCACGAAGCACTGCACGAGACTTGGTTGCGATTTAAGAAGAAGCTGACACAGTGCCCCAACCATCAGCTGAACAACGAATTCTTGATGCAGACATTCTACAGGGCACTAAATTCGGCTACCAAGCCGACATTGGATAATGCAGCAGGTGGAGCGTTTATGGGTCGCACTTTTGCCGACGCCACAGCTATTTTAGACAGGCTCACCAAGACCAACAGGGCCTGGCACACACGAGATTCAGAGGTTGCAGCTAGCACCTATACAGTTGGTATGTCAGCTGAGCAGCGTAGGAAAGAGGAGGAGCGCGACCAAGACATGGCGCACCTGAAAACGCAGTTGGATCTCCTGACAAGGCACTTGACGTCAGGAAGTATAGAGAAGGTACAAGCTGTGGGTTCCCAAGGTATAGAGACTGAGGAGGCCAATTACTTGGGGGGTTTCCAGGCCAATGGCCAGGGAAACCAAGGTCGGAACTATCAGCGAGACAACCACTATGAGAAAAGTGGCTACAAAGAGCGCGACCAAGGAAACTGGAGGAACAACACCGATAGAGGTGGGTTGTATATACCACCTGGCAATCGGGACAAAACTGGCAGCGAGGCTGAGACGTCCAAACTTGAGAACATGATGGCGAAGATGCTGCTTAAGGTGGAATCGACTGACTCTGGAGTAAAGGCAATGCGGAATGAGTTATCAACTTTGAGTCAGGTAGTGGAGTCACACTCAACCGCGATTAAACAACTAGAGCAGCAAGTGGGTCACATCTCAGCATTGCTAAACCCAAGGAAGATAGGTACCTTGCCGAGCGACACCATCCAAAATCCGCGGAATGATGCAAGCTGTATGGCGATCACCACAAGAAGCGGAAAAATATTACCGGAATCACATCCGGTAACTCAAACTCAAGGTGATATCGCGGATGAGGAAGAGGCGGTAGAGGAGGAAACTCCAAAGCCCGCAGATAAAAGAAAGGAAGCTGAAAAGCTTCCAATTATGATGCCTCGACCACCACCTCCGTTCCCACAGCGTTTGAAGAAGAAAGCTGACGATGGTAAGTTCCTGAACTTCATGACCATGTTGAAAGAGATTTCAATAAACATACCATTGGTGGAAGCGCTGGAACAAATGCCCGGTTATGCCAAGTTCATGAAGGACTTGATTACAAAGAAGAGGTCGGTGAGTTTTGAACCGGAAGACAACCTCCATCACTGCAGCGCTATCTCTTCAAGGTCGTTAGTTGAAAAGAAGGATGATCCAGGTGCGTTAACTGTTCCATGTACTATCGGGAAGCTCAACTTCGGAAGAGCTATGTGTGATCTTGGTGCTAGTATCAATTTGATGCCGCTAGCAGTGTATAACAAATTGGGTTTGGGAGCTCCTAAACCAACGTCCATGAGAGTGATGATGGCTGACCGTTCGGTAAAGCGACCAGTAGGGATATTGTCTGATGTGCTAGTAAAGATCGGCAAGCTCATCTTCCCAGCTGACTTTGTGATCTTGGATTGCGAAGTAGATTTCGAAGTTCCCATCATCTTGGGACGACCATTGCTAGCCACAGCAAGAGCCTTGGTTGACATGGAGAAAAACGAACTGACCTTCAGGCTGAACAATGAAATGGTCAAGTTCGATGTGTCCAGAGTAATGAAGCAACCAAGTGACATGAGGGTGGTCGCGGTCATCAATGCTATTGAGGAAGCCCCTGCGGATGTGTATCTTGAGGAGAAGTGTTTGGTCGAGACTCTAGCTGTTGTAAGAAGTATGGTGCGAGAGCGTAAACATGTAGAGGAAGGCGGTGAAATTAAATCTAGAAAACGAAAACACCGCAAGAGAATCTGCAAAGAAAGAGCGAAGAAGTTGTCGCGACTAGCGATGGAGCCCAAAGAGGAAGCTGGAACGCCACACTCCATCGAGTTTTCCTGTTTTAGAGACCCTGGCGGTCTCCAACAACGTTCCACAATCTGAGTCATATCGACTTCACAGGTATTCCTTTATTCTCACAGTTTTTAGCTTGCATATCTATGCATTGGGGACAATGCATGAGTCTAAGTTGAGGGTGTGGGGAAACCTGTGAGTCACCACCGAGGGTTTTTGTTGCCGTGTTTCTTTTCCCTCCGGTGTGCTATCTAGTAGAACCGGCATGTTTAGGTTGTTATTTTAATTTTTTTTTAGTGTCTATAGCAAGCATGCGTTGTTCTTGTCTAAAAACGAGGCCCCTTAAAAATTTTCTGGTTTTAAGCTTATGTTGAAACAATTGACTGTCTGGATCCTTGTATGTCATTGTGTGATTATGAGTAGAATGAGTATGCTTAAGACGAGCGGTTGTTTGATAGTTGGTAGCGATATAGTTTCTTGGTGCCAAGAGCGTGTGAGATTATTGTCATAAATTCTTACTCTGTGCATGCATCTAGAACTTGCCCGGTCTATTTTGTTAAGTTCGAAGTTTTGTTGCTTAGGAAAGGATCACAGGCCCTTTTTGCGTGCAGTCCACTTAACCTAAAAGACCGTCCAAATATGAATAATCCTTTGATCCCTATTTGAGCCATAATTGACCTTGTTCTTTCAATAACCTGTCACCGTTCCTGTTTAACTTTGAATCCCTATTTTGGCCCTGGTCCTTCCTTGAACATCGTGCACCTCAACTCAGGCAATCAGCCTAAGTTGAGGGTGGCTACTATAGAGGTAAACCCTGTTTTGGCCCTGGTCCTCCCTTGGACATTGTGCACCTCAACGCGGGCAATCAGCCTAAGTTGAGGGTGGCTACTAGAGAGGTGAATGATAAGAAAAAGAGGATAGTGAAGATTGGTTGTGAATAGAATGAAAAGTCGGGTGTGTGCCTAAGAAAAAAAAAGAAAGAAAAAAAGAGATGAAAAAGATCGAAAAAGAAATAAAAAGAATTGTCAAAGTAAAGAGGCCGCACCTGTAGCTAGAAAGAAGGAAATATAAAGGTGAATAAGGATGGACAAAGTAAGTTATGTGGTAATAAGACGTCGGTAGTTCCAAGGAGGGCTTAGTCACTAACCCCTAAATGTATCCTACCTGCACCCGAAGCCTCATTACAAGCCTAAACAAGTCCTGTAGTGATCCTGAGCGGCTTTCTGAAAAGCTGAAATAGAATAGTAAGGGCAAGCCTATGGTATCGCATGTGCATTGTTTGAAATCATTTGTGAGTGCGAGCGCGTACCTAGTCCCAAATCTGGTGTGTGGGATTTCTTTGTGGTGAGGGCACCAAGATGTCTGTATTGTCTATTGATTGTTAGGATAGCTGCGCGTGTGTATGTAGAATGTTCTATCATATCGGAATGACATGTTTGGATCCTTGCAAGTTAGTGTTTCATACATTCGTGTGCTACGAGGGAGCTTGATGTAATTGAATAAGTTTTGAATGACCATGAGTTGCTATAGACATGAGTTGTTTCTTAGTTGAGTCGTAGTATTGTTTTTATGTCATGTTGCTTGAGGACAAGCGAACGTTTTAAGTTGAGGGTGTTGATGTGACGCCATTTTACGTCACTTTCGACTCTTTTTTACTAAGAACAATCGTGCGTTTTCAAGCAACCGTTGTTGTTTTTGATGTTTTTATGTTGTATTTGTAGGAAATGGAAACAAACACGGAAACGGACGGAAATACGAGAAAAAGAGGATTCTGCCTAAGAGTGACGGCTTGAGTGACGGTCCGTCACACAGGTGACGGTCCGTCACAGAGACCGTCGCATGGAGGCAGCAAAGGAGGCGGCACCACTGGTTAACAGTGACGGTCCAGGCGACGGTCCGTCACTGGCTTAACGGTCCGTCAGCCTGGCCGTCAAGTTAAGGCAGTGGCGTTAAGCGGCTGCCCGCGTTTTGGGGATTCCTAGCCCGTTTTGGATTTGGCTTCTATTACTCCTATAAATACCCTATGATAGGTTTATTTTATTTATCATTCACCCATTAGTTTAAAACACGTTTTAGTTATTTTTGAGATCAAATAACACGGTTCATTTGTATTGAACTCGTGTTCTTGATTCGTTCGTGAGTTCTTGGTATTTCTTGTTCTTGGATATTGGAAGATTGATTGTTTCATTATATTGTAAGACTTTTCTTCCCTTTATTATGAATACAACTATTTTCTCTTCTTCTTCGAGCATGAGTAACAAAAACTCCCGCAACTAGGGTTGTGGGAACCATGGCTAAAGTAGCGATATAGATTCCGGGTAGCGACGTGTTCAAATTACATGTAGTCACGTTGTTAATCATACTTTATGTCACGTTTTCTAGTGGTTGCAAACATTAGAACATGCCTAGGTTTAATTTGCTTGAGTAAAGAGATTAAAACCGGGAAAACTTGATTAACAACAAGGATTCGAGACTACTAACTCTCGTCTAATGATTAAAGCCGTAACTGGATTAAGCTACTTGATGTTAGGATTGAAAGCTAAAAAGCACATCTTTTCGAGGTCGAGAGAATAGAAAAGGAAATTTGTTTATTTGGTCGAGAGACGTTTAGACGATACAATTGACGCAATCACATCGTGACACGCATATAGAAAGAACCCGGTTAAGCCTAGAATCGACATTGTTACAACGCCATGGTGAACTCATCCCTAGTTCATTCTCTCCTACTGAGTATTCTCTTACATTATTGTTGCTTTTGTTTACGTTGATTACAAAACCCCTCTTTTTATTTATTGGAAACGATTGACAACTAGTCACATAATTCACTAAAGTCTTAATCTTCACCATATTCTCTGTGGGATTCGACCCCAACCTTTGTTTGGGTTCTTTACTTGACAACGATCGCTTACGCTTCTTTAATTAGAAGTGTAGTTTGAGCGTTATCAACGGGCTGGGTATGCCTGCAGGTTCTAGCCCCTAGAGTATGAACTACCAAAATTTCCCTCATGTCGTGGCTTCTTGGCTAAAGCCTTAGCCTGCCCCGCTTGCTTGACCCCTTCCAACTTCTTCACATAATCTACCACTTCATTGAATCCCCTCCCTGATGAAGTCATATGCACTGACAGTACCTGTAGCTCAGTATTCAAACCTTTCACAAACAACCGGACCCGTTCCTCCTCGAAACCCACCATCTGTGTGAAAAAATGAGACAAAGTGTGGAACTTAGCCTCGTAAACAGAGACTGACATGCTACCATGATCCAAGTTTAAGAACTCATCCTTCTTCCGGTCCCTCAAAGTACGGGGTACGTACTTCTCTAACAATAAAGCCTGGAACTGTTCCCAAGTCAGTGGGGGTAGAACAGAAGACCGATACTCCATATGAGACCTCCACCACTGCTTAGCATCACCCTACAGCTGAAATGTGACAAACTTAACCCCATGCTGACGTACAATACCCAACTTGTGCAACCTCTCATAGCAATCCAAGATGAACTCATATGCATCCTCCTTGTCGGTACCCTGAAATATCGGAGGTATCAGCTTGAGAAACTTGGTCAGCATTGGCCTGAAGAAGTCATTCGTGCCTGAAGTGGCGTCCATCCTAGGTCCTGTAGAAATCGCTGACTGAGTATTCAAAGCTTGATTTTCAAATGTCATGGGTATGGCTCCAGCACCCACCAACCCACTCAAAATATTCCAAGCCTGTTGAAAAGCTTCTGGTGTCATATCAAGAAGGCCTGCACCCCCAACCGGTGTTGCCTCTGCCTGTGCCTCGCCATCTTCAGTCACAACTTTTACATCTTCAGCAACATTTTCCTAAGGTGGGGGAAGGGTTGCCTCACGCTCTCCAGCAGCCGCTTGAGCTCCACCCCTGGCGGGTGCGGATCTACCTCATCCTCTGCCCCTTCCCCTGCCTCTACCACGGACAGCCGGACCCGCTACTGGAACCGCTTCTCTAGCTCCATTGTTCCTTGTATTAAACATCTACGGCCAGAAGAGTGGATAAGGTTAGATACCAATTTATATCACCAGATACCAATTGAAATCAAATTATAGAACGAAGGAAAGAAGTAAGAGATAGTTTTTCCTAAAGCCCCATAGCCTCTCGAAGAAAAGTACGGACGTCTCCGCACCGTTCCGCAAGACTCTACTAGACCTATTTGGTACAATGAGATCAACGAACCTAGGGCTCTGATACCATTTTTGTCATGACCCAGACCATCGTGAGTGGCACTCACCCAACCCCTCCCAGGTGAGCAAACCATCACTTCCCCGAACTTAACCGTTCTAACAGCTCAAAACCAAAGTGCAAAAATTAAACTAACAATGCAATAATAACAAAACCACTTCATTAATATAAACCTGTGAAAATTACCCCCTAAAATATGAAAGTCACAGTACCAAACAATCTACCAATATCTAGAATATGGGGATGCAACCCCAAAATAAGAAAATAGTTTAAGCCTGAAACAAATGGGCTACAAATCTAATAATATATTCAAGGCAGCTCGATCAAAGTAGCTCACTCTTGAAGTCTGGAAATGTCGGTACTACAGATGAGGTCCGTCTCAACCGATGGAAGATTGACTGTACTCATAAAAAGAAAAGCAAGTGCAGTATTAGTACACCACCACTGTGTACTGGTAGGATCATCAGCCAGATCTAAATAAAAATAGTGTATAATCAGTACAATAAATCAAGTATAAGTACGGAAGACATACAACAAGTCAACAGGCACCCCTAGACTACAAGTCTCTACCTAGCTTGTTCCCGCATGAAATCCACCCTTTCTAACTGTAAGCAACAATCATATAACCAATAAACTATCCCTTTTTGTCTAACCCAGACCCACCATGGGATCCCCTCTAAACAACACCTAAGTGTTAACCAGACAACCCGGCCTAATCCAAGGCCAACTCAATAGATACAACAGGATTCTCGGTCACTCAAGGACCACCACCGAATATCACATTTCAATAAAACAGTCCGGTCCACTCATGGAACCAATAACAGTTAATGCAATACAATATTATCAATGCAATGATGCAGTAAAATAAATTCATACCAGGCGTGGTACCCAAGCCAATCGTCAGTAACCCGTACCAAGCGTGGTACCCGAGCCAACCGTTAGTATTCTCATACAAAGCGTGGTACCCGAGCCAACCGAATATCAATTAATCCATAGTCAAATAATGAACAAACAACTTGTAAAACCAATAAGCAACACACCGTTCAATCCACAGACTGTAAAATAGGACCCTTAGACATTCTAAATAATTCCTCTAAGCAATGTAATTCATACAAACACTTAGATAAGAGTACAAAAATATACAACATTCACAGGAATCGTAAGCCATCACCTACCTCGAATAATCAAGCTCTACAATGCCAGATCTTTCTCTTTTTCAGGATCCCTTGCTTGTTCTTGGTCTAGAAACAAACACATAAACACTATAGTTAATTAACTGGCCTAAATTACCCAGATTATACAAAATCCTAATCCCTATGCCAAACCATGATCATCCTAACCCTTTTCGGGCTTTTCCATCATTAATTCACCTAAGATTATCATTAATACCGATACATTTAGAGAATTTAAGATTGGTGATCATTACCCATTAACTATAAACAATACCCAAAAACTCTAGCACCTTAGAATTCTCCTTTTCCCCGGAATTCTACAATCCTAGGTTATCCCAAACCTTTTTCCAAGTCCACCCCTGGAAATTCTATATCATATAAAATATATTACAGAGTTTGGGGAGTAGAATCCTTATCTTTAGGATGAAAAATGGTGAAAAACTGGTAGAAATCGCCCAAAATTGCCCCCTTCTTCTCCCAAAATGTTTCAAGAAAAACTAAATTATTTTAGGGAAGTTTCTGCATTAAATCCCATCATGCTCTGTTATAGCGGTCCACTCCACTATAGCGGTACCACAGTAGCAGAGTCGTCTGCTATGGCGGAGGCTGACCGACTTTGACTTCCGCTATAGCGGTAATTTCTACGCTATAGCGGAGGTCGCTATGGCAGAGTGTCAACCACCATTTTACACGGGATAGAAAGTCATAAAATCTCTAAAACTAGTCTATTTTACAACACACTTATTTTTTTGACATTCCAAAACAACCTCTTCACGTCAACCTCGATTTCGAGAGTTCTACTTACCCGAATTCGATTCTGAAAAGTCCCCTGGACTCCTTTATATTTTGAATACGTGGAAAACTTGCTCAAAACAAGACTCCTAACTCAATCCTTACCCGAATTTCCCTTGACTCCATCTCGCTTCAAAACTGGCCGAGGCTAGCCTAGCCCCGAATTTTAAACTCCCAAACTCGGAGTTTTCTAAATCTAAAACTTGGTATGATTAGACTACCCGTAACGACAGACCCGGTCATTACAACCCTCCCCCTCTTTGTTGTGATTCTCCCTCCGAATTTCTGAAATGAGGACAATAAGAAAACTACACGCATCTAGGCAGTAGTTCGGCATCGAGGTAGGTTATGATTTAATTTGTGGTAAAGAATTTGATTAGTAAGCATGAATTTTTTATAGAGATTGACGAAGACAATATGGTTAGGACTTCGAGCACAAAATCTGGATGTAAATTGCTAGATTTAGTTCATGAAACTGAAATCTGCGGATAAATATGTCATGCTATGTGAACCTTTTATGGGAGATGAGTTAGGAGTATGTGATTTTTAGGGCTTAGATGTTGCAAATAATGTGATAGTGGAAATCGAATTTAAAGGTGAAAGTTTAATTAGGATTATGAATGGTCAATCTCTAATACGAATTTGGTGTCCTTGTGAAATATTTATTGACTAGTGGTGAAGTAATTATGAGTAACTACTATCAATTAGGGTGATGTCTATAGCCCATGGTAAGGATTATGGTCTGGTATGCGTAACATGTTAATTGGAGTTGTGACTCATTAATACACGTATGTGGTTGAATTATTTAACTGGTGATTGATCTTTGAACATGTTTGAAATATATATGTTTTCATGTTATGCTTGAACGAATAAACTAGGTGTACATGAATTGATAAATGAACTGAGGTGAATAAGTATAACTGTGATTTAGTGCACTGTGTATATCATGAAGAATATGTCTAAGAATTATATGTGCATTGACATTGTCATTTATTATGAGATCGAGTACCACGCTGGTACAAGTTGATATTGTTACTTATTATGAGATTGGATACCACATCAATATATGTTGATATTGTTACTTATTATGGGATAAGGTACCACGCTGGTACAAGTTGACATTGTCACTTATTATGACATTGGGTACCACACCAATATGGATTGATATTGCACTAATGGAAAATAGTTCCGGAGGGTACATGGACCCTGGTGTGTATTCTGCAGGTCATGACTAGTTGGACAGAAATAAGATCCATTAGCATGTGTGTACACTCTTTCTTCTATCACTGCATTATTTCATGGTCAGTCATGGTGAGATGGTATTATGGATAAAGATGAGACTAGAGGTAATAGTTGTATTGATGAGAGATATATGGACTTAGATTCTATGTGTTATGACTATCAAAAGTGAATTCTTTTATATTTTGTGATGGTATTCAGTAACTTATGTGAGCTTGATACTACTGTTATTGACTTGAATTAAATGATTTGTGTGAGTTGATGCATATTGGTGTTTATCGTGGTATTGGTGTTTGTCGTGTCTGCTTGGGTTTAATTAATAGTTATGGTAATTATACTATGTGTACCTATGTGATTTAATTATTGTGTCCGTAAGCATTATATAGGTTGAGCCTGAAGAGGATCTTATTTATTTAACTATGGTGTTTGTCAAGAGAACTTAGAAAGTGGGTAAATCCTGGTAATACTTTAACAAAATAATAGTGAATGAGTAATTAATCTTAGGTGTGAATTTCAAAGGAGAAAATGTGTAATAGAAAACACCACGTGGCTATGTCATAACTAGAGATATCAAAGGAGGTTAGTTAGAATATGGGGATGCGGTTCCTTGGGGTTGTGGTAGAGTAAACTGAGGTATTCTTGATATGAATTTTAGTGGAAATATTCTTGTTGAGTATTGGTATTGAAGTTATATGTTGATTTCTGTGTATAATTTATGTGGTCTAATCTCAGTCGATCGATGATACCTATCAGTACGTGTGATTTACTAATACTACACTTGCTACACCTTTTTGGTGTAGGGGTGTAACAGGTTAGATGAAGTCTTATTCTTGGATTGAAGAGTCTTCATCAGCAACTTTCGTATTCCACTCTATAGACGGGGGTTGTGTCTTGTATATTTTATTGTCATATCTTTCATTAGCAGCTCTTGTACAGGTCTAGACCAGATTTTGGATAAAGTTGTATTTTAATAATTGAAACAATATTCCCAGTTAGTTAAGTCATAAACACCTTTTTGAATTATTACTATTATTATTCATGATATGTTTTTATTGACTTTTGCACACTTATGATTGGGTGGTACAAAGTTCTCCTATCTAGATAGATTAGAGTAGGTGCCCGCATGATTCTATCATAATTGAGATTATGATAGTTGGTATCAGAGCCTGGTTACCCATCTTTTGTATACAAGAGCAATGTCAAGTAGAGTCTTGCGGCTTGGTGTGGTATCCATATCAAATCTTTGGGGGGTTATGAGGCATCTAGGAGTTATTTCACTTTATTCTTTTCCATTGTGTTATCTCAGTCTGTTGTATCCTTTAATTGAGTCCAATTGGTATCTAATCGATTCCAAAGGCTATCTCGATGCAAATAATTGGTAATTAGATGGATTTAATTGGTATCTCATCGATTTTAATTGGTATATGACTTTAAGGAGTCATGATAATGCATTGAATATGTGATTATGTGATTTTAATGATGTGTTTAGTTTTCAACAGATGGGACCATGATTTGATTGTTATGTGCTAAGGTGAAATTGAGTTGTCAATTTCTAAAGCGGTAATGAAGTCGATGCCTGATGGGGTTATGAAAAATCATTGTTGAATTTATATTATCACGAGTTTGTACGTTGAAAGATAAGAAAGAAGTAGATTTATGTCAAGGTATCGAAATTTCCTAGCTCATAGCAGTAATCTGCCCGAGCCCTCGCCGCGATAAGACACCTCTCGTCACAAAGGTCCACTTCTATGAAGAAGCAGTCCCTGTAACGGGCTCTTTATAGCAATGAGCCATTGCTTGTCGTGATGGATCACCGTGATGAGACAACAATCATCGCAATGAGATGACGAAAAAATAGAATCTCAGTTCCATGTCCCATATTTTAGAACTTCACTCGTGCAACTAATTTTCAAGAGTTAAAAGCATACGAAAATCATTTCATAAAAAGTCTTGGCCTACAAACAAGGCCATCATCCTATGAGTGCCATCAATGACACCCGTAATCCAAAACAACAGGAAATAGAAAGATTATTTGAAAGTCCAAGAAAGGTAAAAGATTGTCTAACAGGGGCCCTAGATGGGCAAGTAAATACAATGTAATAAGAGGGGATAAGGGGTGGGAGTTACTCTATCCGCTCCATCAACTCTCAGTACTCGAGCCACTGGACTTCTCCTCGTCTTGCCCGCTGAGGAAGAAGGCATCCTCTCATCTCACCTTGATAATCTTCTTAACCGGAGTGAATTCCTTGACAATGGACTTGATTCATTTCCACATTTGCACCTAGAGCTGTCAATACGGGCTTGCCCAGCCCATCCGGGCTAGCCCCTCGAACTTTAAAATTTGACGGGCCAGGGCGGGCTGGCCCATCAAAATGATAGGCTTGAAAATAGCAAGCCCAACCCATCATTTTATGGGTTGCGGGACTCGACGGGCCAGCCCTTTTTTTAAATAATATTATTTTTATAATTTTTTAAATTTAAATTGTTAATAATATAAATATTTACAAGACGGTATTACATGATGTTACTACTTGCTAATTAAGTTCAAGTTCACAAAAAAATAATCATAGTAATCTGTGAAACTAAATAACTTTTGACATGATATTGTTCGAACCTTACATATTTTATAAATATAATTAATAGTTAAATATTTATAATGGTTTAAGTAGATTTTGAGTTTGGACTCATCTTGTTCTTTTTAGTACTCTATTTTATTTTTATTTTTTATTATTTTTATTTAACACACGGGCCGGCCCAACCCATATAGCTCAAGCCCTACGGGCCAGTGGGCTTATCCGGGATGGGATAAAAAGCCCTGTTCTTAAATGAGATGTAAAAATCTTAGTCTAACCTTATCAAATTACAGGCTGGGCTGGGCCAGCCCAACCGGCCTAGCCCATATTGACGGCTCTATTTGCACTAGTAGCTTGTCCCGAGAGTGTCCTTTCTTCCTCTCCGCATCCAGCTAGATCTTTCCGAAATTCTATATGGGCATGTGTCAGGGACTCAAAGAAGGCAAATGGGATGGAGGTACCGGCTACATTTTATGGTCCGTGGGTTAGAAGAGGCCATGTCTCCAATGGAACCTGTAGCAAGCCCTCCAACAAAGCTTTCATCGCGGCCACATCTACTCCTAGGGAATATAAGGTAACCTTGATCGGTGCCAAACTAGTCCACGCTCTGTCATCGCAATGGCCACTACAGCTCCCTTCCTCGGACTCCATCTTTCTCTTTTTTTTGCTATGGCTGGGAGTGCCTTTCACCCTCAACAGATCCAAAAATAGTTACTCTATTTTATTTTATTTTTAGACAAAGAAAATATTATTAGTATTAGTAAGATATCACTGAAATATGTAAAAAAATCCACCAAAGTATAGATATACTAAGAAACAAAACTAGAGTAATAAACAAAGTACTAGAACTTAATTAATAATTATATCTTACTACTACAATTAGTGTCATGGCAGAAACAATTGCAAATTTAGATTTTTTTTTAATAATACCAAAAAAAAAATCCTTCAATTACTACTCTTCTTCCTATTTGCCCTAAAAAATTCAAACTCTTCTTCTTCTTTTTCGCATATTGGTCGTCCCTGAAGTTGTCAAGCGTTGCGTTATTATAGTCTGCTTTGACTTTATCACGCCTTAAAGAAAAGATAAGAACACATAATTTTAGTTGTACTATCTTTAAAAGAAAAAGAAATAGAGAGAAAATTCTTAGCTTATAGCAGTAATGGCAGAAAAAGAGAGAAAGAAATTTTCATTAGCTTGTAGAAGCAATAATAGTAATGTCAAGAGTCATAATTGTTATTGGAGGATAGAGGTGACAAGGCTCAAGCCAGATCGAGAGAAAGGGGACAAAATAAGCGGCCTGTCCCATCCTACTATTGAGGGGATGGAATCAGGGGCGGATCTAGTGGGTATCACATGACACTGCTTTGTTGAAAAAATTACTAAATATGTATATACAATTAAAAGGCAGAAGCAAACAAAGGACATATATATATATATTAAAGTGACACTTTTTTACATAAGTGTGCTCGCAACTCAGTTGATTTTGAGTATAAATTTCAGCCGCCAGATCCGGTTTCGAGTCTACATAGTCTCATTTTTTATGTTATTTTTTCTTTGATCTTCTTTCTCACTAATGAAATAGATTAAGAACAATTTATGAAATTAAATAAATAATAAGTTGTTTAGTAATCGTTTGGTGTTTTATATTACAAAAAATATTTAGTATTATTATTTCTAAGGAAGTTATTTTGAATAAATTTTAAAAAATGAAAAACTCATCATGAAAAAGTAATACTAGTTTTTTTTTATAGAAAAGATATAGTAGTGTACGTGAATTATATTTTATTTATATTTTATTCTCTTTTTAATATAATTTTACATTAGTTTATTTATTATTTTTCATTTAAAAGGTGATACCACTGACAAAAAATATTGTGTATGTTACTGGATGAAACAGAACGGTTCGGAAGACATGGTGAGTATTTTAAAAAAAATATTTTTATTCATTTAAACATTTATATTTGAAAAATACAGAAAATTGATCTTGTGATATTATTTACATAATCTAAAATAAAGTTCAAATTTAATAAATTATAAAGTAGTTAAGTAAGAAATTATCAAGTATGAAAATCTAACAAACTGTTCTTCAATTTTATTATAGTCTGCTTTGTCTTTATCATTCCTTAAAGTAAACCTTGTCTCTTTGTGCAAACTTTATTTTTCAATTTTATAAATTTTTTATTTTACACCACTAATTTTATTAAAACACTTTTACATGTATATTGATTTGATTTGAACTTTAAATAGAATCATTACTAACACTGAACATAAAAATTTGATTTAAGTTGAACTATAAATAGAATCACTAGTCGCTACTTACCATCAAGGTTACTATCTTGAAATTTGACCAATTTGTTGATGTTGTTAATCAAATCAAGTATTTTCATAAGTTCAATGGATATCCTTGCATAGCAAAGGCGTATATGTATTCAAGAGATCGGGAAGGTGGTGGTTTTGCCTTCGTTGAACACTATTATTGTTAAAAAGAAATTATCTATCAAATACTGAAAAAGAGAATATGTGGAAATATGATCTTGATAATAGGTATTGCTTGGGTGTGGGTGAGAAATTCCAGAGAATTTTTGGGTTGGTATTTTTAATTTATTTTCACTTTAAATTTATTATTTTTATATTATTCTAGTTCATCTTATTTTCTTGTTTTGTAGTGCTGTTGGATATGATTTAGAAACCATAAATAATGTGCAATTTGTACATGATAACTTAACTCGAGGAGGTATTACTATTGATAGAAATGATAAAAATCAAAACATGCATTTTTTTTAAACTCTAAGTCCAATTAATCCATCACATAAATTAGAAAGAAGGAGTAACAATTATCATCTATTATAGATAAAAATAAGTTAAAATTTATCTAAATACTAAATCTATAAAAGCTAGCTAGTTGAACAGGTAATTATCCAACTATAGGTTTCCTAAGTTGATCAAACTGCATCTGCTTGAGTATACTTTTTATGCCTTTTGTAGTCATGATGAAAAGAAGATTACGTAATCAACTCGCTCAATACACGATTGCAATACCTGAAAATAAAGTTTATGTCAATGATAAGTTCTTCAAAAAGGTATATAACTTTCTTATTTTTTCTTCTACAGTTAAAGGTAACAACACTTGATAAAAAGGGCTGTTTGAGTTTGAAATAGTGAGTATTTTCTCATTTAGGCAGAGGGTTTCTCATTCTTATTCATTTTTCAGATGGCCTTTACGTAGTATTTGGATAACCTCAATATTATAATTGAGTTTGCTACTATCCCGCTAGGAAGAATATCATCTTTGGGTGATTTTAGTAATTAATATTAAATTGCTGCTAATTATCTCGTCTACTCTGTGTTTGTCACGCCTTAAAAAAAGATAAAAACATATTTTTTATTTTGTTGTAGTAGCTTCAAAAAAAGAAGGAGAGAGAAAAAGTTTTTAGCTTGTAGAAATAATAACATAAAAAAGTTCAAATTGTTATTGTAGATAGATGGAATCGGGCTCAAATCGAATCGAGACAAAAGGGATGAAGTAAGGGGCCCATCCCATCCTCTTATTGGAACGGGTTGGTGAACAGGACGAGTGCTTTTTAAAATATATTTTTATTCATTTAAATATTTAGATTCAAAAAATATATATAAAAAAATAATATTGTGATTGTTGACACCCAATTTTGGCTCGTCTTTTTCTTCAATTAATTTTCTTATGCTTTTTAATTCTAAAAAAATTATTAAAATAAGTTCGCCTATTTTTACCAAATTTTGGCCAATGTGCCTTATATTAAAAAGAAAGCAAAGTTGTACAAACAAGCCTTTTCAATCAGATCGGACCCAAATCTAAAAATAAATAGAAAAAAGAAACAAAAAAAAGAAATTATCTGGATCTTTGGACACGAGCACTAAGAACCTACAATTGCTATTGATGAGACCATCTTCACCGAAGAAACTCGATGGAGCTGGGGGACCTTATATTTAATCCTTCAATTAATGAGAGATTGACTTTCGGATAATATGAAGATTGGACGAATAAAGCTATACTTACTTTCTCATCATCAAGATATTTCAATTGATCCGTCGTAGCATGACACAATTTTGGTTTGTCCCTTTTATTTTAAACATTTTAAAACATGTCAATATGGTATGAGCAGCAAAATGAAACATAACTATAATTTCAATTTACATTCCTAAGGAAATTTATTAAATTACAAAATATATAATCCATTGGTCCCATTTCATATAGTGGTGTATTTGGCACGAAGTTTAAGAAAATAAGAAAAACTTTAGGAACTTGTGGTCTAAAACAAAACATTGAAATTTGTATGACTATAAACCATTTTCTTAAAGGTAAAATAAAAAATTTAAAGTTAAATTATTACTAAATATAAAAATCTGTCATTCTAATTAGGACAGGAAGAGCATCATTCTCTTTATAAGAAATAAAATATATACCATTTGTGTGGTGGTGTACTGAGCTTCATGGATTGACAACTCTGTTATTTTCTCCCCATTAATCCTATAGGAACGATAATCTTTTATAAGAATCTGATAAATAAAAATTTAAAATAAAAAAAATAAATTACCTCAACTTCTTAATATACTCCATTTGACAAAAAATTCTTCATGAATTTCATCAATCTTCTAGACTTTTAAGAGAAAAGAAATTACAAGAAAACTATAAAAACTATAATTAGATATACAATATACCTTTACCAGCTTCAACGGATTGGTACTTCATTGTCAACTCAAGGACAGTCAAATATTTCTCATCTCACTAAGAAATATTTTTGTGATCATACAGACTTCTGAAACTAACTGCAATGATTGGGCCCTGTCTCTGCACTAAAGATTCAATCTATCGTATTTAGTGTTTCGATTGCCTTCAAGGGTGCTCATATTTTTGGACTTAGGATACCATCATTTATGTTTAAAGCCTTTTTTCTAATGAAAATTCTCTGCAAAGCCTTCTTTCATCTTAGTAATGATTACTTGTATAGTAACTCCACATTATCGTAGGGATCAACTATAGTGATTTCTCCTTTACCACCCAATTTATTTTGTATTACACTGTTGATTAGAAAAAAGGTGGGGTGGAAATAATGACCTAGCAAGATTGATATCAAGAGTAGAAGTTGCTGGAGATCACCATCATCTTCACCTAAGAAGCACTAACTGATCCTGCAACCAGACTATACCGTAAAGCATAACAAAAATAGTATCAGTACAAACAACACGTTCTAGTAGGCATCATCGATCGATTCATATCCGCCACATAACATCATATAAATATTCAAAAGAAAGCATACAACTTGAAAACCATATCGCTAGGGTCCTTTATCAACAATCCTTACTATCCTGGCAAACTACCCATGGACTTATACACTCTTCTCCAAGCCTTCCTATCTCGTTCCGCTGCCAACTCCATCATTAGAGGCATTCCACCCCTTTATCCCGGTCAAAATCTAACCCCTTATAACACTAAGACTCGCCAAGCATACCCATCTTACCAAACACACGAAATGCCTTACCATTTCAACCCTATAATCAGGTTGCCAACTCCCAGTTACTACCCTGACTCAACCACCATACAAGATATATTCCAACCACATTGACAAACACAACAAACTTGTCACACCATTCAAGTAACTCGGACCACCCAAGGGTCCCTAAGATATCACCTATAGTGTTCAACATGCAATTTTGATTTACACAAGAACCACCTTAGCAGTTAAACGCACCAACCCGATCAGTACTCATGGACCAACAAGTAATAATAACATCACAATAATTAAGGCCTGTTCACTCATAGAACCAACACACAAAAGAACAGCCAAACATGTATCAGGCATAGTACCCGAGCCAATCATAATAGAATCAATATCGTACCTGAGCCAAGCGATAGATATTCTGTACCTAGTGGTGTACGCAAATTTTTTTACAAGTGGTGTCGACATTCAAAAAAGAGAACAAATTAGAGGGAATAATGAATAGTTTTTTGAATATTAGGGTTTTATATTTAGCTTGAGTAATCTAATTGAAAATAGGTTAAATAAATTTAATGTCTACCATTTATGCAAATAGTGAAAATTGGTAGCTCTCGTTACTAATTTGAAAGACCTAATATGAAAGATGAACTTTTAATATTTACTTAGTTTAATTTACTTAGTTCAATTTCTTTCATAATTTTTAGACCAACAGTAGCCCAATTTCAAGTCCCAAATCAGACAAATCTCATCCAAGTCAGCAATCTTAGTGACAGTCTCTCCACCAATCCAAAGGAGCCACATCGATCAGTTAAGCATAATCCATGTGCTATTCTCTATTAAAATAAACATACTTAATTTAGGTCATCACCCAAGCATAATACATGTGCTATTCTCTCTTAAACAAAACTATGAGGGATGAGGACGGGGTGGGGATTGAGAAAAAATTGTGGGGTTGGGTGGTGGCGGGGATTGGAGTAGAAACAAATTTTATTTTATTTTAAAAAAAAAAATTGTGGGGATGGATGATTGTGAGGGTGGGAAAAATACAATACCATTTGTTTTACCTACTTTAATTAAAGAAATTATTTTTCTTATTTTTAAGGAACTTGTTTTCCTAAGAGGTAAAAGATTTTCGACAAAATACTAAATCAAAGCATTTTCGTCTAAAACTTTTAATTTTCTAGATAGTGAGTTAGAGGAAAGGCTAGTGTAAATAATGATTGTATTGGATATAGATTTTTGGGGGTTACGGAATGAAGTGAAGGGATCTCTCAGGAAAGAAGTGCTTCGCGGCTAACTCAGTAATTATGGGATCATCGAAGGAACTTCTACCGAAGATCATTTCAAAGGGAACACAATTCGACAGTATCGCTTCTCTTCGAAGGTGATGCAAATCGAGATAGCAAGATTGATATCAAGAGTGAAAGTGTGTACTATTTTGGATATGAAAGCTTTCAATCATCCACAAAGAGCTCAAAGTGCCATGAAAGTTTTATTAAAAATTCTTTTAAAGTTCATAACATGCTCAAATTGATTTATGAAGGAAGTGATTACAATCATAAATGTCATCAAGGACTTTGAAGCATTCTTCCAATTATCATAAACTTGGAGGACTTAAAGAAAGTATGGGAAAAAGACTTCAAGGCCACCAATATGCTTAAGTGACTATTTTAATAAAATGATCATTTTTGTAATTTAGCTAATTTTGCAAGACCAGTATAAATAATTTTTAAGTTTTCATTCTAGGGTAGCTAATTTTGGAGAATAGTGAAAGACTCTTTGTGTGAGTTTATGGGAGGATTCCTTATATCTCTTCAATGAACCTCTTTTGAATACTCTAAATAAGATTTTCATGTAATCATAAAAGAGGGATATATGACATTATGACTTGGATGAGAGAATTCATTGTAAGAACTTAGACCGAAATTTCAAACTTCAATTTATGTAAGTAAGAAAGACTATAAAGGGGGAAAAGGAAATACATAGGTTTTTCAGGATATACATCTGGATTATTTTGTTATTCTAAATTCATAGTTAGGTGTATTATTTTACTTTTTGATTCATTTACTTAGTTTGTCGCACCACCGTTCCTTCTTCATGTTCTCCTCTATTCTATCTTCATCATTCTTTACTTCTTCGTTTTCTTTCGTTCACCAACCTACAAATAATTAATTAGCACATCAAAATCATTAAAGAAGGAAAACAAACATATTTTGAAAGAAAAGTAGATACTATGTGAGAAAGAAGAGGAAAAGAAGGAGAATAATTGAAACTAAAGTGCAACACAAGAATTGCAAAAATGATATGAATGTACAAGTCTCAACTCCTGTTTGCTGCCTTCTTTGACTTATATTTTTGAAGAAAATAAAAAAAAATATTTCACATTCCAAATGAATCATATTTATTATTTTACATTAAATTCATAACAACAAATAGAGGGGGAAAGAAAAGTAAGAGTGATAAAAAGAATTAAGATAATGACTTTTGAAGTTGTTAGTAACGCACAATTAATCATTAAGGAACCATAATGAATGAAACAACCTAATATTACTGTCACATAATGATACCATTTAAGCATTTCAGTAATTTTATTTATAAAATAATGTTTTTCTAATACTTTAATCTAATAATAATTAGAGAGGGTTTTGATGGAACTAAAATATCATTAAGTCTCTTATTTCAAAAGATAATATAAGCCTACAAGTTTATAAATAAACATAAAAGGCACTTTGCGATTTTTAACTTTTCAACAACTAAACAACAAAAAGTCTAATCAAAACTAAAAATTAAATTGCAAACCAAATTTTTTTCTCTCACGATAATCAAATTACAAACAAAATTTTTGTTATGGGCTACATACGTGCTACAATGTCAATTACAATGAAAAGAAAAATTATAAGGTAGAGCGAATCCAAAGAGATTGTCAATCTAAAAAAGATAACAAATCAAGAAAGGTACACAATTCTTCAAACCTCTATGAAGGAGTTTCAAGAATAACGGGCAAAAGCATCAATAATAAATGACCCAAACATCATAAACAAAGTACAACCCCGATAAAACGTACATGAATGAATATAATTAAATAAACTCAATATTGGCACTTGGCAGACACAAAAGTTGTGGATAAACTCCAATACCGGGAAAATGTCTTGGTCCAAAATCCAAATTCAAAGAGAACCTTTAAAAACTACTAACAAATAATCAAATTCTCATAAAGTATTTCTCCATAACAATATGATTTAATTAATCAAAGAAAATGAGTTAGTCATCATTAATCTTCAAACTGACAAATTAACGTAATCAAATCAATAATATAAATTATACCTTCATAGAGAAAATTATGTTAACCTCATAGAAAAAAAAAATCTGAACTTGAAACTTGCTAATAATTTCTTCTTTCTATATATTTTTTTACAGTTTGGGTAACTATTCTCACCAATATGGCATAAGAAAGTGGGAGATAAGAGTGATAATTTAATAAATAAGGATGTACTAACATTTAGGTTGGTCATCATTGTAGAAGAAGAAACTATGGAAGAAGTACATGATGAGAAAAGATGAAGAGGAAAAGAAGCAGAAGACATTCTGGGGAGAAAAAATGATCGGCTACTTAAATGCTCAAAACTTTATTATTATGTTAGGATGTTGAATAGATAAAGGAATTAAAACCAAATGAAAATTCAACCACAACTCACTATAATTGATATTACTCATTGAAACCGTTCTGAAGTCTTACAAGACTCACGTTTTCAGAAGATGATTGATAATTTAGAAATAAAAACAGAACGAATTAGAAATAAAAAATTGATAATTTCAAATTTTCACCTATATTTATTTAGAACGAATTTTTGAATTGAACTAAATAAATATAGGTGAAAATTGAAATTATCAATTTTTTATTTCTAAAGCCTAAAGGGGGGAAGCCGGAAAAACAGAATAATAAGAAGAAGAAAAGGCGGAAAATGTAAGAGGGTGTTTTGATTGTTTTTTTTTTCTTTTTTTTTTTAAAGTATTTTTGGTTTTTAAACATTTTTTTAATTTTTTTTTTTGGGGTATTTAGGAAAGACAAAAAAAAGTGCTTTAAGCACCTACTTTTAGGATAAAAAGAACAAAAATAAGTTAAAAGTCAAAAATTGGGTATTCTCAACTTGTAACTTTTAGCTTATAAACTACTTTTAAAAAGTCAATTTAAACATCCTCTGAGTTGATAATGAATAAAAGGTGGAAAAAAACCTTTTAAGAAAGAAAAATAACGAAAGATAAAGGAAGTAAGATATTAAGCCTTCCATATATATGCGATATCTAAAATTTGTGTATTGTGTAAGTTAAACATGTATTTCGGCATGATATGGTATTTTTCTTTTAAATATCGAATACAATACTAATTTCTTAAAAACATAAACTAAATATCATATCAAATAACAACCAACAAACATAGATTTAGACGAGAGTTATCCCCTCGAGGACTATTGATTAACCAATTCAACACTAATTATCTAGTCAAGGAACATATTTAATTGGTTGATTTAGATGTTAAGAATTGCTAGATTTAATAAAATAAACGATTGATTATCAAACGTATATGTCTACGAGATTAGTATGAAATGAATGCATAACAAGTTCACGTGGAAGTAGGTTAAGCTAGATAATATGTATTATTTACATACCATACTTATACCACTAATGCCTATGTTCATGAACTTGCATTATTTATTCTTATTGCAATCTTCAGAACTCTTTTTTAAAGTTTGAATAAGATTTAACAAATAGTATTTAACTGGCGATCAAATAATGAAACAATTTGTCTAGAAAATGAGTTAAGTAACCTAGTATATATCAACTCAGAGATTGAATTAAAAGGCTAAGAACTCATCTGTTTGTATTTAATGGAGGTCTGAATCTGAAGGGTTTGGACCTTAAGCTATTAAGTGTATTTGTTTTTATTAAGATTTAAGCATTTAATTGGTCTGAATAGGTCTTAATTATTAAAGAATAACGTTTTAATATTTTTAAGAGTTATTTTTGTGGGGATAATATTCAGCATCACTCTATCCAGAATCATCAACCACCATCAATAACCACCTCTATTGTCACAATCACCACCACCACCACCACCATTATCGTTATTAACCACCAACCACCTCTGCCATCATAATCACCATGACTGCTAACCACTACTGGCAACTACTATCATACCTACCATCTCCATCATATAATTATTTTCATTGCCGCCATCACCATCACCACTATCAACTACTACCTCCAATGTGACCAATCCCTACTATCAAACATATTTTGCCATCACAACTAGCACATGCGCCAACTACCACCACTATCGTCATCACGGCTACCACCATCTCTACCACTATTATCATCAACTATCACCATTGTGGTTAATTTCTACTATCAACGACCCCCACCATCACAACTAGCACTGCCGTCAATTACCACCAACCCATCATCAACCACCACACATTCTTCAGCCAGCATCATCAATATCGTCAACTACTAACATCAACCAACTTTACGATTACAACCACCAACATCAGTACCAATCGCCACCATCATGACAATCATGACAATCACTACAATACCAACCACCTCCACCACCACCATTGCTAGCCCCACACCACTACAAACCATCTCCATCATCACTAGTGAACATAAATGATTTAATTTTTTAATAAAATTATGATTTTATTTTATTAAATTAATATATTTTTTTAATGTTTAATTAGTTTTTATTTGAATTGTATATTATTATGTTTACAAATAAATAAATTATACATATTGAGATTTTGAAAAAATGGTCTTAATTATTGAGTGACCAGATCTAGAGACAACATCTTAATCATTCAGATGTGCATTCAGATTCATACGTCTTAATCTTAATGAAAACAAATGAGACTTAAATATCTGGATAGTCCTTTAAATTAGACACAATTTATACGTTTGACAATTAACTAGTGACTAGATGGATACTTTTACTTGACTACTCATTAGTCACCCCTACTAGCCATGGAAAGTTAACGCAAGTCGATAGGTCCTTCAATCATCGAGTACACTATCGACTTGCCACACGACCGACCCAGGATTCAATCTGGAGTCCAAAAATTCTTGTTCCATGTAGAGTGCTTTATTCCCTTTTTATCCAAAATTTGTTCCTTAATTGTTTTCATTCATTCCTTTCGCATCCTAAACCAAAAAAATTAACACCACACATAGTTGAGCTATATTTGTCATTGAAACCATTTAAAGGACATAAAAGAAAAGAAGATTAATTAACATAAAACCATAGTCATATACGTCCGATATCAACACCCATTTGAACTTTTGCTCGTCCTCGAAAAAATAAACCTACCCTCTCACCAAAAACCAAAAAATGACCTTTAGGCTTTCTTTAGCTCACCTAATTCATTCACAAAGACCCACACCAACTACATGAATACATTGCTAAGTACCTTAATGAATGAGAATGATGCAAGAAATTCATTCATGTACAAATTGTTGTTTCATGGTTGTGTGTGCGTAGTCTTTCCCCTTGAGCACGCTAATCAAAGGTCGTTCTCACAATCATGTCGACCACAAGCTTCAAATTAATGTCTATCAATGTCCAGGACTCTTACAATTAGAATCACGCCCTTCACTATTCTTCTAATCAATCACATCAAGCTTCTCGGCCAGTTTTCTAGGGTCTTATGTGAGGAATTACCCCCCATCTGGTCTGTTTTCATTTAAGTAACCTGGAAATTCTTGATTCAAAACAAAATTCGTTCTTGGGAAAGAAACATGACTCAAAGAAACCCAAGAATTTATTACTACTCTATTTCCTAATTACTATTTCAAAATGAACTACAGCAACAAAAGAAATGCATAAAAGTAAATATACTACAAGGTGAAGATATTTGTAACCAATAATTCAACCGAAAAATGAAAAGGCAAGTCAAATGACAAATAAAAGAAGCAAGAAAAAATGAAGAGGGGTCGGTCTTTTTCTCTTTCTTTTTTGGTGCAAAAGGATACTTAATATTGAATACTTAACCATTGGAACAAAATGGAGCTTTTTCCGTTTATTTGCCTCCAAAAAATCTTCAAAACAACCAAAGGAGGACAAACAAAAGGTTCACTATACAGCAGTAGACTTGGTAGTACTATTGGCATCATATGCTTCCTAGTTCCAATTTTTCCCAGCAAGTCAGCAGGACTATTTTTGCTAGAAGAAGGGTCAGTAAATTAATTACAAATTATCCACAAAAAATCAATTCCCTCACCCCACCACACTTAGAATTGCATGCAAAACAAAAATAAGTAGGGTGAAGAGATCTCCCCCTAGGCAGCTGCATCTGGCATATATGTGTCTCCCACCTCAATAGGTGCCCTATCAGGGGTACAACCAATAGCAGCAGGAGGAGCATCGACAACAGGTGCAGGTGAAGAGGAGGTGGAATCAGGCTTAGACGCTACACTGTCCACCGTGGTAGATGCGGGGGTTGGACCAGGCTCATGGGACACGGATGGACAAGCTGAACGCTGGGCTATAATCTCTAAAGCCTTGTTGGTTAGAGCTGCTAGCATTAGCAAGATCTGCTTGAAGTTATCTTCCACCATCATTTTAATATCAGCAACCTCCCTTTTAAGTTCAGCCAATTGCTCCCCTGTGATCGGCTCTGCGATTTCAAAATGCATGCCCGTGTGGTCAGTTAATTGAGTGCAAGTTCATCTGTTTCTCCTTGTAACGAAACATTTCAAAACGGAGAGGCACTAAGCATTTAAATTGTTAAAACTACCAAAACAAAACACCAAATAGTATCTGTGCTAGCATTTGGACATAGATTCCCAACTAATTTTGGGAAACCAAACTTGGGCGAAGTTTCAAAATGTGTTTAGCCATTGTTTTTGAAAACATATTTCAATTCTTTTTTTGAAAAACATGAAACATACTTATAGCCTGTTTGGCCAAACTTTTAAAATCAGCTTATTTTGAAAAGGTGAAAAACAATTTGTATTTGGCCAATAAATTTAAAAAACACTTTTGAGCAGCAATTAACATTTGGCCAAACTTTTAGAAGGTGCTTTTCAAATAGTAATTGCTTCTAGAAAAAAACTACTTTTTTTAGCTTCTGAAAAACAACTTTTGCTACTCTCTAAAAGCACTTATTTTCTCTCAAAAGTTTGGCCAAACACCTCACTTTTTTTAAAAAAAAAAAATAAACTTGGTCAAACAGACTATTATACCAATAAGTTCTAAAAACTATCAACATAACCATAAGTTTGGAGCAAACTTATGGCTTTTATAATGAACTAGATAATAATTATCCTAAGACCATAACACGATATTTAATACAAACTACTAATAAAACAATTACTAATAGCTACTTAGACAGTGTACTAAAGAGAATTCTTTTACGAAACAGAATGAAGCTCTAAAAAGAATAAGGGAAGACAATGAGTACCTTCGGTGCCGTCTTCGTTGTCATCTTCATCGTCATTGTCGTGGTCAGAATCATCGGTGTCATCTCCATCGTCATCCTCGGTGTCATCGTCTTGCACGATGGGGTCATCCTCCTGAAGCTTCTTCTCGGGTTCGACGATGAGACCGGGCATCGCTGCTTCCGTATGGAGAAGGGGAAGGGGCTTTCACTTTTCAGTGCTTTGAGGTAAAATTGGTAAGCACGAAGATATTTACTTTACCAAATGGTGGGGTTTTCATCTCTCTGGACTTGCTTAACTAGAGCCCAATTTCATCAGCCCACTTATACCTTGCGCCTGGTGTCCCCAAAGTGTCCCGTCTTGAATTTTTTGTCCCTCAAATATTCGGTCTTCAATTTTTCCGCTAAATAAGTTTTAACGTTTGTCTATAAAGTATAACTTGTGGTCAATTAAGTAGGTTTACTATGTTAAAATGTCATGAACGCCTGTCTTATGAAAAAGTTAAAACGTCTGCCTTACGGACAACATATCTAAGTTCCAATCCATTATTTTAAATGTCATGAACTTATGCCTTATGGGCAAAAGTTAAAGCGCTTGCCTTATGAGCAAAACTTTTTAAGCGGGGCCAAAAAATCAAGACCACCATATGGAGGTTATTTTTATAAGTTTCTTTTTTATAGGGGACAAAATATCAAGACCAGCTCATTTTACGGTCATTTCTGAAATCTCTTCTCCTTACAATATTGCATAAGAAAATGATGGGCAAGTTACATATTTGCTTGGCGGTCAAAATAATTACATTCGCTAGCTAAATATATCAAAATATGTAGTCGTAAAATAATATATATATATATAAAAAAAAATACTTTTTGACTATTATGTTGATGAGCGAATACGATGTAGTTTTCCCTAAAAGAATTCAGAAGTTCAAGTCCCCCCACGGCCCCACCCCACTCCCTTCGGTCCATTTTAGTTGTTATGTTTGATAAAAATAATTGGTCTCAAATACAATTTTTATTTTAGAAAATCAAAATATAATTAATTAGTATTAGTTTTCCCCATAGTTTAATTAATATAAGTAAAATAAAGTTGTATAACAAAATGGTGTTGAAGTTAGATTTTTTGCTCACTGAAATCTTGTGTTACTAGGTTGTTAAGCTGTTACACTAAAATATGTGATGAAGTTTTTCACGTATCCACCTGCTACAAATAAATAATCATTGGAATGTAGTACGGGCACAGTTTCTTTATGAGTGTAAAAATAAAATAGGAAGGATTTAGAACACCTAATTAACGAAGCTCGTAAGGTGAAGCAAGCCTCATTTATTTGCACTTTATAGAGGTTTATGTATATTTAAATGGTTCAAACTTAGATTATTAAGTACATATATTTATATTAAAATTTAAATATTTATTTAATCTAAATAAATCTTAATATCATTAAAAGATATTTTTTTATAAATAATTTCCACGACCATTCTGTCCACCACCACTAACTGCCTCTTCATCACTATTGGTATAAGGTATCAACCACCTGCCATTATGGTTTTACTCAAACTTTTTCTTGTAAACCAAAGTGCGATTTTTTAATTTTAAGAATGGCTTAAAGGCATAAATGATACAACAAGCGAAAATTAGGGTGTGTCTGGTACGGAGGAAAATGTTTTTCATGAAAAATATTTTTAAAAAGAAAATATTTTTAGAAAAATAAGTGGTTTCTTACTTATTCTTTTGGCATAATACGTAAATGTGCCCTTTAACTTGTCTTTAGTTGATATCCATGCGCTCCAACTTTGAGTGTGCACAAGTAGATACTTAAACTTGTATAAAGTTGAACAAGACACACGCGTCCTACATGGCATAATACACGTAGGGCGCCATGTAGGACACAAAATTGTCACGTAGGACGCCACGTAGGATGCATGTGTCTACTTGTTTAATTATATGCAAGTTTAAGGATCTACTTATGCACACCCAAAATTGGAAGACATATATGCCAACTGAGGTCAAATTAAAAGACACATTTATGTATATGCCTTATTTTTTTTGTGTTTAATATGCAAGTAAAAACATATCTAAAATAAAACTACAAGGATGGATGGGCTGGGGTGGAGGCTGGGGTAGAGGTAGATAAAAATTAAAAAAAATCATGAGAGGTGGGGGCGGGGTGGGGTAGGGGTAGGGGCGGGCACAGAGAAAAAATTGTGGGGTTGGGTGGTGATGGGGGTTGGAGTAGAAAAAAATTTAAATTTTTATTAAAAGAAAATTGTGGGGGTGGGTGATTTTGAGGGTGAGGAGGAGACTACGCCACTTGTATTCTCTACTTTCATTAGATAAATCATTTTCCTTATTTTCAAAAAGCTTGATTTCCTAAAGAAAATATTTTTCAAACTTTTTTATCAACCAAACACGAAAAAATAGGAAAACATTTTCTTCCATACCAAACACACCCATAATATGTAGTCGCAAATATTGATGATTTTATCTGCAACATTGTAACACACGGAAATAAAAGGAGTTTGTTTCATAAAGAAGAGAAAGAAGGGCTGTTCTAAAATCATTTTCCACTAGATGTTGAAGCATTTACTGGTAATTTCACTTCAACTGCTAATATACTAGAAGGGAACATACATGTTCATCCCAGATTTGTACATACATTAATTTTCAGACACTTGAATACAGACCTCGTATCCAACATAATCCGAGATCATAACTAGGTACGTAACCGTACCGCAGCTAATGGCAACAAGGCAGAGCCATCAAAATTACAGGTCTAGGGAAGTTGTATCTTTGAGAACACTTGGTTCTTCAGTTACTTTCTCAGGGAGTTCCTCAGAGTCTTCCAAGCCTCATTGTTCATGGCATGGCAATGGGCTGAAACCCCAGTCCAGAATTTGCATGGAGCAGCCACATCACAGACATAGCAATAACACTGCACCAAAACCCAAAGGCACACACGACGATTAATTTAATACTACAACAGCTATATAAGACAAAGCTATGAAGCATGAGAATGTATTAAATATGTAAAGCAAGAGTAATATTAAAAGGAATGTATTACAACAGTAGAGTTCAGAACTGTTCCATTTTTGGATCTATATTTATGGTGCTAACAATGGATTGCATGGATATTCCTTTTATTTTACAAACAAGTCCAATTATTGAACATATAAATAGTCAGACATCAACCGGACACAGGTTAGCTCTCACCTAGACCAGAAAGTTTTCGTGGCAATACTAAATCTACAAAGCTAGATAAATTAGTATCGCAAACATGTCTTACAAAAAGCATTGTATGTTCTGCCAAAATAGTTTCCCAATGAATAACTGACATCTCTCATCTCACGACTTAAATTACTAACAAGAATCAGTTTTCTCTATTCAGTAATTCAGTTATATCTTCTATATACCCGCAGATGATTCTTACCTAATTCTTTTAAAATAGAAGAGGTTTAAAAAGTAAAATAATAACAGAAGCTTCCAAAGGCACACACGATGATTAATTTAATACTACAACAACTATCTGTCAGTCCTAATCTAGTTGAGTCCTAAAATGATTAATCTAATCACATAAAATTTTACATAATTAATAAAATGAAACAAATGTTACCTTTTCACAGTAGTTCTCATGAGGTGTCTTCTCAAAGGGATGTTTCGCGCAAGCATGCCTTGGATGTGGAAAATCTCGACAGGCCACCTTTTCACCATCAAGATCAATAATCATTTCAGTTATAGAATTTCCCATTAAGAATAAAAAGTTTATTCAAGGCCAAAAAATTTATACAGCGGCACATAATAAAAATGGTAGCCAAATGATAATTGGAAATAAGGAAAATGAGGAACCCCTCTTGGTAAACTAGTGAGTTAACTATACCTAGCCTTTTTCAGCAATTACAAGCAGAATCAAGGATACATACGTAAAAAGGCAAGTGCACATAGATAAGGAATTGCAGCGGAGGAAGAGCAAGAGATAATAATCCAGCCTTTTGTTTGTTCTCTGGGAAGTAAAAGATAGGAACATCGTCCAGGATCAATCCAACACTCGTGGTTGTGCACCAAATAAGTATATTTTTAACACCAGAGCAAGAGAGCAAGAACTCAACAGGACAGACTATTGAAATCGGACTAATGATAATGTTGTTCAAGTTGTGACATATTAAGAACTGGTTTACCGATTAATTAAGTTGGCGTTAGTACCACTTCACTCCAACTCTGACAGGAGATTATCAAATCTCATTTCATGCTAAGGGAATGTGGTGTTCGATTTAGAGGTAAAAAGTTCATTTTGTCATTAGATCCTCCATTATATTAGACTTAATCTGTACATTAAGGCAGAATCCATCGGCAGCCCCCTGAACCTGGCACGACTTTATACCTCAAGTAAGCCTTGTACATTTTACAATCTGCAAAAATATATAATGTGTATATATAATGTGTGTGTGCTACACTGGCGAATGAAGTGTAAAGTGTTGAATTAAACGAGAACATTTGTCATTTATGTCCAAAATAATTCTTAAACAATGAATTTTGAGGTAAAACAAAAAGTTGCCAATGAATCGATGACGCGTGGCATTTTTTGCCCAAATAATTACAAAAAGGGGATTTAACCACTTTTAAAAAATCTATTTTGCAGACCCCCCCTCCCACACACACCCCAAATCGTCTTCTCCAGCAGAATCAACCCCACCCCCCTTCGTCTTCTCCGCCATACCCAAACTCTCTCTATTTGTTATAGAAAAAATTTCAGGATTGTGTCTATTAAATACTCTTCCTGTTCCATATCGAAAGTGGAGTAAAAAGGGAATTTTAGGGAGTTATGATCGAACAAAAAGAAGGAATCTACACCCCGAACCAACCCCAAGGGTGGGGGTGGGGGTGGGGCGATCCCAATTCCAGCAATTTAAAGTATCATACAGGAGCACAAAAATGGAGAATTGAAGCCAAAGAGCGGTTAAAACAAGAAAATAAAGGAACCCCATTTTGCAAAAACTAGAGATTAACAAGTACCTGGCCTTTTTCAGCAACAACAGAGATATCAGCAGCATCAAGATTGTGAGAAACAGATAGCTTAGAGATATCAACTGATTCATAAGGATCAAAATCGAGGATAAAGCACTCCTCTTTGTCTTCAAATTCCTTCATTTGGTCTCTCTTCTTGAGACAGAAAACGGGTCTCAATGGAGTTCCATCATCAGAGGAGGGTGAAGAAGATAAATCTACCATCGATGGGGTAACGCGATCAGAACTTTCGAGCTTCTTCACCATTTTTTCAGTAAAATGATAGAACAAATGAGAGCCGTTTTGTGGATTGTGATGGTGGGCAGGAGAGGCGGACGTTTGTTCGAATTTCGAATTTCCTTTTGGGGAAGAAGAGTAGCCGTAGAAGACCTTTCAATTTTCCCCACTATGGGCGCTGCAAAGGCTTTTCTACTACAGAAAAAAAGAGGGCTTAGGGGTGTGAATGGGCTAAAAACCTAAACGTTAGGCTAGAGGCCGTTTGGGCCTAGTTTCCTTAAAAGAGGAATTTCCTTTTCAAAAATTACTACTTTGATTTGCTTCACTTGAGCCGAGGGTTTTTCGAAAACAGACTCTCTATACCTTCAAAAGATAGAGGAGATGTAAAGTCTGAATACATTCTACCCTCTCGAAACCCCACTTTTAAAATTTCAATAGGTATGTTGTTGTTGTAATTTAAAAGGGCTGGACATGTGTGGCGTTTAAATAATGGTTTAGTCCCAGAAATTTCACATCACTCACTTATTTTACGTGTAAAACATACGCGCACTATCAAAAATAGTATGTATCAGACACATTTGAAAAAAGGTTTTTGGTGTGTAAGAGGTTGTCATGTTGGGAGTCCGAAATCTAAATGATAAATCAAATATAAAAAGAAACTAAAATAGAATGTAATATAAAAGTTAAACCAAACTAAATTTGTGCGCTATATGAGTCATTTAATGAAACTGGCCTTGACGGTTGTTTACGTCTAATGACTGCTATAGCGCACTAATTTAGTGTGCTATACCTGGTAGTAAAATCAATCAACACTTAACTTTTTTTGGTAGTTTAGATTTATAAATTAGTTACGTTTTTTTCATGTGTTATATGATTTATTCACTGGTCCTATTTTGTGTTGATTATTCAAATCGATAAAGAACTACGATAATAATTATCATAAAGGAATATATAATCAATAAATATAATATATGCATTAAACTATATGTACAAATGAACTTAGGGTTTATTAGTAGAAAAAATGTACATACAATTAAAATTAGAGTTTAAGTCTTGTTATTTCGAGACACAAAATCACAACAAATTGAACTTAAAAGACGTGTGTAATAATGAACCCAGAGTTTATTAGTTGAAATTAAATGTATGTACAATTAAAATTAGGGTATAAGTTTTATAATTTCGAGATATAAAATCACATCAAATTGAACTTGAAAAGACTTATGTAATAATGAACTTATTATTAATTGAAAAAATGTACGTACAATTAAAATTAGGGTTTAAGTCTTATAATTTTGAGATATAAAATCACAACAAAGTGAACTTGAAAAGACTTACGTAATAATGAACTTAGGGTTTATTAGTTAGAAAAATATAAGTGCGATTAAAAATTAAGGTTTAAGTCTTGTAATTTCGAGACATAAAATCACAACAAATTAAACTTAAAAACCCTATATTTATTATTACGTACGTCTTTTTAAGTTCACTTTGTTGTGATTTTATGTCTCAAAATTACAAGACTTAAACCCTAATTTTAATTGTACACACATTTTTCAAGAACTAAACCCTAATTTACATAAAGTCATGTCTTTTCGAGTTCAATTTGTTGTGATTTCATGTCTCAAAATTACAAAATTTAAACCCTAATTTTAATTGTACTTACATCTTTTTAACTAATAAACCCTAATATTTTTGTATGTATAATTTAATACATATATTATATTTAATTGTACACAAGTAATAATGAACTTAGGATTTTCTTGTTCAATCAAGATTTGAAGAAAGGTAGTTATGAAGCTTATTAATTGACCTCTCGGGGCAAGGGAAAACTTACAAGTTTGACTTTATAATTAGAGTGAGAACTCTTTATAACATTCATCCTTTATAAAGACATTTACTGTAATAATTAAATTTTCTTTCAAATCAATTTTTAATGTTATTTTATATTATATGTTATGACTTATGTATAACAATATTTGACTATAACCTCCAAAATAATTAGGATGGACAATATTGTTGTACGAGTGCTTTGACTATGCTTCAAATGAAGATGATCCCCATCTCTAATGCTCGAGTAGGATATTTTTTATTTATTTTTTTAAAAAAGAAGTCATGTGTAAGTTTTTCTAAAATGAGTGTTGTAATTACCATGTGTGTTAACTTAAAATGGTAGTATCAAAATTAGTGAAGCATTAGAAAAGAGTAGTTGGGTTTGGGTTCGAAGGTAAGTAGGTATTCGAGTGTTGTTTTTGTGTATATAATTAACATTAGTGTTAATCTCATAGTTTCTTATAATACCTCGTATATGTATATTGATTTGTACCCCTATGTATGTGCTATGTCGTAACTCACACCTTATCCTATTATTTTTAGTACATTTTTTGTCATTGATATTGCAAGCACTTTTGGAGATTTTTCTTTTGTGAAAAAATTTGTTTGACATAGAACTTGTCTAGTTTTGAAAAACAAAATTGTGAAAATATTCAAAATCTACAGAAAATTTGTTTTTTAGGCCAAAATATAGTTGTTGAGTTTTTCTAAAATTTTAAAATTTACCCCAAATTTTTATATTTTATAAAAAAAAGTCCATCTGTTTATGATTCCAACTAATCCTATCTATCCTTTCCCCTCACTAACCATACTCATAATATGGAAATGCATGATCACCGTGAAGAGATTATTCATAGAATGTGTAAAGATTATATTAAAAAAATAGCTAATTACTAGCACGTCATTATTATTTATTTATTTTGCACCAATAAATCTTCGTGACGAATTGTAATTTGACGAATTATAGTAGTTGGTAATTGTGTTATTAGTAATTCTTATTAAAATATTGTGTTATGATTTTGGATAATGTATTATTTAATTTATTATAATAATAATAATTTCATGCCAAACTTATAAATATTTTTGATAATTTTTAGAACTTATGTGTTTAAATCATGTTTTATTTTTATTTATTTTTTTGAAAAAAGGTGAAATATGTTTTTAGAAACTACAACCAAATACATGTTGAAACTTTAAACCAAATTTCACTCAAATCTAATTTTTCAAAAATATTTGAGAATCTAACGCTACCTTAATCATTAGAAGAACCTACTGTATGAACAATTGAGATGGTGGAGACTAGGGGTGTACATAAATCGGATTGGTTCAGATCTTTTAGATACCAAACCAAATCATTAGTGTCGAATTTTTAAATTTATAAACCAAACCAAACCAATAAAAGTTGGATTTTCAAACTTTGGGTTTTTTCGAATTTTTTTGGGGTTTTCCCGGTAAAGTGTTTATACTTAAACATATAATTAACTTGTGATTCAAATATTTCTTTAGTCATAGTAAGATACAAATATATAATATATTTCTTTAAAACATAACACAAAAAATGAGCGATGACAATAAAATATTCAACCAAAAAAATAATGAAATCGCATAGAATAAATATTGTATATTAATAAGTCATAGTAAAAATAATCATAATTTAAAAGTATTAAAAAATAAATTTAATAAGTATTAACTACATGACTAAATATCAAACAGAAAAATAAAATTAGTTTATGTATTTATGTAAAATTAAAGAATATATATGTATTATGATTGTCATTCCTAGTGTTGAATTGAATAATTTTTTGTTAGCAGTAGTATTGATTTGGGGGAGTTACTAATATCTATAGCTTATGAGTTATAAAATTTATTGGACCATTTAAAATTTAAGTTTAAACTTAAAATAATATGTTGAAAGATAAAAATTATGAAAAAGTTTAAGAAATATTTATAAATTATATCATACTAAATATTTTAATGTATAAAATATTTTAAAAAATAGTATACATGTAATATCGGGTTAGTTCGGTTCGATTTGATTTTTTTTAGTTAAAATCAAATCAAATCAATTATAGTCGAGTTTATTTTTTCAATGTCAAACTAAGGTAAATCAATCACTAGTCGAATTTTTTTCTGATTTAATTGTATTTGTAGTTTGATTTGATTTTTGGTTCGATTTTGTACCCCAGTGAAGACAGTTGATGAAGATAAGGACAAACCCGGCCCTCTTCCATTAAGCAATCATTTTCTTCGCTATTATTATTTCAAGTTTTCAACTATATGACTACTATTTATAAATATTTTAATCCAAAATTAGCATATGAGCCTCCAATCCCATATTTTGAAAATTCTAAACTATTATTCTACGTTGGAATATTTATATTAAGCTCAACTTGGAGTGGTTTTTTTTTTTTTTTTAACATTTGACATCTTAGGTCAAATGTCAACTACTCCTTAGAGATAAGAGATTGAGGCACAAGCCAAATGCCATGTCATGAGTCCAAGTAGGCTGCTCTAAAATTTAATATGTTTAAGTACTGTACGTAGTTGCATATATGCTCTTAAGAAAGAATCAAGGAGCACATGGGAGGATATTTGTTTTAATTACATGAGTTGATTTCTTATGTGATTGATCGATAAATAGGTTATTATTTCAACTCTCTTCTTTAATCAATCTTGTAATTATTGACTTGTTATCAATTATTTTGAACTCTATATAGTTTGAAATAAGAAAAAATTTTAAACTCGCCTTTTTTGCCAAATAAATAGTTTGAAGAGTATCCCAATTAATCTCTTTAATAAATTTGCATTTAATATAATATTGATCATAATATTTATTGGATATTTGTCCAAGACTATAATTCTTGTGTAAATAATCATCATCTTGTCACTTGACAATTATTCTCTAATTAAAGTAGTCTCGTTAGTTGCTACTTCAGAACCATGAGCATCAGGATAAGGTTGTTCAAGAACGTATGACAACTTGAATCGTCTTAAAAAAGTATTTCATCTTTCTATGACATCTAGAAAAGTCTTTATCATCAAATATTTTAAAATTAGAGTTAAACAAAGGCGGAACACAATATCCAACTCTAATATTGTAGAAGCTATAGAGAATTATATTATCTCGAATTATTAGAACAAGAATGATAATAGTATATAAGAAATTCAAAACAAAACTTGCTCCGTTTAGAGGCACATCAAGACATTTTTTAAAAATAGTTGAAATTTCTCTCACGAGCAAATGAAAGAACAAAAACAACTCTATCTTCAAAATTCAACCAAACCCAAATCTCTTAAATATTTATTTAAAAAAGTGCTTTTGATGTGTTTACCTTTTCAAAGAAAAGAAACATTATTTATAGGATAAAATTTCTTGAAAAAGAAAGTTTCCATTAAATAAAATTTATTAACAAGTTCATAAATTTTTAATAAATAAATATATCTTTCAAAAAAATCTAAAACATAAAAGACTATAAATGAAGTGAAATTTATGAACTTATATTCATTTATTATGTAAATCGAAACTCTTTATCAAATATATTGTTTCAAAATTAATTGAAATATTTATTCTAACATGTGGAGTTGGTGAAGACAAGGACCAGCGCTCTTCCATTATTATGCAATTATTGTCTATATATATTTTTGGAGCATTAATGTTTGTCGATAAAATTTATGGATTCTGAATTATTTTAGGACATGACAATGAAGCATTCAGAATAAATGATTTATCTATATTACTTAACACATTACAGACTTTGAGTTAAAGTTATTGAATTATATCGAACTCTTAGTTCATAGTATTATACGTAAATTTGCCCATGATCCCCTTCACTCGTTTTTAATAAATGGTGATTATAAAGTCCATACAGTTAGGTATTATATGGACTTAATCAAGTTGTTTTAACTTGTGATTTGAACTACGTAACCGTTTTTTTGGTACCACTAATTGCAATGGGGACTTTAACCTCATAAGGTCATTGTTATACTACATCTAATTTGTTCCCATGCACCCTTATAAAAGAGGAAATTGAAATTCCTCTTTGGATAATAGGTACCGTAACTGGTATTCTTGTAATTAGTTTAATAGATATTTTCTTTTATGGTTCATATTCCGGATTGGGGGCTAGGGCTTTGATCTATCTATTTTGTCCGAATCTAGGGGTAAAGACTGTTTCGGTAGGGGCTGTGAGAGCGATATCAAATCGAGGCAAACTCTAACACTAGATATATATGACCTCAAAATAACAGAGGTGAAGGTCGGAGTGGCGATCCTTTACCCAATTTTTATTTTTGCAACGGGCTTGGCTGAAATAATGGGATCGTCTTTCCTTTGCTAAAGTTCTTGGTTTAAAGTGGTTAACTATATATGGTCACCAAAGGCTGCAGTGCAACTGTGCAAGTTGTGTTTGTCTAGCTACCTCTGTATATTTTTCTACATACAAGTTAAATCAAAGTAGGTAAGAGTAAGACAATTATGTCTTTAGTTGGATAATTAGTCATTGTGGACCAATTAGAATTCTTCATTTGTCCGAGTAAATATCTTAGCTTGAGTTTGTAAAAATGAAACAAAGGATCTTTCAAATCCTCACGCAATTAATTAAGGGAAATTATAAAAAATAGGGATAGTTTGAGGCCTAATTATCAAAAATAATGATAAGTTTGAATAATTATCAAACGTAGCAATTGTTTCTAAAATATGTTTTGTATCAGTGATACAACAGTTTTTGAAATTCGTTTTGTATCATGCTATTAGCAATACCACAATTCCCTCTCTCTATCAGTGGTACAACAATAGATACAAAGCAAATTATTGTATTTGAGTATCACTAATACAACGTGAATTGTTGTATCGCTGACACAAAACGAATTTCAAAAACTGTTATATCATTGATACGAAGCGAATTTTAGAAATTATTATATCATTGATACAAAGTGAATTTCAAAAACTCTTGGTATATTTGGTAACCTTTTTAAACTCTCGCTATATTTGACAAATATAGCGTATAATTAAGTTTGTGATCTGATAAGGTAATTATCACATTAATCATATTTCTCTATAAGCAAAGAAAGCTAAGAAGTAGAAGAAATTAGAGAAAGCCAGACGTCATTGTCATTTATACCTTAAGGTGGGTGGGATGAAGCAAGTTTGGGATCTTGATTTTTTTAATATTATACAGTGATAATGAAATGAATGAAACAATAGCTCACCTCAAATTTTTTATTTTAGTTTTTCTTTCTGCCTTTAAAATTTTTGTTGTTCAATTTTGACTCTATTTATTTTATAAACTTTCTTATTGAGAGATGACAGCTCCCTATCCCAAATTTTTTATTTAAAATATAGGGATATTGGATATAGGAATCTATCTCACTTGGTGGGTTCACTCATATTCTTCAAGGTAGGAGGTTTCTAATATAATGCTCATGTTATGTTACATTATTTCTTGTCCTATACCCTTCGTATATGATAATTTTAAAAAATATTAACTTTTTAAGACAACTATTAGTGCATATATCAAATTCCAAATATAACAGACAACTATTATCTTTTTTCAAAAAAAAAGTCAAGCACATTAAAACAAATTAGTAAGGGTGACTTAAGTTGTATTGAATGGTGTATGCATGTGGCCATTTCATAAAAGACTTAAGTTGCTTTTTTGTTTCCGAAGTAACTCTCATCAACTAGCACTAGTTTAATTATGTTTCTATCATTTTCCTCTGAGTTTAATTTTAGTAGAGTGATGAGATTATTTTGCTGAGAACCAAAACATGAAATTAAATCCAACGACTATGAAATATGTTTACCCCGTGAACAAACCTTTAAGGTCACAAAGTAAAACTTGTTAATCTTGAAGTTTTGCCCATGAGGTAAACAAGATTAAAAGTTCAAGACCACCCACTTTCAAAATCATTTTTATAAATCACTTGCACCAGAATGATAATAATATTAGTAATTATTATTATATTTGACAGTTTTTTTGTTCATGTTTTGTCATATCTAGAGAGTAACTTTTCACAAAATATACAACTCGATACGTTATGACTTGTAACGAAGTTGTATGGCCCAAAGTTGAAGTGTGAACTTAGCATCTTTTCTAACTCTTCTTTCCCCCTTTTCCTTTTCCCTTTTGGTACTATTTTTAGGTAAATTTCCAATCCAAGGTTCGGAGCCCCTCAAATTTTGCCATGCAAAAACCAAAAATCAGTTATTGCAGATCTGATGTTTCGATATCGAGTTTATCTGAACCCAAAATATAAATTTATATGTAAAATTATTAAAATTATAATAAATGGTAGATATGAACTCATAACTTAAAAAATATTACGAGTTCAACACTAAAAACGTTTATTTTTTTTAAAAAAAAGAGCAGCCCGATGCACTAAAGCTTCCTAAAGCTTCCGTTATGGGCACGGTCCAAGGAAGGGCCCGACCACAAAAGTCTCTATTGTACGTAATCTTACCTTGCATTTCTGCAAAATGCTATTTCGAATGTTTGAACCTGTGACCAGGTGGCAACAACTTTACCAGTTACTGAAAGGTCTTCCTTCCAAAACATTAAAAATTGAACTCATAAAATTTAAATTCTCGATCGCCCTCGAGTAGGAGTCGGGTTAATCGGATGGTTGCTCATTCTACTTCAGATTGCTATCACAAATCACAACTCACAACTATTGGATTGGAGGGACTACTTCTTAGTTGTGGGGTGTGGGGTCAAATTGTAGGCCAGCATCTCCACCAAACTTGGGGTTGGTGAACCAAAAATGACCATATAAAATGCCACACTCACTCTTCACATTGCACCACACCGAAAACCACTTAACTTGCCCAATTCAGTTATCTAAAAAAATCTGGAAAATGGGTTCAACAAACAAGAGCCTAACACAAACAGAGGATGAAGCATTCTTATTCGCTATGCAATTGGCCAGTGCTTCTGTACTTCCCATGGTCCTAAAATCAGCCATAGAACTTGACCTTCTTGAAATCATGGCTAAGGCTGGTCCAGGTGCATCCATTTCTCCTTCTGAGCTAGCCGCTCAGCTCCCTTCGAAGAATCCAGATGCACCTGTTATGCTCGATCGAATGCTTAGGCTCCTTGCTACCTACTCTGTTCTCAATTGCACACTCAGGACTCTCCCTGATGGCCGTGTCGAGCGGCTTTATAGTCTGGCTCCGGTGTGTAAGTTCCTCACTAAGAATGCCGATGGTGTTTCTGTTGCCCCTCTTTTGCTCATGAATCAAGATAAAGTCCTCATGGAGAGCTGGTAAATTCCCTTAATTCTTCTTTTCCAGTATGCCTGATTCTTTTTCATATTTGGGGTAGTGGTAGGGGAAGTGGGTGGAGATTACTAAGATGGGGAATCGAACTCTCATACACAAGATAAACTTCAAGTAGTCAACCAACTGAGCTAGTAAGGTTCGAGTATTCGTATGAAATTCTTATTTACAATTACTCAGTTCCTTTGGTTATGTTGTTGTTGGACTAAGAGCCCGTTTGGATGGGCTCATAAGTCAGGAATTCTAACTTTTGACTTTTGGTTTATTTTTGTCGTGTTAGCTTAAAATCAAGTGCTTAAAAATACTTTTTTAATTTAATCCAAACATTATCAAAGTGTTTAAAAGCTATTTTGACTTAAAAGCATTTAAAATAAGTCAATTCAAACGGGCTCTTAAACAATAATATTGTGTGATATTGACCGTTTTGGATCAAATTCGTACGATTTTTTCCCGTTTTGGATCAAATTCGTACGATTTTTTAAAAAGTATTCTACACCTTGTAAGTAGTTATTTTTTCCTTTAAGCTATTAACGTGGAATTTCGTTCACAAACGCTCTTTCTTCTGCTTTTCTTTCTGGTTATGCCATATTTTGCTAGGCAACCCCCAAAAAAATGAATTAAAACATCGAGACAATAAGTAAAATTAATGTGCTTTGTCAGTAAGCTAAAGCTTTTAAGTGTGATAATAACACCATTCAAACAGGTTGTGTTGGTTGAATTTCAGAATATTCTTGATTTCAACTGAGTTGGTTTTGAGTCTTTTTCATGTTGACTGCTACCCTGTAGTGGAACTTAGCGTGTAATTCAACATATTGATTCTACCATGGAAAAAACGACAGACAATTGATGAGAAATAGTTTACGTATAAAATTTCCTTATTGTATGTGTGGAAATTGGAAAAGGAGGTGTACCATGTTGACAAGTTACATTGTAATTGGTTACTCTTGTGATAAGATGGGCCACCAAAGATATAAAAAAGAAATCATATGGAAACAGCTAAAAATAGTTACAATAATTCTTTTTTCTAGAAGTTTTTTATGTAATGGAAACAATGATTGAGCACCACAAATTATGTCACAAACTCATCCATCTACAACCGTTCAGTACTAAACTTTATCTATTATAATAATAGTAAAATTACAAAAGAATTTGTAAAATTAAAGTAATTAAACTTAAACTATATGTATAGTCCACTAGTTAGTTGAATGGTTAACAGATGTATGAGTACATGAGTTGTAGTGGGATAGTTGAGATCTCTCCACCCTTAACCAGAGGTTCGAACCCTGTGTATGAAAAACAATCATGTTGGGAGCCGACCCCAAAAATGGGCTTTGTAATGAGGCGAATTTGGATTAGTCGGGCTTCGATGCGGATACAGACACCGGGACTGAATTGATTTTTTTCTTCTATTGCAGGTACCACTTAAAAGATGCAGTACTTGATGGTGGAATTCCATTCAACAAAGCGTATGGAATGACAGCATTCGAGTACCATGGAACAGATCCAAGATTCAACAAAGTTTTCAACCGTGGAATGTCTGATCACACCACCATGTCCATGAAAAAGATTCTCGAAGACTACAAGGGATTTGAAGGACTCAATTCCATTGTTGATGTTGGTGGTGGAACTGGGGCTACTGTGAGCAGTATTGTCTCCAAGTATCCCTCCATTAAGGGTATTAACTTTGATTTACCACATGTTATTGAAGATGCTCCAGCTTACCCAGGTAATTAAAGTTAATTAAGATGTCTTAATCCTCCACCTACAATTGATAACGACATTAATGTCCTTGTTCTAGTTTGTATTGCGCATTAATCATTTTTTGTAAATTTTATTTAGGTGTTGAGCACGTTGGTGGTGACATGTTTGTTAGTGTGCCGAAAGCAGATGCCATTTTCATGAAGGTAATGACAAGCCACCCCACCCTCCCACATAAAAAACATTGCATTGTACTACCTTTTTCTCTTTTTAGATTTAAGGTTGTATAGTCTAACAGACACCTCTACTTGTTTCGTTTTGACATCCCGTCCCTTTTCTGGAGGAGGAGATAGGGGGTATCGAAACAAAACAAGTAGAGGTGTCTTTCAGGCTATTCAACCTTGATTTAATTAATAACACCGACCGTTTAAAGACCTTTTATACTATCACTATAATTTAACCTCCTATTATGAATTTTGTCACCTGTAACTATTTTTGTGATAGTCTGATAGCGCGGACTATCAGATACATAGAAGTTAAACTCTTTTCTTTTCGTGCTTTTTTTTTAAAATTTTTTTTGAAGAACTAACTCTGAGGATAATACTGAAAATATTGTGCAGTGGATTTGTCATGATTGGAGCGATGACCATTGCTTAAAATTCTTGAAGAATTGCTATGAAGCACTTCCTGCAAATGGGAAAGTGATAATTGCAGAGTGCATACTTCCAGAGGCCCCAGACACATCATCTTCCACTAAGAATACAGTACATGTTGATATTATTATGTTAGCACATAACCCAGGAGGCAAAGAAAGGACTGAGAAAGAATTTGAGGCTTTGGCTAAGGGGGCTGGATTTAGCGGATTCCGCAAGGCTTGCTGTGCTTACAACACTTGGGTTATGGAATTCCACAAGTGATTCACTCAATTCCTTTGGAGAATTCAAAAGAAAATTTATGTACCCAATATCATGATCATTTTGCAATTGGGATCGATTCTATACTTTTCTCCGAGTGGCTTGACTGCAATGTAGTAGTGATCACTGTGAAATAAAAGATAAATTAGCTTTTACATTGAAGAGATTGATGTTCAAAAAGGGGATAAAGAAAAGGAAGGTTAAATAATTGCTCTCAGAAAAAGGAATGTGTTTACTATGAAGTTTTTTCTGTTGGATTTCAAGATTACTTGTATGTATTTCTGTAATGTAATACACATGTATTCAAGGAATGCTAGTTTCAATAATATTTTCTCCAACTTTATGACCATGAGACATATTTTACATATATTTTAGTAATAAGGTGTTGGAGAAAATTCTGAATGTTAATATTTTCTTTTCCTCTGCTACTAAGATGTTTCAGTTCGTCAAGTAATAAACATATATAGAGGAGAAAATGAAAGGGTATGTCTTATATTATCTGCTTGTCCAACGAAAAATATTTGATCAGAACAAAGTTGTAGGGCTCACCATACGAGTTTCCAATAGGAAAGAACAAGATAAAACTATTATTATATATTTTCATAGTGAAAATGTCTAAGTTGGCCAAAATATGAAGGTGATGGAAAGCTAAGTTCAACGTTATGATTTTCAATGTTAACACAATTACCGCGTTGAGGGAAAATTCTTTTGGTTTTCAACTGTGTGTCGTCCGAATCATTTATATATAGAAGGTTCAAATTGATAAAGTCACCGGATTCGTCGCAAAAAAAGAAACTTAACGATTTAATGACTAAAATAAAGTGAGGGTAATAACGCTATACCCCAAAGTCAATTTTTTTTTGTGCAAATTCAGATTAATTGGATATAATGGATATAGAACACCCTGCGGGAAAAAAAAGGCTTTGTTCAATTTCTAGTTCAACCAATCGTATTGAGTAGATTTTGTATTTAGTGTATATTTGACTAATCAATTTAAAAAAGAACTTTTATTAATATGAGAGCATAACATGTATTTGTCCAAGATCCCAAAAGGTCAAAAGTACTTCTCGGAAAAAAAAATGATTATTTCAACTTCTGAAAAATAGTTTTTGCTACTAATCAAAAATATTTATTTTTCTTCTAAAAAAGTCAAACACAAGTTAAGCACATAAAGAAATAGTAATGGGTGACAAGTTAAATTTGAATTCAGACTTAGATTCATTCTATTTCTATAATACCATATTGAATGATGTAGGCTTGTATGGCCATTTCATAAAAAGACTTAAGCGGTTAGAGAGAGTACATTCTTATTTAACTTAATTGTGTTTCACTGTTTTTCTCTTTACTAAAAAAATAATTTTAGTAGAGTGATGAGATCATTTTGCTGAGAATCAAAACATGAAATTAAACCCAATGACCTTGAAATCTGCTTGCCACATGAATAAACCACCAAGAACACAAGGTAAAACTTGTTAATCTTGAAGTTTTGCCCATGAGACAAACATGTCCAAAAATTTAAGGAAGTTGTATGGCCCAAAGTTGATGTGTACCTTGTAGGAGTTTGGTGAATCGGATGGTTGCTCACGTAAAATCGGATGGCTGCTTAAATTCAATTGTACTATTTTTCTAACTTTTCTTCTTAGGGACCCAAATTCTGCCATGCAAGAACCAGAAATTATTGATGTGTTGATATTGGGTTCAATATTTTCAACGTGAAATATAAAATTACAATAAATAGGAGTTGGGTGAATCAGATGGATGGTATCATAACTCATTAATTGGAGAGGAGGACTACTTCTTAGTTGTGGGGGTGTGGTGAACCAAAAATGACCATATAAAATATGCCACACTCACTCCTCACATTGCACCTCAGGGAATTTGAAAAATGGGTTCAACAAACCAGAGCCTAACTCAAACAGAGGATGAAGCTTTCTTATTCGCCATGCAATTGGCCAGTGCTACTGTACTTCCCATGGTCCTTAAATCAGCCATAGAACTTGACCTTCTTGAAATTATGGCTAAGGCTGGTCCAGGTGCATCCATTTCTCCTTCTGAGCTAGCCACTCAGCTCCCTTCGAAGAATCCAGATGCACCCTTAATGCTCGATCGAATGCTTAGGCTCCTTGCTACCTACTCTGTTCTCAATTGTACACTCAGGACTCTCCCTGATGGCTTTATAGTCTGGCTCCGGTGTGTAAGTTCCTCACTAAGAATGCCAATGGTGTTTCTCTCGCCCCACTTTTTCTCATTAATACATATAAAGTTTTCATGGAGACCTGGTAAATTCCTTTTAAGTATGTTGTGCTTGTAATACTAAAATACGTCAAAGATACTCTTTAACATTATGTCATATTGTTCACTTAAGATCAAGCCCGTTTGCTTTTTCCCAAAGGACTCACACCAAAGTATTGTTATTTTTAGTAAAATCTGTATTCAAAATATGAACAGCAAAAAGAACTTCAAAATTAATTCAGAAAATAGTAAAGTATTTTTCTGTTTTACTGCTTTAAACACAGGAAGGGGTAAATTATACTAATGCTTAGCATCTATAGTACTTTTTGGTAGTTTCTGATATCTAAATTTTGATTATAACAAAAGCAACAACATAGTCTGATTTAATATTTAGAATATAATCACATTGGGAATATAGACAAATTGAAGAACAGACATGATAATATCATTATCCTCTAATATTCTCCTTGCCTGTGCTATAAGGGGTAAATCCAGTTGTAGTTTGTTACCCATCTTTCACAAAATTCTACAAAAAATTACTTGTGCTACAGTGTACACCCTGGATTAACTAACCAGTACTACTATAATTAATTATTTTCATATTGTCTGACCCTTTGTACTATGTTCTTTTGTCTTGCATATTTTATGAACGTATCATCTGTTGGTGTCATGGTCAAACAGTGTATGTCCGGTCCACCCCCAACTCTGTTACCAGCTATAGGTTTTTCTTCTTTTTTATACTCTTAAATCAAGAAACGTGCATGACAAAACACGAATTCAGAATTTTAAGTTTATGCATTTCTGACCATATTTAGTGACGGGGTTATAATTCCTTAAGGACTCACAAGCAACTTGTGGGGTCGGAATATTTTTCTATTTCTTCTACATTTCTGTTTTGATCACAGGATACTAAGAGTTCATGGCCACAAGATCAAAAGACATTCCTTTTTAGTCGTTTCAAAAAGAATCATGTTAAGTGTGTTGCCCTGTAAATGAGTCTAGCAATGCGTTCTGGATTATTCATTAGGACTTGAATTGATTTTTTATCTATTGCAGGTACCACTTAAAAGATGCAGTACTTGATGGTGGAATCCCATTCAACAAGGCCTATGGAATGACAGCATTCGAGTACCATGGTACAGATCCAAGATTCAACAAGATTTTCAACCGTGGAATGTCTGATCATACCACCATGTCCATGACAAAGATTCTCGAAGAATACAAGGGATTTGAAGGACTCAAATCCATTGTTGATGTTGGTGGTGGAATAGGGGCTACTGTGAGCAGGATAGTCTCCAAATATCCCTCCATTAAGGGTATTAACTTTGATTTGCCACATGTTATTGAAGTTGCTCCTGCTTACCCAGGTAACTAAAGCCAATTAAAATATCTTTTCTTCCACCTACAATTGATAACCACATTAATGTTCTTGTTCTATTTTGTATTACACACTAATCACTTAATTCCCTAAATTTTATTTAGGCGTCGAGCACGTTGGTGGGGACATGTTTGTTAGTGTGCCGAAAGCGGATGCCATTTTCATGAAGGTAATGCCAAGCTACCCATCCTCTCTCCTGCTCTACGGGGTTCCATCCAGATACCTAGACTAAAAGGGGCGGGATGTCAAAATGAAACAAGTAGAGATGTCTGTCAGCCTATTCGACATAGATTTAACTTACTATTTTATCACCGGTAACTATTTTGAGATAGTCTAATAGCGCGGACGATCACATACATACAAGTTAAAACTACTTCCTTTTCGTGCCCTTTTTTTTTTTCTTATTGAAGATCCAAATCAGAGGATAATATGGAATATATTGGTGCAGTGGATTTGTCATGATTGGAGCGATGATCATTGCTTAAAATTCTTGAAGAATTGCTATGAAGCACTTCCTGCAAATGGGAAAGTGATAATTGCAGACAGCATACTTCCAGAGACCCCAGACATATCATCTTCCACTAAAGTTACAGCACATGTCGATGTAGTCATGTTAACACTTTTCTCAGGAGGCAAAGAAAGGACTGAGAAAGAATTTGAGGCTTTGGCTAAAGGGGCTGGATTTAGCGGATTCCGCAAGGATTGTTGTGCTTATAACACTTGGGTTATGGAATTCCACAAGTGATTAATAATGCAATTCCTTTGGAGAATTCAAAAAAAAAAAATTGTTCTGGATCGAATCTACGTTTCTCTTGACAGCTTGTTTGGATGGTGGTTAGTCATGGTATGGTATTGTATGGTTTGTATGAGTATTATGTTTGTTTTGATTGTAACTTAAAATAAATGGTATGGTATGGTTTGATTCCATGGTTATTTAACCATGAAAAACCCCATCTATTGTACCACTGATTTGGTGGTATCCCATGGTAATCTAATTTCTCTTTCCAGTTATGTCCTTATTTATTTTAGGCGGAACTCATCGATGGCCCCTTAAAGTTGGCACGACTTTTAACTTAGACACCTTAACTGAGAGTTGTTCATTTTAGACACCTCATGTAGGGGTCCGCTGTGTCATTTTGACACTTTTCGCTGAGATGGCATAGTGAGTGTAATACACTCGTTGACTGCGCGTGAAAGGCTTGTTTAGCCGATTTTTCTTTTATTTTTTTCATCTTCTTCTCCATTTTTCAGCTACTATTTCCCCAAGCTTAAACCTTCCATGGTGAATGAAAATAGTTACACCAAAATAACGGGAAACATTTTGAAAATTTAGGATAGATCCATTTCTGAATTTAAATATTCAAATAATCATGAGATACTTCTTGAAAGAATTTGATGTCTACAAATGGGTGTGGAATTGATTTTTGGTGGATTTCCATCAAACAAAGTTTAAATTCTCAATAAAAACATCAAAGTTTATGGCTTTATCACACAACTAACCTCCTTCAATTCTTTAAGAATATTTTGGCAGTTAGGCACACCATAAGAAGAGATAAGAATTTCATAACAGAAATTTGAGCTATGGTGGAGAAGACGAAGGGAGAGGGAGAGGAGGGGGGGTGTATGGTGAAAAAGATGATCGATGGGGGGTGGGGTATGCTGGAGAAGACGAAGGAAGGAGGGGGGAGGTGAAAAAGATGGTCGATGGGGGGTGGGGTATGCTTGAGAAGACGATGTGAGGGGGGGTTGCTTTTGTCAAAAGTGGGCCACGTGTCACTAATTCATTGGTCACCCTTATTTTTTACTCAAATTTTATTGTTTAAGAATTATTTTGGACACAAATGACAAATGTCCTAATTTTATTCGACACTTTACACGTCATTCAGCGAGTGTAGCACACACATTATATATTTTGCTGATTGTAAAAAAGTGTCAAAATGACACAGCGGAGCCTTACATAAGGTGTTTAAAATAAACAACTCTTAGTTGAGGTGTCTAAGTTAAAAGTCGTGCCAACTTTAGAGGGTCACCGATGGATTCCGCCTTTATTTTAAGTTACAATCAAAACAAACATAGTACTCATACAAACCATACAATACCATACCATGACTAACCACCATCCAAACAAGCTGTAAGAGAAACGTAGATTCGATCCCAGAACAAATTTTCTTTTGAATTCTCCAAAGGAATTGAATTAATCACTTGTGGAATTCCATAATCCAAGTGTTATAAGCACAAAAGTTAGTGGCTTGACTGCGTTATTGTGATTAGCTTTTACATTGAAGAGAATGATCTTCGGGTGTGTCATGTGTGTGTATGATGAAATAATTGCTCTAAGAAAAAGGAATGTGTTTAATATGAAGCTTTTTTGTTGGATTTTGAACGAAGTTGTATGTATTTATGTAATACATATATATTGAAGGAATGCTAGTTTCAATTAGGGAGATGCTAAGGACCCGTTTGATCATAAAAAGTGAAAGTAGCTTTTGGAAAAAAAATTGGCAAATATTCTAAAATTCCAAAAACTAGAAAAAAGTAACTTTTGGGCCAAATTCTAGTTTTTGGTATTTTTACAAATTTAAAATTTACCCCAAATTTTTATATTTTATTTAAAAGATCCTATTATTTATTACTCCCAACAATAATATATCTTTTTTTCTTTTTTATTTCTCAATGCAATTCAGTTGATTTTTTCTTTAAATGTAACCAAGTAAATAAAATCCTATCCAGTTCTTCAATGATTATGCACCGTCTATACAGTGGATGTTTTTCAAGATTAAAAAAATATAATTTTGAAAAATAGATATTTTAAATAAAAAAATTAATTGATAATAGACACTTATAACTATACCTTGAATAAACAATAAATTTTTTTATATTATAATTGTTCCAAACAAGAATTAATATATATAGTTATTGGTAAAATTATTTCACCAATTTTAGCCACGAATAAAAAAATTCAGTTACTTCAATAATACTAATCAAGAGGATGTTTCAAAAAGAATAAAGCAAAATGACCTGGGACACCCTTGTACTTGACTTCGTTTGTAAGTTGGACCCTTCTACTCATCACTTTTTCAACTAAACTCTTAAACTCATTAAAACACAATGTTTTAAACCCTCTTTTGACTGCTCTGTGGCGCGTGTAATACCATCTAGTACACGTGAATTTTCACGTTATTTTTTAATGACACGTCAGAAATTAAATATTAAAAAATTTATTAAATCAAATATCTTTCCCTCCTCCCCCTCCCTCACCACACACACACGCACCATCTTCTTATTCTTCTTCTTCAGAACCGTCGCTCCCACCCCCCAACCCCCTCCCCCCACCCCTTTTTCTTCTTCTTCAGAATTGCCCCCCCCCTCCGCCCCAGCCCCAACCCCAACCCAAACCCCAACCTTCCGACCCCCTCTTCTTCTTCTTTAGAACCCCCCCCCCCAAACCAAAACCCCCCACCCCTTTTTCTTTATCTTCATCAGAACCGTCACGCCCTCCTCATCCCACCCCTTTTTCTTCTCCTTCATCAGAATCCCCCACCCCCACCCCACTTCATTCCTTCCTCCTCCCTCTCTTCTTCTTCATCAGATCCCCCCTCACCCCCTTCCCTTCAGTCTCCTTCCCACCCCTTTCTGTCAACTCAATCAGAATTTTTTCCACCCCCTTCGGAAAAAAAACGAACAAAGAAATTATAAAAAAATTCAAACTAAATGGAATTATATGGTGTTAATAGCATTCTCTAGTGGTGTAGAGAGGGGTTAGGAATATTTATGTTTTTATTTTACTTTTTTCTTCAATTTGGCTTTTGAGTATTTTTTATAATGTGTCAAAGTAATATTTTTTTTCAAATATTCATTGAAGTTTGAAGGGGGTAAAGATGGGGGAAGAATGGAGGGTAAAGTGGGGGTAAAGAAGCGAGAGTGGGGTGGGGCAAGAAAAAAGAGAGTTGCCATTTTTTTTTATCTTTTATTTATTTATTTAAATTATTTTTAATCAAAAGACTTACGTTTACGCGCATTATATGCGTGGAATCACGCATTTGTTCCACCTCAATCATCAAGTTGCTCCATAGGCTAGGTCAATGGTTGAAAGGGTTTAAAATATTGTGTTTGAGTAAGTTTAAGAATTCAGTTGACAAAGTGGTGAGTAGAAGGATTCAACTGACAAACAGAGTCAAACACAAAGACCGTCGCGACCATTTCGCCAAAAGAATAAATAAAAGATCGCTCAATACCTAATTATCAATTATAATATTAAATTACGTCATTTTTAATGTATGTAAAATAAAGTGTAATACATAATTAGGATATACATTTTTAAAAAAATATTTTTTATTTAATATAGGATTTTCTATTGAAGGAGACAATTAAAATTCACGTTAATAATAAATATAAATAAATATTTTCTCTAATTAAAAATTATTCTAATTACTCAATAATACACAATTTAGTAAATTGAAGTAAGTATATGAGTTTTCAAATTTACAATTAAAGTTTCTTTAAATATAATCAGCGAATAACATTATGAAAAATTCACTCAAATAACAGCTCATTTAACTTTTAAACTCAAAATAGTCATACTTTATTTTGATAATATTATTATAGCCAACTTTCATGAGTTGTTTATTTTTATTAGCCAGATTGATAATGTCACGCCCCGAGGCTACCCCTTGGACGTAACAAGGGACTTAGGACCACAAGTGCCCCAAGCTAACCCCTTGGTCATAGCATACTCAAGCATAACAATAAATAGAGCGGAAGCATAATAAGGGAAACCAAAGGTAGGCAACATAATAGATAAATCTGGAAGTCACATAAAGATACAAAGTCTAGATAGAACTTCGAAACCGTTTAAGTCTGAAAAGCCTCTACTCATAACATAAAGAGTTGCTAGGACAAGACCCTAGCTAACTCGAAGTACGAAAATAAGAAGCTAGCATAACTAGGAATATAACAAGTCCTCGACCTAAGAGGACTCACCAACTGCTGATAAGATGTGGCCTGGAAACTCTAGCCATGAGCCTGAGAAGGGATACCTGAATCTGCATCATCAAAGGATGCAGCGGAAATGCGGTCAGTACTATGGAATGTACTGAGTATGTGAGCGATGCATGAATCATGATAAAACAGTTTAAAACATGCTTAAGAATAAACTTATAACATAAAGAAAGGACGTGAAATGATATCAAGGTAAAAAGGCATTAAAACATAACTTAAAGTTTAAATTTTATAGTTTAGAATCATATAACTTCATAACTTGAAAATAAACATGTGGGAGTTTCTTTTAACTGACATTAGACCATTCGAGCTACATGGAATCTAACTATATAACCCTAGTTAGCAAAGCTGGTCCGAACCTTGTCAAAGTACGGGCCACCATACCCAACTATATAACCCTAGTTGGCAAAGTTGTCCTATGCCCTGCTAAGGCAAGGACACCATTAACTTCATAGAGTGGTACCACTTTCATAAGCCCATCGGGCAATTCATAACCTACGCTGGCAACGTAGTTTTGGACTTGGGTAATCGAACCCTCGTCGCTCGGTGCTAAGTATTACTCTCAAAACATGCATACATATAGCTCATAACTTCATAGGGCACAATCTCATGCCAACTTGTTCATACTTGATCATACATAGTCATACTTGATCATGCTTGTTCATACTTCATCATACATCATGACTTGTAAAATCTGCATGGCTCTAGTTCAATTTTCGTAAAACATATGCTTTCATAGAATCATAGGAACTAGGCATGCACATGCTTGAAAATTCATAAGGAACATGCTATTAAATTCAATTTGCTTAATTCAACTTTATGGCTTATGCATGTAGAAATTTCCATGGTTAAGCTTCAATTCATGAAATAAGAGTTAACATGTAAAAACCCATGTGAAATCATGCAATTTAATAGTAATTTCATAACCAAATCACAAGAAGATCATATTTAGCAAAACTCATAAGAATTGGATAAGAACCCTAATTTGGAGATCATGAAATCAAAACTTGAATTAGGGGATTTGGGCAAAAGGGTGAAAGAAACCCATTGTTGATTATCCACATACCTTGATTGAAGCTAACCCGCTTGAATTGAAAAGACTTAGTAGGCTTAAACTTGGAGCTTGGGGAAGGACCTTTCCTCTTTGAGAGTTGAATGAAGATTTTGAGAAGGAACTTAAGCTAATAGGTTTAGAATTCATGCTAAAAATGGTCAAAACGACCTCACTTAGGAGTTAAAAGGGTGGGTAATGCCTAAAATACCCCTGAGATTTAATTATGAAAAGTTGTCTTAAAGACCCGGCTTCAGGTTCCACGAGTCCCTTCCACGGACCGTAGAACCAATCACGGCTCGTGGAATGGGGTCGTGGTCCCTGAGCCAAAATTCTAGGCTGCTGAAGATGTTCTACGGCTCCACAAGACGAATCGTGGAAACTCCCACGCGTCGTAGAACCAAGTCATGGTTCTAGGGAACTTGGTTGGTCTCAGGTCCAGTTCCACGAGTCAACAGAACGACCCGTAGAAACTTCTACGAGTCGTGGAATCGACTCGTGGTTTCTGGGGGTTTGGACCACTCTCTGTATGAGTTCCACGGGTTGGTCCCACGACCCGTGGAAATTTTCACGACCCTTGAAACTGACCCGTAGCTCTCATATCCTAGGATGGTCTGCAGGACTGAAATCACGAGTCACTTCCACGACTCGTGGAACCATCGATGGCTCGTGGTCTTGACCCGTAATTCCTGAAAGTTTAAAATTTTCTGCAAGTTTCTGAGTTAAAAATTGAATTGACTTCCGGGGTGTTACAGATAATATGAGTAGTTATAGAATTTTGATTCTAATTCTACAATTTTATAGGGATAAGGATATTTTTTAGGTGCTTAGTACATAGACATTAAATATTCGATATATAATCATCGTATAATTGATATATAATTATCTTTTCTCATTATATAATGTCTAGGTTAGTATTTGATGTATAATCATTGTATAATTAATGTATAATTATCTTTTCTCGTTATATAATTTATACACAAGTTATATATCAATTATATACTAATTATAAATGATAGATATTGTTGTTATATTTTAATCATATATAAAAAAATATTTTCGCATGTCTACAAAAGGTTCATAAATCTCATATGGACACACTATTTTATGGCTATTTATTGTAATCTAGTTTTTAAGGCTACAAAATATTATAAGCAATTTGGGCTTGGCTATATAAGATTTTTTCCCTAAAATTATATACAACAGTGTTCTAAATTACGCAAATGTGAGGCGAGATATTTTACCTGATACGGGGCGAGGCGTAAACCTCAAGGGACTGACGCATAAGCCCCGTGTATCTTTATATACCATATGCAATTTATAATTAAATAAATAATTTAATTATATTGTATTTATTAGTTTGGCTCCTAATTAGAGCATTACGTTTTTTTTCTCCTCCACCTCAATGTTGGTTAGTTTATCATTCACGAAAGCTTAAAGTTTCATAATAAAATTAACGAATCGGGACTAAACTGTGACTATAACATTAACGCGTGACTCTTTTGGGTTGCTGTTAATTAGGATCAACACATATAAATATATGTTTTTTATGATTTCTATAATGTGTCAATATCTACCATGTCAGAGTGTTTTTAGTTTTGACTGTTGTTATTGAAATATTTTAAAATTATATTTAAAAACTTATTTAATTATGTAGTTTAATTTACTTAAAGATAATAATAAATAAAATTACTTAATTAGAGAAATATAAATAATAATCCACAAGTTATCAAATCAAGATAACATAGGGGCACAAGACTACAACATTAATGTGTGACTCTTTTGGATTGTTGTTAATTAACATCGACACTTATGAACTATATGTGTCGATTTCTATCGTGTCTAAAGAGTGTTGAGTTTTGACTGTTCTTATTGAAATATTCTCAAATTTTATTTTAAAATATTATTTAAATATGTAGTATAAATTTATTTTTACATAATAATTAATAAAATTACATATTAGAGGTCATATTAATAACAAATATAAGTAGTAATCTCAAGTTATTAAATTGGTGTAATATAGGGGGGCGCAAGACTACAACATAAATGTGTGACTCTCTTAGATTGTTGTTACTTAGGGTAGACACTTATGAACTATATGATTTTTATTATTTCCATAATGTGTCGATGTCTACCATATCTAAAATGTTTTGAATTTAAATGTCGTTATTGAAATACTTTCAAAGTATATTTAAAAAATTATTTGAATATATAATTTAAATTTATTTAAACATAATAATTAACAAAAGGACTTAATTAGAGGTCATATTAATAATAAATATAAGTAATGATTCGCCATTTATCAAATAGAGAAACACTACAACACTTTATACCACTCACTTGAATTTACAAGCGGGACAACTACATAAATGCCCCTTAAAGGGAGTGGCTTTGCATTTTTGCCCCTCGTAAGAAAAGGTCTTACAAAAATAGTCTTCCTTGTTTTTATGTATAGAATAACTACCGCTTTGCCCCTCTATACCTCAAATACTTTTAAACAACTCTCCATGCTCATTTGCCTCTCAACTTTTATATTTATTTCTTTTTCTCTTTTTTATTTTTATTTTTTCTTTTATCTTTTCTTTTCTTTTTTTCTCAACCTTTATTTTACTTTTATTTTTTGTTTTATTCTTTCTTCTACGTTTTTTTTCATTTTTCTCAATTTTTATTTTTTCCTTTTTCTCCTCTCAATTCGATTTTTTTCTCCTTTTTTTTTTTTTTTTTTTTTTAACCTTTTTTTTTTCATTTGTTTTTTGTTCTGTCTTTTTTTTCTTTGTTTTTTCCTTTTTTTTCTCAATTTTTATTTTTTTCTCTCAACTTCTATTTTTTTATTTTTTTTCTTTCATTTTTATTTTTCTTTTCTCTTTTTTTTAATCATTTTTCTCGACCTTTAATTTTTTTTTATGAGATGTTCTACAACTCTTGCTTTAGAGGCAAGACTTAGCCCAAGGACTTCCAAACAACAAATTACGCCCCATGAGCAAGACTTGACACTAGTACATTGTGTCTTGATTTATGAGATGTTTTATAACACTTGCCTCAGAGGCAAGACTTAGCCCAAGGACATCTCAAAAAATACAAGTTACGTCTCATGGGCAAGAGTTCACACTATTTCATTGTGTCTTAATTTATGAGATACTCTATAACTCTTGCCTTAGAGGGAAGACTTAGCGCAAAGACTTTCAAACAACAAGTTACGCCTCATGGGAAAGAGTTGACACTAGCACATTGTGTCTTGATCATGAGATACTCTATAACGTTTGCATTAGAGCCAAGACTTAGCCCAAAGGCCTCCCAAAAAATAAGTTGTGCTCCATGGACAAGAGTTAACACTACTTTATTGTGTCTTAATTTATGAGATGCTCTATAACTCTTGCCTTAGAGACAAGACTTAGGTCAAGAATTTCCAAACAACAAGTTATGCCCCACGAGCAAGACTTGACACTACTTCATTGTGTCTTGATTTATGAGATGTTCTATAACATTTGCCTTAGAGACAAGACTTGTTCCAAAGGACTTCCAAACAACAAAGCACGCCCTTAAGTTTACTTCGATTTCAAAGAAAGAAGATCTTCTTTGCGGATTATCCAACTTTTTGTTCATTAGCAAAAATAATAGAGGTTAAGAAAAAAGAAAAAAAGAGAAGAGAAAAAGAGAAAAGGAAAAAATAAAGATTAAAAAAAAAAAGAGAAAAAAAAGAATAAAAATAACAAAGGCTGAGAAAAAAAAAGAACAAAAAAAAAGTTGAGAGAAAAAGAAAAAAAAAGGGTTGAGAAAAAAGAAAATGAGAATTAAAAAAAATTGAGAACAAAGAAAAAAAAAATTAAAAAGATAAAAGAAAAAGGAAAAATGAAAATTAAAAGTTGAGAGACAAATGAACATGGAGAGTTGTGGTGTAGATAGGGGTGTGCAAAAATCGATTTAACCAATATACCGAATCGATAAAAATATTATTGGTTTATCGATATCGGGTTATTGGGTTAATGATTTTTTAACGGTTTTGTAAAAAAAATTATTGGGCTATCGGTTCGGTTTCGATTTTTAGAGTTTTGTTAATGGTTAAACCGATAACCCAATAAGATTATACTGAAACTATATTTTTATCCATAATTATAATAGTGGCTTTAGCTTTTAAATATATACTATATTATTTTTTTGCATTTTATAGTTGTTGTCTTAGTGTTGTTGTTTTCTTTCTAAAGACGTTGGTTTGGTGGGGTTCTACCTATCAGTGTTGTTTTTCTTTTTGAGAGATTGCTAGCGTTGCTACTACATTCAAGTTTGCTAGTTAATTAACAAGAAAGAAAATAAGTTTGTTTTACTAATAACGTATTTGAATTTGATTATGCTTGTAATTTGTATAGACTTTTATGCATGAAGGTAGTGTATATATGTAGATGAAAATAAGAGAGCAAAAAAAATTATAGAAGCATTTTTTTATCGGTTAAACCGAAAACCGAACCGTTAAGGATCAAAACCGATTAACCTAAAACTGATAACGAATATCTTATTGGTTTGGTTATCGATTTTGCATGTTGACAAACCGAAAACCGATAAACCGAATCGATAATGTACAAAATCGAATCGAACCAACCGATGGGCACCCTTAGGTGTAGAGGGGCAAAAATGTATTTGTCTAATATATAAAAAGGAAGGAAGAGTATTTTTTAAAGACTTTTCTTATAGAGGGCAAAAATTGAAGACCACTCACTTTTGGGGACACTCCATGTAATTTTCTATTCACAAGCCACCCTCACCCTTCACTTGGCTTCACACATGAGCAAAATCTAACTCAGTCTCGTCCAGAGAATGATTCAAGTAAAATCTACCTAAAAAGGAGGTGAAGTCAATTTAGAAATGCTAGCAAAGTGAGGAAAGAATATGAGATGGTAACATATTTATTCTCCTTAGGGTCATAAATCATAATCAATAATTGATTTCTCAAAAAAAAAAAAAAATAGTTGAGACCAATCACATCGAAATGAAACTCAAAACAAAATTATTGAGTTGCGGTCAAGAACATCAATTTTCAGATATGTTGGAGCGATGAGCATTGCTTAAAATTATTGGGAAAGTGATAATTGCAGAATGCCTACTTCCAGAGACCCCAGACATATCAGATGCAACTAAGAATACAGTACATGTCGATGTAATCATGTTAGCACATAACCCAGGAGGCAAAGAAAGAATTTGAGGCTTTGGCTAATGGGGCTGGATTTAGCGGATTCCGCAAGGCTTGCTGTGCTTACAACACTAGGGTTATGGAATTCCACAAGTGATTAATTCAATTCTATTCCTTTGGAGGATTCAAAATAAAAAATTGTTCATTTTGCAATTGGGATTCTACTTTTCTCTCAGTGGCTTGACTGCGATGTAGTAGTGATCACTGTGAAATAAAAGAAAACTAGCTTTTACATTGAAGAGATTGATACCCAAACTAGCTTGTTGTTGCATAGCCGCAACGCACAATAACATATTTGTTACCAAACGTACTTTCGCATAACTTATTTGAAGTTAAATAGTTTGCGTAAATTCCCTACTGGCTTTGCCAATTGCAAGTTTTTTACTGAATAGTTTTTTTTTTTTTTTAAATAACTAACGAAGCAAGATAGAGAAAAGTAGAGAAGATTTAACACCAACATTCTGAATATGGGATCAGTAAATTAAGATCCGTAGACCGTAAACATGAATTCATTGTTCCAATCAGATGAAGAAGTTAACGAACATCATCTTTTATTCTTATCATAGTCTTTAATAATTCACACGGTACAGGCAAACTTCCAAAGAAGTAAAATCAGGGAAGCAAATAAAATAAACCATAAAAGTACTACTACTACTACAACTTATTATTACTCTTAAAATCTAACAAGATTTTGTAGTCAGTTCTCGGGGGCAATAGCTAATACTAAACAGTAACTTGCAAAACAAACAGTACATAATTGGAGTAGTCATGTAATTGGGTAAATCAGCTAGGCAATGAAGATATAATTGGATTCTTCTTCTTCTTCTTCTTCTTCTTCTTCTTCTTCTTCTTCTTCTTCTTCTTCTTCTTCTTCTTTTTTTTCGTCCTAATTTAACTCCCACCCCATAACTATAGCTCGAAACTACAACAAAAAGGTGTTGAAAGTGCTGGCAACTCTGCAAAAGGGCAAATGAAAATGGTGGGTTTTTAAGTACTACTTATTAATACCTTTAGGGATCATTTGGTTTACGGACTAAGTTATTCCTGAATTATAATCCTTGGACTAATTCATCCCACCTGGGAGGCGAGATAGAATAACACTAAGTTAGATTGGAGAAGGTTGGATATCCAGGATTAAATTTGAGATTAAACGTATACTTTGTTTGGTTGAAGGTATAAATTTATCCACCTTCAACCAAACAAAATAAAAATTTAATTTCTAACTTAATCCTGAGACATCTCACCTTATCCTATGAACCAAACGGCCCCTTTAATTCTTGAAAAGTTCCAAACAGTGTTCCTGGTCCAAATTCCTGCTCCAGAACTTCTTGTAATACTCAGCATACGTGAAGTCCCGATAAATGACTGGAGATCCATCTTCAGTGAGGAGTTTTGGGGCACTGATTTTCGCGCTATCACACGGGCAAAGGAATGAAGCCACTGACATCCGGGCTTTGTCTGAATTCACAAGAGCTCTATGCCATACACTTTTGTACTTACCGTTGCTCACTGCCTGCAGGATGACCGTTGAGTGGTATTAGGTTAAAATTTAACTGTAAGTACACTGATGGTATAAAGATTTTTACACGGTATAATGGCGGAGCCACAACCAATGAAGGGGTTCCCCTTTGTAGGTAAATTATACAGCATAAACAGGGCAAAAACATTAAAATTTTCGTTGTAGTGGCAGTAGTAGTGTAAAACTTTCTTTAGGTCATAGGTTCAAATTTTTTGAGTTACCTTGTTAAAATTTCTGGCTCCAGCATTGCTATTGTAGTATGCAACACGCCTTATTTTGCACATTACTTATCCCAGTTCTATGGAAAGTGACTTAGTAGTTATGATTTAGGTGAACTGATAGTGTAGAAATCAACGCTTGTACTCCCTTTGTTCCATTTTGTTTCACTTTCTTATTAGTATGTTCCAAAAAAGAATCAACTCATGAGAAAATTTTATAGACACACAAGTAATACGACATGTTTAAGACAACAAGTTTCAAAAGTTTTATAGCCGGCCCATAAATTTTATGTCGTATTTAAGATCATATGTTTTAAAAGTCTATTATTTTGTTACATTTTGTGTTAACTCAAACTATGTCAAATAAAGTGAAATGGAGGGAGTAATGAGTAACTAATCACACAAGTACTGAAGGGCTTGTGGTTTACCTGCAATTGATCACCAAGATTAATGACAAAGGCATCTGGTTGAGGTTTGACAGCCAACCATTTGCCATCTTTAAGAACTTGAAGACCAGCTACTTGCAAGTCTTGTAGAAGAATTGTAAGGGAATTAGGATCAGTATGGGCCGGAAGCCCATACGTAAGTTCTGGTTGTGGACATGGAGGATAAAAGTTAATAGCCATATGTTGGCCTTGTTCCCCCAATACATCTTTTATACACTCTTTCTCCAAGCCAAGGCTCTCTGCTATGGCTTCCTGCAATCTGAATCCAAGTTGTCGAACTTCCGTGCAATATCTGCTCACGATTTCCCTGTAACAATGACTATTAAGTTAAAAGAATGGACCCTAAATTTCATTTTGAAAAGTAAGTTTAAATTAAGTGATGTTGTAGGAAAAGCTTGTCACCATTGTGACATATATCGATGAAAATAGGTAGTTCAAACTTTAGATAAGCTACGCTTAGGTCTGGACATACATGTCTTAAACTTAAGACATTGATAATTCAAACTTCAATCTTGTATGTGTGAAGTTTACTAACTTAAAACAAAATTTATAACTTTGAATGTGAATTTTGCAACTTATTAAGTCTAAAGTAGCTATGAACGTAGGTCATGTCTTATATAGTGGTCATAATTGTATCGACTAGTTATGCACTTGGCCAGCTAAAACCTATACTTGTACTAAAAGAGCTCGTTCTATAAAGTAAAAATTGTCAAAATTGTCCAGATCGAAGAGCAAAAGCTAGAATCCTTAAGACTCAATTGATAGACTTGTTCTTCAAGTTTTAATAGATATAAGGGGTTCTTTGGTGTTGACTGTTGGTATAGGATTGTCCTACCTCCATGTTATACTAGGAAGCTGGTCGAATGATTCAATTTGATCATTATGCATTTTCCTCATGGAATTAACCGTAAGACACAATATTCTGTAGTTCAAACTAAAAAAGTGAATCAACTATATTATGAATTAATTACTGTGCAAATGCTATGTATCTTTTAAACAACTACTTTAAAAGTGGCCATTCGGGAGCACTAAGGGCCGGTTGTTACTCATGATAAAGCGGGATATCCCAAAGATTATGTTTGGATTAAAATTGTACTCTGTTTGAGTGAAGTCAGGAACTTGAATTCCGGGATAACTTAACCTCAACCTTAATCCTTGATAGCCTACCTTATTCCATCCAACTTGACATTATTTTATCTCACCTCTCAAATGGATAAATTAGTCGTAAGATTATAATTTTAGAACTATAATTTTGGGATAACTTTGTCGGCGAACCAACCGACCCTAACAGAAAGTCAACTGCTGGGATGGAACAGGAGATAGATTTTACAGTTCCATCCTACATAATTTAGACAAATTCCACTAATTAGTAGAGTACCTTTCTTTGCCCGCTAGTCAAAAGTCCATCAACTCCTACCAAAAGAAACTTTGAAAAGAAATAATGTCGGCATATCTTGAAGCTCAGCAGAGATTCATTAATTAGCACATTAACAACACTTTAATAAACGCGTGAAACCAGCCGCAAAATTAGCATTGACTAATTACTTGCTCTTAATTAATTAATTAATGAAAAATAAGATATGACTAATTTTGATGATGACACCTTAATGATGATCTGGGGTTGGCTTAAGAACCATCTAAAATCACTAAGAAAATGAATAAACAAATACATATGCTGTGTTGGCTTCTAATTTAATAACCCACTCATTCTCTACTATTAATATAAAGCTTAATCAAATGCTTCATGATTGAAATAAAAAACCCCATTAATCTTTGGCTTACGTTATGCCATTGAATTTATGTCCCAAAGTCTCTTTCATTTGGTAAATTAGTCCTGGAAAACGCGTTTTTTTTAGCCTAGAAACTCAACAAAATCGGCATATTCTCATTTTTTATGTTTCAGATCCTCATTGCTCACCCACCGTCATTTACTATTTTTTTTTAAAAAAAATAAAAATTTATTGTTACCATTGCTCATTATTGTAAAAACAGAAAAGATAAAGGTTTTATGTAGAGCCCATTTGGATTGGTTTATTTTAAGTGTTTTTTAAGTTAAAATAGCTTTTAGCTGTTTTATAGTATTTGAGTAAGGTAAAAAAGTGCTTCTGAACACTTAATTTTAAGTCAAGATAGCAACAAAAAAAAAACTAAAAACTAAGAGTTGAGATTTTCAACTTAAAAAAGCAACTTAAAATAAGTCTATCCAAATAGGCTCGTAATTGTTGATAGAAAGCTCTTATTTTTTTGGAGACACAAATTTGAATATTCACGGGATGAGACAGCTTCTTACGGGGTACATAAAAGATAAAACTATGATGACTATTATATTTATCTTGTTTATTTAGTATGTTATTTGTTTTGAGTCGGGGGTCTATTGAAAACGACCTCTTTACTTCATCTGAAATAAAGGTACGGTCTACGTACATTCTATCCTCTTCAGACCCACTCTGTGGGAATACATGGGTATGTTATTGTTGTTGTATTTAGTATATTGTTTGTCCTTGATCGGCTTAATTGGAGTGGTGTGTGTTACATTAGTAAATTATGCTTTACTTAATTAGTTCGCTTTTGGACGATTCTTGAAAAAAAAAATTGTAGAAATTTCATTAGAAATGACTTGAGCTCGGAAGGAACCCTAATATAACAAATCAAAATAGTATTCCTTCGATTCAATTTGTTTGTTCTACTTTTTTTTCTTAGTTTATTTAAAGAAAATGTCTATTATTATTTTTTACAACACTTTTAGTTTCAACTATCACGAGATGTTCAAGACAATAAGATTAAAGAGCATTTTGATATATCTTTAATTTAAAATGACAAGATTCAAAAGTTTTATTTACTTTCTTAAATTCTGTGTCAAATCAAAACAAGACAAACAAATTAAAAACGGAGTGAGTAGCACTGTGATGCTCTCATCCCTATTTCTGTTGTCACATTATTCCTTTTTTATTTCTTCTTTATTTTAAGCACGCTTTTGATCGAGATTCAAATAAGTCTATTTTTTATCATATATTTTTTTTATGTATCTTTTAAATATTTTGAAATATTAATTATTATAACTTATATACATTTAAATTTTTTAAAAATTCAATGTTCAAATTTAAAATCCAACTTAAATTATTTAATTCTCAAGATTCAAATTGTTCCACAATAATTGAAACTGATGAAGTAATAGAATGGATTAGATTTCCGTACCGTCGATCAAAGGTCTAGTTTCAAACTCCAAAGTCCAAAGTCCAAAGTATGAAAATAGACGATAATAAATACATGACTATATTAATCGAATCAATAAATATTAACACTATCACCTTCACCACTTCTATACTTTTATTTGTTTTAATTTTTGTGAAAAGTGAGTACTTCTTCCGTTTTATTTTATTTGGCCTTATATTAAAAATAGTAATTTCATTTTACTTGATCTTACTTTGATAAATTAAGTGAGTTAAATTATTTCTTTTGATACTAACTTTAGTATTAAATAATTACATCAAATAGTAATAGTCAAAGTTAAAATTTTAAAACATCATTAATAAAGGCAATTTAATAAAATACACCTTTAATTAAAATTTTCTTACGGAGTGTGCCAACGAGGTCAAGTGATATAAAACGAATACTTCTTTTTTGTAGCAAATAGAAATAGTAGTAGTATTTGCTACTCCCTCCGTCCAACTTTAGTTGTTCACTATTAACTTGACACGCTTCTTAAAACGCTATAAATAGAAGAATAATTTTATCATATCATACTTTGACTATAATAAATACAATTTCTTAAAAAATGCATTAGGGAAATGATCATAGTTAATGACAAGGATAAATTAAAAATCAAGTGTTAAATTATCTCTTGATTTTTATAAATTACACAATTAAAAGTTTACATTTATTAATATAAGCAGTGAACAAGTAAAGATGAAGTGAGAGAGTATAAACAAAGTACTTCCTCCGTTTCATTTTATGTGACACACTTTTCTTTATAGTTCGTCACAAAAAGAATCGACACTTTTTTATAATTAGAAAAAAATTAATTTTGAAATTCTTCTTTTATTCTTAATGAACTGATTTACAACCACACAAATTTTAAAAGTCTTCTTTTTTTATATATACTCTCTCTGTCTCATATTAGTTAATCACTTTTCTTTTTACATGCATATTAAGAAATCATAAATAAGAAAATGATTTTACTAATTTACCTCTTAAAAACTTTTTTGAAACTTTACAAATAAGTCTGTTGCAAAGGTAATATGGGACAAATTTAATAGAAATCATAAATTAGTATAGTGATCAACTAATATAAGATAAAAAGAGTATATTATATATCAAGTTAAATGGTGTCAAATAAAATGGGACGGATGAAATACTTTTTTAAGAATCATTTTACAGTTGTTGCCTAAAAGTACGTATTCCAATTTAAAGGAGACTTTGTAAGTCGTCGGGTACCCAATCCCTGTCACTTTTGTCTGCTTACGCCACCAACTATCTAACAACTGACGTCATCACCATGCTGACACAATCATTGCCTACGTGTCTATCACTGGGCAAATATATCCATAATGATGGTGTCATCAAATTTGTTACCCATGACGTAATAATTACTCCTTACCCCATTTATTTATTTATTTTTAAAAAGGCAATAAAGAAGGTGCTCACATGACCCAAGTTGATTGAGATTTTTTTTTTAAAAAAAAAAGATTACTACATCTTGAAAATTGAAATAATCAAATGTGGGCTCACATGCTTATTTCTGTTACATCTCTGACATTTACCTTCTTGTCCTTTCAAAAATTCTAACTCATTTCCATTTTCATTTTTTATTCCTTGTAGTGAATAATGGTTTCTCTAGTTTCTGAGTTCTTGTTATCGGATGTTGAGGAGGAGCAACAAAATTATTGACTAGGAGCCCGTTTAGATAGACTTATTTTAAGTGGTTTTTAAGTTAAAATAATTGTTAAGTTATTTTATAGTGTTTGAGTAAAGTAAAAAAATACTTTTAGACACTTAATTTTAAGCCAAAATAACAACAAAAAAAAGAACTAAAAGCTAAAATTTCTAACATAAAAAAATAGCTTAAAATAAGTTTATCCACGCAGAGTTTAGGTCAAAGTATTTTCAATTCTCCATGTGATTCAATATTTGAACTTACTACTAGTAGATAGAAATATAGGTGACCACAAAACTAAGTAATCCGCTTGGCCAGAGAATTCAAATGATCAACACCTCTTAAACACTCATTCAAATATTAAAAAAAAAAAAGAAAAAAAAAGGTAAAGAAATTAAAAATGGTTGGGACATTCACATGGAACATGCATTCTCTCAAAAAATCAAGATCAATTTCTGCATTATTGAAAGGTTAGCTAGGGAGATTAACTGGTTTTTGTCAGAGTATCATCTTTTTATAATTTTTTGAATGATTTGACCCTCTCTAGGGTGAAATAATTAATTAATAGACTCCCTAATCAAATTAATTACTATTATTTATTAAATATTAGTTCTTTTATAGTGAGGTTTTGTTTAGGGATATTAATTTTTTTTAACTAGTTTTATATTTTGTAAGACTGATAAATAAACACCTGACACGCATCTGACACATGTTCAAAAAGAATATACTTTTTAAATATTGTATTTTTTTAAAATAGGTACAAACAACTTAGATACGTAACAACCTCTGGTACGACGCACAATGTTATTTGATAAACTCCCATGCATTACTATACAAACAAAATGGTTGACGTATATAAGGATAAAACTAATGACTCGGATAGCAATGTCTATATCATAATGAAACTAATTAACACAAGATTAATGGCGTTTACCTGAAAGATGAGGGATTAGAAGGCCATTCAGGAGCATATTTCTCCAAAGGATAGCAATGAAGTCTGAGATAATCTCTCCAATTATGAACCGTCTCCTTCTTAACATTAAAACTTGTGGATAATCTCATGGTCTTTGAAGGGTCATCTGAATACAATTTTAGCTTCTCTTCTACTGGTAGCCTGAAAAATTCCCTACCAAGCTCTAGCATTTGCTCTACAATTTCCTTTGGTACACCATGATTAATTACCTAATCATCATCATGAAATCAACAATTTTTTCGTTAATTACCGTAATTTGAACGACAAAAAGAATTAGTAATTCAGTATAATAACCTGGAAGAAACCATAAATCCGACAGGCTTCGCCAATTTGATGAATTATTTGAGTGCGGTCTCCGCAGCCCAAGTCAATTACTGGAACATGTTCACAATCGGCCACTTCGGAGAGGCGTGGCCTATCGGATTCGGGGCGGATATAGCTTTGAGGGAGAGTAGAGTGGCGGATTCCGCTGGAAATAACTTTGGTTTCCATGGAATCTCTGGCTATTTATGGCACAACACATAAATAAATTGGGGGAGAAAAAGAAGAAGAAGATGATTAATTAGGGATTACAAACAAAGAAGATTTGCTCACGATTCTCTCATTCACCTTCTGGGAAAGTTCTACTTATATAGGCACACACAGGTCCCCATGTGACATGTCACCATACGTATTTTATATTATTGGTAACCTCTATTTGAATTTTCTCTACCTCTACAAGATGAATATTATTACTTCTTTTATTTTGACACATCTATATTTTTTAACTTAGAACCAAGCATACAATAGACTACTTCAAGACGAACAACTTTTCCGTCTCAGGCGACTGAGCATTTCCGCCGCCGGCTCTTATTCAAATAACAACAATTTCACACCGGAATTAGCATTAATTGATCTAACGCTTGATTGTTTCTTCTTTTTTTTTTTCTCAGAATCTATATTATTTTATATGTGAAAAAATATAAAATAAAAATACGTGATACATGAATTTCAGTAATACATGAATTAAAATGTTAAAGTGATAAAACTAACCGTCATAATAGTAAAAACCATTATTTTGCATAAAAAGTAAATAAAATTTAAATTATACATTATATCCTAATATATGTAATGCATCAAATTAAATGTTCAACAAGTAATTATATTCCCTATATATGTTATGTATTTCTTGTATTATTAATTATGACATTACTTACATTCTTCGTATAATCGTTGCATAATTTGTCTTTAAAATCAAATGAACACTCTAAGCCCTTTGAAGTTAATAACACTCTCTTAACTGGAATGAACATGAGGACTTTCTCTACTAAAGAGTCAACGGACAAAAAAAATGTCTCATTGGCCAGGATTTCAAATGACAAAAAATAAATTACTCCTTATCATGAAAGGCCCAAATAATTTTTTTAATATCATTTTCTATTTCATCTTTAGCTTCTTCTTTTTTCTCCTTAATATCAATGCCTAAATATGACTTTATTTTCTCCTTATTAGAGTTTCATATAAGCGTGAATATGACTTGACCTTTCCATTAAAGGCATCATTCGAATATATATAGTTACGAAGATTACAATTTAACTAGTCAATTTATTTGTCTTTTCGTAAAAGACCTTTTCTAGATGAATTCCACACATTTTTTAATACATTCCTTGGTCTAAGTATCTTAAATATTGTACAACAAATTTTGAAAAAGAAAATAAAAATTTCTCCTTCTGTTACATATAAACTTTTATTAATATCTTTTGTATTATTAATTGTAGTATATCTCAACACCAGTCAAGTCACGAGATGATAAAAGCTAAAACAATCTCTAATCCATACGAGCTTCTTGAAATACTCGTATTATATATTGAACAGATTGAAAAAATATTAGCTCAAGCAGATCTTTCTGAAGAAAAAATACACTAAATTCATCTCAAGTACATAAATTTAACTAATTTATGTATTAAGAAATTAATGCTAAAATACATGTATTTTAATCGTATATACAGAGTGAAAAGGCTCTTTGATATTCTCATTGCCGGCATACATTTTCTGATCAATAAGTGCCAAAAGTTGCACAGCCAATTACTCAACTTTTTTTTTATTTTGTATTGCTTTGCATATATAATCCTATATATTTTTCATGTACGAAAGTAATCCTATTGGAATCAATAAGATGAAAATGATCTAGTAGGGCAAGACTTGTTTAATGCATTTGCCATTGTTTCAACATGGAAATTAATGATTTAAGTGGTAGAGGATGTTATATAGTTTGTAATATTTGAGTAATTATTTAAGAACGGGTACTACTTTTGAAATGGATACTACCACTGAAATGGATATCATCGCTGAAATACAAGAATGGATACTATGATACAATAATTGTGATGGAGAAAAGACCAATTCAAATTGAATGGATTTAAAATAATATTACGACATGGATCGGGATTAAAAAAAATTCCATTTTCATCCATTAAATAATATTTTAATTTAATTACTTGAAAAGTCTATTTTAAATTGTCAAGTTGCAAATAGTTAGTTACTAAGATCTGATTATGAGTTATTAAATGGTAAGATGAATAAAAATTCTCAATTGGAAGGCATGTTCCTAAAGGGCCCAATGAATTCCTAATTGGAATTAGGGGATCTTTTTTAATTGATTCTTCGGAGAAGGGTCAAATATACCCCTGTACTATTAGAAATGGTTTAAATATACCACTCGTTATACTTTGGGTTCAAATATATCCTTTTCGTTATACTTTAGGTCTAAATATATCCCCGTACTATTAAAAATAGTTTAAATATACCCCTCGTTATACTTTCAGTCCAAATATACCCCTCTCCATATACTTTGGATCCAAATGTACCCCTCCCATTAAACTTTTATGTTGATTTACTCTTATTTTTGACACTCACTCATTTAAACCATCTCAATTCCTTTCACTTTAAATTCTTTTCTTTTCTTGTAGTCTTTTATTTTCTTTTCTTCTCTTTTTCAATGATCCGCTTTTCATGAGTCCAAGCTTTTTAAAGTCTTTACTCCACCTATTTCTGAATACTTTTTCGTTTACATTAATGATCCATTTATCAGATATAGAAAAAAAAATCTGTATTTATATGTGGTAATCTTGCTTAGCTGATTATTTCAAGAATAAGTTTTAACATCTGATATTAGACTAAAAGATGATGGCAGAAACAAAATGATTTTCCTTATATAGCAAAACTTTAAAAATTCAGTTTATTCGTTGTGAGGCCAAGGAAAGGATAGATAACAGGGGTATAAATTGTAAATATGTGTATTATTTTTGTATGAATCGAGGGAGTGTGTCGGACATGGATTAAATAGGCGAGTTTGTAAAGTGAATCGCGCAAATATTTATATTTGTTGATAAGTTATTTTTATTTTGAAGCTCATCACATGTCCGTTTGTAAAAAAAATAAAAATAAGAGTAAATCGCCTTTATAGTAAAAATTGGAGGGGGGAGGCGAGGAAGGGGATGGGGGAGTTAAATCATCATAAAAGTATAATGAGGGGTATATTTGAACTGAAAATATAATGGGAGGAGTATATTTGGATCCAAAATATATCTGGAGGGGTATATTTGGACTGAAAGTATAACGAAGGGCATATTTAAACTATTTCTAATAGTACAAGGGTATATTTGGATCCAAAGTATAACGAAGAGTATATTTAAACCATTTCTAATTGTACAGGGGTATATTTGACCCTTCTCCGTTGATTCTTTTATCAGATAACTAAAATACTTGAATGAATATCACTGGTGAAATAGTTTGGATACTATTGTTGAAATAACTAACAGACGTGTCTGTTCTTCAAAAGAAACGCGACATCTCTGTTTCGCTGCTTATGTTCTTTATAAATAGAGACATCAATTACTCCATATCGCTCACTTTTAATTCAACTGAGAATAGACTTGATATATTCCAAAGGAGCGTTGTCTGCTAACCCCATAAATAGGCAGTAACTCTTTTGAGACAATGGTAATATCACACCTCAAATTTTTCGCCTTCTTATTCTCTTCGTCTATTTTCTAACGAGAAGAATATATTTGAAGCACAAAATACTTGGAGAAAAAAATCTAACATATATATTCTGATTTACGTGGTCTACAACAGTCAAAAGCCTTGAGTAGTCGATAATGCCATAAATGAGAAGCCTATCATTTTTGTGGAAGCACTTTACAAAAGTAAAAGTGAATCGAATACAAGTAAAAGGCAATTAAAGTAAGGTGGTGATTCTGGATATGTATGGAGTAAATTAACCGGCAAACTTTATTTTATTAGTCAGATTTTCTTAGATCATTCGGATTTGGTTGCACTTAATTTCCCTAATTTTAATCATTCAAATTTATTTGTCTGAATTTTTTAGATCATTCAGATTTGGTTGCACTTAATTTTCCTAATTTTAATTATTCAGATTTATTAGTCTGAATTTTTTAGATTCGAATCTTAATCATTCAAGTCTAAATTATTAAGTGTGTTTATTTTAATTATTTAGTATATATTCAGAAATTTTAATACAACATTTTAATATTTACATGTGTATTTAAATTTAAACACCTAAATCTTAATGCACATCTTAATATTAGACATATATTCAGATTCAACGTCTTAATTTCAATAAAAATAAATGACGAGAACTGTCGATTAATCCAGACCGGCTTGAAGCTCATTCATTAGTGAAGGAAATAATCAGTTTTGGGGCATTCATGCGTGTCGTCAATTCAAAACAAAAGAGGATCAGACACAACGTCAACTATTCCCAAAGGCCAAAGGGTGTATCACTTAAAATATAAACAAGACTAAATTAAGGGATTTTTCTTCTCTTTGTGTATTAATGACTAGTGAAACAAACACATATGGAGAATCTTTTGAAAACTATAGTATTATATGTATTATTGGGTTTTTTTTTCAAATAGATCAGCCAATGTAATGTGAAAATGAGGCAATGCCTTGAACGTTAACAGCCAAGTAAATACTCTAGGCTGAGCTTGAAGAATCCGACTTACAGCCCTGTATGGGGAAAAATCACCCGAACACATGACCGCATAGGATGAAGACACGTGTCATTAATTTGAGTATTACTAAAGAATGAGCTGAATGAAATCCCTGAAGGTAAGTCATTTTCAAAAAATCACCGCGCCAAGAGCAATTGGAATCGTTACATGTTTGGTACAAATCATTTCCAATATAACGTCATGCGCCAACCGGAGTTTTTGTTAATAAAGATAGGAACTTGTAGCCCGAAGACATGTTAGGAAAACGAAGAGACAAACACATCAGCTAGTTCCTATAAAATCCCCACAAATCAATGATGGAATTACAGCCGGTGCACGTAATGATATGTTCAAATGGAGCAATTCTATTGGACGATGTATTATAAGCCCAAGCGGAGCAACTCTATTGGATGATGTACTCTATAGCTACTTGTTGCATATAAATAGCTTCACTTGTAAAGGAATTGGATTTTTTGAGAATACAAGACATTATATTGGTCTTTTTGCACTCTTAACTACTCCAAATTATATTGGAGTAATTTGTCTCATTTACTTTCTCGATTAAGGCGTATTCAGAAAGTACATACATACCCTGACCTAAGCTTATGGAACCAACACTAAAGCAGTCACTGAAAACATAACTGAAGCAACGCTGTTTTCGATTTAATTGTTTCATTCACTTATTCAATTATATTATTATTCTTTATATGCTTACCTAACAACGTATTTATTTATATAATCTCAATTTTATAGGGGAAATCGTTTCACGTGTCTTTGATTTCATAACAAATTCAACTATATTATTTTTGAAGTAAACAAGCCCTTTCTTTGTACTCACCACGTGTAGTAATGTTTGGAAAGCAACCATCAAAATTTGTGGTAAGGACAAGTGAGGCTTGCTCAAGTGGTTGAGTACCTCGACAGACTGAGGATTCAAATTGCGTTGAAGGGTAAATGAAAACACAATAGATCCTCCTAAGAAGTGGGGTGAGAAAAAAAATTGTGGTAGGAATTAGTATGCTACGTATATATTATCCATTCATCCATATTATGAGGTCCCTAATTCAAGATCTCAAAATAGAGTTCCTTTGATAGGAAGCACTTTATTCTCAAGTTTTATCGGTAAGAATTCGAATAAATTGATCGCAAAAGGACACTAGGAGAGAGAGAAAAAAAACGATTATTTTGGGCCAAATCCGTATGATTTTTCCTAAAATGTCTCACACCACTAAGAGATCATACAGTTTATATGTAGCTTCCAGTCTTTTTAGCTACCAATATGGGACTTTTGTTCGCACACCCAACCTATATCAGTATAGCAGAGATGCTGAAACTGACTGATGAAATTACCACGTCCGTATAGAGAGAGGATGACTGTAAAATGATCAAGCAGAGCACTGCTTGATCCTAATCTGATCTCTTAAAGCTACAGATGTGGCTCCTGTTTTTCTAAAGTGAAAATTGGATTAAACGTGTTTTTTGGGTGAGCATCAAATGGATGATATATATTATGCCCCCAACACAACAGTAATGGTGGCCCCAAAATTTTAAAAAGGTAAATGAGTATCCCATTGTTAGTCATGATGTTGCTACAATAACAAAATATAAGTGCGCAATTACTTTAAGTCCAATTAACAGTGAAAATATTTGACAAGTATATATAGTTAATAATATCGTTAAAAAAAAGTGTACTATGTTCATAAATGAAAGATAAGAATAAGTTATCTGATGCTGAGAATTTATTCTCAATAAGGATTTCACACTTCAGAGTTTAGGGAAGATGGGATTCTTATAGCATTGCATACCGTATGAAACTGAACAAGTACGTTATAAAAAGACACAATAATCTCATGTTTCATTTTATAAAGATACAGTAAACTTGTCTTCTGTTCTATCTTAATTACCAATTTAAGTTATACTCTTAGCTAGAGTAACTAGTAAAATTTTGTTATCACTTATCCGTAAGAGTGACTGAGTTGGTGCAGCAGGTGATATCTCATAAGCAAACACAGAGATCGATTTCCTCGTCACACTGAGTTTATCTAGTACAATTTACATCTCTGTGTGATTTGTGAACTATTATCTAGAAGCTAAGAAATTGGGTATTTAGTAGTAATAGTATACTATTCAAGTTTCAACTAGTAAAGGGAACAGTTGTACCAAAAAGGAAAGTCAAGGCCTTCTAAATTGGTTTAAAAATTGCAGGGCAAGGGGCCCATGTGTCATTTTCAATTCGAAAAATGAACCTACTGGATTTCCAATAGCATAACTATGCGGACAAACACGTCCGCATAGCATATTAGTAACTGTCATATTAGGCAAACATGACATGTTACTTATGTGTTTTTTTTCTTTGGGATCAAAAGAAAAGAGTCTGTTTGATCATTGATAAGATTTCAAATATTTGAAAATTATTTTAAATAAGTATTTATTATTAAATTAATTTATTATTTTAATTTGAAGCTTGAAATATAAAATTTAAACTTTTAATTCATAATTTTAACTTTTATTTATCGTTAAATCGGTAATAGTTGAATTTATATGAGGTCAAGAGGACATATACTAAATCTAATTCTGTTTTAGAATTTGTTTACCAGTAAATTGATTATCTATATGATGAAAAGCTAAACATAAATGTGATCAAAGTAAAGTAAAACTAATTATCAATTGAAAATCTGTAAATCGGAGCCTCGGCCGACATTCCTCGAGAGCTAGGATTCTTTCGATAAGAGCAGGACGTAAGTAAAAAAAGCAAGAAAGTAAGAAAAAGTTAGTGTTTGGTGAACAAGTAAAAAATGTATTGTATTGCTTAGAATCGGATATCAGATTGGGTACAAATGAAGAGGGTGCTGGTGTAATATACCACAATAATTAAATTACAGTTGAAAAAATAAAATAAACAAAATCTTCAGTCCGATCGAGGCGCGGATATCTCGCTCTCTTTAAGGAGATTCAAGCTCATTGCGGCATAATCTACACCGATCCAGCAGTATCACTCTTAACTTGTCCCCTCCCGGATACAACAGCTCATCACGATGTACAACTCAAGCAACTCCGGATTAATTGAAGAGTCCAAAGCTCCACCATTAGAACACCGTCGTTCAACATATAATTACTCATTTTTAACTCTCTTTTGTATAGTGAATATAGTTGAAGACTTAGAAAATATTCTTTGTCTCAACTCCCTCTTTCACTATTCTCACCTCATGACTATATACTACAATATTTTCCCACACTTCACATAATTTTCATCTTATTTCACTATATTTTCTAATACACAATATAATACAAGACACCAGTATTTATAGGTAAGGAAGTCTTCCTTGCAATTAATAGGTAGAATGTGGATAGTAAAGTGGGTGAGTTATGAGAGGATTATGGCTTGGATGTTACAAGAGTTACAAGACATAATGAAGTAGAATGTGGGTACTAAAGAGTTGGTGGTTACAAGAGTTACATCAAGAATAATTGACCACATTCTTGTCAATTTATACCTACTAACACATAAAAGATAATGGGGCATCAATTTCTAGTTTTCTACAAAAGTAAATAGCACAAATACAACTCATAAATATATATGATGCACTTTAATATAATATATTTATTATTAAAATGCTCAGACACCAACATAAAGGAACCACTATTTAATTATAGGGTACAGTGAATGGCATGTACCCAATAGGATCGGTTCTCTAATGAACCTCTATAGTACTATAGCCAATGATGTAGCTCCAGGTATCTTATCTGTTGCAGGTATCAGTCAATATTTTCTACAAAGGCTGATACGATATGCGACCATGCACCTAACAAGGCTGGCGCCTTTGTCCCGTGTCCTTTTCTTTCACGTCATTTGGGCCCTTTGAAACCGCGAATGGTGTTTCCTTCGAGATTGTCTTAGGCGGTAGTTCCTTCGATGACACCACATTTACTGAGTCAACCATGGAACACCTCTTTCACAAGAGATTCCCTTACTTCGTTCTGCAACTCTCGAGAATCTTTACCTCATATAACTTTATTAAATATATTAAAACACAATTTTAATTTTCAGTCAACTTAGATGTTTGAGGTCATGGAAGGCCGTCTGAGACGGGGTAAGAAGTACGGACGTTCCATTAAATTGAGATGTCTGGAAGGGTCAGTACATAAACCCAGCATCACATGTTACTATTTTGTGGATCCAAAACAGTTGACAAAAAAAAGATACACACATGCTGTTTTTGTAATTAATTCTTGAAAAAAATAGACACATCCAACTCATTATTTTCTAAAAAAACACGCTTCTGAATTATATGCATTTGATTCTATAAAAAGGACAATCAGTATATGCCCAATTTGCACTCCAATGACTCATAAAAGTATCACATCTAAAACCATTTGATATGTCTTGTGAGATGTATATATTTACTACTAATTTCATATTCAGTGTACCTCAGCTTAGAATCTTTTCATTATATATATACTAATCGACTTTTGAGGGGACGGCATGTTTTGCGTGTTAACTGTTTGATGTGGACTAGTTATGGAAATCCCAAATAAATAAGGGTGTGTTTGGTATGGATGAAAAAATATTTTTTGGAAATGCTTTTTAATTGATTTGTCAAAATTTTAGAAAAATATTTTATTTTGAAAAATAAGTTCCTTAAAAATGAGGAAAAATAAATTTCATAAGTGACATTTCTATCCTCCACCAATGATGAAATGATAAATTTCATTAAGGGTGTTCAAGATTTAATATTTAATATATACGTATGAAAATTAATTTTTGACCTATATACTTTGTATACTTTTCTATATACATAGTAGTATAATTTTTCAACCAAAGGTGTGTTAAAGTTTGTCCCGAATTTCCTACTTTATATGAATTATATCATAATTGTGTTTTTTACTTCAAAAAAGTTTTCTTGGTGGAAAAGGTTTCCTCGTAGGAAAAGATCTTCTCCATAATTGGTTAATTCTTTCTTGAAGGAGAAGTTTGAATTTCTGTAAATTGAAGATCATTTTTCTCATACCATAACACAATAGCATCCACAATGTAGTCTTTTAGAGAACTTTATTTACGTGGAGATTTCTCTCCAATGATTTAGGTTTTATATTATTTTCTTATATGTAGGTCGCTTGATCAAACATTATCAATATATTGTGATTGTTTTAGTATTGTTTTTCCTTGTCATCTGATTTATCGTCTTGATGGCTTGTAACTATTAGCTTTCGCATGACGCCATATCGATTTCGAACCCAACAGGGTGTTCGACGGTCACCCTTCACTACATGTGGCTACGACATTGTCCTCCACAATCCAACAAACCTCATATTCACGGATTCACCCCAATCCCGGTAGCCCCCATCCCACCTCCTATAGTATTTTTCTAGATTATATACAAGTATTTTTAGAATAATACATTTAGCTTGTATATTTTAATATAAAAAATAATAAGAAATCTATTTATCATCCTAGAAACATTTTCCAAAATTATTTTTTTTTACGAAAAAACATATTTTTTAGTATCGATTATCGAACACACACGAAGATCTTAAATTCGAATTTTCTTAAAAGATTTACAAAAAAAATAAAAATGATTTGGACTGGGCACACTGCACCGCCACCTTGTTTGGATTGAAGTGTAGAGAAAAAGATTTGAGATTATCCTACTGCGACAACACTCCTTCAAATGACCCCTCTACATGGAAAATAAGAAGAAGAAACAAAAGAAAAAAATTGAGCTTCATGGAGACCAAGTAATATTGACTCAGTCAATTGATATGAAGGTGTTTAATCAGCCATAAAATTTAAGAAAAAAAGAATTATTTTTTTAGATAATATAATTTTAAAATAAATTATAAATATTTATATGATGATAAATTATCACGTTAAGATAAAATAAAAATTTAAAAGTAAAATTACTTTTATATAAAATATAGAGAAAATGCATCAAGACCCCCCTAAAGTTGATCGACATTTGGAAGTAGACACCTAAACTTTACGGGAGTCCTATTACCCCACTAAACAATTTTAAACTCATATTAATATATCATTTATAGCCACCTGACATGGTGAGTGCAGCTCACTCTCTTAAGGAGAGTGAGAGAGATGAACGAAAAAAAATATAATATTTTTTTTTATTGAAAGTATTTTCTACCTTTTTCCTTTTTATTTTCTATTCCTTTTTTTAAATTTACATCTTCTATTCAATTTTTTTTGTTTCTTCTGTCTTCTCCATTAAGTAAAAAAAATTCTTCTTTTCTGTTCATCGGCCATGGAAATAAAGTTGTTCCTGAAAAATTAATTTGGGGGAAATACTCTTCTTGTACTGTAAAGGATTTTGAGTATGGAATTAATGAGAAAATTGAGAAAAATACTCTTCAATTTTATTCTCTATTCATAGTTTTCTCGTCGAATCGACGAAGAATGTGGAGAGTTTTTTTATTGTCCCTAAAAATAAAAACGAGGAGGGATATAGTCACTACTAGCCATTATTTTATCCGGTGAAAAATGTATTTTCCGACAACAAAGAGATGCTTCTTCGACTGTGTTGGTAGTGGATATCGTCGTTGACGTTTGATTTTTCTGATAGAAATGATGAAAAGGTGATAAAAGTAAAAATAAAAGTAGAACGGGAGATGATCTCTGTTAGCCACCATTTTATCCGGTGAAAAAGCATTTTTCGACGATGAAAAAATGACATTTTCTCTTCACTTCTATGGTTTGATTCACTACTTTTTCTATTTATATAGTATTAGTTGGTGTGAGCTTAGAGTAATGACAACTGGGTTTGTAGAAGCAACACAATTCGATGCAATGACCTTTTCTTCCTTAATTCTCTGCAACTTTCCCTTTTCTTATCCTACTTGTGATGAAGAAGGTTAAAGAGAAGAGAAGTAGGGGGGGGGGGGGGGGGTTGAGATGTTTTTTTTAATTTATTAAAATATAGTCTTTTTCTCTTTCTTTTTTTCGTATTTATACATTTTAACACGTGGCAATCAGGGATTGGTGCGTGACATTACTTTTTTAAAAAAATTGAAATTGATCGAAAAATGAGGTAATAGTATTACTTTCAAATTGTTTAGTGGGTAATAGAACCCCCGTAAAGTTTAAGTGTCTACTTCCAAATGTCGACCAACTTTAAGGGGGTCTTGATGTATTTTCTCTAAAATATATGATATACTTTTTAGATAGATTATTTTTTTTTGTTAAAAAAAAAGAAGAAAGAAGACATGATGCATAGTATATGTATTAAAAGAGATAGTATTAATAATGATTAGGACAATGTCAATTCCCTCTCATTAAAGTCAAGCTCAAGAAATGTCATTTTATATTTTGTTTGGTTTTGCCTCCCGACAGCAACATGGTGATAGAGATATTAGAATTAGATAACCTTTAATATTTTGGTTGTATAATGATTTTCGAAGAAATTTATTTTTCTTGTACTTCCTACGTTTCTTTTTAATTATCATGATAAGACTTTGCACAATCATTAAAAAGAATTAATTAGAAATACAACTTCACTCAGATATTCCTTATTAATCTTTGTCTATTTATATATCTTTTAATTCTAGAATAATTAATGCTAAGAACAAAATTGAAAAAAAATAATTAATTCTATTTTGATTCTTTAAATTGACAAATATTTTAAAATAACTATTTTTAATATACATGATAATTAAAAAAGAACGGAGAGAGTACTACTTTTTTATAGTCTTGTGTTAGATTTCAGATGTTTATCACATGGTATCATTATCATTATTATTATTATAGATAAATTTTGATATGTTAGTTTTTTACAATTACCTATTTTATTGGGGTGGACTTATCTCTCAAATCTAGTTTATGGAGCGCGCTCTCTCTCTGTCTCTTCTCTACCATACATTTTCCTTATCTCCTCTTCCTCTTTGAAATAGTAGATATATATATATATAATGAATCTTTATAATAAATATTTAAATTTATTTTTCTAATTAGTTAATACTAATAGTGAAATAAATTTTGATACTATATATATTTTTTGATTTTCTTTTGTAATTTAATAATTGTCAAAAACTGCTTAACAAATATTGAGGAAATCACTTTTCAAATGAACTGGTCAAATAAAATAGCTACGTTTGAAAAGTACTAAAATTACTTAAGCAAAAATATTTTCAAAGTAAGCAGTTTTTAGAAAATTTAACTAAAAAGACTTGAAGTTTATTGAGTCATAACTCTTTTTCCCAGACATAGTAAAAATTTATTTTCATTTGATATTTATAATAAATTATACTACTTTATTATGGTTAAATTAAAAATTAAGATTAAAATAATTGTATATGATTTAACAATAAGAATGTAATTTAAGACACATTAACAAGGAGTTAGTTTAGGGCTAAAATAGTAGTAGTATAGTTTATTTAATGTAAATATTGGATGTGAATATAGCAAGAAAAACAAAAAAAATCAATTAACATATAGACTTCCAAACCGAATTTTACGTCTAGCATAGGACGGTGAACCTGTCCCACACCATTCTTTCACTTTACTTTACAAATTACTCCAACCACTCCCTTATAAGAAGTGATGTTTTTATTTCTTTCTAGGAATGATTAAAAATTTTAGAGAGTGTGATCAAATTAAAAGCTCGTTTAATTTTTTTAAAGAGTGTGATCAAATTATATTTTCATAATCCACTCATTTATGATTAATGATGGTGATTAGTGAGTATTACTTCCTCCATGCATTCACTTTTTTTTGGTCTACAATGGACTTTACATATACTTTATGAAAATAATAAATAAAGTAAATATTTTACTATAATACTTGTAACAATTAGCCTTTCAAAAGAATTTGAGAAATAATTTGGAGACTTAGTAGTTAATATTATGAATAAAATAGATTTTTTTTTTTATCTTTCTATTAATATGCTAAAGAGGACAAATAAAAGTGAAATTTTATTTTTATACAAGGACAATGCAAGTAAAAATGAGCATAGGAAGTAACAAACCATGATTTTTTTTTTTGGAAATATACTACAATATTTATTAAGTATTCTCTCTATTTATTTTTATTTGTTTAATATTAACTCGACAGACTTCTTAAAAAGTAATAAATAGAATCACTATTTTTTTTGTTATAGTACCCTATTAATATAATAAATTTAATATTTTATAAAATAATTATATTATAATTAGTAATAAAAATAAATTAAAAATTAAATGATAAATTATCTAGTAATATATCGCAATGTGCGTTGTCTTTGCAGCCTCAAAATAATTAATCACCGTCCATTATTCTCAATTGTTTTCCTCGTTTATTTAATTATTTATATTTTCACTGTCCCAATGCAAAATAAGAACGAGAAAGTGCAGACTTGATGCCGACTTTTTCAGACCTTCACATAAAAGTAGTTGGGTTAATTAGTTTAATGTTTTGCCATGTGAAAGTGGTAATTTTCGAGAATCCAATAATTTTCGTCTTAACTTCATATTTATATTGGGAATGAAACTCAAAACTAAAAAGAGTTGTTGGTTCAATAATAAAAGAGGAACTCCATTTCGATGGAGGAAATGAGATCTCTTGCTCTTTTATAATTTGAATAGAAGAAAAAAGTTTTTTCAGATCTGTTATGTGTAAAGATGAAATCTCTTTTTTGTAAGAAATTAAGATCTCTGGTTAAAAAGTCATAAAACTAAAAAAATATTTATAAAGGATTAGAAAACTATTTTCTTTATCTAGTAAATTTATTTTTATTTTTAGGACAATATCACTCATGGCTGAAAATATATCCCACAAAGTCATTTTAGTCGAAAAAGTCATTTATCTCACCAGAAAAGCCTCTCCTACGGCGTACATTTTTTAATTCGATTCTAGAACTAAGACTTTCTGGAGTTTTCTGCATAAGTAGATTAACATGGAGCTATAGTAGGTGGCATAAACCACGTTGTAGAAAACCCTTCTTTAAGTGGACCTTTCTTTATACAAATTTGATTACTATTAGAAACACCACAAAAACGAATAAATCATTAGAAATCTGATGACATACAGGAAATATCCTATAATGCTAGGTACTCATATAGGAGGAAAAATAAATACAGGTTAATTAATTAGATTACCATACACGTCGAGAGAAAGTTGAGTATTGGAATACTATCAAATTTCTGGAACATTTCTATGATCTTTAGGTAAAGTTAAATGATTTATTTATTGAAATAAAAAAGTGATCTTCTGTGATATTTAGATAATATTGAGTGATTTTTATAACAAATTAAAATGGTCTAGTGACTACCAAAGGTAATCTGGACTCACACAAAGTGTTGTAGTAATAAGCATTGCAACTTAAGATTAATTGCATCTCTTTATTTTCAAACTCTTGTGCTTGCCTATCTAGAAAAGTCTAGAAAGCTAATTGTATCTTGGTATCATCATTTGAAGATCAAAAAAAAAAAAAAAAAAAAAAAAAAAAAAAAAAAAAGACGTAGCACCCTAATTTAGAATGGTGCTTTTTAGTAGGTATAAGTTACATAATGCAGACTCTTTTGTTAAAGTAAAACAAAGATGCACACAATTGTGTTACCTAATAGTCAATAAATGAGTATTGATCACGACCTAATTTTATATATCAAAGAAGGTAAAAATATTAGGTGATTTCTTTTCATACGTTTAAGTTTTAATGTAGAGAGTTTCTCAACACCTATATGAGTCAGAAATAACATATATATCTCGTGTAGTTAGTCGAGATACGCATAAATTATATATCTCGTGTAGTTAATCAAGGTACGCACAAGACGAAGATGGTGACTTTGTTAGTAGTATATTTCTAGTTAGTGATTAGTCATTAGCCGACTAATAAGGCCAACCACAAAAGAGACCTTCAATTTAGAATTACAAAGAATTCAAAGTGTACGTACCAACCTTTCTTCATGATCTTTTTCGTCAGATAATTAGATTGTCATGTCCCCTTAAACTCACTTTTTTTCAATGACAATTTCTACACACAGTCAAATAACATCGTCTTTTTTAGACTAGAACTAGAATTTCGAAACTTAGAGTACGAACTCTTATTAAGGGTTCATATTCAATTTTTGATAAACATACATTATTATAGCATGCACTAGACCTCTAATTTGGCTAAAATAATAATTGAACATTGTATACAGTAGTTGCTATGCCGAAGAACTCTTTTTTAAGGGCAGAATATATCAACAATAGTCTTTTAAACTTGTCAGTAAATTCCATTTAGACATTTGAATTACGATATATTGGGATTGAACATCAAAACATATAATAAAGTGCTTTTATTACACTTTCGAGTCAAAATTTTTAAAAATACTTTTGCGCGTCTTTTCAAGCGCCAACATAAATAAGTTAACAACTTAATATATGTCACGTGCTTTACTTATATGTACTAACCTCAATAAGTCGTAAAACCTCATGCATGTTCCAATTAAAAGTTGAACTGTAGACATAATTTATGTGATTCGTCTATTTACGTAATTAACACTTGTGAACATACGTAAAAACTTTTCCGAAATATGACTCAAAAATATCAAATAGAAACATTTTATCATATTTCAGATGTACAATTAGAACATTCCATAATTCGAGTGCCTTACTAAACTTTATGTATTGATAAATTTAAAAGATTATCGATGTATTCAGTCTTCTTGTTTAAGCTACAACTAATCTATGAGATGATCATTACAAGTCATGCAGTGACATAATGCTAAATGACGTCTACCATAGGAGTAATCACAAATTAATACAGAAGTAATTGTATCTTATGGAATATTTTATTTTTGCTGATTAATTAAAACGTAGTGACAAGGCCAGCCTAGCTAGCATCTACTAGGATAATAGGTACTTGGTGTATATCTTGATTGTAATATTATAAAATATACTCACTTTTGGTTTGTGGGTTTGAAAATGGAAATTGACTAGCAATATATAAACAAGTAAAATAACAAGCAAATGATAACTAATGGAACAACATTGATTACTTGGTGTATATCTTGATTGCAATATTATAAGATATACTCACTTTTGGTTTATGGGTTTGAAAATGGAAATTGACTATTAATAAACAAGGCAAATGAGGACCAAATGGAACAACATTATTGATTTAGTCTAAAATGAAGTTTCAATAACCTTAGGAGTTGGGATACTTGTCATCTAGAAAGCTTATATTTTCCCCTTTTAGGTCATCAATTTTGAATTTCAAATGACATATTATTTTTTAAATTTGAAGTGAAATATTAACATACAACAACAACAACATACACCGTGAAATCTCATAAGTGGGGTGTGGGGAGGGTAGAGTTACACCCAAACCTTACCACTACCTCGTGAAGGCAGAGAGGTTGTTTGTAGAGGACCCTCAGCTTGAGTACAACAAATCAAAGTAAGTATAAAAAGAAAAAACAGTAGTGAAGAGAATATAGCAACTAATACGAAAACAGTAACAACAAAGTAATGCAATAATCAAAGCACCATAAAAAATCAGATGGTGTTAGAAAGCAAAAGTAAGACACTACAAGGCTAAAGCTACTACGACAGACACCACTAAGCCTAATAAACCCTTCGGGAAGCATTTTGAATTCATTAATCATATCATTTGAGTCATTATATTCATAATTAAATATTTGTAATATAATCGATTTTAAAAAAAAAAAATATATCTAATACATAGGTCTGAGTCAACTTTTTTTTTTTTCGAAAAAAAGGAACTAACTTGATTTTAAACTATACATACTGTCTTTTTTCTTAATAGAAAACTAGTTCAAATATATTAACCAAAGCCTAATTATTTGCTTTAGATTTCTATCAGTTTGGACGTAAATCTTTTAGAAGATATGACCTATGGGCACGTATTAATTAGTGTGCTCTGTTGTTTGTAAAATTTATAACATCGGTCACCCGTGATATAACAACTTTTTTTAAATCCAAAATTATCGAGAATTTTGAATGTAACAAATTAGAATTCTCAACACAAATACTTAAATATTATATAAAATAGTGATTGATAGTCACATTACAAACTGAGAATTTGAAATTCCAGCAATTGATGAACAACAACGGAAACAGAATATAATAGGAAGAAAATTAGAATGGAAATGAGAAACTTTGACTAAAAAAAAAAGGAGACGAGAGGAACACACATTTTTCTCAACAATACGCATGCATAATCTCAAAATCACAGACTGCTACCCTTTTTAGTAGAATCGTTTGTGTACCCACTACACGACATGGATCCTAAATTAATCTTTTAAAAGGCTTTCTGACCCTATTGCTTGTTCTCGATCCAATAGCTCTTCTCAGACAATATCTACTTGTATGACATCTATATTGAGCTGAGACTGAATCATAACATTATATGAGATCTATCTTTGGTCACCTGCACTGCAACTACTACGAAATAGGTAATAAAACATAAGTCCCTTTCTATCCCATTATGCATTAAACTAGTTATGCATGGTAAATTTAATCACAAGTACGTGATATTACATTAAACACTATCCACAAGTTAGGAAGTTTGAGAAATAAAGAAATGAGGTAATTAATATCATATCATTGATTGAATAGGTAATTCAACCACTATATTTTAGGGAAAATACATTAAAACCTTCTTTATATATATATATTTTTTTTGTTAATTTCATACTTATACTTAAATTACATAGTATCCAACCCTCCTATCCTATAAATTCATATTTAAAACCCCATTGAAGGCCAAGTCTCATTGAAAGTATATATAGATACGTCATTTCATCAAACAAAGGAAGCAAAAATGTTCATACTGCATGTCCAAACTTTGTATATTTTACAAGAATTAAGGTATAAAAAATGGAAAGTTACTTTTTAAGTTGCAAAATAAGAAATGTTAGATAAATTTTGAACTAAACTATATTGAGTCATCGGCAGCAAGTTAGCTTGGATTTGGGCCAGGTCTATATTTGGGCTTGACATAAGATACTAGTCTTTGTAAGATATAAAAACACTGGCTTTTGACAAATTTTCATCTTCAACACACATATAAAATCAAGGAACGAAATTAGATCCATAATTATCAAACATAGCAGTTGTTTATTTTTTTCAAAATCTATATAAAATCATGCTTTGAATTTTGTTCAGGGCTTCAAATCTCATTTACAAATGTATGAATGTTGTATAAGCTCTCTGTGAAATTTGTATATTAGTATATAAATTTTGTATACGTCAGATTTTTTTTTTTTTTTTTTTAAAAAACACATGCAATTTTTATGTATAAAACATGTATATTAGCATGTATAAAATCTGATAAATTATGTATAAAAGCTGTGCATAAAGTGAAGGAGTTGCGCACATATGCATTTTTTTTCTCAAATCTGCTACAAACTGTAGAAGGCTTGCTATGTTTGGTAAATTAGAAAAGCTCCTACTAAGATCAATAATATAGGATCTTATTTAATTATATGGTGTGATTTTATCCTAAAATTAAATCGTTGGAAGAAAATTTAAAAAATAACGTTCATTTCGCATTTGGGCCTTTGTACAATGAAGCGGGCTGCTCTCAGTCAGCTTTTATTCTTGTTTGGGCTTCTGGGCTGGCCCATATATAACTTCGCAAGAGACTCCTTTTTGTGATCCAAGGCCATGGTTGGGAATTTGGGCTCTAGCCTCTTAAAAGCGGGTGAATTGCATGGATAGCCAATTTTATGTTCTTCATATAAGCTATAGTCGTAATATATAAAACTTTGTAAGTTTAGTTGCTTCCAAACCAACTTTAAGCATTTGATATTGAAGGTGCAAAAATTCATGTCTAAAATTTAACATCAAACTTTCAACATTTTCGCTTAAAATCTATATATATATATTTATAAAAGAGAACTTTAGCCCGGTGATGTGGCACTCTTCAAGGCCAGAATTTACATTTTTCTTTTTTCTCACTTTTTGAGTTTTTTTTCTTATTTTCCATCTAAAAAATTTCAGAAATTTAAATCTGCCCTATATTATCTTTTCCCTTAATTATACCTATTCATTATTACTAATTTACTACCATGAAATCTTTCATTTCCTCTTGCTATTACTTCTGCCGTTTCTACTAATCATATTTATTCTCTAATTAAATTTTCTTATTTACCTCTTTCTTTCTTTTCCAAAAGATATGTTTTTGTATGTAATGGGCATTGAAAGATATAAAAACTCTACTTAACATTGTTGAAATAGATATAACAAATTGTTTTCACTTTTCTATTTTATTTTTGCTTTTCTTTTTTGCTTCCCGTTCTTTCCATTTTAACATATACCAATTCATATTTATCTTTTTTCTCATATATTTATTTTTCTTGCGTTATTTTGAGTTTTCTTGTTCCTTTTATAGCTATTTTAATTTTTAACGTTCAATCTAATTTTGTGTTTCAATTTCTGCAATGAAAAAAATAGATATTTGAATGCCATGAGAAGCAAATCAAATAAAATATTTTGGGATTTTGTCAAACTTACGAGGAGATCGAAGAACAAGTATTTCGCAGAAGAAATTAAAGAAGGAAGAAGAGATAATTGATCAGCCTAGAGAGGAGTATATTGTACGTAATATGGGAAAAGTAACTTTTTTTCTTTACCTTTTGTCTTTTAATTTTGCTAAATTAAAGCGAGCAGACAAAAATAAAGAAAAAAACAACACTATTTTGTCATAAGCTATATCAATTGTAAAAGCTATCTTTGTGATAATATGCAACAAATCATAATTTAATATTTTTATTTGTAAAATAATAAGTAGTTAAAAATGAAATTTATACCATTTCATTTCATGTTTGCATTCTATCTTTTAATTACTCTTTGTATCCTTTATTAATAGTATAAATTTTATCAGTAGTGCATGAATTAATCTAAATGCATGGTGTTCATACGCGTTTTCTTTGAGGTAATGAGATCTCTTGCATTTTTACAATTTGAATAGAAGAAAATGATAATTTTAGATCTTTTCTTTGCAAAAAATAAAGATCCGTTAAGTGTAAAAACGAAAATATCTTGAAAAGACATAAAATCAATTTTTTTTGTAAAAGCCTGGAAAAATCATTTCTCTATATTACATTACTCTATTTATTTTTTATTGTTTTCCTATTTCATCATCAAATTTTATATAAGATAAGTTGATTGAAGAAGTTTTATTTAATTAATAAAATTTTCTCTTTTTTTTTGGTTTTGTTTGTCAACCGCATCGAATTAAACCACATACTTTACCGCTTGTGTGGGCCCCCATCAATTCCTTTGAGTTTCATTCTTGCGAACGTACTCCCCAGACGGGATACTTAACGCGTTTCTTTCTTATAAAAAAGAGAAATTATAATATCTAAATTCATAATTATATTGTCTTTTCAAGTGTCACCTTTAAGTGTATAAATATAATGTGAATTTAATGTCACCATCAATTTAATGAGGTTTTTTTTTGCAGAATGGTATTATAATTTTATTTTTGTTGAAGAGACTTTCCAGAGTTTCTGCATTTATAAAATCTGATGAGGTTTTTGGGCTTTCTAATAGAGGAAGTAAAGGCTCATACGCTTACTTTGTTTGGAGAACAAAGTTTGGTATGCTTTGTTTCCAAATTACTTTCTTTTATATTCTTTGTGAAATAATTATGTTATTATTATTATTATTCTAATAAGTGCATGTGTGATCTTTGATCGAGGTTTAATGGGTTCAACACAACTCAAACTCTTTTTTTTAGGTCAAAATAAAACAATAACTAATTTTTCCTTGAATGAGATCAACGATATTTGCTTTCTCTTTTGATATGTGAGGACTAAATATTTTCATTTATCGATTTTGATATCGTCAATTATTTACTAATTAATTCAATATGATATAGCTTGACACCATTGGAGAGAGTGCTTTTGAATTATCTGTATAGGCATTTTTATTGAAAGATTAATCCATCATATTGTATAAAATTTGAACTAAGAAATAAATATATCAGAGAACCAGAAATTGAAGTAAACATGAAAAGTTTAATATTTTGATATATTATTCCATAAAGTTTAATGGGGTACTTTTATACTGCTCAAAGCACAGGCATACTCACTAGTTTGCTATTAAAAGATGGTATATGTGTGCCAATATCCTAAACTTTATACCATATGATCATTTCAAGTAGAAGAGATTACTGATATAGTGATTTCGACCCTCTTATTACTTGTTATAATGATATTTTTAGAAAATTATAAGACATAGTCACATTATGTATTTTTATAATAAATATACAAGATATATTTATCAATTCTAACAGTGAACACTCTCTCAATAGATATGATAATAAATATCTGACATATACATATGACATACATACAACATATTTTTATATGCTACTTTCCTAAACATATAACATACACTTTACATACTCTTCACATACACTTGGTCTCCCATATAGTTAGTCTGCATATACCGCTTGAAAACACATATATTAAATCTAGTCAATCATACATATATGTGACCTCAAACCAAACGGCCCACTTAAGTATAGCTCTTCTTGGGTCCAAACAAGAACTAAAATACCCGGATCAAAATCGTCCAAAGCACATGCACGACTACTAATCAGAGTTGCGATAGAGTAGTAAGTACTCCTTAATTCTTAATCTGAGATCTCGAATTCGAATCCCTGAATGCAAAGTCGCCTTTGTTAAGGAGTACTTTACCCTTGAATATGAGATTTTCCAGTGCGAATCCATATTTAGTCGTGAGTCTCTTGGGTATGAAATCGTCTTTGTTAAGAAGCGCTTTACTTTTTAATATGAAACTTTTCGGTGTGAATCTCAATTTAGTCGGGCTCTACGAATTCGAATTTAGTTAAACTTTAATACAAGTATGTGAAACTTTTGAATGTGAATCCAAATTTAATCAAAGCTCCGATACATATACCGAACACGGGGTGGGAACAGCCACCAAAGATGACTGTCTTGTTCTTGTGGAAAATAAAGCACCCGACTAGTCAATCCTACCAACCGCTAAACTTTCCTTCCAATGACCCAACTGCCGGTCAACATGACAAATTTTTCTATGAATCAAATGTAAAGCTCAACTACATCTTCTCCAATTCCAATTCCAATTTGTCACCAAACCCATAACACACGTACATTGCTTCACTTCCATTTCCCCCAATTCATCCCCACTGAAAAAATGGAAAATTCAAGTCAAGAATCCCATCTCCGATCTGAAAACTCCGTCACATATGACTCTTCCTACCCCATCTACGCCATGGCTTTTTCCTCTTTCACCCCCAACCGCCGCCGTCGCAGCATTGCCGTCGGCAGCTTTATCGAAGAACTCAACAACCGTGTCGACATTCTCTCCTTCGATGAAGATACTCTAACCCTTAAACCTATTCCAAATCTCTCTTTCGATCACCCTTATCCACCTACTAAGCTCATGTTCCATCCCAATCCTTCTGCTTGTCTCAAGTCCAATGACATTCTTGCTTCTTCCGGTGACTACCTCCGTCTCTGGGAAGTTGGTGATACTTCTATTGAACCCCTTTTCACTCTCAACAACACTAAAACTAGTGAATACTGTGCCCCTTTAACGTCTTTTGATTGGAATGAGGTGGAGCCAAGAAGAATTGGTACTTCTAGTATTGATACTACTTGTACTATCTGGGATGTTGAAAAGGGTGCTGTAGAAACCCAATTAATAGCACATGATAAAGAGGTTTACGATATAGCTTGGGGTGAAGCTGGGGTTTTTGCCTCCGTTTCTGCTGATGGGTCAGTTAGGATTTTCGATTTGAGGGATAAGGAACATTCGACGATTATTTATGAGAGTCCACAACCGGATACTCCGTTGTTGAGGTTGGCTTGGAACAAGCAAGATTTGAGATACATGGCTACTATATTGATGGATAGCAACAAGATTGTGATTTTAGATATTAGGTCACCAGCAATGCCTGTGGCAGAGTTGGAAAGGCATCAGGCGAGTGTGAATGCTATTGCTTGGGCTCCACAGAGTTGTAGACATATTTGTTCTGCTGGGGATGACGGGCAGGCGCTCATTTGGGAGTTGCCCACTGTTGCAGGGCCTAATGGGATTGATCCTATGTCAATGTACTCTGCTGGAGCTGAGATTAATCAAATTCAGTGGTCAGCTGCACAGCGGGATTGGATTGCCATTGCGTTTTCTAACAAGTTGCAGCTGCTTAAAGTATAAGGCAATTGGATGATTGAATTTTTCCTGTAAGACAACAACTACTACTGCTTTAGTATGTCGTTTTGCTCCGTGGCGGAAAGGGGATCGAGCTTAGATGTTATTGTGCGTCCGTTTTGGACTGCTAGACTGTGTTATACATTTAGACAGTTACAACTTAGTGTGTGTGGCAAAAGAACAAAACAGGAAACGCTGATTCAGTAATTCTGAGATCTTTCTTTCTTGTGGTAGATAATGTATTTATGAGTTATTGAATGAAGGATGCCTGTTTATGTGGTTTCACTTATTGATGTAGTTCCTGATTCTTATCACGTATAGAAATGAAATTTGTACTGTATCTGTTGAGTTAGGGAAATTAACCTATATTATGATGCAAGATATGAAATTTAACACAGAAACTAGAAGAACACTTGAACTAGCTACTATTTAATGTGACTTTTAACCAACTGTTGGTTCATCAGACATATTTAGCCTTTCCTTATGCTCTAGAGAATTTCGCTTAAAATGGCTTTGGTTGACATTTTCTTATTAAGTAATACGGCTTTGAATGACATTAATGACAAATGTGCTTCAACATTATGAATAGAAGAACAAAGGCAGTACATGCTTTAAAAAATGATATCAGCATTTTTTCTGGAGACCCCTGACTTTGTATATTTGTATGGATCAGTCGCAACCAATTGGTGGAAAATTCAACATGCTTTAGATTTTAACCCTCAACTTATACTTCTATTTATAATTATTCTAGGACAATTTGCGTATTTGGTGGTTCTATAGCTAGTCTACTTCAAAGGAACTGGTGGGGATTTCTTCTGTTGCTGCAAATTGTGAATTGTGGAATTAGACCAGTATTAGAGGGCTGAGGATTTTACTATTACGTGTTGTCCTTTGCTTCAGTTATCATATTATTTGTCGTTGCTACTGGGCTCTTCTTCATTGTTTTCAGCATGACTTATTCACTACTATATTTGCTTTACATACTTGTTTTTTTGATATGCTTTACTTGAGCCGAGAGTCTATCGGAAACAACCTCTCTACCTTTACAAGGTAGGGGTAAGGTTGCGTACACACCACCCTCCCTAGACCCCACTTGTGTTTGTGGGATTACACCAGGTATGTTGTTATTGTTGTTGTTAGAGGACTGAAGATAGGCATGGGATTGATGGCAGATTAGTGTGGAAAGAACTATGAAAGGATTTAGAGGTTGTTCGCTGGTGTCATATCTATTAATAGCATCAAGTTTGGCATGCCAAGTTACACATTGAGCTCCTGTAGAAGTGATGCGTCCAATTATAGAATAAGAAACAGAATTATTATGGCAAAAGTTGGAGATTTTAGGCACACACTGGAGAGAAAATAAATTAAGATGAGAATAAAGAGTAAATAAAGGTTAAAAAACTCTAGGAATCACTTACATAGTCCATAGGCTTCAACTTGATGGCGTTTGTAGCACATTCGTGATTAAGTTGTTTGCTGAACTTATTTATTCAAATGAAGTTTTATGGACTGCATAAAAGTAGCAAAACAGTTCTCTTTATATGTTGCTGGGTTGCTGCTAGCACGTGAACTAATAATATTATCATGGAGTACTTTGAGTGGCAAGATATCATTAGTTGTGGTCCTGTGAAAAGTGAAAACTATTTGTTAAGTTGCACTGGACGTGGTTAAACAGTTTCATGTGCCCTTCATGTATTCTGTTTTAAGACTTGAAACTGATATTCTTTTTCGTGAAATGTTGTCAAAAAACTGGGACAAGATATTCTCCTCATAGCTGTTTCCATGGTGCTGTAGAAGTAATTGTCACCGTAGTGTAGGTTCTGTGATTGCAGGAAAACCTTCAACTACAGGAGGAAATTTAACTCGAGGAGTTCCTTTGCAATTCTGCAGCGTGGGAGCTATACATTTGGATGTTAGTTTCTGCAATAGAGCTCTGACAATCTTATGTAGTTGGCTGGAACGAAAGTTTCAACTTTGTGTGATGCAGTATGCTGATTCATTTTCATTTTTGCCATCTATTGGATTGTTGCTCGCTAAGCCTTGTTTCAATTGTGTTTGTTCTACATGGAGCTTCTGTGGCTCAAGGGTTGGTTATTGGTTAACAGTGAGAAAAATCTATTCCTCTTGTAGAATTCAGCTTTTTATCTGCTAATAGAAATGGATTATAATTCGTAGGGAAGATATAAGTTAGATAAATGATGGAGTAGTAATTTTAGTTTAGAATGCCCAACCTGGAAATTGGTAATTCAATTTTTACTTAAAAAGAGTGACAGTTTAGTTTAGAAGGCCCAACTTGGAAGTTGTATTTTTCTTTTTGTTAAGATTTAAATAGTAACTAGTACTAAATGTTTAAACTGTTTATTCTAGTCTTTCTTTAGTTCACTAGAATGCAAGAACAGAGCCATAAACCTGCTACCCCGCTAACTTTTTTTCCTTTAGCGAACTGACAGTCAACACGACATTTTTTCTAGGAATTAAATGTAAGATCAACATGTTTTCCAATTCCAATTCATTACCAAACCCATAAAACACACACACATACATAACTTCACTTCCATTTTCCCCAATTCATTCCCCACTAGAAATGGAAAATTCAAGTCAAGAATCGCATCTCCGATCTGAAAACTCCGTCACATATGACTCCTCCTACCCCATCTATGCCATGGCCTTTTCCTCCTTCACCCCTTCCCTCCCCAACCACCGCCGTCGCAGCATTGCCGTCGGCAGCTTTATCGAAGAACTCAACAACCGTGTCGACATTCTCTCCTTCGATGAAGATACCCTAACCCTTAAACCTATTCCAGATCTCTCTTTCGATCACCCTTATCCACCTACAAAGCTCATGTTCCATCCCAATCCTTCTGCTTGTCTCAAGTCCAATGACATTCTTGCTTCTTCCGGTGACTACCTCCGTCTCTGGGAAGTTGGTGATACTTCTATTGAACCCCTTTTCACTCTCAACAAGAATAAAACTAGTGAATATTTTGCCCCTTTGACGTCTTTTGATTGGAATGAGGTGGAGCCAAGAAGAATTGGTACTTCCAGTATTGATACTACTTGTACCATCTGGGATGTTGAAAAAGGGGCTCTTGAAACCCAATTGATAGCCCATGACCAAGAGGTTTACGATATAGCTTGGGGTGAAGCTGAGGTTTTTGCCTCGGTTTCTGCTGATGGGTCAGTGAGGATTTTCGATTTGAGGGATAAGGAACATTCGACGATTATTTATGAGAGTCCACAACCGAGTACTCCGTTGTTGAGGTTGGCTTGGAACAAGCAAGATTTGAGATACATGGCTACCATATTGATGGATAGCAACAAGATTGTGATTTTAGATATTAGGTCTCCAGCAATGCCTGTGGCAGAGTTGGAAAGGCATCAGGGGAGTGTGAATGCTATTGCTTGGGCTCCACAGAGTTGTAGACATATTTGTTCTGCTGGGGATGACGGGCAGGCGCTCATGTGGGAGTTGCCCACTGTTGCAGGGCCTAATGGGATTGATCCTATGTCAGTGTACTCTGCTGGAGCTGAGATTAATCAAATTCAGTGGTCAGCTGCACAGCGTGATTGGATTGCCATTGCGTTTTCTAACAAGTTGCAGCTGCTTAAAGTATAAGGCAATTGGATGATTGAATTTTTCCTGTAAGACCACAACTACTACTGCTTTAGTATGTCTTTTGCTCCGTGGTGGAAAGGGGTTGTAGCTTAGATGTTATTGTGCCTCCTTTTTGGACTGCTTGATGGTGTTATATATTTAGATAGTTACAACTTAGTGTGTGTGGCAAAAGAATAAAACAGGAAATGGCTTTGGGTGACATTTCTTTTATTAGATAGTTACAACTTAGTGTATGTTATAAATCAGACATATTTAGCCTTTATGCTCTACAGAATTCTGCTTAAAATGGCTTTGGGTGACATTTCTCTTATTAAGTAATATGGCTTTGAATGACATTAATGACAAATGTGCTTCAACATTATGAATAGAAGAACAAAGGCAGTACATGCTTTGAAACATGATGTCAGTATTGTTTTCCGGTGACCCCTGGTTTTTTATATTTGTGTGGATCAGTGGCAACCTATTGGTGGCAAATTTAACATGCTTTAGATTTTATCCCTCTTGCAATCTTCCTCCCAATATCTTTAACAAGGTTGTTTTCCCACTGCCAGAACCATTAAGGCAAGAATTTCATTCAACATATACTTCTATTTATATTTTATAGTTATTCTAGGATAATTTGCATATTTGATGGTTGTATAGCTAGTCAACTTCAAAGGAACTGGTAGGGCTTTCTTCTGTTGTTGCAAATTGTGAATAATGGAATTATACCAGTATTAGAGGGCTGAAGATTTTGGTGTTGCCTATTATTTCTTTTGCTTCAATTATCGTATTATTTGTCGTTGCTACTGTTCTCTTCTTTATTGTTTTTAACATGGCTTCTTCGCTACTGTATTTGCTTTGCATACTTGTTTTTTTTGATATGCTTACTTGAACCGAGGGTCTATCGGAAAAAACCTCTCTACCTTCACAAGGTAGGGGTAAGGTTGTGTAAACACCACCTGCCCCAGACCCTTCTTGTGGGATTACACTGGGTATGATATTGTTGTTGTTAGAGGGCTGAAGATAGGCATGGGATTGATGGCTGATTAGCGTGGAAAGAACTATGAAAGGATTCAGAGGTTGTTCGATGATGTCATATCTATTAATAGCATCGAGTTTGGCATGCCAAGTTACATATTAAGTTCCTGGAGAAGTGATGAGTCCAATTATAGAATCAAGAAACAGAATGATTATGGCAAAAGTTGGATATTTTAGGCACATCCTGGAGAGAATAAATCAAGATGAGAATAAATAATAAATAAAGGTTAAAAAACTCTAGGAATCACTTACATAGTCCATAGGCTTCGAATTGATGGCTTTTGAAGCACATTCGTGATTAATTTGTTGATGAAGTTTTATGGCTGCATGAAAGTTAGTAGCAAAACTGTTTTCTTTATATGTTGCTGGGTTGCTGCTTGCATGTGAACTAACAATGTTATCATGGAGTACTTTGAGTGACAAGATAACATTAGATGTGGTCCTGTGAAAAGTGAAAACTATTCGTTAAGTTGCATAGGATGCCGTTAAACAGTTTCATGTGCCCTTCATATATTCTGTTTTAAGACTTGAAACTGATATTCTTTTTCGTGAAATTTTGTCAAACTTTTTGACTTCTTAAAGTGGGACTAGATATTCTCCTCATAGCTGTTTCCATGGTGCTGTAGAAGTGATTGTCACCGTAGTGTAGGTTTTGTGATTGCAGGAAAGCCTTCAACTACAGGAGGAAATGTAACTTGAGGAGTTCCATTGCAATTCTGCAGCGTGGGAGCTACATTTGGATATTAGTTTCTGCAGTAGCATCTCTTACAATCTTATGTAACTGGCAGGAACGAAAATTTCAACTTCGTGTGATGCATTATACTGATTCATCTTCATTTGAGCCATCCTGGATCATCTTGTTGTTTGAGAATTCGATTGTTGCTCGCTAAGCCTTGTTTTAATTGTATTTGTTGCTCAAGGGTTGATTATTGCTTACAGTGGGAAAAATCTTTTCTTTTTGTAGAATTCAGCTTTTCATCTGTTAAAAGAAACGGATTATAATTCGTGGAGATTGGTGGCTCTGTTAAGAGTTTTCTCTTGTCAATTTCAGTTTTTACTTAAAAAGAGTGACAGTTAAGTTTAGAAGGCCCAACCTGGAAGTTGTATTTTTCGTTTTGTTAAGATTTAAATAGTGTAACTACTAAACTTTTAAACAGTTTATTCTAGTCTTTCTTTAATACACTGGAATGCAAGATCAGATCCATAAACCTGCTGGTATAGATGTGTGAAGTGATTTTCTCTTAGAATTGCCCTTTGCAGTGTGGAATTTTGGGCGCTTGGCGTTATTTGTAAGAGAGGAAAAATATTGTCTTTGGTCAAGGTGGAGGGTTGATGCTTTTCAGACACCAAGATACCACCATTTGGAAAACAAAAATGTTTAGTTCAATGCTCTTTTTTTCCATCCCTTTGTACCCTTCATTTGACAAACAAGTGCAACAGAGAGGATAAAAAGCTAGTAATAGTTAGCTGCCAAACTATTTGCATGGAGATATTATTTACTCGAGTTTTCTTCAATTTTAAATTACTTGAAGTTGGTTATATGAACTTTCTGTAACCATTGTGCTTTATGTCGAGTTCTTGCACATGCAGATGGAATAGAAAATTGCAAAAAGAAAGCTCTCTATTTCTTCATTAAACTTCCCAAATTCTCTTTTAATGATTGTTTACTTCTTTTCTTTTGAAAGCTAAGGAAGTTGTTAAAAGTTACTACACTTTTGGTCGAAAAAAAGATCCAAAACTTGAGGCTTTTTTTGCCAAAATTTCTCAAACAAACATTTTTTTTCTTCTAAATATTAAAAAATTGGGTTTGCCAAAGACTCAAAACAGACCTTAAATATTTTATTTGTAAAGTTTCAAAAATAGTTTTTGAAAATGTATAATACATCACTTGGCCTCAACTAACATCAATGTCCTCCAACTTTGAATGTGCACAAGTAAGCACTAAAACTTGTATAAAATTGAACAAGAAGACACACACGTCTTACTTGACGTCCTACGTTGCGTTTTACGTGAATTACCACGTAGAATATATGTATCTACTTGTTTAATTTTATGATAATTTAAGTGTCTAATTGTGCACACCGAAATTGAAGGGAATAGATGTCATTTAAAAGGGCCTTTAGAAAAACTTAAAACTTTTTTAATTTGTATTTGTAAAAAATAGAATTTTCTTTTACAAACTCAAATTTAGGGTTTTTGGCAACCACACGGCACTTAGAAAAATTTGTGTAAAAGGTACTAATAGAAGTCAATGAAAGTTTTTAAGATTTTGGAATCCAATAGAGAAAAGGAATGTGGAGTCTTTGATCCCAATTCCAAAAGAAGAATGGATATCAACCTCTAATTCCTCCTTAAACCATTCCTATCAAACATGGAGCCTCACCAATTCCTTACATTCCTCATCTTCTTCTTCACACTATTCACTAAAACTACTTGACATGTCTTCTCATCCACCACCACAACAACCACCGCAACAGCACCACCACACACAGCCAAAACCCACCTCCTTCATCTTCACTGCCTTTTCTCTCTTCGTTATTTTCTCTTCTTCTAACCCCACTACTACTTCCCTTCTCCGTAAATTCACCCCTCTTGTTTCTTTCCCACTTAACCCCCGTAGATTCCTCAGAATTCCCATTATGTCCAACCCCTCTTCCACCAATCTCCGTAACCCTATTCTTCACCACTTCCCTAACCCCCAATCCCTCTCCGATTGGTTAAGGCCACGTATGCCTCCAGATTCTTTCGCTTCTTGGGGTGTTAAGCCGGGTACCAAGAATGTTAATAATCTGTGGCTTGAGTTGTCTGAAGGGGAGACTTTGTTAGCTGATTCGACCCCGCCGGTTCGAACCGTTGAGGTTATGGTCGTGAAGGTTATGGGAAAAGACAATAAAGTCCTCGTTGAATCGCATCAACAATTGTCGAATGGTGTAGTTAGGCATCGGTGTAGGCCGTTATCGGAGAAGATGAAGCCTGGTGAGACAGTTGAGGATGCAGTTTTTCGTGCAGTGAAAGAAGAGCTTGGTTCAGTGCTTGGTGGGGAAGTAAGAGAGAATGGCATTGTTAAGATTTTGCCCGATTCGTATTCGAAGAAGGTGGAAGAAAGGGTTTCAGCGTCGTATCCTGGATTGCCTGCTTGTTATGTGTTGCATACTGTGGAGGCTGCAGTGGATGGTTTGCCTGAGGAGGAGTTTTGCACAGAAGAGGCTGATGAATATGGAGAGTCTAGTGGGAGGATGGTTGCAGATGGTGCAGTTTCCTGTAAAAAGCATTACTGGAAGTGGGTTGATGCTGATTCGTTGTGATCAATGATGCGGGGAGGTGAGTTTGAGCTCTTGTCCTTCCAAGATTGAATTTTTGACTACTACTACATGGTTCATAATAAAGATGGCTTCCCAGGACTTGCGGTTGATTGTCATATACTTTATAGGATATTTAGATACAGTTACATAGAAGAATTGCTTGATTTAGCTTTCTATTCATGTTAATATCCATCTCAGGTATTTGAGGATTTAATATTTAATGCGTGTATATCTTTCTAACAGCGAGAGCTTCTTGTATTGTCCTGACTCCTGAGAAGAACAGGATAGCATTTGATACTCAATTAGATTGTACTGTATGGTGCTTCCAAGCAGAAGTTACTTGATAATTAACATCTCACAGCCAACATGTGTGCTTATTATATTGGGGCGAGCCTTGTTTCCTACCACTTGATCTGGATGTCTAAATCTTTTGGTTAGGTTATCCATTACCATCAAACCATTTTTGTTTGTTAGGTACCCATGATCGCGGTAGGATTGGATGTGGATTTGCCTCCTGTTATGGTGCATCTGTGTATGTTTCCTATATGTGCATCTCCTTTGGGTTGCCAATTTTGCATCATTACTAAATTCATTTAAGGTCCAAAAAGAGCTTCTGATATGTCATAGAGAGAAATAATGTAATGACCTTTCATTTTGAGCTTGTCATTGAGGGGACGGCTAAAGCTTCAGGTACCCGGGGGCTTTTAAACTAGATGTTGCGATTTTATGTTTAGGTTTTTAACTGCAGAATATCTGTTTTAATGGCACACCTTGTTTTAGGAAGCTACACCAAAATTCAGTACCTGAATCAAACAAGCTTAGGGGTCTAACCCTGACCAAAAATGTTCTTTTCAGGCTCCATATCACCTCTTGTTTAACTCTGAAATTTGTAACTTCCACAGGAGTTGAAAGTTGCAGCAGTAGAAGGTTCTTATATATCTATTTTTTTTGTATATGAGAGTGAGAGAGAGAGATGGCTAAGGTCTGGTGGAAGAGTGGTTTGCTGGAAGTGCTATGCTGAATTTTGTTAGTGCTTGGGCAGGTGCAAAAGGGAAAAGAATATAAAGAGCAAATGTGTTAAGGCCTTGTCATAATGTGTGAGCATAGAAAAGAGAGCTGTAAGGGATCATTTTACTGGCCATAGAAGGAGAACTAATCCATACATGAAATTTCTCATAGTCAATACATTATTTGTTTGCAACGTAATACTCTGGTATTACTAATTATATCTCTGCATAAGCTATGCAACATTTGGTTTCTAGTATAGAATTCTGCATAACTAATATACTTTGGCCTGGTTGAATAGAAATCTTTGTTGTGTTATGTGTGGGGTAGGATTTGGAACAAAAATGCGAATTAGTAATGAATGAATAAAAATATATAAAGACAAAAATATTACCAAAGTAAGCAATCCCTGCATAACAGTTCATGTATTATAGCATAACAGTTCATGTGTCATTTTTCCCGATATAATGATCCCTGCAATATTATTAAATGTAGAACATATCCATACAAATTGTTTCCGAGTAATAATCCTTGTATTATAATCTCTGCATAAGTAGTTCATGAGATTAATGATCCTTAGAATGCTATGTATGGTTCAAGGGTGTGGATTAATTGTCAATGAAGTTAGATGAAAACCATAATAGACCAAAGTTCGAGTTCCACAAAGGCAAAAATGATTAGTTGATTTCTTTTCATCTTTCCAAGTTTTGGTGGTCATAGTTATTCTGTGACTTGTATCAGCAGGAGGATGCATGTACCATTGGAAATAATTGAGGCATGCATAAACTAGCTCTAACACCACCGTTATTATTATTGTTCTTTTAGAAAACAACTACACTAGAGTCTAATTCTGGTGAAACTGATGCGTGATACGATAAGTGATGCTCCTATGCTTTTACATCTAATATAAGGTTGGTGAGAGACTTGCGATTTACATTACAACTTACGTGTTCGAGCCTTTCGCCATGCAAACTAAGCCAGTAAGCCTGGTATTTAAGTGGAGTAGGGTAGAGGGGCTGGTATGCGCACTACACGTATTAGCAATATCTACTTGCTTAGAGAAAGAGGTATGGTTGTCATAGAGGTGGAGAAAGGCTGGAATTAAGGAGAAATGGGAAAGAAAGAATCCTTGTCACCAGTTTTTTGTGGATTTTGCTGTGGCTTAATTAGCATAAAAGTAGATAATGTTGGCAATGTGTATGACAGAATTTAACATTAGTTAGGCCTTTTAAATTCCTTTTAGTTTCTGTAATTGACACCAATTAAGGGTTTAGGGTTCTGGAGACCTCTAATGGCCTTAAAATGTGGTGATCAAGTTGAAATACCCAACTCATCATCATTCTCATTGCTGAAGATGTCACCATTTCCTAGTGTTTGTAAATTAGTGCTTTGGAGCAAGTTCTCTTCATTCATGTAATAAAATTTCTTTACTCCATGTTATGTAATCTACCTCACCTCTGAGGTAGAGGTACGGACTGTGTACATTCTACCCTCCCCAGACCCCACATTGTGGGAATACACTGGGCATGTTGTTGTTGTTGTTGTACTCCCTGTTATGTAACATGCAGAGGATTGGAAAACATAGCAGCCACTTTGATTAAAGCGTTTAAGGTCCTTAAATTTGACTTTGTAGTTTGTTCAGATCCCTCCAAATGTTTCTCCTGCTCCATATTCCCAAAATGCTAGGCTGACTTTGCGACATCTTTGGGCATCTTTCCTATCTTCTTAGCTGTGAGTTTCTTCTCCAAGGTTTGGTGAAAGCAAGGATGAGTTCTTGCAAACTGTTAAATCAAGCCCTAATTGTTTTGGTTGCCTTCTCTTCTCATCTTTCTATTTGCCATTGCTCTAAGCCTTTTCTCTGAACTTAGTCAAACAAGCTGCTGCTGCCGTGCAATCAGTCTCAATTCAGTTCATTAAGCGACTCACCTTACGCTCCACACACGCTCCTTAACCTATTTAGTTATTGTTTCTTTTCTCGGAGGACACTCTTCTGTTTGTTAAACACGTTCTCTTTGCTTCAGCCCAGTCTTTAGCCTATCTTCAGTTCACATGTAGACCATAAATTTGGGTTACACATGTGACGGTATTAGAAAATCTGTCATTTTCATCAGATATAATATACTAGTGCATTAATATGGTTTTACAGAGAGCATTAAGTTTTTGGTTGGATGCTCAAATTCTTTCACATTATTGTGACCCTTCAACGTTCACTCTTCTCCTCTTACCTTGTTACTGCATCTTTGAACTTAACGTTTGTGTAGTTAATTTTTATACTAGTAGCTGACACTTATCATGTTTGAGTTCAAAAACTTCGAAGATTTGCTTCCATTAATTGGAGAGATCAGGAATTGAACAAATGAATTGTCAAATGGATTTTTAAGAGCAGAAGTAAGAGGTCTGAGGAGCAACTCTGTGATGCTTAAGGAAGTAGTCATATAATGGTGTTGGTATGAGCTTAACTTACCTTCTGAATTGTTACATGGAGGTTTTTTCCCCGGTATTTGTTTCACGCCACTTCTGCTTGAATTTATAAAAAAAAAATTCCGGATTGGTATTGAACGACTACTCTGTAAATGGCAAGCCATTTACCACGAGAGCAAGAGGTTTGTCATTGGCAGTTTGGACTGTGACATGTATCCAGGCTCCAGCTATACGAGTAGATTAGGCCCAATCGAAACCGAAGAGGTTCGAAGGAAGCAAATGCTTCCCCTGTTTTTTGGGTCTTAATTCAACTCGTCTATTGCTGGGGAATTTACTGGTCAAGCATTAGAGAGATAGCAAACATCAACAACATACCCCATGTAATCCCACAAGTGGGGGTCTCGGGAGGATTGGTGTGCATGCAACCTTACTCCTACCTTATGAAGGTAGAGACTAGAGAGGCTGTTTCCGAATTAGAGAAACATGTCTGCAGAAATTTACAAGAGGCATTGATTGTAATTGCCATACTCTGTTTAGCGGAACCAACAACAAGAACTCTACACGGAACGTGGAGGAAATTGGCGACGGTTGCCTGATTGTTGTTCTGAAAACATCTTATCTGTATGTTTTAATTAACAGTGTGATACGAATTTGTGCTTATTGTGGTTGGGTCATGAAACTGTAGTATGAATCAACAACATCCTAGGGTGTGGCCTAACATCGATAGAGTGGGTGAAAAACGATTTGAGGTATGTAAGGGTTCAAATTTCTGTAGAGACGAGAAACACTAGTAAATTTCTTTTTATCTTCCTAATTTTTGATGGATAAAGATATATTTATGCGTTGGTAGGGGGTAATAGTACCCAATAAAATAGCTGAGGTGCGCATATGATGGCGAGCTGGCACGGGGACCAAAATTTAGAAAAACAAAAAAAAGGCAGTCTCAATCAATGTTTGGTGGTCATAGTGTCTTCTCTTGTTATCCTAGTTGTCTTTTTATAAGGAGAGAATTTTTAAGTATGTGAAAAGCCGTTTGGGGCGTACAATTTTAGTATGATTGTAGCAGCAGTGTTTTGGATATATATATTGAGTCCAGGATCTAATCATTAACTTGAAGGCTTTGGGTGTGTTTGGTACGAAGCAAAATGTTTTCTAATTTTCTCATTGGTTGAATTATATGTTTTGAAAAATATTTTTCAAATAAGATTCATGTTCCTCAAATTTAAGGATAATGACTTCCTTTCAGAAAGTAAGGAAAACATTTTTCTAAACTCTCTTTCAACCTCACCATCCGAGTCTCGACTCCCGATGCTGACCCCAATTCGACTCTCGTCACCGGCCCCAATTCGAGGTCAGGGTCGGGTCCTGAGTCAGCCGAGGTCGAGAGTCAGGATTGGGAATCGGGTTCTAGATCGAGGTTGAGAGTGACCCAGGTCGGGGTCGATAGTCGAGTCAGAAATTGGGTTCCGAACCGGCTCAGGAGTCAGGGTCTCGGGTCAGGATCGGGGTCGAGTCCGTTGTCAAAGTATTTGTCTTGATTATACCTAAATGCTCTTGAACCAATATTTTTTTCTTACTAACCAAACACCAGAAAATAAGGAAGAAAACCACTTATCTTCCAAGAAAATATTTTCCTGCGTACCACACCCTTTGGGTAATTTATTTTCCCCTCAACTTACCAAGAGATGAATCAACGTGTTTGAAGTCGAAAAATAAGGCTTTCTGATTGATTAGGGAATGAAGTGATCATAAATCTTATATTAATTGGAATCACAGAAGAATTCCTTCTTCATCTGCTTAGCAACAAGGCGATGTGGATAAAATTTTAGTGGCCTCGAAAAGACTGGGGATCAGTAGCTTATCTAAACTAAAATAATATAATGTATAGGTCTTAAACCAACCATCATATATCAATTGAATAAACCACGAAAGAAAATCTCTTGAGAACGAGACAAATAAGTGGCTTTCAGCAGCTTCGATATATCAACACCATGCATGCATGATTGAGGAGACACACCCAGGAAAGTGACAGCCAATTTGAGGAAATGAGTGAACGTAAAAGCCCTTTATAATTAAAGAGAGAAAATGATCTCGAAAAGATGTTGCATTAGTTTCACACTTTTTTTTTTAGCAATAATTAAGAATGAGAGAAATTCTCATGTGGCTTCTGTGCAACAAGTTTGGTGCACAGCCACAGTATTAACTCGTGAGTAGGTGGGAACTAATATGAGTCATATCAATCTATTCTAGCCTAGCTAGATCATCCACTTGCCTCTGTCGCTACAAATTTCGTTATAAGAAAAACATGCACAATCAAAGGGAATACAAAAGATCTAGAGAACTTTCAAGATAAGATAAACAAACTGAAACACATCCCTTTCAATTTTGATTTACCTCCCTTCTTAATCTTCCTCATTTGTACTAAACTGTAACAAAATATCAGCATGAAATTGAAGAAGCTTTTATATTTGGTTTAGCGTAATGATAAAAGTTGCAAAAGGGTCTCTTTTACAAATGCAAGGTATGACCAGTGGCGGAGCCAGAATTTTCACTAAGGGGGTTCGAAATATGAATATGTATACGTAGGAACTAGCTGAAGGGGTTTCAACCTCTACTATACAAATGCAAGGTATGACTGCGTGATTAATTTGGTTCTTCCCAGAATCCCGCACATAGCTGAAACTTTAGTGTATTGAAATGCCTTTTATCAAAAGATAATTTACAATAACCATACAAAATATGAAATTAAGAGAAGAAAAATATGCTCCCTATTTGAGGAAGGGCTTAATTATTCCTCGTAGTAATATCTAATTGAATTTCAAAGGGTAGTAGAACATTGAGCTCCTTGTCTAAAACTAAGTGGACCAGATGGCAACGAAGGTCCAAAAGGCATAATAGCAACACAATCTACATTAAACCTATACTTTCCAGAAACCCATGTTCCAACTTTCCATCTTAACCTACCACTTCCTTTCATATTCATTATCAATTTTCCAACACTTTGGTCACGTTGCACCTCGTAACCAAAATAAGGATCCACAGGCAATCCATTCCCAATCAACAAAGCAGACAAAAAGTTACTATCCTCATGGCCTTGATAAAATGGAGGAAGAGAAGTATAAAGAGTAATTTGTTGTCCTTTATAAGAAGCATACACTTGCAACTCATCGTAGTAAATTCCAACTTTTTTGTTCGGATTCTTCGATACGAGTGTGAGTTGAATGGAGGAATTGAGAAGTTGGCGTGGACCTGAGAGGTTGAGTTGATAAACATCAGCTTCTCTTAGTGTGAAATTTGGTTTTGTAGGGTGGAGTGTGAGATATAGAAGAAATATGAATGATAGAATAGAGAGGGAAATTGTAGACAAGGCAAAGAATAACTTCTTTTTTGGGAATAGTTTTTCTATGGTGAACCCTTTTTCTTCACAATGTTTTGGGGATTTTACATCAATTGGAGACATCTGCTGAGCAAGAAAATAAAGAAGAAAGAAAGAGGGGAAGAAGGAGTACTACTAAGTTTACAAGGCTAAGGAAAGGAAATGAGGAAGTTAAATATATACTAGGAATGATGTGTTAAGAAGTATTCCCTCCGTCCAACTTTACTTGTCCACTATTGACTTGACACACTTTTTATGAAGCTATAAATAAAAGGACAATTTTACCATATTATCTTTCGAATATAATAAATACAATATTTTGAAAAATGAATAGAGGAAATGACTATAGTTAATGATAAGGGTAAATTAAGAATTAAGTGTTAAATTATCTCTTGATTTTATAAATTAGACAAAAATTGTTGAACATTTATTTTTAATATAGCGGGTAAGTAAATATAGACACAGGGAGTAGAAGTTAAGAGAAGCAATTATTTTTGTCTTTTGGTTGCTTTTGACTGCCCCCCTTTGCATGGGGTATTGACTAATTAAGTGCAATGATATGAAAGGAAAGTAATCTTTTTCTTTCTTTACCTTTGGGTTCTGTTTTGTTGTTCTTTAAAAGTGATTAGGTTAGTTATTGATCGTTGCCTAAGACATTCACCTAGAGTTTTGAAAAAAATATTCTGTCTTGATCATTCAAATTATTACTACAAAATAAAAGTGAAATTAGCTACAAAAATTTGTTGCCATATTGCTCGTAGCTAACATAATTTTTGATAATCGGTCGTTAAGTAGGATTCACGATGAATTTTATTGTTTAGCTACAAAATTTGTCTATCGCTAATTTCTATTTTTTTGGTAGTGTATTTCGATTACTTTTAATTGAAAATCTTAGTTCCGCTTTCAATTGCTATTTTTAATATTCCGATGTCATCTATTTTTAGGACTCCTTTGGCCATGAAAACTTTTCATTTTTTTCACTTTATTTGAAAAACAATGTTTGGCCATAAAAAGTCCAAATACAACTTGAAATCCTGTTTTCACTTCTTCTTTTTAAAATCCTAAATATTATTATTTTCATAAAATAACCCCAATTAAATTATATTTCACGTTTAATCATATTTTATATTTTAAAAAAAAACATTTATATTCTAATTGTTTATTGCAAAAAATATGGTCAAACTCAAATCCAACTCTGAAAATTTTAAATAAAGTGATTTTTTTTTTAATTTTATGGTGAAACGCTCACTTACTAAAGACGACAAATAAAATAGTCCAAATGAATAATAGACCGTTGAAAGATGTAAAAAAATTCTATCTATGTTACATGCGTGCGATGCGTGATATGGAAGGCAATTGCCGAACCTCCTTTTCCCTAGGATAGGGTAGGGGACATGAGGAAAGGGAAATATATTTTTTATCCATGATGAATATGCATGCACTTTGGTATAGTGCATGCTTTTTATTACCCAAGTATATCTTGAAGCTTTTATGTCAAATTGATGGAGTAGCTTAGGATGGTTGATTTTGAAGAAATTGAGATACTGGGATATCTATTCTATCTATGTGAGACGGAATCTTGATTACAACTTTTAGCATTATTGAAAAAAAAAGTTGTCTTTTTTAAAGTGTGTAATGATTGCAGTCACTAAAATTATAAACTATGTGCAACATGCCGTGACTTCTCCTGCTCCTCAGGGACCTTTCATTTTTACTCCCATTACCAAAAATGAAAAACAGAAAGAAATTAAAGAGGAACCTCTTCGTTATTAATTCGAGTTCTGATCGATATTTTCTTATGAATAACTTGGACTAGAGAAAATCGTATTAGGATTGTCGAAAGTATAACAAAAACAATAACATACCTAGTGAAATCTCATAAGTGAGATCTGAGGAGGGTAGAGTATACGCAGCCATGTACCTCTACCTCATCTAGCTGTTTCCGATAGACCTCAGGCTCAAGACAAAAAAAGGCATAATAAAAGTGCAAGAAACAATAGGCAGTAACAAAACAACATACAGTAACCGAACAAGACTAGCACAAAATAATACTACACTGGATCTACCCAAAACAACAACTATCAACAAAACTCCAAGAATAAGAAACTACAAGAGTTGCATTATGACTACTAGTACGGACAACACGACAAAGCACTCCTACCTACTAGCAAGATCGCACTCCCTCCTATCTAGGGTCATGTCCTCGATAAGTTGTAATTGCGCCAAATCCTATTTTCGGAAGACTCTCGACTCAAATGCACCAAATCCAAGTACAAAGAAGAAGAAACAATGAAAAAACATAGCAACTATCAATGGAAGCAGTGCAAAGAGTACAAGAAAGGAACAACAACAACAATAAAAATAAGAACTACAAGAATACAGCTAGTACAACGGGATTGTCGAAAGTATATAGTACCAAAATTTCAATTTGGTAGTTGGAGTTGTTGTTTATTAAACTACTATAGACATGCTTTGATATTATGAAATGTAATAAGCAATTGAAGAATTAAAATAAGAATGAGAAGGCAGAAATTCACGTCTCAAGTCATTGCCTAATGTTATTGATATATAATAATAAATTGAGGTCCGTGGAAAATAATTCAAAAGAAGAGAAGACATGGAGAATCTAATTAATGGACTTTTTCTAAGTTCATGGGGCAGGAGGTGTTCATGGATGTGCAACTTCAACTCAACTGAGTTGCATATTATATTTATTAGGTCGCTGTTACTTTTGCCTTAAGGAAACTTCTTACCTACCCTCCAATCCTCTACTCTTTTCTTTTTGTGCGTTTCTTATTTAAGGGTCAAATAAAATTTCAAGGATTTTAATATATAGCTTAAATGTACATCCTTAGTATAAATAATTTTCTTACAATATTAGGTCATCAATAATTTATTCACGAGTAAGCATATTTAAGATGTGAGCTAAATTTGTAATCTTGAAAATATAAGACAGGTTACCTGCTATGACATGTACATATAACTTGATAGTGTAAATTGTTTTTATACTATGTATATAACTTACAATCTTCTGATCATATATGAAGCTTACTGATCGTTATTACCTATAAATAACCTAGACGAGTCAAGATATACACGGGAATAATAATACAAATTGGGAAAGCACATAACCAATTTGAAAACAGTGGGTAACTAATAAATTGATTGCTTTTACAATTTTTTTTTATGAGTTCAGTTATGGAGGTCTTTCAGACAATCAATGAGGAGAAACTAAAGTTGAGTTTTGAGTGTACCCCATCATCATTACTCTTTTGTAACAAGTGATCCTCCTACCAACTTTCTCTTTGCCAATGGACCTATCTGATTTTACTTTGATAAAGACAGGGGATAGGTCCACTATTTGTGAGATTGCCCTCAACTTTGTTAAAAAGAAATTTTGCTTTTTCCCTAGTTTCTTCATCATGATAAATACCCCAGGTTGTGTGTCAATCTCTCATTTCTGTTGTGCAAAATTTCATGCAACTTTTATTTTCCTCTTTCAAGTGAAAGGAAAAAAAGAAGAAGGGGTAATTAGAGAAACAAAGCATTTACGCCGTTCCATTTAGTTGTCAGGATGAAGTTCTACACGTCCTTTAAGAAAATATTACTAAAAAGGGTAATTTAAGTATTAGGGAATAACTATTTTCAGTATACGTTAACAATTAAATTGGAGCAGCGGGAGTATATCATAAACATTAATAATAGACAACATCCATATCAACTTTTGCAGGCAATAAAGCAGAGGGTCTTAGGCTGCACCCATATGGCAGGATATATAGCCGGGAATCTAGTTGTTGTCAAGCTTTTGTAGTTTTTGGTTTATCAGGTAGCAACATCCATGGCCCATTCCTTTTTTTAAAAAAAATCATAACTTAAGGCCATTCAAGCTCTGATTGACCCTCACTCCCCCTCTTCTTTTTTTATTTTTCTTGGTCTTAAGTGCTTCTAACTTCTTGAGCCGGGGTCTATCGGAAACAACCTGTCTACTTCACCTCTGAAGCAAAGGTACGGTCTACGTACATTCTACTCTTCTCAGACCCCACTTTGTGGGAATACACTGGGTATGTTGTTGTTGTTGTTAAGTACTTCTTAACTGTTAGTGTTTATTTTTCCGTTTGGCCTTGTACTTACTGTCTTTTTTTTTTTTTTTGGAACTGATTGCCCATGAATATGATTCTAATTCTGTGTGTCATTCAATAGGGCACTACACAAATTGATATTGTTACTGTAACAAACACTGTTTTGGTAATGAGTGCTTAAAACAGAAATGGAAAGAAAGACTCCAAGAGCCTCAGATAGTGCGAAGAAGACAGACAATATGCATCACATTGGTCATGAGAAAGAGACCAATGATTCAAGATTACGGCTAACAAAGTATACTTACTTAATTACTTAAACTACATATGTAATGTAACGATGTCACAACAAATTTCTTCTATAAACAGAAATGAAAAAAAACAAAAAAACAGAGCACTCGCCAGAAAATCTCTGTTAATTCTCTGTACATAGGTCTAGAGCTAGCCGTGATATGCTACATCTGATGATCGAGAGAAGTACAACTAAAAGACTCAAACAATTTACCACCGGAAAAAAGGATTTGATCCTCTCACCAACTATAACAAAAGAGGTGAATTGATCCTAGTCATGAATATAAAAATTGGTATTTGGATGTTTCTAACCTATATGTTAACTGAGAGATGTACGATACGTATTTATCAGCGCAAACAAAAGGCAGGGCTGCCCTCCTTCACAAAAATGTAGAGAATTCCTCACTAGGTTGTGATTCCTATTAACAATGAATGCACACTATCAGTCTGGAGTGCATAAGTGAGTTGGTCATCCTCTCGTTCGTTCCTCGAACTTTGGAGGGACAGACTTTCAAGTTCGCTTGACACCACTTATATTTGTTCTGCTTCCTCTTCTAGTTGGATGAATTCGTGATCCTATATTGCCAATCAGCCTTATGAGTTACCCGGCGATGACTCACTAGGAACATGACGAACAAACTGTCCTTTCACTCTGGGACGCTGCTCAGCAAGTTTTTTCCTGCTTTCATATCTTACCTGCGAGCCAATCACAAAAGAAAAAGATTGATAAGCAATGACAGAACCATATGGGAATTTACATCATGAAAGTAAAATACATATGCTCTGAAATGATCACTTAACAAAATTCAGTTCTACTTATCTGGCTTTACTGTTTACCAGTGTGTCTTGTTGATATCTTATTTGCCTTTCCATTGGTTAATTTAGAGGAAATATGTTATGCTTACACGATCTTTTATTCTTTAGTGAGATAATTTTCAAGATGAGTCTGCCAGTTAATTTCAAGGTGAGGATAATGATACGTCAAATACAAGACGAGCTTTTATGATGGAGCTGACATACCTTCTTTTCAAAGCATCTGTCTTTCCGCTTCATGCGAAATTTTGTAAGAGCTGCTTCTCTTTGAGATCGATGAGAGTTACCATCAGGAGTGTGAAAGCTTTCTTCTTTCCTATACTCTGCCGGTGTTTTGCCTAGTGGAAGTGAGATGTTTCCGTTGCTTCCATAACTCAGATGAACATGGTTTAGATCACCATTGTAGCATATGCTATTTGCAGTTTGATCAGTTGCAGAGGTAAAACGTTGGCAATCAGTTGTAGGTTCAGATCTGTACCCTCTCTTACCCTCATTGTAAGCTGTCGAATCACTGTTGTTTTGATCACTCTGTGAGTGCAATTGCTGAGAGCTCCTACTTTCACAATTTAACATAAGGAATGGATTCGCCTGATAGGAAGATTCCCGAGGGGTAGCCGAACCTGGACTCTGCAGTGGCGAAATGCCAGATGGCATACGAAGTATTGGAGCAATCATGGAACTGTAGGCACTGCTTGGTCCCTCAAATCTGATACCTCTCACTGGTATAGGGAGAGGCGTCACTCTCTGCTGAGGAGAAGGAAGTCCAATTTCAGCTGGTCCTGGTTCTGCGCAGCTAGGAGGGGCAAAACTGTGAGTTCTAGTCATCAGACCACGGGTGTCTGAGTTGTAATCAGTGGCATGACCATAGAACTGCTTATCAGAATCAGTTTCATATTCCTGTAGATTATAAGTCCTAGACGACGTTGACTGTCCAGACTGCATTGCCCTGTTCACATACCTGCAGGAGCATTTTCCTAATTGTTACTTATGAAACTTCATTGGTTTGAAAAGGTTTGCATCAGAATAACCATATCATCTTATAGAATTCAGAATGACGCTCCCACTCTATAATCTTAGATAGTAGAGTTTCACAAGTTAAGCGGCTCAAACTCAAGGATGAGATAGATGCCTTAAGTAACTCACGGTCTTACAACCAAGTTATCTCAGGATTCATATTTTTAGTTCTGTTATCTTTAATAGATCGTCACATCTTACAGGTAGACAAATGAAAAATAACTTATTGTCCTTCAAGTTGTTCAACCTCTCAAAGTTTCATTTGTTTGTAGTGAGGCTTTCAACAATTCAAAATACAGCGATGGAGGCCCTTCCTTTTCAGACAATAAGGTATACATTATCTTTATCTTTATTATCACTTTATTCTAAAATTAATGCTGCATCAAACCATGTAAAAGAATAGACTAGGAAACTGAAAACTTACCGCGTGAAGGCTGAGGCATCAGAATGGTTCAATCTGCGCTTCTCATTTGTAAACTGATTTACAGAACCACTTGGATGGGATCTTGTCAATGAAAGATCCAGTAGTGGAGAAGAATCACCCTTGTTAACCCTAGTGTCGGAACCAGAACTTTTGAAATTACATTTGAGGTAATTATCAAACGCTCCGATCAAGTCAATGGCTTGTTTAGTTGGAGGACCAGGATTTTCATCAGCAGTTTGACCAATTTTACGAACATGATCCCAGTTATCATCAGAAATTATATCTTCTCCCCTGGCCATTGCATTTGCATCTTTTATAGGAGCTGCACCAATTTGTATGACGGAAAAACATTAGAAGTCCAGAACAGGTACACGTACTCCTAACTGATTAAACAGACCAGGCCTGCTTTCAGAATCATGAGATGGTCAGAAGAATTTTACCTCTAGCATCATTCTCGAACATTCTCGATCTATTATTTGCTTCATACAATAGTTCCTTCTCCAAATCTGCAGCATCTGGAAGAGATGCATTCCTATTTGGTTGAATAGATTCTGGTAAGTCTTCTGCATTCTCTTCTTCATTCTCCAACTCTGGCTTTGTGCAGGAGCTCTACATAAAAGGAAAAATGGTTATAAATCTCACTTGCTAGAAACTATAAAGCAGACATCTCAAAAAGATTTTCATCCATTGGAAACTAAATTAACAATTTCACACAAATAAAGCGATTTTTGTCCAAAAGAATTTCATGAAGGGTAATATATATTACCTGAGCATCACTTCCTTTCTCAATGCATTCCCTGTTTCTCTGAACGCAAGCCTTATAACCACTTGAAAGGTTGCTGCAAGCATTGTTTTCAGCTGTGGCCTCAACCTTTTGTTGTGCAACACTTTCATCAAGAGGCCCCTGGGAACTACTGCTTGCCTGACAGGAAAAAATAATTAATCAACTTAATATTTATATGATAGGCGCAAAGTTCAGATAGGATGTTTAAGAAAAGAAACGCGACAAGTTAGGATTATGCTTACAGATCGTCTCCTCCAGACGTGCTGCCACAAGTTCTTTAATTCATTCTTCCTAATAGGCTTGACAAGAAAGTCTGCTGCACCTCTCAGCATGCATCTATAAACCGTACTAACTGAGTCGTTTGAGGACATCACTGTAGATTAAAAAAAAGTTTTATTATGAGTAAATTTGACATGCTGACCAACTTTTTCTGCAACAAAAGCTGGATGAAGGAAGCGACATACTTATTACAGGAATATTCTTGCAAATGTCGTGCTCCATAATCAAGGTAAGAAGAGCGTATCCAGAGATTGATGGCAGGTCAATTTCTGTCAGGATTAGGTCGACGTTGTGAGGTCTGCCTTTCAACAACTCCCATGCCTTTAGACCATCAGAAACTGCAGCGACTGCACAAAAAAAAAGTTTAAAACGTCAAAATCCTAAGAAAGGGAACAGGTCTTGATTACACAATTTGTTTTCCTCTCTTCAGTATGTCTCTTGCATTGCTGAGGCAGGGATGGAGAGCAAATTGATGATCATTATAAGTCATAACCAAAGGATTCAAAGGAGATTACATATTTTTTTTCTTTTTGATATGTCACAAGATAGTTCAAAGTGGATCAGATGTGCTAGTTTCTTTCTTCCTTCCTATACCCTTTTCTCTTTTTATTCTTCCCCATATGGGAAGATAAGAACTCAGATATAAAATTGTACTCATAAAATTCAGCAACATATCTTCAATTTACACCATGAACTCAAACTGACTCATCTACCATGCCAAACTGTTAGGTCATGGACATGGATCTCCATCAATAAAAACTCTAGAAGGTCCAATTCTATCTTCTCCCTTTTCATTCTTGTGTCTAAAAATGACTCATTCATCAACCAATAAATTAAACTATAAAGTGTTTCACAGTAATTATCATTTTCAATAAGCAGACTATGTACTCCTACAATGGTTGTCATTAATACAAAAAAGATGTAATTTCCAGGTTATGTTACCAATCAACTACTCCATCAGCTCTATTCAGGTTCATTTCATTCTAATACTACATAATTTGTCTTCTACGGAAAATTAGAGCTTCTATAGTGTCAAAATGAAACATGAACGAAAATTCTAAAGCAAACCAAGCTCAAATCCAAATCCTGAATGGCTAATGAGTCTTGGAGTTATCTCAACCCTCAATTGGAAAGAATCCCAGCATATGTATTCTAAAAATCTAGCCGGATTACTGAAATTTATATGAATTTCCAAATTCAACTTAATTCTCCAGTACTCTGCCTAACTTTGTTGAAAATGGGGGAAACATACAAGCAAAGCTCCAATTTCCCAGGAGTAAAAAAAAATCAATACTTGAGATCACAAAAACAGATCCTCATTGCAATTTAGCAAGAATACTATCATGTAATTCCAGTGTTGATTTCTCATATGGTCACTCAACTAATAGTTATCTCAGAAAGCCACCTCTCTTCTTGATTCCAATTTTCTTCAACAAAGAAAGTAACTTTCTGAGATTAGTTGAGTGACCATATGAAAAATCAACTCTGTAATTCCAAGATTATTCGAATTAACACGTTTATGAGCTTAGATGACTCAAACCCAATTTAAAGTTTCAATCTTTTCTTTTCCCCAATTCTTTGTTAGAAAGGGATCACTATTAAGCTTTACAACTAACTAGCAAACTCAAAAAAGGGGAATTCAAAGAAACTGCTGTGAATTCAGAAAAAGGAAACACTAACCTCTGTAACCGCATTTCCTAAGAAGGGCAGCAACAATCTGTCTTGTAGAATCATCTGATTCCACCAACAAAACTCTAAAAACCATCTTAGGCAAAAATCTCTCCCATTTCAAAATTGAAGAAGATGCTGCTGCTGCTGCCGCCGCCCCTGTTTCCTTGTTCTTGTTTGTATTTCCACCCGCCTCTGTTTCTACTTGCAGCTCCATGTCGTCGATTACTATAACCTCCAAATCACTGCTCACAACAACCTCACCCATTTCTTCGATTCTTACTTATGTTTCACCAACAACAAAAAAAAATCCTCGTACTTAGTGGGGAGAAAAACAAAAAGAATAGTAAAAAAGCACTATCGTTGGTGAAGCTATAAGTGTTATCAAACTCAAAAAACAAAAAGTCTCGTCACGTTTCTCAACTCTTTACCACTACTAAAAATCTGGAAAAAAATATCTAGAAAAACATTAGTGGGAGAATTTGATCAAAGGGTGGTGAATCATAGCTCATATGTTTAGGTTAACCGGCTATTATCTAATGGTCCAAAATTCATTGACATAATAAGAGTGGGCCAGAGATACAAGTCTGTTGAGAAGCAGCCAAACTAAAAGGCCGTGACATAGTGATTAATGAAGTGGTTGAGCATCACGAGATATCATATTATAGGTGATTTCTTCTTATTCGTTTTAGTTTCAATAAACAAAGTTACCTCATATGTGTGTTATGAGATAACATGTATCTTGTAGAGTTAGTTAAGGTGCACGAGAGCTAGCCTGACACGAGATTATAAAAGATAATATATACAAGTGTGTGGAGAAAGAGACACAAAATATCTAGAAGAGGTCACATGTGTATGGCCCAAATTGGCCACGTTGATACATGCCTGAGAGATCAAAAAGTAAGGGCCCATTGGCCACTGGGTTTGCTTTACTTTCTCTCATTGGATGAAATTGAATTGGGTGGTTGGTCATTTGGTGGCCCTCATTTTACTCTACTATTGCTTAAAGAAATAGATTTTTTTTGAGATATTTTTTTAAAGTGGGTCCCACATAGAGTAGATATTTTTAGTTAGAGAAATTAAGTATTTAATGTTTAATGGATAGGACCTCGACACGTGGATACTCCACTTTTATATCTTTTCATTTGTGGTTTCAAAGTTGTCAAACTTTAAAAAATTAAAATACAAATTTAAAACTTTTTCTTTTTTGCTGTAACGAGTGGAGAAGAGAGTGTTTGACAATTGACAATAGTACTCACTCTGTTTTAATTTAAGTATTATAATTTAATTAAATACGAAATTTTAAAAAAAATAAAAATATGTATAATTTTAAAAAATTTATGGTCTTAAAACTTGTCATATAAATCTTAATTTTTTTTTTATTAATTACTTCTCCGTTTTTAATTTATTTGGCCTATTTTAACTTGGCAAGGAGTTTTAAAAAATAAAGAAGACTTTTAAAACTTGTGGTCTTAAATTAAAGATATATCAAATGTATTAAAATATTTATTAACCTTGTGGTATTGAATATGCCATGTGAAAAGTTGAAATTAAAGAGTTTCTAAAAAAGAAAGAAATATTCTTTTTTAAATGGATTAATTAGAAAAGTAGGCCAAATATATTGAAACGGAGAGGAAGTATAAAAGAAGACACTCTTCTTAGACAAATAAAAAAAATACTCAAATTGGAGTATTATATAAAAATCTAGTGACTAATGGGCGAATGACGGTGTAATTAGTTGGGGAATCGTATAATATAAAGAAGGTTCATGGATTAGTGGCGGATATTAATTTATCAATTAATTACGAGACTGCCCTTGTGGCTGTATACGTGTCACGGTGTCAGCAAGCCTTTGAGGCACTTTTTCATTTTTGAGGAGAAATATCTTTGGTAAGATTTAAGGATTTAAATTATAGAAAATATTTTATTATTATTATGAATTTCAAGTTAGTTAACATTTTTAGCAAATGACTGATAAATGTAATATTTTTCAAGAGATTTATCTATGATTAGATAATAAGTAATTTAATTATATAAATATTTTTTCACTATTAGTGCTATAGAATTTAAATTTTAAGATTAAACTACACTATCTAGATTATAGCTTTATCATTCTATGATTGTACACTTTAAGGGTCGTTTTGCAGTTGGTTAGAGTTATGCAAGTATTAGTAATGTGGTATTAGTTATGTAGGTATTAGTTATATGAGTATTAGTTATGCGGGTACTACTTATGCAGGTATTAGTTATATCAATATTAATTATTTCATCTTCTACTCTGCATAAATAATACACAAATTTCCTCATAACTTATACATGTATTAGTTATACGGATTTTAAAATTAAAAACCAAACGTCGTACTAATTTTATACCTGAATAACTTATTTCTTATCCATCTACCAAACGTCGTACTAATTTTATACCTTAATAACTTATTTCTTATCTATCTACCAAACGTCATATAAGTTATACATAATTTAATACATGGATAACTTGATTCTTATTCAGCTACCAAACGACCCCTTAGAAGTCGTTTAATTGCTGATTAGGTAAAGAGTTATTTATGTATTAGAGCTAGCATATATAATATTTGATAATCTTTTAGTTGTTTTATACTATATTTAGCTACCAAGTATAATGTTTGATTTATATTTTTAGACCTACATAAATAGATTTATGTATAAGTTATAAGCCGCTTGATATATTATTTTATATAGGTAGAAGATAAAATAATTAATTTATAAATTAGTACTAAATACATAAATAACTAAATTTTACATAATTAATTTTTTGCTTTACTAATATCTGCATAACCTTAACTTGTAATTGAAAAACTCTTTAAAAAAAGAGCATTTAGCGTGAAAACCCACAAAATGTATCGTTCCTATTTTTTATTTTGATAATACTATTATTATTTAGAAAGAATTATATTTCTTAAATACTTTAACAGGGACACAATCTTTTTATTTTTTATTTTTCACTTAATATTCAATATTTATATTGAAGTTTTAATTAGTATTTCATGGTCCATTTTGGGAGTGGGGATAGGAATTCATTTCTATCTAAATTATTCATGATCCAGGTAGTCTGAAATTCGTCTTCTTTTGGGACACAAGTATCGTAGAAATATCTTTTAAGATTTTTAATTGAGTGGTGTACATTGCAACAACTTTTCTCTCTCTATTTCTCTTTTTCCTTTTCTTTTTCTTTTTCAGTTTTCATGTGTTAAGATTTTTTTTAGCTAAGTGTACCACATTTTTCAAAAAGCGCATCTCTCTTGGTCGCCACCAAACCTTATCCAATAAGAGAAGCTTAGCCTTTCCTTCACAATTGGGACACTATTATACATTAATGTTGGCTATCGGCAGGGTAAGGTTACTCGTAAAATTATTCTGGATATATTATTATTATTATTATTACAGGACTGGAGGTGATTTTAAATGATGGATTCAATAAAATTTAGTAATACTTTTATGATAAATTTAAAAGAAAAAAATAATAGAAAATATAAAATATCTGGGGAGAACTATTTTTCTACTTTTATATTAAGTATGACCTATTTATATACAAATAGTTAGTTGTATTAAACTAATCCTAATCTAATAGGAATACAATATTCTCTTATCTTAATAGAATTACAATTTCTATAATATCAAAAATTATCATAATTACATAACTATCATATTTACATTTATTACCCTCCCTCACAAGTTGGAACATGAGGATCTCAAATGCTCAACTTGCGAAACAAATGCTATATCATGATGGTAATTTCATGTACACTTTCTAATTTTCGTGCAAGAAGGCATTATGCACATCCATTTGATGCGATATTCAATTTTGTGTTGTATACAACAAAAAATATTCGAATGATCACCATATTAATAGTCGGAGTGAAGGTTTCACTATAATCAACTCCTTTCTACTGATATTTGCCGAATATGTGGTACTATTTTTTTAATTAAAAATCAAATTCGTCTATAGTTAAGTGGTACTTGATCTTGTATATCCACATGTAATTAATCAAATATTTTCTTATCCGGAGACAATGTTTCTATTGCCCATGTTTCATTATCCTTCAATGATTGAATTTCTTCTTACATTGCTTTTCTCCGCCATCCATCTTTCATGAATTCTTAGAAACTTTTTGGCTCATTTCCATGGTAATAACTGCAAGAAAATTTATGTGTCAGCAAAGAAAAATTATCACAAGTCACATAGTGAACTAAAGAATAAGGTATACTCAAAGGTTTTATGGAGCAAGTGTATGATCAGATGGACTTTGTTTTCAAATCGTGTTGGTGACATATATTGTTGCGCAACCTAATTGATTCATGCTTCTTCCATTTTCCACCACCCATCTGTCCCTCTTCTCGTAATTTAGTCTGAACTTTTTTCTATCCAGGCTTCTTCGTGCGATCTTTCTTTGTTCGAAATTATGTCTAAATTTTCTCTGTCACAACTTCTTTTAACATATTCCTACTCAGGACAGATTGTCCAGACTCCTGCTTCAAATCCATTTGTCCTATCTTCTTTAGATTTTTTACGATCAACATTTTATAAGACTCCCTTGCCGTAAAATCTCCATATTTGAGAACTCCCTATTTCAAATTGTTCGGACAATTCTTGAGCAAATGGTAACTTTGTCTCGTAGAAATCTACATCTATTGAAATAAGATATTCCTTATAAATAATTTTCACCCCTTCTTTCTATAGGAATATCCCACGAATACGCACCGACAACTTCGGTTCTCAAATTTGTCTCGTGTTTCCCTATTTTATGTGCATAGGACAATACCCTAGTACTCTCAAATGTTCAAACTGTGGAGCCTTTTCATATAAAATTTCATAAGGGAGTTTTCATTCAATATGAAAGACGGTGTCTGATTAATCAGATACTCTGCAGTTAACACATATTCTCCTCAAAACTGCATTGAAAGGTGATTTTGAAATTTCACGTACGATGTTTTCTTTCATACCTTTCATTCTATTGAGGAGCTTCAGTGCAAGAGTTTGGAAAAGAATTCAATGTTCAAATCTATATCCAATCTACACACTACTTTTTCAGGGTTAATGCATAAGTTCAGTTTGTCACTTGCACTGAAGGGTATCCTCAGTTGCTTGTGCCAGAGATCAAACCAATTTACTACTTCCGCCTTCATAGCCCATATGCGCGACATGTTCTGAAAATAGTAAAGTTCATCTGGATGTTCACCGCTCCAATCAATTTTCTCGGGCACAATTTAAATGATCAGTTAATCATGACACAATAATTAAATTGCATATCAAGTCCAGAACATAAAGAACATTCTTCAATCATATTAAATTATTCAATTTAATTGAACCTTATTTGGTAGCCACCAAGTTGCTTCTATTCGAAAGTCCAATCAAACATTTTAAAATATATTGATCGCACAACCCTTCCAAAGTACCTATCATATGATTGGTGGCCTTGAAGTCAATAATCCTAGATAAATTTTAGGCTTACCATCCATCTTGTCATTTGTGTTCGGTCTTAGCTAGAAACTTCGGGGGGTTCGATCCTACATACATTCACCGGAACTGGCTCCGAGCTAGGGATTTTCATCTTTAATCACCTTAATGTTAGTCTAGTTATAGTTGCCTCTTTCCCGACCACCTGTCTTTTCATCTCCATTTTGATTTGTTGGCCACAAATATAGATAATCGATGAGTTGATAGCATCCTTCAGCGTCATGCCCGAATTTCTTGCAATATAAAAAAAAAAAACTATTAATTCTCCCTTGACCTTTTTTCAGTCAAGAGTATCTTTCTTGCACCGTAAAAGCCATGATTTCACTCCGATTATCGGTTTACATACAATCCCTTTCACATGTTCTTCCTTACTAACTTTGAATAGACTTTGTTCAAAGATGGCAACATGTACCTACTGCACCAAGAAGTTAGAACTCATTGTTTCATACAGTCTCATCCTATCCCATGAGAAAGAGATGCACATTTTTTTCTTCTCTTTTGGTCTCTAGGGTTGCTCTCAGATTGCATGTGCACTTTCCGCACATACTCGTTGGAATCTGCTTGTTCGCACTCTGCAATTTCTTTCTCATGAAGAGAACTTTTCTCATAATGAAAACCTTTTTCATAAAAACCTTTTGTGAAAAACTTATTCCGTATAATTTTCCAACACCCTTTATATAGTATCACCTATAAACTTTTAAGGTAATAATTTACTTGGGGTAAAAGTCTAATTAATTAGACTTTTATGGAGAATTTATCGATGGAAAAATTGGATCCAATTCACAATTGGAACGGACTGCTGCTATGAGTCCTATTTGGATTTTTCTACAAATTTTCCTTTTAGAAAACTCACGGGAATATATAATCACATTATATGGTTATTTATGAACATTTCAACGTGAACCTCCAATTCTCAATTGGATTCACATGCTAACATCCATTATATATTTATATATACTAGTTTAGTGTACGCGTTTTGCGCGTGTGATCAAAACGTGTACATTATTTAACAACGAATTATGAGCATGTACGGAAATCAATTAGGAGTATTTTCTAGTTGAATCTATTTTTAATTCACCTATTTTAGGAGTCTTTTTCTCAAAAGACCCATAGACCTCAGAAATCTATTGTCCATGTTATTTTGACAATTGAGAACAAACTTTTGAAACTTTATGTGCTTAATTTATTCACAATATTAATTATATTCTCGGTGCTAGCGAAGAATATAATAATATTTCATTTAGAATAATACTTTATTTATTTGACTAATTAAATTCTCTAATTTAATTATCAAATAATAAAATAATTAATCCATTAACAAAAACCGGAACACTCGTTAGTGTGCGACCCCATAGGTTCAAAACTAAGCCGGCAGTAAATTGATCAATCAATATGCTAATCAAGGTTGGCGTCTAGCAACACTCCTTAATGACCGTATAGTATGAAGTATACAATTTACTCTCAAGAACCTGTAGAAGAATAATGTAGTATTTCCTTCTGTCCTTATAGCTCCGGATCACCCTAGGATATGGTCTAACTGTCAAATCCCAATAGGTGATCAACTATGTGTCCATGCCAGATTATAATCGACTATTGAATGACCTAAGAAACTCTTTTCTTCTTTCATTCAATCGCCCTGGCCAAGGTCTTGATTAGTCATTTATAATACATGACAACATAGAGCTTAAACTCATTACCAAGAGTTGACAGATTTCATCTTGCATCAAACATTAATTCTACAAGCATTTAATCACACCCAATATCCTTTCAACCATTTCCGTATGGATATGGGTGTCCGGTATCAAAGTATAATAAATAACTTGTTAATTACTATGACGATCTCAGGTCAAAGGAAACTCATACATCACATTCTTCAAGATAATATCCTAGTGACATTTTATGGTAATTCTAACCATTAGGAATTATCGGGTGAGTCTGTTCAATGATCATATCTCTATATGCATCATCTACATATGTGATTTAGTTAATGAGATCAACTAATTTTTATCTTATAGAGACCACCACATACATATTGATCTAACCGGATCACTAATGTCCTAATTAGTAATCCTACGATCAAGAACAATTTTAGTCTTTTAGATTAAGTTATAAGAAACATGACTCTCTCATTATCATGATCTCCATCATGATGTCAAGTCCCAAAACTTAATCAAGGATCTTATCATATTAATCAAATAATTTAATATAACTATGAAAAAAAATGTAAGATGCCATATATTTATATCAAATATTATTTATAAAGTATGTTCAAATCATCACAAGTGAGATTGAATCTAGGGCATATCCACTATATCCCCAACAATCTCCCACTTGCACTAGAGTCAATCTTTAAAGTACTTTATTTTCAATTTTCACTTGTGTCAGGTCAAACTCCTTTGCACCAATAGCTTTAGTGAATGAGTCTGCTAGGAAACTTAAGCAGCTTCTTAGATCTATCTCCATAGATCATCTATTTCTATAGAAATTTATTCTCAATAAATAAGTTACTTTTCTCAAGTTTTCATGAAATACTTAGAAGTCCCATTCCTAATGGGTTCTACATATGTCACTTTCGATTAGTCCTTATGGACTTTACATTAGGACAACTTTATTTCAAATTGAAGTTGCATGGACTTTCAAAGTGCACATAGTTCATCTAATTCATAATTAGATTCTCGTGTAAGACTTATTTAATATTTATATATTTCTCAAATAAATAAATATTAGTTATAAGTACCATATATGCATGACTATACATTACTAACAAAATAATCGTGCTCCCACTAATCTCTTGTACATACAAAGTTCATCTTCACATCTAACATAATTGAACTTTTCAATTGTCTTACTAAAGTGAATATTTCAATTTTGAGATATTTGTTTTAGTTCACAAAAGGACTTTTGTAACTTAGCAAATCTCATAAATGAAACTTTGTACCGCCTCTTTATAAGTCTTTGGATCATCATCATTATGATCAATCTCATCTAAGACATTATCTTGTACCAATAGATCCAATCTATTTGGTGTATGATATTGTCTACAATTTTCTAAGAAGTTTGTGTACAACTTGCTCACCTTATATTGAATTTGGTTGTTGTTCAATTTGATTTAGAACTGGTTCATTAACCTATTCATGAACTTCATTAAGTTTTTGAACTTCAACCATGACAACTTCCTTGTAATCTTCAAGACATCCAATAAAGGTTCCTCAACTTGTATCTCATGTTCTTGATTTTGTGTTGATTCATTAGTTTCTTGAACTTCATCAAGTTCTGTTTCTACTCCATCATTTTCTTCTAAAAAGAAACTTCCTTTTCTGAAAAGGTTGCTCCTCTTGCCGTAAACACTTTATGGTTATTGGGGTGATAGAAATCATATCCCATAGTTTCTTTGGGATACCCAATGAATCTACACTTATCAAATCTTGAGTCAAGTTTATTAGATTGCAATCTTTTAACATAAGTTGGACAACTCCAAACTTTAACTTGTTTAAAGTTAGTCTTATGTTCCTTCCATATCTCATATGGTATTGCAGAGACTGACTTAGTGAGAACTTTGTTATATAAGTATGTTGCTACTTCTAAAGCTTATCCCCATAAATTTATTGGAAGATCAATGAGTTCCATTAAAAATTTCACCATATCTAATATGATTCAACCTTCACTCAAATACACCAATATGTGGTGGCGTTGCTGGAGGCGTTCATCGTGAGAGAATCTCATTCTCTTTGAGATATTTAGTAAATCATTAATAAAATATTCTTCACATCTATCAAACTTTAGTATCTTGATACTTTCACAAGTTTATTGGCAACTTCACTATGAAATCTTTTGAACATTTCAAGAGATTCATATTTGTGTTTCATAAGATACACACAAATTTATATGTCATCAGTGAAGGTGATAGATTGAGAATATCTACCTTTGACTTGAATTCTCACGGACTTATAAACATCTGTATGAGTTAGTCCCGATAATTCAAATGCTATATCATCAATTTCAGTAAATTGAGATTTGATCATTTTGCCTTTAAGATAAGATTTATAAGTTGAGTATGATTCATAATCATATTTATCAAGATAACTTTTCTTGTACAACTTGTTTAATCTCTTCTCTGCAATATGATCAAGCTTACTATACCAAGATTTATGCGATTCACTTGATTATCTCTTTTTCTCTTAAGACTTGAAACATGCATAATCAAATTAACATTCACATTAGGTAAAACATAAATACCATGTTGAAAATAGGTATTCACATATAATTCATCTTTATGAAAAATAGAGAATATGCTATTATTAAAGTAATGCAACAACCTTGCATGTTTAATATAAAATTGAAATTATGTTCGAAACAAATTTAGGAACATGATAATGATTTTTCAACATAAGTATTTTGCTTGTAGGCATTGCAAGAGAAATTCATCATACAACTGATTTGCAACTTTTGCACTATTTACAACTTGTATGTTAACTTCTCTTTTATTTAACCTTCTACTTATATTGAACTCCTTCAACATATCGTAGATCTTCATATTTATTATTCGTATCTAATACTCACACTAATGAAAAATCAGTAGTGATTAAATAAACTCATGAAAATAATTTTCATTAAAGTCTTACCTTATGTCTTGTCTTTGAGAATTGCAAGAACTATTCACAATTCTTCCAATGTCCTTTCTTCTTTCAGCGAAAATATTCTACTTCAAATTTGGATAGTGACTGAAAAATCATATCTTGAGAAACTCTTTTCTCAATTTGCACCTCAACTTCTCAAGTTATTCAATCATATCATTCATATAATTGACACGTGCTCAATTGAAAAATTACAGTCAACTTAGATTCAAATAAAATCTTAGATAACTAGTATCTAATTATTTTACTTTGTGTACCTTACACTAATTAAACATCTTCTCAAGATTTTCAATAATTTATTTTGAATCCATATCCTAATATTTTCTCTGGAGTTCAGAACTCATAGAAGCGAAAATAATCCATATGACAAGAAGACATTCTTTCAAAATTTCAGATAAATTTTCATGCCGTAGCATCATTCTCAAATGAGACCTATTTTGTCAAACTTATCAATCACATCAATTAGTTTTTCATGCATAAGAACAATTCTCAAATTTATATACTAGTCATCAAAGTTTGGTTCTACCAACTTATTGGTATCAAGTATTTCATGCAATGAGATAACATACATATTGAGAAATATAAAGTACTAGAGTAAAGGCAATGTTATAAGAACATATTTACATGTATCATAAAGACATGGACTTTTATCTAAATGATATTTTCACTAATTACCATGTACCCTCATTATGGTGTAAGAAATCTCTATTTCTTTTAGTGGATTAAAGGAAACCTTCAACAATATATATGAGCCCCCTGGTAGTCAGGTCGTTTCTCATATATATTTTAAAGGTAGGTACTTTTATCAATTGTATCTCTATACAACTTTCTTAAATAGCTCTATGTCAAATAGCCCCCTGGTAGTCAGATCATTTCTACTAACTTAGTTGAGTTCAACCATCATGATAACAAAGAATCAAGTAAATTTCATACTCCCCGGGTAGTCCAGGCGATAGCATAAAAATTAAATAATTCTTTTTATCCACGCATCTAATGCAATAAATAATTTTAATTTATTCTCAAACTACAAGCCTCCTGGTAGTCAGGCCGTTTCTTGTAAACAAGAAATAAATAAAAGCATTTATTTTGATGGATAGCTATACAATAAAATATCTTATATTCTATTATTTAAGAACTCAAATTTTAGTGTGAGGAAATTATTATTATTAAAATAACTTTTAATAACATGGTGATCAAATCACTCATAGCATATGAATTTAGTTTAAGTTATTTACATGCATAGTCTTAACTTCACTTACATCACATGTAACAAATAATCCAAAATAATATTAAGAACGAACATGAAACACATACACAAAATTCAACGCGCTTTAACTTGTATATCCTATATACATATATATCTCATATATCACAATTTATATCACATATAAATATATTCATACAAAATTTATATTACTAATAAACATCTCATGAATCAATAATTATTAAAATAATAGTAAAGTTCAATAACTTTGAATGAATTAACACCGTATCTAATACATAATTCTACATTCATGTCATGAACTTTATCATTAATTCATCACATGTATCTATATATACTTTTATTCATAATAAAAAAATATATCAATACAAAATTATTATAGTTGAACTCTTCAAATATAATACGTAATACGAATTTAGTAATAAATTCTAAACACAAAGAGTCGTGGCTCTGATACCACTGAAGGGTTGCACTGTGTTCATAACACGCAGCGGAAGATAAAAAGCAACCCTAGACAGATCTATTTGTGTTTAAAATTTATTAAGATCTAAGGAATAGGTTTCAAAACAAACCTGGTGACGATAGTCGTAGTTGAAAATTTCTTTGATAGTACGAAGACTCTATGCGTATCCACACCGAGATCAATCTTTGATATGAACTCCTTGATCAACGGAACTCGCGAACAAATTGGACATGAATATTGTGTTGAGTTTTACTCAAAATCTAAACCCACAATAAACGGAACAAGAAAACTATTTTCTTGTCAATTATATTTTCTCTCTTGATTTAGTGCAATGGTTACACACTTTCAATAAAGTGTTTTTCTCATAAAAACTCTTTCTCATGAAGAGAACTTTTCTCATAATGAAAATCTTTTTCATAAAAATCTTTTGTGAAAAACTTATTCCGTATAATTTTCCAACACCCTTTATATAGTATCACCTATAAACCTTTAAGGTAATAATTTACTTGGGGTAAAAGTCTAAGTGAAATTAGACTTTTATGGAGAATTTATCGATGGAAAAATTGGATCCAATTCACAATTGGAACAGACTGCTGCTATGAGTCCTATTTGGATTTTTCTACAAATTTTCCTTTTCGAAAACTCATGGGAATATATAATCACATTATATGGTTATTTATGGACATTTCAATGTGAACCTCCAATTCTCAATTCACATGCTAACATCCATTATATATTTATATATATTATATATAAATAAATATTAATACATATCACATATATATTTCAATCAAGAGATATAATTTAATTTTCATTTTTAATAGAAAACTTTTAGTTTATTCACAATATTAATTATATTCTCGGTGCTAGCGAAAAATATAATAATATTTCATTTAGAATAATACTTTATTTATTTGACTAATTAAATTCTCTAATTTAATTATCAAACAATAAAATAATTAATCCACTAACAAAGACCGGAACACTCCTTAGTGTGGATAGGTTCAAAAGTAAGCCGGCAGTAAATTGATCATATCAATATGCTAATCAAGGTTGGCGTCTAGCAACACTCCTTAACGACCGGATAGTATGAAGTATACAATTTACTCTCAAGAACCTGTAGAAGAATAATGTAGTATTTCCTTCTGTCCTTATAGCTCCGGATCACCCTAGGATATGGTCTAACTGTCAAATCCCAATAGGTGATCAACTATGTGTCCATGCCAGATTATAATCGACTATTGAATGACCTAAGAAACTCTTTTCTTCTTTCATTCAATCGCCCTGGCCAAGGTCTTGATTAGTCATTTATAATACATGACAACATAGAGCTTAAACTCATTACCAAGAGTTGACAGATTTCATCTTGCATCAAACATTAATTCTACAAGCATTTAATCACACCCAATATCCTTTCAACCATTTCCGTATGGGCATGGGTGTCCGATATCAAAGTATAATAAATAACTTGTTAATTACTATGACGATCTCAGGTCAAAGGAAACTCATACATCACATTCTTCAAGATAATATCCTAGTGACAGTTTATGGTAATTCTAACCATTAGGAATTATCGGGTGAGTCTGTTCAATGATCATATCTCTATATGCATCATCTACATATGTGATTTAGTTAATGAGATCAACTAATCTTTATCTTATAGAGACCACCACATACATATTGATCTAACCGGATCACTAATGTCCTAATTAGTAATCCTACGATCAAGAACAATTTTAGATTAAGTTATAAGAAACATGACTCTCTCATTATCATGATCTCCATCATGATGTCAAGTCCCAAAACTTAATCAAGGACCTTATCATATTAATCAAATAATTTTATATAACTATGAAAAAAAATGTAAGATGCCATATATTTATATCAAATATTATTTATAAAGTATGTTCAAATCATCACAAGTGAGATTGAATCTAGGGCATATCCACTATATCCCCAACAACTGCAACCACAAAACGATACAATATACTTGTTCAATACCAGCGGTACTTATGTCAGCATTACTAATACACTATATTCAACACTATTCCTATACACTCTACCAAACGATCCCTAAGGGTATGTTAGGTAGGAAAGGAAAATATTTTTCTAGATTTTTTTTTGAAAAATAAGTCTACTTTTTACTTATTTTGAAGTGTTTGTTAACCTAGAAATATATTATCTCAAGAATATTTATATTTAGTATAGCAAAACACTATATGAGTGGGATGAGATGACTAGTGGGATTCAGAGTGAGATGGTCAAGGATTGAGGTTTGGGGGCAATAAACGATTAGGAGACAATGAACTTGAAATGTCACTTACGAAACTTGTTTTCTATATTTCCATCAGAGAAATCATTTTTCTCATTTTAAAAAAAACTTATTTTTGTAAAGAAAAATATTTTGATCAACCAAACATGAGAAAATAAAAAAATATTTTCCTACGTACCAAACACACCCTAAATGCGAATAAATATTTTTCGTTAAAATATCTCATTTTCTAACTAGTATCCCTACATTCATTAATTTCCCTTTATTTGCCTTGTAACTTGTAAGTTACTTGACTTGTTTTGTGAGGCATATATAAATCTCCATACAAATCCAAATGTGGTTAGGCCAAAAAACACGTGATTAGGTAAATTTGTTCTCTTTAATTACTCTTTTGGTACAAAGATCATGGACCTAAAAATAAGGCCCCGTTGAGTTGAAAGAACATTTTGATATTGTAATGGGATATTATTCTAGGATGTTCTTAACAAGTCTTTAGCGTTCAAAGGTTGATTGTAGTCTTTTTTACTCTTGTCATGTGTGCGGTCAAATAGTTTTCTCTTTCGGTATACTTTTACCAATAAACCTTGCTCTAATGCATTTCCTCATTTCTTTAAGCTAATTAAAATAAATGATTTTATCATAACATAAAATATAAAACAATACGAATTTTTATATCAGAATTATTATTGCTTATACTTGTAACCAAACGTCACCTTTAAAATATCCAATTAGAGATTTAAAGATTGATGTCAATGCATTATTTATTAGTTGTGGCATTAATACTATTTCCGGCACTAGAATGTGAATGTGTGTTTCTTGGAAAAGTTTAATGAACCGATGGAACTAAGGCATAAATTCAACTAATTTGTGACCTAACTAATATTGAAAAGTAGGGCAGGAGCCTATAAAATATCTTGTTTCATTGCTTGTAAAAGAAAGAGGAAAAAGATAGATATTTCGTTTTGAGCCAACTTCCCCCCCCCCCCCCCCCCCCCCCCTCCTATTTCTCCCTTCATGTACTTAATTTTGTCTTCTTCCCTTTTTGGTTAAAAATAGACAAAGGAAGAAGACAATAGAGACAGCTTCAAAATTCAGCCTTTCCTTTGTTTGGTTTGATGAGTGTAGAAAATGTGGAGATAAAATAAGGTTTTCCTCTTGGACCAACAATTTTAAGATGATCCTGAGAAAGGAAAGTGAAAGAGCCGAGAGTCTTTCGAAAATAGTCTTTCTATCTCCACGCTTTGCAATATATTTTAATCAAACTTCACATATTTGAATCATGAGAAGCTTATAAGAAGTATCATTTAAATTGGGACAAAGAGAGTAAATATTTCTTATGAGGCGTGGAGATACCTTAACATATACTTCCTCCATTTCAAAATAAGCGGTGTTTCACATAATCAAGAAGACATTAATGGTGTTCTTTCAATTTTCCTTTACTTAAATAAAGAGAGTTTTATGTAACCAAGAAACTAGTACTTAAAAATTATATCTTCTTTAAGGTATTTTTTAAGAATAAGTCAGTAAAAATACATGTTTCTTTGTAGAAATGAATAATTTATGTTAAAAACACTACTTATTTTGAAAAAGAGGAGGTAATGAAAAATAATTTTAGAAACATTTATCTTTATTGAGTTTGATTTTATTGCCATAAAAGCTAAGGTAGTGAATGCAGTACTAATATTTTAAAAACTTTGAATCTGCTCTTGGCACCATGTGAATAGAGACAAATAATTTTCCTTTTAAGAGGGTGTTTTGATTGGTTTTTTAAAAATAATATATAAGCTAAAAATTAAAAGTTATAAGTTGGTAATATCAAGCTTTTGATTTTTATCTTTTTTTTTATATATATATATATTTTGACCTAAAAATAAATATTTAAAAATACTTTTTATCTTTTTCAAATGTCACAGAAAATAAAATAAAAAACTTAGAAGCCAAAAATACTTAAAATAAATCAATTCATACACCCTTTATGTCTGTCTTGATATTTTTGCTAGCTTCTTTGAGGAAGCTCAGTACCAAATGTTTGGCAATCCTCAATACATAGCTTATTGTGTTGTACTCGGTAAACGAATAAATACTTGGTCTTTCCAAAAATGTCATATAAAAGTTTTTCCTTGTATTTGTGTTACTTTTACTTTTTTGTTATTTTGTAATTTCCAAGATATGCTTCTAACTAAATGTAACACAAATTATCATTTCATTTATCCTATTAATTAAGTCGACTCGATTCGTTCATAGATATACATCAAAGAGAACTTATTGCAACAGATGTACCCTTGTTTTACTTTTTTTCCTTTTTCAAAGAGAACTTGTTTTACATCAAAGAAAATACGTGGTCTTTCCAAGTGTGTGAAGCTAGAATTATTAGGTTTTTGCATTCATGAAGTGAGATAAATTAATATCTAGCAGCATGTAGGACATCATTGAGGGTTCTTTTCTAGTACTAGATTATCATTGTCCATTATTGTTGTAATAGAACCCAAATATTATTGTCACATGCCATTTTCTCATTTATAAAAAAGAAAAAGAAAAAAGAAGGGAATAACTCACTGCATTTTGCTTAATCTAGGCCATTTTTCTTATGTTAAAATCAAATGTTACAATGCAATTTTAATGAGAAATTGAAGATATATGCCTATTACTAATAATTATTTGTAGCGTTTTAGCCAAAGATTAGGTTTAGTGCTTGTTTACACTTTGCTAATTGTTTTTCATTAAAATTGCCAAATTGAGCTTAAAACATATCGACAACAGTAAGTTGGGATATTCTTGCCATATGTTTGGTTTCCTTTTTTTTTTTTTTGTTGATCCAACTTTATAGTTTATAGGCCCATAAGGCCCAACGAATAGGAGCCCAAAAACTCGTTATATTTGGGATTGAGAAATTAAACAACATGGCCGTTGTTAAATTTCTTACACAAAAAATAACTCATTTATAATTTACCACCTAAAATAGTCATTCGGCCAAAGTTCTTACCCGAAATGGCACTCGGTTTACATGGAGTATACATGTGACTATTTTTTTAAAACTTTTTTTTGGTAGTATACATACATATACATTTCATGTATGTGCAGTATACATGCAATATACATGCGATTATTTTTATTGAATTTTTTTTTGGCAGTGGTACATTTTTCGTAAAAATCCCATTTGGGATTCAAGCAGGTGATGGGGGTTCATGAATCACCAAATTACAAGGTCTTCTTATGAGAGTGGCTAAAGAGAAGCCTTATCCATCAAGATGTTGAGTTTACTTGTATCAATTGGGCAATTGATACTTCCTATGTCCCAATTTATGAGAGTTTGAGCTATTTGATCAAAGCTTTTAGGAAAAATATGAGTGCTTTTAAATATTAGCACAAAAGTTGTTTTTCAGAAAGCACTTTTTGAATTGTGGTTGACCAAACACAAACTGCTCCTCTCACAATACTTTATCAAAAAGTACTTCCGACAAAAAATACTTTTCAAAATAAGTAAGATTTATTTGAAAGCTAGACCAAACACTAATGATCACTCAAGTGCATTGAGATAAATTAGCAAACAAGTTCTGGGAATTCTGTTCTCACAGATATAGGGATTCTTACTCGGTGCACCCCGTCAGTCCAAGTTAAGCTCCCGAAATAATAGTCTGTAGTGTATTTGTGACTGGTTGAAATGGTGAGAGTGAAAGAGATTTTCTTCGTGTCGGAGTTGAATATCAAAGTTTCAGGCTTTACTTTTATGGTGATGCCCAATGGAGGCTCAATGATGGCCTTATATTTAGAGTTCACTGGTCCGACGTTGGTGACTGTTCTTCTAATAGTAACTGTTTTCTTGAGACTTGGTATTGTTAAAGAAGGAAGATTAACATCAAGAATTGAAGGCCTCTTGATTGGACAAGATGCAGCTTGATCAATGAGCATACTGATGGCTCTATTGTTATATCCCATTGAGCACAAATAAAGAATGTAGTCAAAGGTTCCCATATCGTAGACTAGGCCTGGATCTTTTGCACCATTTGCGTTCACGAGTCCACCACCGAATTCAAATGGATCAGCAATCTTATTTGGATTTCCCTCAGCTATAATTGGTTCCCCAGAATGAGGGTCCGTTTGCCATGCTGTGTGCAAATCAATTAATTCAAACATTAGATAGTTTTCGAGACAAATTGATTTGGAAACTTGTTGGAGAAACAGGATTTTTCTAAAGACCTGTTGTGACTAGTGCGGACTTGATAGCAGCTGGAGACCAATGTGGGTGCAGGGACTTGAGCAAGGCGACAACACCAGACACATGAGGAGCTGCCATGGATGTTCCTGATTCAAATTCGTATGGAGTTTCTTCAGGAGGAATAGCAGCCAATATATTGACTCCTGGAGCTGCTATATCTGGCTGTAACATCAGACACTAGTTTAGAAATGTGATGCAATATTATAATTAATGAATGCTACGTAGTGTGCGAGAATAAAGTCATACCTTAAGTATGGCAGGGGCAACAGAATTGGGACCTCGGGATGAGAAGGAAGCAAGATGTGTTGAAACAGGTTTCCCAACATGAGTTCGGGTAGGACTTAGCTTTACTTGTGGTTTTCTGCATTATTTCTTAACAATGGTTTTAACCACCAAGCAAAGTGATTTAAGATTTCTCTGTAGTAAGAAGAATCAGATATTTTCGTTTACCTGGAATATCTGATGTAATCGAGTAATTGAGCTCCAATGTCAAAATTTACTCCAATACTTGGAAAGTCAGACGCAAAATAATCCAGGGTTCTGGTTGGATTCTTAGCAACAATTAATCCCAAGCCACCAACCTCCTGGACAACTTGTCGAGTTGATGCCAAATCCAACTCATCCCCTTTAACGAGGAAGCAAAGCACTACTTTTCCAGTAGCCCACGTATCATTTGTATTCAAGTTGTCGCAAAAGCTTCAAAATCCATGAATTCATGCTATTTTAGCTAGCAGCAATAAAGTTATATAAGACCCCTTTGAGCCTATAAAGACAGAGAATTAACTGTCGAAGATGGCAAAAATTAACAAGAAAAATAGGGCTGTTTAATTTGGATATTTGTTGATGACTTATAGTAGCTTTTTAGGAACATACCGTTTGTCTTCAAGATCAGAGCTTTCTGGATATGCGATGTTGATATAACCAGTCCCCTTTCCAGTATACAGGGATTGACCCTATAGATAATGATGTTAGTTATGACAAATTAATTGCAGAATTCTTTTAAGGTGTTTGTTTTATTTTTCTTTTTAAGTATGGTACCTTTAACTAAGAGAACTTACAGCAAAAGTCCGGTTGTTGCCTAATGCAATGAGTGTGGGGAAGGACCTATCAATACTAGAAGCTGCCACAGTTAGGATCCATGGTGATGTATTCTCTACAGTTTGGGGATATGGCCCTTCGTTTCCTCCCGAACAAACAACTGTAATTCCCTTAGTGACAGCATGGAAGGATGCAAAAGCAATGCCACTGCGCATATCAACATCAGCGTACTGAGGTGTTTCTGAGCCAAGGGATAGGGATAAAATATCAACTCCATCATGAATTGCTTCATCAATAGCCATCATTATATCAGCAAAGGTACATCCTCCAGTAAGCCAATTCCAGCACACCTTGTACGTAGCAATCCGAGCCTTGGGTGCACCACCCCTAACTGTACCATAGGCAAGTCCATAGTAACTTGCATTTGGTGCAAAGGAGCCACCAGCAGTGCTTGATGTGTGTGTGCCATGTCCGTTTCTATCCCTTGGGGATGCGAGCTCAAGATTGAGAAAATCTGGATCCTTGATTGCTGGCCGTCCAAGCTCTGCTTCAAAACCCTTTAGAAAGTATTTTGCTCCAATTAGTTTCCTGTTACATGCCTTAGCTGGATCGAATTTTGTACCAGACTGACAATGGCCCTTCCATCTTGAAGGGATTGGCCCCAGGCCTTTGTCATTGAATGCTTCACTTTCTGGCCATATTCCTGTATTTTGGGTGAGTAGGTATTTTAGAGTTCTGAAAACATAAAAAGTACTCCCTATGTCCCAATTTATACGGCACTTTTTGCTTTTCAAGATTCAAACAATGTAAACTTTGACCAATTTCATCTAAATTTGGAGTAATTTTAAAACATTGAGTTGATCTAATCCTATTTAATTAGCTTCAAAGATTAGTCAAATTGATCTCGGAAAGCAAAAAGTGCCACATAAAGTGAGACCGAGGGAGTAACTTTGTACTGCATTTGGTACTTTTACCAAGACTCTGCAGTAATCTTTCCTTTACTAGAAATCCTGTCTTTATGAATGCATTAATGAAAGAGGAAAACCTGTATCAAGGACACCTATGATGACACCATCTCCCATGTTGGCTTCATGAAGGAGGTTTGTTGGAGGAGAAGATGTGGACAGGCCAAGGTAATCCCAACTTCTTGTTGTGTGCAATTTGTACAAGTGATTAGGAACCACATGGACCACATCAGGTAACTCTGCAACAAATTCAATGAGGCTGATAGACAGCATGGAAGTATCCAACTGAACAATAGTGTTAAGCTTTTATGTGCCAATTTTAACCAACAAGTATGTCATCCTCAAACTTTTTTTGAAGTCCTACTTTACTAGCTAGAGAGAGATTACAAAGTACTACTAAAATTACCTGCAATCTTCTTGGCTTGAGATTTTGTTAACTTGGCTGCAAAGCCAGAGAACCCATGTTTATAACTATAGATGATTGAATCTCTTGCAGCTTCTTGACTGCATCAGGAGAAAATATAAACTTGTGAATTAAATAGTCTGCACATATTAATTAGGAGTTTCAAGAATAGAGGAGAGAAGAGCAGAGAAGATCAATCTGTTGATATTTCCTTTGGTTACCTTCCGAGTACTGAAGTAAGTGTTTGATGGTGAGCTGATGTTGCAAGTTCAACATCATCGTGTTGCCTTCTTCCCATGTAAACAACTTGAACCTACATTTAACAATCATTGCTGATACTATTAGTTTCACAGTGAGACAAAAATGAACTTTCTGAGTTGTCCTTACTATGTAAGCATACAAGAAATTGCAGATTAGGTGGGATTTATATCTCTGCTCTACTCACTTTGCTTTCAGCATTTGCTTGAATTCCTATAAAGTCCGACAAGTTCAAGAAAAGGAGAAGAACAGTGAAAGCCAATTTATATTGAAGAAAGTGGCTGATGCTCATTTTGTGCTATGTCAATGGTATATAGAACTAGCTAAAAAGAGTGTTAACATTTGCCATTGACCTTCAGTTCTTCACTATTTATAGCAATTCGATAGACGGAATTCGTGCGATTTAGTATCTGATCCTGATGTCTTCTTCTTGATGCCACGATCGAAAAGATAGAGGCATCATGAAAAGTTAGCTTAATTATGTCTTGGCCTAGAACAAAAGCTAAAAAGCACACGACACAAAGGGCCAGCAGGTTCATTAGCAGGTGGTAATATAATACATGCAATAAATTATAGTAACATGGGATTGAAGAATATGCTGATTATAAAACGCATTAAATAATGTGTGGAATGTAATCATGTTTGAATTATATATAATAGTAGTATTTGTTACAGTGGATTTTTAGGATTAGTTACCATAGTTAGCATCCTTTTTAAGCCACTAAATATCTTAATGATATATATATAGAATTTCCTTCGTTACCTTGTTATTTTATTGGGAAAATGACGCTTTTAGTTTCTGAGTTATAGCGTTATTTCAGTTTTGGTCATTGTGATATTCGGCTATGCACTTTTGACCTTCAATTTAATAATGCGTGCTATTTTGGTCCAATGACTAACAAATCCAACCAAATTAAACGGAATGATAACCTTAAACGCAATAGGGTGAAACGTAATCCACTTTTAGAACACAATTCCATAATACGGTGAAGCGTAATCCACTTTTAGAACGCAATTCCATCGTTGTAATAGAACAAGGACTATCGAGGACTTTTATGGGAGCCTAAATATGTGAAGAATTAGGGTATGCAGAAGTAGTATTTTTTTCGACAATTGTATATTGCAAAAGACATAGTTTCATAAATGTCCAGAGTACCCTTACTAACAGTTATCATTCTGTTTAATTTGACTAGATCTGTTAGCCATCGAATCAAAGTACATTGCTAAATTGAAGGTCACAAGTTATTAGTCAAATATCACAAGGATCAAAATTAAAATAACGCTATAACTCAAGGACTAAAAGCGTCATTTTCTCTATTTTATTACAGTATTAAACGGTGGAAATGATGCCACCTTAAGTATTGGTGTCATTTCCATTAATTTTATAGCTGCAATTCGTGACTGGTTTTACTGGTGCAAATAGCTTATTAAAGCCACTTCTCTATTTTTTTTATTTCAGTAAAATCATCAATATTATGCCAATTATCCCAAAAAGTCACACTGGCTGGAAATAACACTCCTCTCACCACTCACCAGAATATTACATCATTTCTTAACATTAATATCATCTAGGATTAATTATCCTTCTGTTTCATAGAGATGAAGTAGAACCAAATTATCAAGAACTCCCATTTTTTTTGTCGGGCTTAAAGTCATGCGTTTTTAATCTTATTTAAGTTTCTTAGTGGTCAATACTGAGTTACTGACTTTATTAAAAGAAATGTAGGTCTAACAATTAAAGATAAAAAGGTAGGTCCAATAAAGTCCATTAAAAGGAAATTGTATGATTTTAGTGTAATTTTGCCTTTTAAATTCTGCATTTGCCCTACCAATTTAACAAGTTTTTGCACCGATGGCTCCTATTTCAGGGTGATCTTTAATTTTTGCTTTCAAATATGATGTTTTTTAGTTTTTACCTTCACTATTCATTTAATGAAAATTTGTGGGCCAAAGTATCCGTATCTATAGCCTAGTTTCGCAAGACATAAGTTTAGAGAACGTTTGGTTTGTCCGGCATAAGTTTTGTAGGAATTAAGTTATTCGACATAAGTTGTGTAGTATTTAATTTGCTCGGCATAAACTAAGTTATGCCTTGTGGGTTCTGAACTGACAACATAAGTTTCGTAGAAATTAAGCGGCATAACTTGTTATGCATTGTGAGGCATAACTTGTGTTATATTATGAAACTGTATAATTCTTGTATAGTATATGTATTTGTATAGGATGTATATAAAAATTGTATCATTATTGTATAAAATATGTATCTGTATAGGACGTGTATAGATACTGTATCATTGTTGTATAAAAATGTATCTATCATGATTCTATATGTATTGTATATATGTATCAGATATGTATTGTATTGTATCAATATATATTGTATGGTATATGTGTATTATATCGATATGTATCAGATATATATTGTATGGTATATGTGTATTATATCGATATGTATCAGATATATATTGTATTGTATATATGTATCAATACTTTAGAATACTCAGATATGTATTGTGTTGTATCAATATGTATCAATAAATATGGAGGTTGTATCAATACATTAGAAGAAGAAGAAGATATAGTTATCAAAGATACATGTATCTGCTATTAAATATGCACTGATACTTTCTTTTTTCTTTTTTTTGATTGTATTTGAGAAAATGCATTTTTTTTTTTGTATTTGATGGTTAAAGGAAAAAAAACAACAATTACAGTTGGTATGACACTGAGAATTTCTCATTGAGAAGGAATGCTGCGCCTGTAGAAGTGTCCTGCCTTATTAGCTTCCAATCGTGAAGCCACTACTTGATTCTTGGATTACATAAGTGCATTGAATTAAATTAGCAAATTCTTGCATCCATCCTTTACTCTAGCCAGCAAGTTCTGGGAACTCTGTTCTCACAGATATAGGGCTTCTTACTCTGTGCACCCCATCAGTCCAAGTTAAGCTCCCAAAATAATAGCCTGTGCTGTATTTGTGACTGGTTGAAATGGTGAGAGTGAAAGAGATTTTCTCTCTGCTGGAGTTGAATATCAAAGTTTCAGGATTTACTTTTATGGTAATGCCCAGTGGAGGATCAATGATGGCTTTATATTTGGAGTTCACTGGTCCGACGTTGGTGACTGTTCTGCTAACGGTAACTGTTTTCTTGAGACTTGGTATTGTTAAAGAGGGAAGATTGAAATCAAGAATCGAAGGCATTTTGAGTGCACAAGTAACATATCCGTTAATGATGCTACCGATGGCACTAGTGTTATAGTCCATTGGGCACAAATAATTAAAAACATAATCGGAGTATCCCATATCATAGACTAGGCCAGGATCTTTTGCGCCATTTGCATTCACTAGTCCACCACCAAAATCAAACGGATCAGCAATCTTATCTGTATTTCCCTCAGCTATAATTGGTTCCCCAGAATGAGGGTCTGTTTGCCATGCTGCATGCACAATATTCAGACTTATGGTATGAAAATGTTATTCTAAGACGAAATGATTTAGAAGGACCAAAAGATAGACAGGGGATATGGCAAACTAGATCTGCGCAGAGTAAAGACCTGTTGTGACAAGTGCAGACTTGATAGCAGCTGGAGACCAATGTGGGTGCAGGGCCTTGAGCAAGGCGACAATGCCAGAAATGTGAGGAGCTGCCATGGACGTTCCTGAATCAAACTTGTACGAAGTTTCTTCAGGAGGAATAGCAGCCAATATATTGACTCCTGGAGCTGCTATATCCGGCTGTAACATCAGACATTAGTTTAGAATGAATAATTCCTACTATTGCTTTTCTATTTACTAGATGAAGGCAATGCGTGATAAGGTCATACCTTAAGTATTGCAGGGGCAACAGAATTGGGACCTCGAGACGAGAAGGATGCAATACGAGTTGAAACAGGTTTTCCAACATGGGTTCTTGCAGCACTCAGCTTTACTTGTGGCTTCCTGCATTATGCAAGTGATTTAAGATTTATCTGTAACAAAACAAAAAGAATTATACATCTTCGTTTACCTGGAGTATCTAATGTAATAGAGTAATTGAGCTCCAACGTCAAAGCTTACTCCAATACTTGGGAAATCAGAAGTGTAATAATATAAGTCTGTGGTTGGGTTCTTAGCAACAATTAATCCCAAGCCACCAACCGCCTGGACAACTTGTCGAGTTCCTGATTCATCCCCTTCAACGAGGAAGCAAAGCACCACTTTTCCAGCCGCCCATGTATCATTTGTATTTAATTTGTCGCAATATCTTCAAAATCCATTAATTCATGCTATTTAGCTTGCAGCAATCAAGTTATTAAACGAAACCCCTTTGAAGACGTAACACATTTAGCCCTCAAAAATGACATAAAAAAGAAAAACAAGCCGTTTGATTTGAATCATTGTTGATGAATTACAGTATCTTATTAGGAACATACTGTTTTTCTTCTGGATAAACGATGTTGATAAAACCAGTCTCCTTTCCAGTATACAGGGATTGACCCTACAGATAATAGTGTTAGCATAACAATAACAATTCTTTTTGGGTATTCATTGTTAAGTTATACGCAATACATTAATTTAATTAAGAGAACTTACAACGAAAGTCCGGTTGTTGCCTAATGTAATGAGTGTGGGAAAGGACCTATCAATAGTAGAAGCTGCTACAGTTATTATCCATGGTGATATATCATCTACTGTTTGGGGAATTGGCCCTTCATTTCCTCCTGAACAAACAACTGTAATTCCCCTGTCGACAGCATGATAGGATGCAAAAGAAATGCCACTGCGCATATCAACATCAGCGTACTGAGGTGTGGTTAAGCCAATGGATATGGATAAAACATCCACTCCATCACTAATTGCTTCATCAATGGCCTTTGTTATATCAGCAGAGTTACATTCTCCACTATAAGAACACACCTTGTACATAGCAATCCGAGCCTTGGGTGCACCACCCCTAACAGTCCCATAACCAAGTCCATGGTAACTTGCATTTGGTGAAAAGGAGCCACCCGCGGTGCTTGATGTGTGTGTACCGTGTCCATTTCCATCCCTTGGTGACACAAAATCATTTCGAAGAAAGATTGGATCCTTGATCAATGGCCGTCCAAGCTCTGCTTCAAAACCTTTTAGAAAGTATTTCGCTCCAATTAGTTTCCTGTTACATGCCTTAGCTGGATTGAATTTTGTACCAGACTGGCAATGGCCCTTCCATTTTGAAGGGATTGGCCCAAGGCCTTCGTCATTGAATGCTTCACTTTCTGGCCATATTCCTGTATTTTGAGTGAGTAGGTAATTTAGAGTTGTGAAAATATAACAATTGACAATGTACATCATTTATGAATGCATTAATCAAAAGATTGTTTTTCCATTTGACCCACAAAAAGAATCAGGAAAACCTGTATCAAGGACACCTATGATGACGCCATCTCCCATGTTGGCTTCATGAAGGAGGTTTGTTGGAGGAGAAGATGTGGACAGGCCAACTCCAAGGTAATCCCAACTTCTTGATGTGTGTAACTTGTACAAGTGATTTGGAATCACATGGACAACATCAGGTAACTCTGCAACAAATTCAATGATGGATACATTGAACTACATATAGTGTTAACTGTTTATGTCCAAAATTTAACCTTTTCAAAGTCATACTTAACTAGCTAGAATTAGAGAGATTACAAAGTACTACAGTTTTTTACCTGCAATCTTTTTGGCTTGATATTTTGTTAACTTGGCAGCAAAGCCGGAGAAACCGTGTTTGTAACTGTAGATGATTGAATCTCTTGCTGCTTCTGGACTGTATCAGGAGAAAACATAAAGTTGTGAACTAAATAGTCTGCACATATTAATTACCGGTGTTGATCTTTCTTTAGTTACCTTCCCAGTACTGAATTAAGTATTTGATGGTGAGCTGATGTTGTGAGTTCAACATCGTCGTGTTGCCTTCTTCCCATGTAAACAATATGAACCTATATATTTAACAATCATGTCCTGAATATTGTGTAATCACCATAACCAAAAGAAATTGCAGATTAACTAGTACTGATCTACTCACTTTGGTTTCACCATTTGCATAAATTCCCAAGACATCCGACAAGTTAAGGAGAAGGAGTAGAACAAATAAAGCCAAGTTATATGGAAGAAAGTAGGTGATACTCATTTTCTGGTATTAAAACTAGTTTTGATGAATAACCTTTGACATAGGTCTCCGCTATTTAAAATCATGTCTTAAGAATAAAATGAAAAATATAAAATTAAATTATCTGAAGAATAATCATTCTTTTGATAAGAGTATAAATAATAAAATATGTCATAAAATAGAATAGAGGAGGTATGTATTCATCTTTTTTCATATAAAAAAGAAAAACAGAGAATCAATTAGGCATAATGACTATTAATGGTAACTAAGCTAGAGTTTGGACATGCATTTTCATCCCATGATTGGAAATCAGAGTTTGGAAATGCGATTAATCATGAGATGAAATTCCAAACTCTCAAAAAAACCATGATTTGAGATTGTAAATCATGATTTCAACTTTTTTAAATACCAAATTTGATCATAATTATAAGTTTATATTTTTCAAAAAATATATATCATTTTAAAATTTACAAAAAAAGAAAGACTCATGCTCGGCGTGAAGAGATTGTATGTTCCATGTGAAAGGATTATATTAAAAAATAACTAGTTACTATTATTGTTGACTAGTGAATTTATAAATTATGTGTACTTAAAAGTTTTTTAATCGCAAATATTTATTTATAAAAAGAACATTGGAGATTTGCGATTTATCAATACAGTGTCTTAGGATATTACTGATGGGATATTATTTTCCAATAATTATGATATCATATATGAACTATGGTTTGCTCATTTGATAACATTTTATAAAAATTGAGAAAAAAATATTTTCATAACTTGTGATTTTTTTTTATGTTTATGAGAAAAAATATAATTTAAAAGATTTAAATTGCATGTGCAAGAAAAACTTCAACTTCATATTAAATTTTTTCATATTATAATTTCATATCATATGTCAAAACGAGCCAAAAGTTTCAAATTATCTTTCATTACTAATGGTACCTAGCTCATTGGAGTGTGCGTCATCCACATATATACTTCCTCCATTATTATTAGTATATGGTGCCAAAAGTGGCTGGGGCAATGTGAGTGATTATTGGTTAACTTGAAGTTCTCAGGGTCTTATATGTCTAGCTGGGGGTACCACATACAGCAAAATATGATTGATCATGAGTGTGTTTGGTATGGAGAAAAATATTTTCTAATTTTTTTGTGTTTGGTTGATCAAAAAAATTGGAAAGAAAAATATTTACTTCTCTAATAAAAGTAAGGAAAATAAGTCCGCACCTTCATAACACCCCAATTCCATCCACCCCACCCTCCTAATCTCACCCCTACCTCCACCCCCCACCTTTACCTCACATAATTTTTAATTTTTTTTTTCTATTTTACCCCACCCCCACCTCCACTCCACATCATTTTTTTTAAAATTTTTTTCAATTCTTTCTTTAAAAGATAAAATTAACTTTTTAAAAAAAAAGTAATTTTGTTTGTATCCCACCTCACCATTCACCCACCCTACTTTAACACTCCTCACCCCTTCACTACCACCTCCATCCATCGAAACTCAATTTTTTAATTTTTTTTTTCAAACGAAATACATTTTTTATTTAAAAAAGTAATATTTTTTACCCCAACCCCCACCCCCACCTCTACCCCACCCAAAATTTAATTTTTATTTTTTTTAAAGAAAATTACTTTTTTTTAAAAAGAAATATTTTTAGTACCCCAATCCCCATCCCCTATTCCCCCCCCCCCAACCCTCACCCCACCCTACCACCTCCACCCCACCCAAATTTAATTTTTAAATTTTTTTAAAAAAAATTACTTGTTTTTTTAAAAAATTATATTTTTTTGGTACTCCGCCCCTCTCTCCCCCCCACCCTAGCCCCCCAACCCTTACCCCACCCAAAATTCAATTTTAATTTATTTTTAAAAATTACTTATTTTTTAAAAAAAGTAATATTTTTGGTCCCCTCCCCCACCTCTCCCCCCACCCTCCCCCACCCAGCGCCCCCCTCCAAAAAAATAAAATAAAATTAATGTTTAATTTTTTTTAAAAAAAAGTTTTTTCTAAAAAAAATAACTTTTTTAGTTACCCGCCCCCACCCCCACCCACCCATCCAGCCCCCCTCCAACCACCACACCCCATTCCCCGACCTACTCCCTAGAAAATATTTTCTACTCTCTAATCAAAAATAAAAAAATATTTTTGAAAATATATGTTTTTGCTCATTGATCAAAAAATAAAAAATATTTTTCAAAAAATATTTTCCACTCACCAATCATTACTTATTTTCCATAAAACATTTTTCATGAAAAACATTTTCCATGGAAAATATTTTTCTTAATACCAAACACACTCCATATTTTCCACAATTTTGTATATTTCGATCATCATTAGTTTACGAAAGTTCACTGGTCTTGTCTTTGATTTATTTTTTTGTTACTAGCTTACAAAAATTCTACCACATCTTGTCTAGTAGTGATGAATGGAATGTACACATTTATAGGTGAATGAATAAAATTGTGGCCTCTTTATAAGACTTGAAAAGCTTGACCAAATAGGTTTAATTTACTGTCTTGTATAATCTTTTTCAAATATATAGTGTGAAAAGAATATCATTTTTAATTTAATGATTGTATTTGATATGATGCTAAAATAAGTATTAGAGCACCTAATCTTTCCTGTAATGTTAATTGGGCCAGCTTAAACAAGTTATAAGTTACTTCCTTCCTCTCAATTTAAGTGTGTTAATTTGATTAGACGTGAAGTTTAAAAAACAAAGAGAGATTTTTGAATCTTGTGTTTTAAATTAAAGATGTATATAGTTCATACAATTTTGTAATCTTAAATTTGTCATGTAAAATATTGGAATTGGAAAACTTACTAATATAGCAAGAGACACTCTTTTGAGAACAAACCAAAAAGGAAAGTAAGACACTTAAATTAAAATAAAAGGAATAATATTTAATTTTGTTGAAATAGCAAAAATATTTTATTGTAAAGTATCCCGTTATCATTTTTTGTCTTGCTTAATCAGAGATATTAATGATTAATTTATTTCTCAAAAATTAAACAATATTCCTACATATACAATTTAAAATGAGTAAACTACGTAAAACACAACTCTTTAATAGCTAATTACTAGGCGGGACGGGAGTTTCAAAAATTACACAATTTGTTCGAGTTTTAGCTTAGATACATCAAGTTGGAAATGTGTACACACAAATAAAAAATAGAACTATTTTTTTTATAACAGATTGATATTAAATAAGGCAGAAATCAAGGAAATTACGATTTGTTGAGGAAAAGTGTATCTCTGAGCTAAAAAATCAGATAAGAACACTCAAATTTTTCTTCGATTTCAAAAAAATTTCTCCATCATTCGTTTGCGTTTTCATTGTATCTGAATATATTGAGTTGATTTATTTGTATATGTGTTTTCACAATGTATCTATGTTTCACAATTTTATGTATCTGCTTGTATCCAGTGTATTTGTATTCAATTTTCAATATCAATTTCATCTAATATATACGATATTAATTCAATGTATCTAGTGTCAAATTGATACACTTTCATAATGTATTTGTTTGTATTCAGTGTATTTATATTCATTTTTTAGTGCATATGTATTCAATATTAAGTATCAATTTGATGTATTCAGTATTAATTTCATCTAGTGTATCTTGTATTAATTCGATGTATCAAATATCACTTTAATACTGTTTATTCAGATTCGTGTATCTAGTATAAAAAAATATTTGTATCCGGTGTCAAAATACACGAATACATTCATCAAATAAGCTAGTATCCTGTGTTTCCGTGCATAGATACATTGTTAGAAAAAGAAAGAAAAAAAGAAGAAAAAGAAAAATCAATTCCCGCACTTTCGTCTATGTTCTTGAAAATAAATTTGTGTTCCAGATCTATATGTCATCACGATCCATGCGGGTGACATTTGAACTGGTCTTCTTTTTTTTGGATCAATCAACACAAAATGGTGACTTTTTCCCCTAAGGCAGAGATGTGGAAAGGGGAATTGTGAGATAGGCCAGAGAGGGAGAGAGAGAGGGGGGAAGAGAAAGAGAGGTAGGGAGAAGATGTTTAAGAGGGAGTGGGTGTTAGGATTTGCCCTGAATTTTCTATTTTATTTGAATTCTACACAATTTTGTTCTGATTTAAAAAGGTTTTCTTGATGGAAAAGATTTTCTTGGTGAAAAAGAACTCTACAATATCTATCATTTTCTTGGAAGAGAAGTCTTGTAATTCTATAAATAAAAGACATGTTCTTCTCAAACAGTATACAATAACATCCACAATGTAGTTGTTTAGAGAGTTTTTCTTAAGGGGAGATTTATTCTTCCAATAGTTTTAGAATAATATATTATTTTTATTAGCATTATCATATGTAGGTCAATTGACCAAACCCATATCATATATCATAAAGTTTTTTTTTATAGTTTTTCTTTGTTCTTAAATTTATCATCAACAAAATTTTATTTTGTTTGCTTCCGCATGACGCTCTCTCAATTTCGATCCCAACAAGTGGTATCAAGAGCCAACGACCCAATGGGTCCAATGGTCCAGACGATCCAATGAGTTCAACAATCCAACAATTCAATGAGCCAATGATCCAATGGGTGAACGAGGTTGAAGACAAATTTAAGGCTGGTTTAGATCAAGTTGAAGATAATGAAAAGTTTTCTTTGTAAAAAAAAAAAGAGTTTGAAATACTACATGTGGAGATAAAGTTTCAATCAGATTTTCAACAATCCTGCTACTCCATCTTTAAAACAAAATCAATTTTCAACTCATGCTTACTTTGACGCATGGGCTTGAACTTTCAACCCCTGCTAACTTTTAACGCTTGGGTTCCTTTCAACTCATGCATACTTTTAACGCATGAGCTCCACTTTCAACATGTGCTTACTTTTAATGCACAAGGCTTCAATTTTCAACCCTGTTCACTTTTAATACAGGGCTTCAATATTATTAACCCGTGCTTACTTTAACGCACAGGGCTCTAGTTTTTAATCCATATCAATTTTTAATCATGGTAAGCAGCAGTGATAGATGAAGATGATGTGAAGAAAAAGATGAAGATTATTTTGCCAGAAAATTCAGGTCAAGGGGAGATTTGTTAGGATTTGCCCTGAATTTCCTACCTTATTTGGATTCTACACAATTGTGTTCTGATTCAAAAATGTTTTCTTGATGAAAAAGATTTTCTTGGTGAAAAAGAACTCTACAATATCTATCATTTTCTTGAAAGAGAAGTCTTGTAATTCTATAAATAGAAGATATGTTCTTCTCAAACAGTATACAATAACATCCACAATGTAGTTGTTTAGAGAGTTTTTCTTAAGGGTAGATTTATTCTTCCAATAGTTTTAGAATAATATATTATTTTTATTAGCATTATCATATGTAGGTCAATTGACCAAACCCATATCATATATCATAAAGTTTTTTTTTATAGTTTTTCTTTGTTCTTAAATTTATCATCAACAAAAGTTTATTTTGTTTGCTTCCGCATGATGCCCTCTCAATTTCGATCCCAACAGGGGGCGCAGTTGGAAAACCTTCCAAGGAGACAGAAAGAATATTTTCATACCTTAAACCTATAGCTATCAACAGTCCGTACCTTTGGTTTTGTCAACGCTGAGATCAGGCAAGGCAAGAGGCTATGAAATAATTGCCTCAAAATAAGGGGTTATATATGATTTTACATTTATAGACAACTTTACCGGGGTGGGGTGGGGGTGGGTGGTGGTGGTGGTAATTGAATGATAGATACAAGGTGAGTGATTTTAGCCCATAAAAAGTTCTGTAATTTATCCATTTAAAATTGGAAAAACTACCTAAATAAACATACCTACCTACCATATCTACTAAATAACCCACTACTTTATTTTAATTACACTTTTTACAATAATTTATCAAAAAAAAATTCTTTACTCCCCAGATACATCGGCAACCACGACTTAACCACCCTTCTCCATATCCCAGATTTTGTGCCTACAATCACGATAATTGCCTTCGTTCAAACACCTTAGTTCAAACATAATTCTTTATAGTCACGGTAAAAAAATATTTTCTCCATTGTTTCTCTTTTATCATATTAAACAAAGCTATTTTCACCATTAATAGCAGATTTTTAACGATTATTTGCTTAAAATTATTGAGTTTTGTTGATGATTGAACCATTAGTTATGTATCTATAGTATATTCAAGTTTTCAATTCTAATTTTGCAACTGAAATTCACAAATTTGAAACCCAATTTCTAAAATCTCTTCTTTTTGACTGCATAGCTTCGAAAACTCCATTAATGACCAACGAAGGGCCTTCATATAATTTGGGCGTTACTCAATTAGACAATATCGTAGTAGATTCTACTCAGTTTGTCCCTGATAATTATGACGCTGATGATCAAGATTTTGCTGAAAATAGATCTAAGCATCGGAACGATCCCGTCAAGATGATGCAACTGCATGAACCAAAAGATGTTGGAGACTCAACTAATAATCAACCAAATGATAACCCAGATGAACCAAAAGATAAAGATGTTGGAGCCGAAGCTGCAATGCCAAAATAAAGGTAAAATATACACCAGATACATTCAGACAATAGTTATAATACATATGATTTACACTAGATACATAAGTATATGCACGAGTCCTTTGTTTGTTCTCTAATGATTCAAATATTTTTGATTTTTTTAATATGTATCTAGGCTAAATTATATATACATCAAACATTTTATGTACATGATACATGACAAGTGATGTTGTGGATTTGAGAAATTATGGTACTTGTTTTAACATTTTCTACATGATACATAGCAATTTCAACATTGATTACTAGAATGGTCCATGTATCTAGTGCATAATATATACTTCTATAACATTTTCTACATGATACATAGCAAGTTCAACATTGATTCTCAGAAACAGTGATGTATCAGATAATATTATTAAATGTACAATGCTGCATCTGATGATATATCTCACATGTTGTTTCAGGAAATTAAATTTGTTCTTGAAAAATATCCTACCCATTCTCTCCGTTTTAGTAGCCAACACAATGTCAAGATCGTTGACGACCTGACGAAAATGCTCATAGTTGAAGAACTTGCAACATTTGGGAGGACATGCTTCAGTGTATATTTCAATATACCCAAATACAATTTTCAAGGACAAATTTTTAGGTGCCTCAAGATGCTTGAAGTAGACCAGGATAATCCAAATGAGTTCTGGTTATGTGCAAATTAAACCCTTCTATGGTTCAACATTTTTGAATTTGCTATCATTACTGGTTTAAAGTGAATCGATAATGACGAAGATTTTCAATTCCGTGATGATAAGCTTAGAAGGCTCAGGAAGAAATATTTTTCAGGTTCAGCCCTTGTTAGCAAATTTCAATTGACTCTATGTTGCAAAGAGAAGACATGAGGCAATAATAGTGAATATGCTGTTAAAATAGCGATATTATACTTCATTCACACATTCATTATTTCACATACCCCTGAAGTGAGCATTCCTGAGAAAGATTTTGATCTTGTGGACAAGGGCACATACAACCAGTATCCATGGGGCAAGCGTGCATTTGATGATCTAATCACAACGTACAAAAAAGTCATTGACTTCAAAAAGAAGTTTCTTCGAGTCTGTGGAATGCCATACGCAATTCATGTTTGGATATATGAGTGTTGTTTAGATGTTCAAGATGAAGTTGTTGTTAACGAAGGTGACTACTGTCGCGCCCTATTTTGAACTGGCCAAAATATGTTTGCAACATCCGGCTCTTCTACCTGGTTTTTTAAAAAAAGGTTTAGAGTCGCCACCTAATCTTTTTTAGGAAAAATTAGGAAAATCATTTGTTAATGTAAAACTCTGTTTTTAGTCTGCGAAAACCGATGAAATTCTAGGTAAGAGTTTTGGTTACTCGAGGGGAAGGTATTAAGCATCCCTCAGAGCCTATCCGAAGATAGTCCTTAAAACTTAGCTTTAGAAAAATATTTAGGGATACTTGTTTAGCATTACTTATTAAAAAAAAAAAAAAATTTAGAGGATGTAATTTTAAATAAAAAAAAAAGAGTAAATTAAAATCATTTCTTGTGTTTAAAAGAAAGTATGAGGTATATAAAAGTAAAAAAAAAAAATATGTATACAAAGCGGTATAAAAATGTAAATTTAATTTAAAGAGTAAAAATATAATATTTTAAAAATAGTATAAAATATATAAAAGTGTAGTAGAGTATATATGCATGTAAATAATATGTGTAGTAATTAAAAAAAATAGTGTGCATAAAGAGTATGTATACAATGTGTAATAAAATAATAACTTATAAACATGTGTATATGTAGTGAAAAATAGTATGTGGTAAAAATAGGTGTAAATATGCGTGTGTATAAAATAGTATGAGTGTAAAAAATATATATGTATGTCAATATGCTCGTATGTATGCATGTAAAAATAAGTATATGTACAATACGAAATAATATAATTGTAATATATATGTGGTAAAGTATATAGAATATAATGGCAATATAAAAAATATATTTGTCAAAATAATAATACATATACCTCATACTTGCAATTTTTCTTTTGGAGGATAATCTGAAATAAAATAACTGCGGGTCAAAATTTTATGCAAATAATATTAGTAAAGACTGAGTCGACAATCCGTTTTAGCAAAAAATTGATAAGCAGATAAAAAAAATTATTTTTTAGCTTCTCATTTCTAAGTTCTTTGCCTGACGAATGTAGAAATAACTAATAGTGGAAGAAACGCGATATTTTTAATAAGAAAGGTACATCTCCCAAATTTTTATGAATGACAAGAAAGAAATGTCTTTTTTATTTTTATTTTTTTCTAAAGTAACCTTGTGTTAGAAAATGGTGACATGATAATCGTTATTTTTTAAAGAAAAACAATAAGCACTTAATGCTTAAGGAGAGGGAGAATCCACAAAGGTGCATACAAAGTTAGCAAATAACAATGTCAACAATAATAATAAGTATAAAAGGACGGAGAGAACTAAGAAATGTTGGGTTCTTTGAGAGCCCAACTCCTGATACTTGACTCTGAATGCGCTTGTAGTCTCCTAATAGTTGCTGACCCAAAAAATTTTGGTTCATAAATGAGTTTCACAATGAGAACTCCAGCCCTCCGGTCGTGCCATGAAACAAAGAAAGAGTAAAGAAATTAGAGGCTAATCAAACACTTGAAAAGACAACAACATATTGACAAAAATATATTTAACCAACTAATATAGAAAAGATGTGATCCTTTACTGACACAGGCCCCTTTATAAATATAAAGGATCAAGCCATTGTAATAAATCAGAATTACATAGTCACTGAGATGCCCAAGTTGATAATTATCGCTCCTTATTTACACCGCTGCAAACAAACCATCACAAAGCTTGTACCATGTTTGAGAGTAAATTTTGTAAGTAGTTTTTTTTTCATAGAGATATAAGAAATGAAAAGATATATTTCTAAAAAAAAAACTTTTTTTTTTTCATACTTAGTAGAAAACTGGAAAAATAAAGGAGAGGTAAACATGCTATCTTACTCTTCCCAATACAACCACTCATCTTTCATAACTGCCCAATTGTAACAATAGCCATATTTCACATTTGTATACTTAGTAAAGCCAACAAACAAGATTAGTTTCTAAAGGAAAGTTAAGAATTTAACCAATTTTTGCTCGTGTTGGCAGATTCTTAGCCATTTTTGAACTATCAAAATCCAAACAAAGACACCACCTCATTGAGTTGTTTATACAAGTCCAAACTCACTCGACTAATACAATTTACATAACCAACTAAGGAAGCAAGAGAGGGAGCGGTTGGGGTTCATGTAAATGGTTCAAACAAGATGGAACACTACACCATAATTTTGTAGGCATAAACTTATTACGTTAATAATACTATCCATTCCAGTTAGCTTTTTAATTTCAGAAAAATTGTCGAGGAAGGAGACAAGTTTTAGTTTAGTTCTCAAGAGATTACACCTTTCGAATAACTAAATCAAACCTTAAGACTGAACATCACATGCTTTAACAGGGAGAAAACAGTCCTACGTGTGAGCTGGGACCATACTCTTCATCCAACTTAATCAACTTAAAGCTAGGTGATCAATATATATATGCAAGCCCTTTAGAACGATTACACATGTGTATATACAATCTTCTCGAAGTTATAGCTACAGCCCGCTAACCTCAAACTTTGGAATCCAAATTAATACCATCTTTTACTCGTATGAAGTGATTTAAATTGGTACAACTCCTAACCGTACCACAAACTTTTTCAAACTGATTAGAATTTACCTTAACAGTGAATTCTCAAGCTTATTTCATCATGTTCAAGACCCAAGTTACAGCTTCTATATTCACGTCATATAAATCAAACAAAACTAGCAAACTTCAAACATATAGTGAATCTCAAACACATGGTTAATCACCTCTCAAAGATTAAAGCTTGTATAGCCTCTTTCATGCTAAGGTAGAAGTAGAAAAATCTCATTTTAAGTAAACGACTTAGCTAAAGGCATAACCAAACAATTGACGACGTTGTTCCAGTGTTCAAGCAAAAGGGAGGCAGATTACTATACTTGAAGTTTTGAGCCTTTTAAAGACCTTTTCATGCTAAGATGAAGGGCTGCCCGTATCATACAAACAAGCAGAGACATAGGTAGGCCATTATTACCATGTTCGAAGTATCAAAAACGACATCACAATGACCTTAAAATAGTCCAATGAGTATATATGAAGACTCCAACTTTCCTATAGTTCATTTTAAGCTAATTAAAGGTTGTAAAAAATACTCTTCCAATACACCATCAAACTATAAATACAACCGAACAACCCGAAAACTACTTTACTTCAAATTTTATCACGATAATTCAGACCAAACAGCCAACACCATTTAAAATATTTAAGCCAAGTCTTGAGTTGTAAACACTTCACAAACACATAATCTAAACCAAATGACCAGAAACTGATTTTTCGTTTCACATTTTTATGCCTGAAATCAGCCAACTAACATCCCGAGTAACCACATAATAAACGATTAACAAAATCTAAGCGCAACGTAACTAAGACGGGATAGGATTTACCTTCTGTTGGGCAGCGATTGAGACCGTCAAGTGTCGAGTTTCAAGCTAGCGAACCCGACTCCGACTCAAGGTATCCGAATAGAGCAAGCGAGACAAAAGGAGCAAGACGGGCAGTGAGTATAAGCAAATCGATAGTGAACAATCAGAGAACAATTGGTGTGAGTTGTTGGTGATAATTGATGATCTGATCCCCCCTAATGGAAACCCAAGGGTCCATTTTATAGCCGAAATTGAGGGCTCCAACGGTTCTCTTCAAGAAGCTTTATCAGGCTGATTTGAAGGGATAGAGACGTTTTAGAGGCGTCAATCTCGAATCAGCCGGATTAAGCTTCTACCCGTCGGATAAACTTTGAATCTGACGGGTCTTCGATTTTCTCCTCTTTTTCGAGGTCTGCAGCCGGCGGTGGGGGAAGCTTTACAGCTCTATTTTGAGATGACAAAAAGGTGAGGGAGAGACATAAAGCTGATACGGTGGCTACATTGATAGAAAAGTAGAGAAGAGAAGGGTGAAGACCACCGGATTTTGCCATTATCCGGTGGTCTAGCGGCGGGTGGTCTTTTTTGAAGCTGTAAAAAATCTCCGAAAAGGGGAAAAGAAAACGTGAAGGTGATGGAATGGCTCCATCATTGTTTTCCCGCCGATACGAATCAAAATCCGGCGGGTCTTGGAGGTGAGGGCGACGAGAAAGGGTTTAGGGGTCTGGTCGGTTTTCAACGATGAGGGGAGAGTGTGAGGATTAGGGGTCTATTGGTTTTGGACGAGAGAAGAGAGTGTGAGGGTTAGGATTAGTTTAGTTTAGTTTAGAGGGTTTTGGGCCGGGTCAAGTTTATTTGGGTATTGGGATGATTGAATTAGGCTGAAAGAGATATAAAATTGGCCTAAATATGTATAGGTAAATTAATTTATAAGAAGACCCATTTTTTCCCAATCGTTTTTTCACTTAATTAATTTAACGATGCTTTTTTTATCCTAATTAATTTTCCAATACGTATATAAATGACTTAAAAATTAATTTTGATACGCGTAATCGCAATCCTCAATTGATAGAACTATATTTAGGAAATATTATAGCGATACGACAAAATTTATTTAGAGTTTGAAATAAAAGTTAATAAAATAATATTTTATTAAAAAGAATGAATTATAAAATATTTTGGGGTGATCTTATAAGATACAAATATTATTAGTTATTATTATTTCATACATAGAAAGGAAAGGAAATAAAATATATTATTATTATAAAAAGTAAAGGAAATAATTTATTTATTTTTAAAAAGATTATTTCTGCCAAAATTTATTAAAAACTAATATAAAAATAAGAAAATTATTTTGGAAAAGTCCTCGGGACTAAGAAGCATATAAAAATTAATTATGGGAAAAAGAAGAGCAAAAATTGGGTGTCAACAACTACATTCCCAGAATATTGAATTGGCGAGTCGTTGCTGAGAAGCTCAAGTACCAAAAGCTCATGGCAGGCATGTTTAGTAAGGTAAATGTATCCTCAAGCTGTTCACTTACTCATTTTGACTTATCTGCATAATATATGATATATTATGTATAGAATACCGATGAGGTCTCTGGCATTCACAATTTTTTGCAGCATGACACACTTACACATGATACATGACATGTATCATGTAGATAAAATTACTGATGTATCCAGCATAATTTCTGGTTAAGGTGATAAATATGCAAGTATCAAAGATAAGAACTCCTACTATATTCAGTATGCACATTTACACTTGATACTTAGACATTTAGCATGTACAATAAAATATTTGTCTTCTAGTGCAATATCATTTCACCTCTATGATTTATTTCTATCGCTACTTATATTTTCTTTTTGCACGATAGCAGGTGTTTCGAAATATTACTCCTACAATCAATGAAACTGCAATTCTTGACTTGCAACCTTTGCTAGATCCTCAATCAAAAGAACCCAATAGTGTATCTATTCAAGACAGCTATGAGGATTTTACGTCTCCACCACCCGCAAATATTCTTAAGAGAGCATGCCAGGAAACTGATCCGTCATCTGAGCCTCCTTAAAAAAAATAAAGTTTGTTTCTAAGCCCAAAAAATTCAAAAAGAATGTCAATCGGAGTGGAAAATCAGCAAAGAAAAATGATAAAGAAAAGCATTCAGATGATCTCCCAGAACTTGCTCGCCGCACATGTTTCTTTTATTGATGATATCGGGCCTACTGTCGATCTCCCAGATGTCCTTGAGAAAGATACATCTGTTATGGATGCAAAGCTTATTGTGAATTCAGATTCTCATGTTCAGCCTCCTAAGGATACAGTAAAAGACAACCATCACTTGCACACCGATAAATCTAAAAAATCAAGGGATGAATCTGCCAGATGATCAATTAATGAGGACGACGTATTCAAGAGAAAAATGAATTCATTGAAAAGACATGTAAGTATTAAATTAAGCTTTACTTAATAATTTTATTTACATAGCCAAGTTTATATTTTATATTTTTAACGCTCAGGTCGATGAAAGGTTTGATATACTGACTATGTCAAAAGTCAATTCACCGCCATCATGAATATATTGAAAGGGGATTATGTTCCACAATCAAAGGTAATTCAAACTACAGTTTAATCTACATTACAAACCATACATATTTGTATATTTTTTTATTAATTAACTCTCAGGGTACAGACACTCCTATCAATCCAAATGTGAAACAACAAGCAAATCAAAGTGCAGACATTCATAGCTCAGCCAAAACTAATATTTCAGAATCTGTCAAAGTTTCTGATGATTCTACTTGTAGATCCCCCAACAGATCGACAGATCAAACTCATGAAGATAATCATAATATGGAGGTAATATTATATAATTACATGTGTATTATGTATTAATATTTCAAAACAGCATATTTTTAGCATAGGATTCACATGTATCATGTATGAGTGTGTTCATATTTTAATCATAATATGTATCCAGTTTATAGTATGGATATATATATGACATTATTTTGAGTATTCATTTTAGTAAATGGCCATTTTAATTTAGACTTATCATGCAAGCTATATTGTCATGTATCCAACTTGGCTAATGCCCATGTATCTCATCATGTATCATTATTTACACAGTTTACTCAATGACAATGTATACTGAATACTTCATCGACTATTTAAATTTGGCTGATTGTTTAATAGTTAATCATTTTATTTGTTAAACAAAATTACAGGCGAAGTTTGATCTTCCTCAACAATCTCCGGCCGACGCAACATCTGTTAAAGAGGGCACACCTGATGCTTTTAAGAATTTTCCTCTCGTGGTTGCACCAATTTTTGCAGTACCTACAAACAAAATCACTGATAGTCAGTTCTTCATTAGTGATAGTCAGCTCCCAACTGAGGTTCCTGCCAGAAGCATAGTTTTACACACGGACTGCTTGACTCCGGCTCAAAGGATTGCTAGGCCCACCAGGCCTTCTAGGTATGCAATGTATGTGACAAATTATTACTCCGGTGAAAAAGGCAAAGAAAAAGTCAATATCAGTATGCCTTTGAAATATCCGTTTGAGTCTGACATAATAAGTGGTCTGCACGCTGATGATCTTTTCGAAGCATATGTTGACTGGGTAAATGACAAGCTCCTGAAAGCACATTCAACCAAGTACGTTCATTGTATTGCTTCAATTTTTATTAACATAGTACGTCATTTTTAATATTTGACTGCTTTATCTAATTTATTCAACGTATCCAGGGATGATAAAGATGATCACTACAGGGCCAAACAAAGTGCACTCCCTAATAGGATAGACTCTGTTGTTGCTCCTGTCGAGTCAAAAAAATGATTTTACTTTATGTGAGAACCTGATAAATGCTGGAATGATGAGGTAAGTAAATATCTATCAAGTAAACATGTATCTATAATTTTTTCTTATAATATGTGTTGCATATGTGTATTATACAGTATATCCAAGAATTGATTTAACCTTATTCTTTAATTTTAGTCATTTGTTATGTATCTAGTGTTATATCCAAACACTAAAACAATTTAATGTGATCTATCCAGCTAAGTGTTAATGTTATGTATATATTGAAAATGTGACTGCCAGTGATTTTTTAAGTAGTTAGTGATATATCTAAATTCAAAAACAGCTTATTATGATGTCTATATTGTTGGTGCTCAGTGTCATATATCAAATGCAGATGTGACTGTGTTAACTGTTATGAGTCTGATTTAAATGTTACTATTCTTGATTTGTTATGTATCTAGTGCTATATCAAAATGAAAAAACTGCTTAGTATGATGTATCCATTGGTAGTGTTACAACCATGTATCCAATGACGTTTTAGCCATGTATCCAGTGCTACTGTTATAGCCATGTATCCAATGGAGTTTTATAGCCATGTATCTAGTGCAAACATACTAATAGTACAAACTACATGTATCCAGTACTGATGTTATAGTCATGTATCTAGTACAAGTTTGAATATAGTACAAACGTCATGAATTCAGTGCTAGTACTATAATCATGTATCTAGTACAAACTTCATGTATCTGGTGCTAATGTTATAGCCATATATCTAGTACAAACTTCATGAATATTTTTCAAGTACTTGTTAATATATTATTTAAATTATTTTAGCATATGGATGTCATCTTATATTACTTGCGCAAAAAGTCCAAGCAGCAGACCAACAACAGCTACAGATACACAACGACAATGTGTATATTTCTTCCTCTTGTACGTGATATATGACATAGATATCACATGCAAAGAGAGGATGCTGATGTGAGCATTCCTACCCAAGAAGATTAAATTTCTACATATATTAACGGTTTCAGGATCCCTGCTGGTTTACCTTAGCATTTGGTAGACGATGTCTACATTTCAGTCAACTCTAAGGAGAAGATGCATTGGGTTTTGGCAGTTGTGTCACTAAAGGGAAGGTGCATTCGTGTTTACGACTCGTTCCCGGCAGCTGACCACACAGCTGTAATCAAGTCAGAAATTGAAAAGATCGCTGAAATGTTACCATTTTCTTGACAAATAGTGAGTTTATGAAAAGACAGAGAGGATAAACTCGACAAAACTTGATGCATACAAGGACAAAGCTGATGAAAATTCTTTTGAGATTGAATCTGTCAGTGGTATAGCACAACCAAAAAAGCGGAACATTATAAGTTTTACCATTCATACACGAAAATTAGTTACTATTTCTAATATATAGTAATAAATTTAAACTTATACATTAACATGTGCAGGGATTGTTGAGTATTTGCAGCTTCATTTGCTGAGTATTTGAGTGATCAAATTCCCATACCATCTCCAAATCTTGATGCCAAGTTTCATCGTATCAGATATGCTTCACTACTATGAAACCATGGAACGCACAAAGCTAGCGATGGCAGAATCAATGATAATGAAGACCCACCAGCCCCAAAGCGCAAATTCACTCACACTGATGCTGATGATATGATAGATTTGGATTAGTATTTTTATCAATATAGTTTTAACAATCTGCTGTTTTTGAGTTTGTTTTATAGGTTTCATGTTTTGCCAGATATATTAAAATACATGGCTGTATTAACTAATTACTATAAATCTTTTCGTATTATTAACTAAATTTTATGATTTTCAAATGTGCCTGTTCAGATATATAAAACGTATTTTATCATAAACATATGTTTTAAGTGTATCTGATTATAAATTATACATACACAGATCATATTTGTAAATGATACATGACAAATACGAAACATACATACAATGAATGATGCAAGTAGTCTATATATACTATGTATCTATTAAAGTCTTAGTTTTTTAGAAATCAGAAACATATTCATTTCATATACCAGTCAATGTTTTCATTACTATTACACTAGATACATGCTAAAATATACGTAATATAGGTCTATAATATTATTACTTGACACAACATTTATAAATCACGTTATTCATCGATCTTCTCACATAATAAATAACTAATTTATTAAATATAATGATGTATCAAACATTAATAGCAAGCTCGTATGACACATAAGAGTTTATTACATGCTACACAAAGGTCTTCTTCCATAACAAACACCTCATTTATTAAATTTTTGTTCGAAACATCAACTAAAAACAATCAGGTAAAAACAAAGCTTCCAATGTATCATTCAAGTCTGCTCTGGGAAGTAATCACACAACCTCCTATTATGACCTTTGCGCCCACACTGTCCACACCAATTTGTTTTGTTGGAAGCGTCTCACTCATCTTCTTGTGTCTCCCTTTCTTTGGTATTCCCGGTGGTCTCTTGTATTTTGGTGGTAAAATAACTTCTTCCCGAACTGTTTGTGGTATACGTCAATCTTTTTTATCGGGCATTGGAGGAAAAGGCAATTACTATATCTTCAAAAGTATTTTTGGCTTATAGTAGTCAGAGCAGTACAACTCTACCTTTGTGATATTCTTGCTTTTCAAAACGGCCAGTGCGTGTGCACATGGTATCTCATCCAGCTGAAACTGTCCACAATTGCAAGTTTTCTTATCAAGATGGACAATGTATCTTCTACCATCGTCATTAACTGAGTAAACAAAATCTGACGATGGCATAACCTAAGAAAAAATATTATAGTATACATTATATATTATTATACATAAACAGAAGACACAATTAAATTTGTTATTTACTACATACCAGAAACATTGAAATAAGTTTCAATAAAAATACCGTCATACGAGATGATTTTTGCTCGTTCAGTACGAGAATTTTTTGAAATCTATCACCTAGCTCGGTTCCTATGTATTTAGACCTCTCTCCATTACTTTTATTTCATTGACCAAACAAGATTCGAACCTGTTCCAAGAACCCATAAATTGGTAGTTCACGTGCCTCAAGCAGACAACCATTGATACATTCAGCTATGTTTGAAGTCATCATTCTACCCCTGTTCGTTGTTGCATACACTCTTGACCACTTTTTAGAGCCAGCCCTATCAAGATAATCCTTTACTCTATGGTTCATTTTCTCAACTTTCTCCATCAGTACTTCAAAATCCTCTACCCTGTATGTTTTTGCCATAGCATAGAATACATTACTCAAGGTACCTTTGCTCTTTCGAAAGTTTGTACACACATTCTTCTACATATGCCACATGCAAGCATAATATTGAACAGATAGATACACTATTCTTACACTCTTAATTATGCTTTCGTTGCGATCTGAAACAACACGCATATTTGCACGCTCACCAAAAGTAATTTTAAAATGCTGAAAGAACCACGTCCATGAAGAGTCATTTTCTGAATCAACAACTCTATATGCAAGTGGTAATATATGCCCTGATAAGAAATTGAAATCATAAGCCACTAGCTTAGAACAATATATAATTATGTAACTAACATATACAAGCCATGTATCAGGCACAGTTCATATAAATAGTACCTAGAATATACATGGTATGTATCTAGTACAATATTATTCTCCCAAATACTATCCCATGCTATCTATTATGGAATACATTCGAACGTGTATCTACAACTCAAATAGTTAACTATAACACAATAGTTGTTAACATATACGTTTTAGCAAAAAACAAAGTAAAATTCGAATGTATCCAAGTATATCTGCTCCATCCAACGTGCTAGCCGAAATAAAAGTCCCCTTATATGGTCTATCTAAGTGACAAGCATTCACTACGACTACTGGTTTGCAATGCTGAAATTCATTAATCAGTGGATACAGTGCTATGAACAGATACATGAACTCATTCTTTTCTAACTAATGCAGCTTTATGTAAGAATTAGGATACACTGATCCTAACATATACAAGTATCCAGGCATTTGTCTGTATCCATCAGCAGGACCACCCCTTACCATCTTCAAAGCCCTTTCCTTTAAAAGCCATGCCTTCATATAGTTAATGTCCACACCAAGTACACGTTTCACATCAGCAATAATGTCTTTTGGTCTGCATCCAATCAAACCACTACTACTGCATCCAATCTCCCTCTCACGAGTAGTAATGCACAAAGGATACATCGCAAAATTAGATATTTGTTTTAACACCTGAATAAACAGTTTCACTCCCATATCGTTTCGAATCTCCATTGCTACCGAATTACCTTCAATGATGTATCTAGCCTCAATTCGTTGCTTAGATATATCAACACTGAGTTGTATTGCTATGACATCAAGCAAATCTTCATAAGAAACATCATCCAGGATTACAATCCCATCAATTTTGAAAGATTCGTATTGAATTGGGGAAATCTAAAAATCAGAATGCCTTAACAACACTGACATTGTTGTCATTATGAAGAATCAAAAAAATCAACAAAAAAAACTATTGTGCGCTTTCGTTTTGTGAAGATGAAAGTTGTGTAGTTAGGAAGGAGACGATTTGATTTTGAATTTATGTTTTCAAAAGGGAGGAGAAGATATTTTTGATCCTGTTATGAGTTGAAAACGTGATTCTCTCCGTCTTTAATGCAATTTTAGTTACTTTCCGTTTCAATCTCCCAATTAAGATCGCGATGTATCCGAGATACATCAACCCAACGTCGGGGACGCATGTATCCGCAGCCAAAAAGGTGGTAAAAATTGTAAATATGTAAATTAATGTTTAATAGAGTAATTAGGGGTTAAAATTGTGTGCTTTTTGTGGTTTGCCCTTTAAAATTAGAGTGTTGGGCCCGAAAACGGGCCTTTCCTTATCTAAACATTGATAATATGTGTTTAAACTTTAAAGTGACTATTTACCTACCTCATACAAATTGTAAATTAGTGTGTCGCTGTTACCCTGCGACTCCACCATGAAAATCATAAGGTGTAGCAATATGCTTGAGAGAGAGGCAAAAAGAGAGTGCAGAGAGGATAAAATATCAGAGTTGCCTGAGCATATCATTCATCATATCTTATGCAGCACTAGCCTTAACCTAAAAGAGGCTGCTCGAACTTGTATCTTGTCCAAGAGATGGTACTATTCTTGGACTTCCAGACCTAATCTCATATTCCATCAATCACGAAACAACAACAATAGCCATATCACCCCTGAATATTTTGTCAAGTTGGTTGATCAATCCCTACGATCCCATGTCGAACAAAACTTACGTCTTGAACAATTCATCCTTACATATCATGATCCAAAATTGGATTCACACTTAGATCGTTGGATTGAATTGGCAGTTAAACTTAACGTTGCAGTGCTGGGGATTTACACTTGGTATTCTAATTCATATAGCTTACCTGATGTTATTTATGCTGCTAAAAATCTGACTACATTGAGTCTAAGAAGGTGCAAGTTTGAATTTGACATCAGCACCACTAGCATAAGACTCCGTTGTCTTAAAGATCTTTACTTGAGTCATGTCCATATCTCTAAAGATCAATTGCAAAGAGTATTCGATACATTCCCATTCATCAAGAATCTATCGCTATTGCATTGCAAGGGAATAAACAAATTACATGTTTTTGGCCTAGAACATCTGGAGAATTTGACTGTTGTATGGTACAAACTCGATAATGTGATAGTCCAGGCTCCAAATCTGAAGAAATTCAACTTACGTCATGGGAGGGATCTAGAAAAAGTCCATATTCGAGCTCCAAATTTATTGGAATTTAATTTTGAGGGTGAAAACATGCCCTTCTCATCTATGCCTTCAAGCACAGTAATATCAAACTTTAGAGCTGTGGACAGCAGTTGGAACACAAACCTTCATCACTTTGCTCAAATGTAACTATTCTAAAGGTCTGATATTAGCAATATCTTGCCACAAGATAAGTAAGAGTACTTTTCATTTCTTTTTTTACTCCGTGGATAAAATAAAAATTAGTTTTTTTCACTCTTTACTTGATTTATACATTACTTGTTGAATTTGGTTAATATATGTCATTGACAAAATTATTGCAGACTAAAAGCAATTGTTATTCCCTCAAGTCATGATGTCAAGATATTCATTGAACCCGTGTAGTGTGTTGAATCAATCATAGGAAAGTTAATGTTCAGCCGTCCAAAGATCATGTCCATACTTCCATGTACAAATAGTAAAGTACTCCAGGTAATTTCATGCTTTACCTGGAAATCCTTTCAGAAATCATCTCTCGTACTTGTAGACAGTAGACACTAAGACATTAGAGTTTTAACTTTTTAGACACTAATTTTATACAATCACAACATCTGAAGTTCATAATAAGTTGGATTATTGTCAGTGTATATAAGTTCAATCTAAAACATAAACACGTAATAGTCATTTGCTTTATGTTGATTGCTTGTCTCATTGGCATTAATGAAATATCTATGTATTATGTTTTTGTTTAAGGTGTTGTCTGAACTAAAAGGGTGTACACAGAAGCAAAATTGTGGTAAAGAATGTGCATTCAAGGCAAAGTTTCTCCACTGGCATCGTGAATTAAAAGAAGTAATCAACTGTACTGAGACATCTGAGGAGGAAATGGCCTCCATTTGGTATTCCTGGTTGAAATCCACGTCTCTAATTGGACAATTTCATGTTCAAATGGAAATAACAAGCTTAGCTCAAAGAGCCGAGGTGAATTCAGCATTTAGAGTTAATTAGTGGGTTCAAAATAAGTACGATCTATTACATATATACAGTTTTTATTTTCTACTTTCTTTTGCATATATATACCTAGCTCAAGCTGAACCTTGTGGAGCTGGCTAAGACCTCCGGCTTTGATTTACACGTTTATACTTGCTGTCAAATCCATGAAAAGGTCTCTTTAGCTCTAAACTAACTGGCTCACATATGCAATACCTTTTGCAACATCTGTAGTTCACATATAACTTACAATCTTTGACTTACATATGTTGCCTCTTCTTGTTTTTCTCTCATAAAAGAAGAAAGCCTCCCCTTTCAGAGTCTTTTAAAGACCTACAATCTTTAACTTTTTTATGACTAATGATTACTTAATTGGTTAAAGTGAAAATATTTAAAATCCTTCTCTAGTTCTTGAAAGGCAGAGATCAGCAATGCATAGTTTATCTGATTTATACCGAGGCCAGACGCTGTTCGGATGTTATTTCCTATTTTGAATTCAGAAAATCATTTCAGTTGTTGGTTCACCTAGAACTCACCCTTTTCATTTTATTTGTGGACAACCATTCCAAAAGAACTCGTCAAAATTTAATTTTATTTAATGAATCGATTCCCCTTTACTTGGTCTAGTATTTGGTCTACGCGACTATACTAATGAGAATTTATATGACTATTTCCTGTTTCTATATTTTTAAGTCATTTGTAGGAGAGATTCTTCTTTTTCTACGGATTATTGTAAAGGAAAGATAAAAAGATTTTTCTTGCATAGAAGCTAAATCGTGAAACCACTGCTTCATACTTAGGTTACATAAGTGCATTGAAATAAATTAGCAAACTCTTGCATCTATCCTTTACGTTAGCCAGCAAGTTCTGGGAACTCTGTTCTCACAGATATAGGGCTTCTTACACTGTGCACCCTGTCAGTCCAAGTTAAGCTCCCGAAATAATAACCTGTGGTGTATTTGTGAGTGGTTGAAATGGTGAGAGTGAAAGAGATTTTCTCGGTGCTGGAGTTGAATATCAAAGTTTCAGGCTTTACTTTTATGGTAATGCCCAGTGGAGGCTCAATGATGGCTTTATATTTGGAGTTCACTGGTCCGACATTGGTGACTGTTCTTCTGATAGTAACAGTTTTCTTGAGACTTGGTATTGTTAAAGAGGGAAGATTGAAATCAAGAATCGAAGGCATTTTGAGTGCACAAGTAACATATCCGTTAATGATTTTACCGATGTTACTTGTGTTATAGCCCATTGGTCACAAATAACTAAAAAGATAGTCGGAGAATCCCATATCATAGACTAGGCCAGGATCTTTTGCGCCATTTGCATTCACAAGTCCACCACCGAAATCAAACGGATCAGCAATCTTATCTGTATTTCCCTCAGCTATAATTGGTTCCCCAGAATGAGGGTCCGTTTGCCATGCTGCATGCACAATATTCAGACTTATGGTAAGAAAAGGTTATTGCTAACACAAGTTGATTTAGAATGACCAAAAGATAAACAGAGGATATGCAAACTAGATCTGCGCAGAATAAAGACCTGTGGTGACAAGTGCTGACTTGATAGCAGCTGGAGACCAATGTGGGTGCAGGACCTTGAGCAAGGCAACAATGCCAGAAATGTGAGGAGCTGACATGGACGTTCCTGATTCAAACTTGTACGGAGTTTCTTCAGGAGGAACAGCAGCCAATATATTGACTCCCGGGGCTGCTATATCTGGCTGTAACATCAGACATTAATTTAGAAATATGATGCAATATTTAGAAGGTGAAAGTAGCACTTATCCAGGATAAAATGAGATCAAGTCGCTTGGAATGGTATGGTCATGTCCAAGTCCATTCCCAAATGCATTGGTCTGTACATGCAAAACCATGTTGAGTAAAGGTGTTAAGAAGGGCACGAGGTAGACCTAAAATTACTCGGAACAAAGTTGTCTCAAAAGACCTACAATTTCTTGGAATTCGCACACTTAGTAAAAATATAGGGTAAAATGTAGGAAAAAGATCTACATTTTAGTTCGGAACAATAAAGTTATCTGAGATTTATATGCTAGTGAAAAATATAGAGAACTTCGAGTTCTTATATATAGTGAACTGCAACTTACTTGGAATTAAGGCATAGTTATTGTACTTGTTATAGATACAATATTTGAAATAATGAGTGTGCACATAGTGTGCTACTTAGTAATGCCTAGAAATTCATACCTTAAGTATGGCAGGGGCAACAGAATTGGGACCTCGAGATGAGAAGGATGCAATATGTGTTGAAACAGGTTTTCCAACATGAGTTCTGGTAGGACTCAGCTTTACTTGTGGATTCCTGCATTATTTTTTAATGATGGTTTTAAGCACCAGCAATGTGATTTAAGATTTCTCTGTACTTAACCAAAGGAAAACAATCGGATATCTTCGTTTACCTGGAATATCTAATGTAATCGAGTAATTGAGCTCCAACGTCAAAACTTACTCCAATACTGGGGAAGTCAGAAGCATAATAATCCAGGGTTCTGGTTGGATTCTTAGCAACAATCAGTCCCAAGCCGCCAGCCTCCTGGACAACTTGTAGAGCTGTTCCCAATTCTCTCTCATCTCCTTTAACGAGGTAGCAAAGCACCACTTTTCCAGCCGCCCATGTATCATTTGTATTTAAGGTGTCGCAATAGCTTCAAAATCCATGAATTCACGCTATTTTAGTTTGGAACAGTAAAGTTATTTTAAAAAATCCCCTATGGAGACACAGAATCAGCCCCAACAGAGTTGTTTAATTGTTGTTTTTATTGATGGATTACAATATCTTACTAGGAACATACCGACTATCTTCAAAATCAGAGTTCTCTGGATGCACGATGCTGATAAAACCAGTCTCCTTTCCAGTATACAGGGATTGACCCTACAGATACAATTTAATTACAATTCCTTATACGTGTTCGTTTTTTTTTTCCTTCTTAAGTATATCATCTTCAATTAAGAAAGAGAACTTACAGCGAAAGTCCGGTTGTTGCCTAATGTAATGAGTGTGGGAAAGGACCTATCAATGCTAGAAGCTGCCACAGTTATTATCCATGGTGATGTATCTTCTACTGTTTGGGGAATTGGCCCATCGTTTCCTCCCGAACAAACAACTGTGATTCCACTCATGACAGCATGGAAAGATGGAAAACCAACACCGTGCATATCAACATCAGCGTACTGAGGTATGTTTGTGCCAAGAGATAGTGATAAAATATCTACTCCATCATGAATTGCTTCATCAATGGCCTTTATTATATCAGCAAAGTCACATCCTCCAGTAGGCCAGTCCCAACACACCTTGTACATAGCAATCCGAGCCTTGGGTGCGCCACCCCTAACTGTGCCATAAGCAAGTCCGTGGTAACTTGCGTTTGGTGCAAAGGAGCCACCTGCGGTGCTTGATGTGTGTGTGCCATGTCCATTTTTATCCCTTGGTGACGCGAACTCATTCTGAAGAAAACTAGGATCCGTGATTATTGGCCGTCCAAGCTCTGCTTCTAAACCTTTTAGAAAGTATTTTGCTCCAATTAGTTTCCTGTTACATGCCTTAGCTGGGTCGAATTCTGTACCAGACTGGCAATGGCCCTTCCATTTTGAAGGGATTGGCCCAAGGCCTTTGTCATTGAATGCTTCACTTTCTGACCATATTCCTGTATTTTAGAGTTGTGAAAATATAACTAGACTGCAGCAATTATTCCTTCTAATAGAAATTCCTGTCTTTATGAATGCATTAACCGAAAGATTGTTTTTCCATTTGACCCATACAAAGAATCAGGGAAAGAAAGAGGAAAACCTGTATCAAGGACGCCTATGATTATACCATCTCCCATGTTGGCTTCATGAAGGAGGTTTGTTGGAGGAGAAGATGTGGACAGGCCAAGGTAATCCCAACTTCTTGTTGTGTGCAACTTGTACAAGTGATTTGGAATCACATGGACCACATCAGGTAACTCTGCAACAAATTCAATGAGGGAATAATGCAGTGAAGTATCATGTGATCCCGACTAAACTATAGTGTTAGGCATTTATGCGCCAAATTTAACCAACAACTATGTCATATATACTTAACTAGCTAGAATTAGAGAGATTACAAAGTACAAGGATTTTCTCACCTGCAATTTTTTTGACTTGAGATTTTGTTAACTTGGCTGCAAAGCCGTAGAAACCATGTTTGTAACTGTAGATGATTGAATCTCTTGCTGCTTCTGGACTGTATCAGGAGAAAACATAAAGTTGTGAACTAAATAGTCTGCACATATTAATTACCTGTGGAGGAGAACAGAGAAATCAATGTGTTGATCTTTCCTTAGTTACATTATACCTTCCGAGGACAGAAGTAAGTATTTGATGGTGAGTTGATGTTGTGAGTTCTGCATCATCATGTTGCCTTCCTCCCATGTAAACAATATGAACCTATATATTTAACAACCAGTTCTGATACTATTAGTTTTACCATGACGAACTATTAACATGAGTTTTCTTTAATATTGTGTAATCATAACCAAAAGAAATTGCAGATTAACTAGTATTGATCTACTCACTTTGGTTTCACCATTTGCATAAATTCCTAAGACATCTGACAAGTTGAAGAGAAGGAACAGAGCAGTGAAAGCCAAGTAATATGAAAGAAAGTGGTTGCTGCTCATTTTCTGGTATTAAATAGTGGAATAAATAGCTATAGAGCTAGTTTTGATGAACAACCTTTAACAACAGTCTCCCCTATTTATAGTAATTCCTTCAGAGGGAAATATTCCTTCTGCTGCTATGTTTGGTTTGGATTTTGACATGTTTTACCATTGGATTTGAGTATTTTCACATTTTTGAGGACGTAGGTTTTCATCATTTAAAGTGAATAAGTAATATTCTCATTAACAGTACTAATTACTTCTCTAATGAATTGCATAATATTAACCTCATATTTAGGTACTGAATACTTGGTTATCGAACGGATCATAATCAGGTGAAAGTTTGCGTAGCCCACAAGTGATCATTATTCACCCGATATCAAATGTTCATTGCAACAAACTGAGTGTGAATCATATCGTAACAGATAACCTGCCTTATTTTAAAATGTCAATTCATTTTTTATGGATGGTTACTTGTAGATATTTTCCAGGTGACTTGATAATGTAAAAATTTCTTTACACTATCAGCAGGGGGTAGAAGGAGAGTACTTGTTAACTTTTGTTTAAATCTTGTATTTGTATTAAGATATTGATTAAATATATATGAATATTTATGGAGAACCTAGATAACTATGGTGACTATGAATTCGATGGCAAATTTCGAACCCATAAACTTTGAACTCTGACTCCACCTGACTATCGCTATATAAGTTAAACTCTTTTTCAATGTTTAATATTTTAAAGATTTTATCTTTATATGTGAAACTTGGTAGAGAGTAAGGATGAGGAGGAGAAGCGAAGGAATAGGGAGGCGTATAAGATAGCTAGGAAGGAGGCTAAGTTAGCGGTAACGGCAGCTAAAACGGCAGCCTTTGAAAGCTTATACGCGGCTTTAGAGGATAAAGGTGGGGATAAGAAGTTATACAGGTTAGCAAAGGCTAGAGAGAGGAGGACTCGGGACCTGGACCAAGTGAAGTGCATCAAGGACGAAGATGGCAAAATACTAGTAGATGAGGTACTCATTAGGAGGAGATGGCAGTCTTACTTCCATGGACTCTTGAATGAAGAGGGGGACAAAAGCTTTGTGCTGGGAGATGTGGCACATCAGAGAGGCGTCGTGACTATGATTATTGTAGCCGTATAAAGGTTGAAGAGGTTAAGGTTGCGATTCGTAAGATGCGAAGGGGTAGGGCGACGGGGCCAGATGAGATTCCCGTGGACTTTTGGAAGAGCTCGGGTGAGACAGGTGTGAAGTGGCTAACCGAGTTGTTTGATGGTATTTTCAGAACGGCAAAGATGCCTGAAGCTTGGAGATGGAGCACGGTGATTCCTTTGTACAAGAACAAGGGCGATATTCAGAGTTGCAACAACTATAGGGGTATCAAATTGCTAAGCCACACTATGAAGGTCTGGGAGAGGGTGGTGGAGTTGAGGTTGAGACAGATCGTGCCTATTTCAGAGAACCAGTTCGGCTTTATGCCAGGACGCTCGACTACGGAAGCCATTCATATCCTTAGAAGACTGGTGGAGCAGTACAGGGAAAGGAAGAAGGACTTGCACATGGTGTTCATCGATCTAGAAAAGGCGTATGATAAAGTCCCTAGGGAGGTCCTTTGGAGGTGCTTGGAGGCTCGAGGTGTACCCGTGGCGTACACCAGATCAATTAAGGACATGTATGGGGGGCCAAGACTCGCGTTAGAACTGTGGGAGGAGATTCGGAGCACTTTCCCGTGTTAATGGGGTTGCACCAGGGATCGACCCTTAGCCCGTTTCTATTTGCCTTGGTAATGGATGTATTGACGCGGCAAATACAAGGTGAGGTGCCATGGTGCATGTTATTTGCGGACGATGTAGTTTTGGTGGACGAGACTCGCGGAGGAGTTAATGCTAAGTTGGAGGTTTGGAGACAGACCCTCGAGTCAAAGGGGTTTAGGGTGAGCAGGACCAAGACTGAATATATGGAGTGCAAGTTCAGTGAGGCGACTCAGGACGATGACGTAGAAGTGAAGTTGGATACACAGGTCATCCAAAAGAAAGGGAGTTTCAAGTATCTTGGGTCTATTATCCAGGAAAATGGAGAGATTGATGAGGATGTCACTCATCGTATTGGTGTTGGGTGGATGAAATGGAGGCACGCATCTGGAGTCTTGTGTGATAAGAAGGTGCCTACTAAACTTAAAGGCAAATTCTACAGAGCGGTGGTCCGACCAGCTTTGTTGTATGGAGTAGATTGTTGGCCAGTAAAGAACTCCCATATTCAAAAGATGAAGGTGGCGGAGATGAGGATGTTGCGATGGATGTGCGGGTTTACTAGGAGAGATAGGATTAGGAATGAGGATATCCGAGATAAGGTGGGTGTGGCGTCGGTGGAAGACAAGATGCGGGAAGCGAGGTTGAGATGGTTCGGCCATGTGAGGAGGAGAGGCACGGATGCTCCAGTGCGGAGGTGTGAGAGGTTGGCTATGGATGGTTACAGGAGAGGACGAGGTAGACCGAAAAAGTATTGGGGAGAGGTGATTCGACAGGACATGGCGCAGTTGCAGCTTACCGAGGACATGACCCTAGATAGGAAGGTGTGGAGGACGCGGATTAGGGTAGAAGAGTAGTAGGTAGAAGTGTGTGTAGGATAGTAGGTAGGAGTGTTTTTCCTTATTGTCCTGACTAGCAATCGTAGTGCTACGCTTATAGTTTCTTGTTTTTGGATTCCTCGTGGTAGTATTTGGTGGCAGTGCTCTGTTTCTGTCTGTTGTTTGTTACTACATATTACTTCCTATCGTCTCTTGTAGTTTTATCTTGTATTTTTACCCTGTATCATTGTTACGTCCTTTTTAGCCTATTTTTAGATTGTTTTGTCTTGAGCCGGGGGTCTATCGGAAACAACCTCTCTACCTCACCTCTGAGGTAGTGGTATGGACTGCGTACACTCTACCCTCCCCAGACCCCACGCTGTGGGAATACACTGAGTATGTTGTTGTTGTTGATCTTTATATGTGAAACACTGGCAAAAAAAGACGACACGTGACATGTGTGTTTTAGTCGGAGAATGGAAAAAATGACAATAAAATCTTTTATTTTGTTTATTTCTTCAACTACATTTTGAAAAGGGCATTTCCCAAGCTCTATAATAGTCTGTTGATCAAACTTACTAGTAATTAGAAGTACTTGTTCTTCACCTTCGAAAGTAATTCTTTTGGAGAATCCAGAAAGAAAAATTAGTGTGAAAACTCTGCTTTTTTTTTACCATTTATATGACTGTATTTGAACTGGCCGCAGAGTTCAAAAAAAAAGTTTTTTAAAACTCGTTGCTTAAAGCGGAAACATAAATATTTGTGTCATTATAAAATCATGTCATAAGAATAAAATGAATTTTTTTGCTAAATTATTTTAAATATAAAAATATACCATTCTTTTTATAAAAAATTATAAAACAAAATAGAATGGAGAATATAATGTATACATGGAAGAAATAAAAAAGGGAAGTGCGTTCGTAAGCAGAAGATGGAATTAAAGCGTCATGCAATCGTGAGTAAAGAAACTTAGGACACTTCGAAAAAGGAGTCCAACGTGAGACACATTATCTCATGAATCATTTGTCATAATTATTACTTCTTCTATCAAGATTTAGTTGTCACGTTTCTCATTTTAAGAATCAAACTACATCAATTTTGATTAACATCTTAAGATATAATTTTTTTATCATAAATTAATTTAACTTTAAAGATTAATCAAATTAAATTTTATAAAGTAAATATGACAAGTAAAAGTGAACTGAGAGAGTAACACTTGTAATGGAAAGTTTCAAATTCTCTTTCAATACTTTAATAAAGTAAAAGTCTAGGGGGTATCTAGCTCATTGGAGCCAACCACGTACTTCTCTTTCAATACTTCAATAATAAAAGTTGCAAAAATCATAAGAGTTTTTATGACCTTTTTACAAGAGATTTTTATTTTTTTTTACGCATAAGAGATTTTATTTTTACACATAAGAATTAAGATATCTGAAAAGTACACTTACTTAATTCCAAATTGTAAGCGATTTTTTTTGCCTCATTTGCTTTCGACGTATATACTTCCTCCATTATTAGTATGTGGCGGGGCAATGTGAGTGATTATTGGTTTTCTTGAAGTTAACACTTTACACTGTCTTATAGTGTACCCAATGCAGCAATATGAGTGATCATCTTCTTTCGACAATGTTTATGTTCCCATCATCATTAGTTTACGATATGTGGTCTTATCTTTTCTTACAAAAAGTTCTACCACATGTTATCTAGCTTTTCTCTTCCTGCAAAAAAGCACGAGATTTTGTTCATAATTTCAACTAGGGGCGGGTTGAGCTGAATTCAGACGGACTGAAATGACATGAACAAGAATTTACATGGGATAATTTTCCTAAGAATCGATATTTAGTTTTTAACCTTATTAAAAAAAATTGGGCAAAGGGGAATTTCTCCTCTTTCATGCACCATCCTCTTCTTTTCCCCCCTTCTAATAATTCTTCTTATTCTCATCTTTTTCTCCTTACATTGTTTATTTGTACTTAATATTGAGTGAGTAATATTTCATTCAGCTTTATATTGTCTATCTTAATATATTAGTAATAACTTAAGTTGTTTGGTTGGAGCAAACTTAAGACCCCGTTGGTTTTGTTGAGCTTGGAATTAAAACTTTTTGAAGAAGATAAAATGGGTCCACTTTGAAGGTTTAGGTTTAGGTTGAATCTAACTATTGAAAATTGTTGGGTTTGCTATTAGAAAGTTGTATATCAAATTCAAAGTTATTCGGAGTTGATTCGGATTAATTTTAAAGTGAAAATGAGTTTGTGAATTTCTTAACAACATGTTATAGTGATCACCGAGTTTAGCCACAAATCTTAATGGATCGCTAGAATTTGGCTACAAATCCTGATAGATTGTCAAAATCTAAGCCACAAATACCGAAGAAATTATGACGATTCGTCAAGATTAGTGGATCAAAAATCCTGACAAATCAACATAGCTTGCTATTAAGCAAAATTTCAATAGTTTGGTCTCCACATTTTTAAAATAACTATGATATGATGATAATATATCTTTTATACCAAAGAAAAAACACTCTTCTTATTATTTTTCAATGAGCGTTGCTTGTATTACTAGTAAACCTTGAAAATTTACAAACAACGATGTTATATCTGGTCTCATACAATACATTGCATACATCATACGACCTATTGCACCTGCATAGTACTCTTGCTCTAGTTGTCCTATTGCTCTCCCAGTATTTTCAGCTAGCTTGATATTATAGTCCTAATTCCTAAGGAGTATTAAATCTAAATAACTGAACTTGTTAAGTATCTTATCAATATAATGTAATTGAGATAAGGTCACTCTTTTGTTATCTCTTCTGACTTTGATACCCAAAATAGAATCTATTTCATTTAAGTCGTCCATCTTAAAAGTCAAAATCAAATACTTCTTGGTTTCAGAAATACTAAGCATATTCATATTTTAAAAAAAAGTGTTAGCAATGTATAGACAAATGATAACTCTACATTTTTTGTAATTTTGAAAAAATACATTTGTCTACATGATTGTGTACAAATTAATTCGACAATACTACATTATCAATTTTGTTAGTCACTGCTTCGGTGCTTGTTTTAAGTCATAAAAAAATTTTCTCAATTTGCAAATCTTTTTTACATTTCCTGGAAGAACAAATCCTTCAAATTGTTGCATATAAATTTCTTCACCTAAATTTTTATTTAAGAAAGCCCTTTGAACATTCATTTGATGCATATATAGGTCATATATAGATGATAAAAGTAATCTAATGGATGTTATTTTTGTTACGGGAGTATATGTATCAAAATAATCTGTCTTTTTTTTGGGTGAAACCCTTTACATCTGATCTATAATCGACTTAATTGAAGGAAAAAAAATACAATCTATTGAATTTAGTTTTCTCATTTATATAAAAAAAATTGTCATATCCAACTGGTTTTACTCATTTACAGGGTACATATTATAGATTATGTAATTAAGAGCATGTTTGAATGGGCTTATAGCTTTGGGCTTATTTTTGTCTTTTTAACTTAAAAACAAGTGCTTGAAAACACTTTTATATTTTACCCAAACACTTTTAAAGTACTTAATAACACTTAAAATAAGTCAATCCAAACAAGCTCTAAATCAATAATTATAGATTTTAAAATATTTTACTCATTTCCTTGTAGTTGCATAACTTTAGCCTAAATACGAAATTTCTTCTTAATTTTTAGCATTGGATAGCAAATTAATAAAATAAATAATTCTCTTTTTTATTAAAAAGATATCCGCAGTATAGTTTTTCCATTTAAATATGATTCTCTCACTTCATATATAGTTCGATTACCGTTTTTCTCTCCTAAATATCCTCCATTTTTCTTACTGCTAAATCTAGTATTTCTGTCCCTTAATTTAACTTTGATTATCAACATATTTTTGTAGTTTATAGATAGTGATTTCAAAATCTAGAGATATACATTCTTTTAATATGCATAATGATATACATCGGTTGGTGTGATACAATATATTCTAATATTCATGTATATTGGATTTTTTGCTCTAATAATGTGATACATTGAGAAGTAATGTGATACATGTTTGTATTACATAATGTGATACATTGAGAAGTGTGAAACATTATATTACATATTCCATTATAATGCTCTAACACTCATGTGATACATTAAGAAGTGTTAGATATACATTATCAGATATACACAATGTGCTCAGTAGGATATACATTATCAGATATACACAATGTGCTCAGTAGGATATACATTATTTGATATACATATATTGAGAACCAATCTCACTTTTCACATTCATCTTGTCCCACTTTTCTTTGTACCCTTTTCTTGGGGACGGATGGTCTGTTCTCACTGATATAGGGATTCTTACTTGGTGCACCCCGTCAGTCCAAGTCAGGCTCCCGAACTCAAACTCTGTGTTGTATTCGTGAGTGGCTGAAATGGTGAGAGTGAAAGAGATTTTCGTGGTGTCTGAGTTGAATATCAAAGTGTCTGGCTTTACTTTGATGGTAATGCCTGGTGGAGGCTCAATGATGGCATTATATTTGGAGTTCACTGGTCCGACGTTGGTGACAGTTCTTCTAACACTGACTGTACCTTTGAGACTTGGTATAGTTAAAGAAGGAAGATTGACATCAAGAATCGAAGGCCTCTTGAGTGGGCAAGATGCAGATCCGTCAATGATGTTGTTGATGTCACTACTCTTATAGCCCATCGAGCACAAATAAAGAATGTAGTCAAGGGTTCCAATATCATAGATGAGGCCGGGATCATTTGCAGCTTTTGCATTCACAAGTCCACCACCGAAATCAAATGGATCAGCAACCTTAAATGGCATTCCCTCGGCGAAAATTGGTAAGCCAGAATGAGGGTCTTTTACCCCCGCTGCATTAACATCATTAGTTCAAACATTAGATTTTCTAATTAAGACAAAATGATAATAAAATTGGAAGCTTGTTGGAGAAATGTGATTTCCAAAGACCTGTTGTCACAATTGCAGACTTGATAGCAGCTGGGGACCAATCTGGGTGCAGGGACTTGAGCAACGCGACAATGCCCGACACATGAGGAGCTGCCATGGACGTTCCTGAATAAAATTCATACGGAGTTTCTCCAGGAACAGCAGCCAATATAAGTACTCCAGGAGCTGCTACATCTGGCTGCAATACCCAACATTTATTTAGTAGCACGAATAATTCTTATGAGACTATTGGATTCTTGAGATATTATTGTGCGATTAGGCAAAATGTAATAAGGTCACACCTTAAGTATGGCAGGGGCAATAGAATTGGGACCTCGTGATGAGAAGGAAGAAACATACGTTGAAATGGGTTTTCCAACATGGGTTTTGGCAGGACTTAGTTTTATACGTGGCTTCCTGCATTAACAATTATTTTAAACACCGATAACCAAAGATATCTCTCTAGCTGAAGGAAAAGAATATCAGATATCTTCATTTACCTGGAGTATCTGAGGTAATTGAGTATTTGAGTTCCAATGTCATAACTTACACCAACACTTGGGAAGTCGAAAGTGAGCACTTCCAGAGCTCTGCTTGGACTCTTAGCAACAATAAGTCCCAAGCCACCATTCTGCCTAAAAACTTCTATAATTGATATTAAATTCAACTCATCGCCTTTAAGGAAGCAAAGCCCCACTTTTCCAGCCACAGATGTATCGTTGGGAGTAAAATTGTCGCAATAGCTTCAAATTCAATGAATGCATGCAATTTTAGCTTGGGACAACATTGTTATGAGAAAAAACCTCTTTGGAAGTCAAACAAGTACCAAATTGACACTAAGGAATTGGCCTAAACAAGAAGAATGAGCGTCTTTGATTTGGATTGTTTGGTGTTATATTACAATGTCTTGTTTAGGAAACATACCGTCTATTCCCTAGATCAGTATTGTCATGATATGCAATGTTGAGAAAAGCAGTCTCCTTTCCAGTATACAGGGACTGACCCTACAGATAATGACGTCAGCATAGCATAATTGATATATCTTTCATATTTGTTTTGTCATTCTAGTTAAAGATAACGTTTTTAACTGAGTAAGCGAACTAACAACGAAAGTCTGGTTGTTGCCTAGTGTAATGAGTGTGGGAAGGGACCTATCAATACTAGAAGCTGCCACAGTCAGCATCCATGGTGATATATTACCTACTGTTTGGGGAAGTGACCCTTTGTTTCCTGCTGAACAAACAACTGTAATTCCATGTGTGACAGCAGACAAGGATGCAAATTGACCGCCATCGGTAAAATCAACATCAGGGGCTAGAGGTGGTTCGGCGCCAAGGGACATTGATAAAATATCCACTCCATCATGAATTGCTTGATCGACGGCCATTATTACATCGGCATAACTACATCCACCACCATTATAGCACACTTTATACATAGCAAGCCGAGCCTTGGGTGCACCACCCCTAACTGTACCATAAGCAAGTCCATGGTAGCTTGCATTTGGTGCAAAGGAGCCACCGGCAGTGCTTGACGTGTGTGTGCCATGTCCGCTTCTATCCCTTGGTGATGCAAACTCAATTTTATGATCAAATTTCCCTCCCTGCGATGCTTCATAACCCTTCGAAAAGTATTTTGCTCCAATTAGTTTCCTGTTACATGCCTTAGCTGGATTGAATTTTTCACCAGACTGACAATGGCCCTTCCATCTTGAAGGTATTGGCCCCAGGCCTTTGTCATTGAATGCTTCACTTTCTGGCCATATTCCTGTATTTTGGGTTAGCTGGCGTTTAGAGCTCTAATAAGTGACAACTTGATTTCATGCTGCATTTGGTGCTTTTACCAAGACTAGGAGAACTCATGCAATATTCTACTAGAATTTCCTGTATTGCTATAATACAGGTTGATTTTCATTTTGAAATAAATAAATAACTACCCCCGTTCTTTAACTTGTTCAGAACAAATTATTTTCTTGCTTTAGCATGAGGTGGAAAAAAAGGAGAGGAAAACCTGTATCAAGGACACCTATGATGATACCATCTCCCATGTTGGCTTCATGAAGGAGGTTTGTTGGAGGAGAATATGTGGACAGACCAAGGTAATCCCAGCTCCTTGTTGTGTGCAGCTGGTAAAAATGATTTGGAACTACATGGACTACATCAGGTAATTCTGCAACAAATTCAGCGAGCCGTTGTGAGTACGAGAATAAAACTGATATATGGTGCTTAAGCCTCTATGCAATCTCTAATTTGTTGGTATTATCCTCTTGCATCACTTATAAATTTTGGATCTTTTATTTTTTGAACATATATGTAAAAAAAAAAAAAAAAAAAAAAAAAAAGAATCAGACTAGATAAATGAAAAGAGAAGGGTCAAGTGTGACTAGTCTTTAACAAAGTATGCAATTTGCAAGGGGATACAACTTTCAATATCTTAATTTTTGGCACAATTATGTTTCTTCTTATAGTACTTTTTAAAACCTCAAATGAAACTTTAAGTATTACATGAATTTATTCTCAGGAAATCAACTAGAGAGGAAAAAGAACTTTCAGTTCAAAATATTAAACCCAATATTATTCTAAATTTATGGAAATAGTAATACACACTTAAATTTTATCGAAAACATACAAGTTGCTACATGTTATGTTGCTCGGAATCTTCCAAAATGCCGTTGGGTGCGTGTTGGTTAAAAGTAGTGCATTTTTGGAGGATCCGACACAAGTGCGGCAACACTTTTGGAGAGTCCAAGCAACATATATAGGCTATATGACTGTTCACTTTTGTGCTTTTCATCATTTTTACCTAACTACATTTTGTCAGGACGAGATCAAAGTTTTGGACGCATCAAAGAAATTTGGAATATGTATCCTTACGAGTCTCTGAACACGTGCTTTGCATGTGTATCCCGAGTTAATTAATTTAAAATTTGTACATGGAAAGAGTATTTAACTGAATCATACTAACAAGTATATCATCTTAAAGTATTACTTAACTATTAGCACTAGGTTAGAGAGAGAGAGAGAAGACAAAATACAAAGTACCTGCAATCCTTTTGGCTTGAGCTTCTGTTAACTTGGCTGCAAAGCCAGAGAAGCCATGTCTGTAACTGTAGATGATAGATTCTCTTGCTGCCTCTTGACTGCATTAGAAGAAAGAAAAATGTTGTGAACTACATAATATGTTACTTCCTGTTTTAGGAATATCAAGTATATATAGAGGAGACCAGAGGAATCAATCAGCTTTATTTTTCCCTCGATTACCTTAAGAGGACTGAAGAAAGTATTTGATGGTGAGCTGATGTTGTGAGTTCAACATCATCGTGTTTCCTTCTTCCCAAGTAAACAACATGAACCTATGCTTAACAATCATATCCAATATCAGCTACACAATAAAAACATATGATGAATCAAGCTGAGTTATTACTATGTGTCACTAGTAAAAATGAAAATGCTCATTTCTCACTTTGCTTTCACCATTTGCATGAACTAGTAAGACGTCCGAGAGGTTCAAAAGAAGTACTATTAGAAAAACAAAAGCCAAGTAGAGTCGAAGATAGTAAGTGCTGCTCATTTTGTGTGCTCTGTCCAAAGTTAAAGCAGAGATACAGAGAACTACTTGGAGTTAACAACCTTTGCCATCAATCTCCACTATTTATAATAGTTAAGCATAGTTGGAAATTGCTCGATTCCTTTTCCTTTTTTTTTCCTTTTTGAAGCTTTTATTATACGGTAGAAACTGCAAAGATACATTCTATTTACGTCTGTCTAGGGTCTATCGGAAACAGTCTCTCTACCTTTGCGGTAGGTTTACGTCTGCGTACACTTTATCCTCCCCAGACCCCACCTTGTGGGACTACACTGGGTTTGTTGTTGTTGGTGTTGTTGTTGTCCAATCACACAGATGTAGCAATATAATGCCCCTATACCAATCGATGGTCTGTACTACTTTTCTTGTATGAGTGGAATAAGGTTAGAAACTACATCACAAAAAGTTTATGCCTCGCCCATTGGCAAAAGTTGAAAAGGAATCATCAAGAAAAGTTGGTTTATGCATTGATCATTTTCCCCCCATATGTATGCCTTGACCATTGTAAAGGCTAAAAGTAAAACCCATGTAATACTGTAGAGGCTACTCCCAAATACCCTTGACAAAACCCATGTTATCTCTGCAACATGTACTTCAAATTATTCATTGTTATATGTGTTCCTTCATTCATGAATAGCTTCTTCTTTTTTCATGAATAGCTTCTTCAAATCAAGCAAAACCCAGATGGGAAACTGTAGATATTGAAACTTTGTGAGACTCTACGAGACGAGCCCAATTTCCCTTTTGGAGGCTACTTTACCTAAATCCTAACTCACGCCTATATGAAAGGTAACATATTCCCTTAGATAGACATTTAGAAATTCATAAACTCTTTGTATATTCATAAAGAGATCAAGATATCAAATACTGCTTTTGTCAAAGCCGCCACCCGACGTTTGTAGGGATCAAACGCAAGGAGGTCCAAATCATCCAGAAATACGTTACTAACTGCCCTCGAATCACAGAAAAAGAATTAAGTGAAGAACAGAATTGTAGTCACAAATATTTATCAATACAATCTGGGTTTCATCATATTTTATTTCTGATTACAGTTTATTTTTCTATAACTTTAAAATTTATTGCAAACATAAACAAACAAAAAACACAAGAAAACAAAAACCCATATGAAAGCATACATAATAGCGGAAAAGAAATTGAAAATGGGATTAGAAATATACAGCAGAGAAGAGAAGATTCTCGAATAGTAGTTCCTGGTGTATGGCAATCTCCTACCATCTCAATGAGACATTTTTCAGGCTCCCAAAGAGTAGTTTATGAACCACAAACTCCAATTTACAGAGTAATGGAAACATCACAAGCTAAAAATAGTTCAATTTGGGGGATTTTTCACTTCCTCCACAAATTTGAATGTTACTTGCATTACCTTGTTGATCGGTGCCGGAACATTACTTGATTTTTAAAACATAATTTTCCTTTTTCTTCTCCTTTTATTTTATTTTTAAAATATACTACATTGTTGTACTATATTTTTCCGTTTTATTTTAACTATTGTTTTAGTTCTTTTCGTATCCATTACAAAAATATAAGGTATAATTTATAAAGTTATCTCTATTTAATAAAAGTAATTAATTTATTTTTCTTAAATATTGTGTTACTAAGGATATGGTAGGTTAACTGGAACCAGGCCTACAATGTGGTCCTTAATTTTGGCAAAATTTCATAAATAATTATAGTTTACTAAATTATTCAGGGTCCATAACTTAAGTTTTTTAATTACAAAGCGTAGCTAATATAAACACTTATATACGTATATACCAAAAAAATAATTTCCTAAAAATCAGTTAGAAAAATCTTTTTTAAAATGGAAATCTCCATAAATTATGCAACTTTTACTCTCATTAATATTCTCTCTTCATAATTGACTGATACAGCTGAAAAATCGCAGATACAAATAACCATTCATATATTTACAATTTCATATACTCATTGTTTACCATCTAATGTATATATGGATTTGAGATTCAAGTTAACTAAGCATATACATTTCAAATGTATATACTGATATGTATAAATCTAATATACATTTTAATCTCAAAAGTTTGAATCTCAAAGTATGAATCTCATATACATTTGAACTTCAAAAGTACGAATCTCATATACAAATGTATAACCAAAAAAAAAGCATTCCAATTGCACAAATTTTAATTATATATATCAAATTGAGATTCATGTTAACTAAGCATATACATTTTAAATGTATATAGTGATAGGTATAATCTCATATACAAAACTCAACTGAGATTCAATTATACAAAACTCAACTGAGATTCAATTATACAAAACTCAAACCAAGATTCAATTATACTTTTTTTTTGTATATACGTTTTAAAAATTTCTTATATTATTTTGTATTTGTATATACACGTGTCATATACAGTTATATGTGAATGGTGATTTGAGCTATTATTGGCAAGTTTGAAGAGAGAATATATGGTAAATAAAGATGCCCATGATTTATGTTGTTTTCCATTTTTAGGTAATATATGTTTTCTTCCTCTCAAAATGTATATGTTGCCCAAAATAATAGCTACTTGTTCTAAACTATACCTATAAAATGTAATTATGTGAAAATTAACCCATATCCCGTAATTAAGTCATTCAATATTCTATGTCCCATAATTTTTCCCTCAATTTTCAACCTTTGAGTTTTGTTTGTTTGTTGATTCCATCAGTGAAAACATAGGAGCTAGCAATGTCAAGGCCCACTAGTCCACTACACACCAAATGCAAATTGTCTCTTCCATCTGCAAATTAAGGTGATCCATTTGTTGCATCATGCCATGTCAAACTCACTATGAATATAATCACTTAGGTGTGTGTGAAATGACAAAAGTTTCTTCATTGTTATTTGAAAATCTTGAGTTCAGACTCTGAAAATGAAGTCTTATATATCTGATAGTGATAGGGAGCGTCAAAATCTTGATCGTGCATTTTCTACCGCATGAATTTGCGTTAGTCCAACCAAAATTTCAAGGTTCTCCAATGCTTCTTTTTTATAGCCTTGGTACTTAACAGTTTATTTTAGACGTTTTTTATCTTTAATTAGCAACAAAGAAAAAATTATATTGTTAGTGAACTTTAACTAGTCATACTCTCAATGAAATCCCTATATTTATTTTAGAAATTTACCCCAAGAAATTAAACTTATTTTAGAATTACTGACATTTTTAACTTTTAATTTGATAGCAAACAAGCTTTTTGTCAACACAGGGGATTGCTTGATAGTTAAATGGTGGGGCCAAAAAAAATAGATTGGCTCATGGAATTAGGCAGTGAAAAAAAATTGTGCGTCGGACCCATGCAAAGGATTAAAGAAGCTGCTGATGTTGGAGTACGTAATTTATACTTCACTGTAAAGACGAATCTAGAATTTATATCGATAGAGCACCTAAAGTTATGAACTCATATTTATTGTTATGGCAATTTTTGTAGATTTTTACTTACAAATTTATGTTTCACTTAAAAATAATTGAGTTCAGATGAATCCGATATAAATATTATGCATCTGCCTCTACTTATCTTTATTTGTATACATAAAAAAAAACTAAAATATTAGAGATATGTGCAAGATTTCTTATATGGAATATTGTAAATGATGATGTTGACCAATTAATTTTGTCGAGACAGGATATCCTATAAAATCCTAAACGTTCCTATGCAATCGCGACAACGTTGTACTATCTCCACTTTTAATTATGGGATACCTAATACCTAGTCCAGTGTGGCAATGAGAATGATCCAATAAGAGTACTTGCTTCGTTTCAATTTATTTGATCTATTTTAATTTATCACGGAATCTAAGAAAATAAAAAAGATATTTGAATCTTATGTTCTTAAATTTTAAAAATATGTAAAATGTACTAAAATACCTTTTAATCTTGTAGTATTGAACATGTCATGTGAAAAATTAGAACTAAGAGTTGCTAAAAAAAGAAAAATATCATTCTTTTTTAAATGAATCAAAAAAAATTAGGCCAAACAAATTAAAGCAGGAGTAGTTATTATATTTACTTCCGAGAATATTGTTTGTAGTAATGTTGAGCTTTCTCCATCATTAGGGATATCCCACTGACCTCGTGTTTCATGTTTGTGATCCATATTCCCTTTTTGACAATGGTTTTTGACGGACGAATTCAGAAACTTTCAATCTTTAATGCATAGTAAGTACTTCATTCGTTTCAATTTGTTTGATTTATTTTGATTTGACATGGAGTTTAAGAAAGTAAATAAAATTTTTGAATCTTGTGGTCATAAATTAAAGATATGTCAAATGTACTAAAATGTCATTTAATCTTGTGGTCTTAAACATGTCATGTGTAAAGTTAAAATTAAAGAGTTGCTAAAAAAGGAAAAAGACATTCTTTTTAAAATGGATTAAAAAGAAAAGTAGACCAAACAAATTGAAACGGAGGGATTAGTAATTAATCCATATAGTTAAAATTGTCGAAAAGACCAATCTATGTAATCCAATGTGAATTTAAAAAGAACCAGTTTAATTTGAATAGTTTGATGAATTATTTTTAGAATAATTTCTTGGTAGAATTCTTCTTCATAAAATAACATGTATATTGGGGAAACATATCTTGAGATGAGTTGTTTATTTGGGAATTACTTTTTAAAAATAGTTATTGGAATTCTTCTTCATAAAATTGTTTTGTTTTGTTTTATTTTATTTCTTCAACTACATTTTCTAAAGAAGACTTTGTAAAGCACTTCCCAAGGTCTATAATAGTCTGTTGACCAAACTATTAGGGCTCCTAGTTCAGTACCTGTAGGAGTCTTATAGTTTGAATGTGTTATAAACTTTGTTCAAAAAGATAATCTCTCGATCTTTAACAAAATTAAAGTCAAAGCCAAAGCCGACAACGACGGTGCAAGACTTGTCTTTTTCTCAACTCCTTTAATATCATGAGGAAGTGTTTCTCAATATAAACACTTGAAATTTCCTTTTCACCATCAATGTAGTACAAATGCTCTTTATAAAAGCAAAGATGAAATTTCATTTTCCCTCCATTTTCCATTCACTTTTTCATATCTAAACCCCAACAGAACTTTTATTCGCGTACCCAACAATTTCCCCCTCAAACTAATTAAGTTTCACGTGGCTCATCACCACGGTCCACGGGTCATCGAGATTTACTGTGTGTCACCCACGTTATTTTTAAGTATTTTATGGTAACTGAAACCCGCAACTAGCTTCTTCTTGTGTGTGCATCTCCAAGCTCGTAAGGTCGTAAGGGTAAGTAAACTGAGCCCTGCACCTTATCACTCCGCCTTATATGCAGCTTCTCAATCTTCTCAACTATCAATATGAGACTTTTATACGCACGCCCAACAATTTACCTACTTCTCTTTCAATACTTTGATAATAAAAGTTTCAGAATCATGTGTGAGTCATCCACGTATATACTTCCTAGCTCCATTTATTAGTACTAAGATGTGGCATGCATGCCCAAAGTGGCGGGGCAATGTGAGTGATATTGGTTAACTTGAAGTTCACACTGTCTTAAGGGTACCCCATGCACCAATATGAGTGATCAACTTTCGACAATGTTATATCAACTGATGTTGCATTTGTATATTTCTAGCTTTTTACTTATAAATTTATGTCTCTAAATAAAAATAACTAGGTTCAGAATAATGAGATGAATCCGACGATACCAATAAAATAATTTTTTTTTAGAGATATGTGCAAGATGTCCTATTTGGAATATCGTAGATGATGTTGAGCAACTAATTTCCTCGAGACTAGCGGTGCACATCGATGAATTCGGTTTTATGTATTACTGATTTGATTTATCGGTTTTTGATTTGTAAATATGCAAAATCGATAATTAAACCAATAAGATATTTGTTATCGATTTTTAATCCTTAAAAGTTCGATTTTTGATGATTTAACCGATATATAAAAATGCTCTTATAATTTTTTTGCTTTCTCTTATTTTCATATGTTTATATCTACACTACCTTCATGCATAAAAGTCTATACAAATTACAAGCATGAGCAAATTCAATACGTTAGTACTAAAATAAGTGTGTTTGATCTTTATGGTTAAGTAGCAAATTAGTATGCAGTAGCAACGATAACAATCTCTCAAAAAGAAAAACAAGATCAGTTCATAGTTTACACTGATGGGTAGAACCCCATTAAGCCAATGACTTTAGATAGAAAACAACAACACTAAAACAACAACTACATAGCATGTCTAATCTCGTGGTCTTACACATATCATGTAAGAAGTTAGAATTAAAAAGTTACCAAAAAAAAAATATTTTACGAAATAAAAAAAATCAAACAAATAAATTGAAAGAAAGAAAATATTTATAGTAAGAAGCATAAATTAAAGATCATAACAAAACAATAGCAAAAGTGCAAATGGCCCTTCACTTTCCACCAACTTTAGATGTGATTGATAATATGGCCACTAATTAGAACTATTCACAAACATGACCCCAATTGATAAAATGGCCACTAGTTGGAACTATTCACAAACATGACCCTAATGTCTTCAAAGGATAATCAAACCTCAGTTACGTCTTGTCATTTCGTAAAAGTTAGGAAAAACTTAAATCAGTTACCTTTTCCCTGTTAAAAACTTCCAATTTGTTGCTTGATATATATTTTTTTTCTTTTGTCTTCTAAAATAGATTTAACCTATGGAAAATTCATGATAAATTATTATTAATACTTGTTTCTAAAAGCCATTTCACCCAAGGTGTGGCTTGTTGGAAAGAAAAACATGACAAACCAGGGTCAAATCTGTTTTAATATATCCTAAAAACATTTGTATATATTAACACAAAAACAATGAGAATGGATAAGAGTAGAGTGATGCCTATTGTGGTGGGGGAGGGCGGGGGGTGTGGTGGGGGAGGGCGGGGGGTAGGTGGGGGTTGGGGGGAGGCAAGGTAGATGGGGTAGGAGTAAGGTGGGGTAGGCGGGATGGTGGATGTAGGTGGGGTGGTGTAAAAATAATTTAAAAAATTAGGAGGTAAGGTGGGGGTGGGGGTGGGGGTGAGGGGGACAGGGTGGGGTAAAAAAAATTAAAATTTTTAAAACAAAATTTAAAAAAATTGGAGGGTGGGTGGGGTGGGGTGGGAGTAGGTGGGTGAGGGTGTAGTGGGGGTGGGGGGTTTTGAGAGTGACAGGATACAATGCCACTTCACACTTGTTTTCTCTACTTTCAATAAGAAAGTCATTTTCCTTATTTTCAAGGAGCTTGTTTTTTTAAAAAAAATAAAAAAATCCTTCCATACCGATCACACCCTGCTGCTGCAAATTCTATTTAAATTTTTCTTTATGAAAGCTGCTGTTAAAGACTAAAGTGCTGATTCATTTGTTCAATGATAACAGAACTGCAGAGGCTCAACTGGAAGTTGAGAATTCAGAACTAAAACAGGAGTTCAACGGAGGAACTCGAGTGAAATAGCTAGTGTAATGGAAAGAAAGAAATGTAGTCAAAGGATTTCATTGCATCTGTAAATCATGTATCATTCAAGGGAAAAGGGAACGAAGTGCAAGATGACTTTCCAGAAAATATCTGAACTTCATATTCATCAAGAAAGAAATCACCAAGAAAACTTCTGCAGTGTCTCCTTTAATCTTTTTAGTTATTTAGAAGTCAATATCGACTAAACAGAAATTAGAGGCATACTAAATTCACTGCTGAATAGACGGTCATAGACCAAAAGAAGTGCATAATTCTTTCAAATATTGCTCTTTACTAAACCACTCTCTATAGTACTCATTTAACTAGTTGATGCAACTCATAACCAAGAGTATTCCAGAAGCAAGCAGTTAGTACGTACAAAAGTTAATAGCAAGACTTCAGGATCCTCTTAACTGTTGCTGTCATTCTAGGATGCTCTAATAGTTGACAGTTTTCAGTTCAGGCACCGGCAGTCCATCCATATATAGCAACGAAATTTACATGTGATATTAAAGTTAATCAACTTGAAGAAACAGGTTATTGTTTCTCCAGCAATAGAATATGATTTATACAGTAAAGGAATTATCCAATCTTCTGCAACAACAACAACATACCCAGTGAAATCCCACAAGTGGAGTTTGGGGAGGGTATAGTGTACGCAGACCTAACCACTACCTCGTTGAGATAGAGTTACCCAATCTTGTGCATCAGTTCAAATTCCAAAAGAAGTAGGAATCAGGAGGCCAACTCGATTTTCAAGTATCAGATCATGGAAAACAATGACACTTAAATGAACAAAAAAATCAAAACAACATCCACAATGTCAGTCTTTTCCTAGTATAACTGTATAATTTGTCTTTGAAAAGAACATATGCACCAAATTCTAAAAGGAAATATAGGCATTAAATAGTTCAGAATTTGCAATATATAATACTGATTTACATTTTTAAAGAGTGTCAATATCAAAGGGATCAGCAGCTCTGTAGTACATCTTGAACAGAAATATCAGTTTCAGTGTGCTGTCAACTTTCAGTTGTGTGACAAAGTTGTGTTGAGCACTTGCTCTTACAATCACTAGTTCATAAGAAGCCCTGATTTTACGAATAACCCAAGGATGCTCACGAAACCTTTTTAGAAGGACAGCCTAAAAGTTAAAATCATGTCCTCTCACAGCCATGAAGAACACCAATTCCCCAACATCCAATGCTCAGCCAATGAAAGAAGGCGTTGTCCAGATGTTCTTCCATTCCCCTGCAAATATATGTCCGTAGCGTGTTCCATACTCAGGCAAAAGAAGCAAAAGCAGGAAGCCGCAAAGCTGAATTGATCTAACGGAACAATCAAACCTTTGGGTTTAACATTTACTAGAGGTTTTCACATGATTATGACAACATATAATGTACTGAAAATCATTCCAATCAGTCATCACTCTCATTGAGGCCATTAATGGCAGGAACTCGTTGCTTCCTCTTGCTTTTTGTTGAGAATCTTGCTGCAGACACACTCAGAAGTTTATTGAGCGACATGCCTTCCCCTAAGATCTTTTTCTTCTCTTCATACCTGTGTTTAATCCTTCCGTCAAGCTTGTACCCAAGAAATGCAGGAAAAGCCAATAGCTCCCCAACTTCACGACCCATCTCCTCAACCAAGTAATCCATCTTCTCCTCCAATGACTCATGATTGTACTGTAATACCTGTGGATGCTTCATGCTCATCTCCAGAATGTCATCAAAAGTCAAGCCGTAGTTCAAGAATACGCCAATAACTTCTTGCATATTTTTGCAGCTAGTCCTGGTAACAGCTCCCATTGCCATTGCCAATTCCTTAGTATTCTTCTTATACCCAATCTTCACCAAAAAGACCAGCTTGTAAGCGAGATTCCCCTCAAATGACAGACTTAGAAATAAAGGAGCTTTTATTAAGAACCTGAAAATATCATGTGAACTCAACCCACACTGCTTTAGAAAATCAATTCGAGGATGCAATTTCCTTTTCCTGCTGGCACTAAACATATTGGGATAAACTAAAACAATTCGAAAAATCTCCTCCTCACTTAATCCAGCAAATGATTTCAAGAACTCTACATGATCTTTTAAATGATCAACACTGTATGCTACAACAAATGGCAACTTACGCAACACAGTCGCAGTTCCAGTCTCATCACCTCCACTCAGCTCGAAGAGGAACCCTACCCTGGGAATCAACTGCGCGTCAAGGTCATAATTGAGTAGTGCAGGCCGGCGAAGAATCAAATCGCCACCACCAAACCGGTTCAAGAAAGTGAGCATTCTTTCAATATCTTCAAATGACTTGAGACAAAATGCCTTTGTTAAATTGGCATTGTTGAGAACGTGAACAATCGTTTCTTGAGTAATCCCAAGTTGGAGTAACAATCTAACCTTTGCTTCAAATCCTGCAAGAAACTTTGGTTCTGTTGAGTTAAAAAGATGTTCAATCTGTGAAGGTTTGATTTTTCCTTCCAATTCCAAATCACCCTTGAGAAGAAAACAAACAACAGCATCAATTTCCGGAGCTGTTAAAACATCTGGTCTTTTCACAATCAATCGCGAAAGCGCAAGGCCGCTAACCCCAAGTGACTGCAAAGAATGAATTCTTGTGCGTATGGATTCAAAGGGGGTCAGATTGATTACCGGGTGTGCGTCCAAAAGGGCTTCAGTATCAGTCTCATTGAACCCAATTTCTCTAAAGAGTGAAAATAACATCACCCCTGAGAAAATGGAAAAGCGAGGATTCAAGCACAGTAAGAGAAATGAGCATGATAAAAACACACAAGGTGTTTGAAACTTGACCTCAGAGAGAGAGAGAGAGAGAGAGAGAAAATTTAACTCACCGGAATCGACGAAAGAATTAGTAGAGCTGTCTTTGATGGCGAGGGCGTTGCATTTGAGGAGTAAATGCTTGGAATCTTGAGGACCCAGAAAGTGTAAAGGGAGTTTGTGTGGGGAAAATGTGATATTCTGAGAAGGGTGCAAAGCTGAAGGAAAGAGAGTTCGTATGGGAGGAGATAAAGACCGAGAGAAACAGGAAGAAGGAGAAGGAGAAAAGGGAAACGATTTGGTGGGGGTCGACATGGCAGCAAAGGAAGCAACACTGTTTGACGATAAGGTAGATGATGAAGAGTGAAGACTAGCAAGAGGATTACGCTGTGGCGACGCTCCAGAAGTGTCGCTGTCTCCAACTACCAACGTGTTAAAACCCAATTTCCTTTTCTTTTTTTTACATTGGATAGATTATACTGGCGCGCCAAAATACGTTAATTTCAAACAATTTTACACGTTCACTGACATCCCATAAAAAAATGGAAAACTTCGTGTAAATGTACCTTCGGCGATCTAGTTTATCAATATGGTCAAAGTATATATTACCGATACTCTTTAGTTGTATATTTACGTATAATATATATAAAAATAGGTATGTATATATATTTACTCCTATATATTATAAACTAGATTAAGAATGCCTGAAATATTTAAGATCACAAAATTCAAAATATCATTTTTATATGGCGAGTGATAAGTACTCTTCCATCAAAGGTTTCGAGTTCAAGCTCTTAATGTGGAGTCACCTTTGGTCAACTCCTCGACGCCAATCAGATTGGTCGAGCACCAACGAGTTCAAGCTCTTAATGTGGAGTCACCTTTGGTCAACTCCTCGACGCCAATCAGATTGGTCGAGCACCAAAATGAGTACCAAACACTCAGCAGGTGGGAAACCAAAAAGAAAATATAGTCACTTTTTGTATCCGACATTAAAGCCACACTACCATTTCAGTGCCAATTTCTTCATGATCTTCATTAGTAAGATTAAGCAATGTCTAGTTTAAACCCCAAATCGCACTTCCCATTCAAGTTTAGGGAGAGAAACAGGAGGTGCTTCTCTCAGAATAGACACGAGAACAATGCAACAATAGCAACACTGTTATCTGTTGAAAACGTTGAAGTAGAAAAGAAGTCGAGTGAAGAGTTACTTCGATGGATCCAAAACGACATACAGAGAGACCATCAGTGGCCTATTCATTGATGTCTTTGACTCCCCTTTCAGTCAACAGAAAACAATTACTATACTTCGTATCTAATATTTAAAATAGGGAATAACTGGAAAAATTGCAAAATGGGGAGCTTCAGCTGGTACTTGACTGGACTGGTCCTCGAACAGATTTACCTAGCATGCTTTTGCAAATGTTGAGTAGCCCCTATCAGTAACTTCACAACTCCAGGAAATATGGTATCTTTGAGAAAATTGACTGAACATATTCGACTTTGAGCAACAAAGCAACTATCATGATAGCTTGAATGTTTGCATCCTGATAAGCAAGACAGTGTGTTACATCAACAAAGAATTGCACAATTTTAATTCTCTGCACAGTGCACACTGGTATTTATATAATTCTCCCTGCTCCCCTGCGTACAATCTACCCTCCCCAGTCCCCACTTGTGGATTACACTGGGTATGTTGTTGTTCCTGCTACTCTGCACCTTAAATACTGGAATATTTGTTTCTGGAAAATGTCATGCTTCAGTCTTCACTACTCCAAAGATGGAAAGTACAGATGAATTTGCAGCCAGACAAGTGTGTGTAGTTGATTATTGAGCCTGGTGCTGTCGATGAGATGGCTTCAGAATATTCTTAGCAATGCCTGTTCCATTTTTCTTACTTGTTGGAATGTTCTTAATTAGAACAACTGATGAAGATGCCTTCTTTAATATTCTGTGAAACCCACAAAATATTATCAGACCTTGAAGTATGGGTCACATACTCAAGAAAGCCCAGAAGGAAGACAGAAATTGCAACTTAAAGAGATTCTTACAAGTTCCCTTGTTTCTTTTTGGAAGCCTGGCCAACAGAATCAGATGTCCTTTTACAAGCTACTTCCAATTTATCATTCAACTGAAGCCTCTGCATAAGACAGTACAAGTCAAGACAACTTAAAAAATAATTGGAACAATATTCTTCTGGTAAAACCAAAACGGCTACTGATAACCATTAGGTACCTAGTCCTACAACAATGCCTAATATCTATACACCAATCCTTCTCTACTTAAATGCACAGAATAGTCAGTCCATCAAATTTCTCATTCCTTTATGCATGTGAATCCAGATTACGGACTTCTACAATAACAAAAATGAATATACGTCTCCATATATTATTTTTTTGAGGAATTTTCATGAATAGTGATAGTTTGGACCACAATTATGAATAGTAACTATAGCTTGCCTAATTACGATTCATAGAAACAGTTTGAGAGAGCAGAGACGTGAGCGAGATTGAGAGAGAGGAGAGAGGCGAGCGAGAGTTTGAAGAGAGAGGAGAGATGCTAGATACACGTTGTATTCGACGGATACAGCCTGTATCTGTATCAATATGGAGGTTGTATCTCAGATACAACCGGGCTAAAAACGCTAAAAATTGGGGAAGTCTATGATACAGAGGTAAAGCAGTCAGATACAAGATACATATTGCTTTGAAATCATGAGAGAGACAGAGACAGAGATGATTCAAACTGTATCAGATACAATCCCAGACTGTATCATATGAAATCACGAGGGAGAGATGTATCAGATAAAATCCCAGCAAATCGTCACCTATATCAGATTGTATCAGTGGTCTGCTTTGAAATCATGAGACAGATGTATCAGACTGTGTCAAATGAAATCACGAGGGGGAGATGTATCAGATACAATCCCAGCAAATCATTACCTGTATCAGACTGACTAGACTGACTGTATCAATGGTTTTCTTTCAAGCTTTTATCTCTGTGTATCAATGGCGGAATCGATACAGCATGTATCGGTTGTAATCAGGCTAATACATATTGTATCATTTTCGCCATAGATACAACTGTACGTCTCTGCTATGGAGTCCCACGGTTGGATACAATCTTTAAGGGTAAAAAAATAGAGTGATACAACCTATGAAGAGGGAGAGAGAGGCGGGACAAAGAGAGGGAGATGAAGAGGGGAGAGAGAGAGGAGAGAGGGAGAGAGAGAGAGGAAGAGAGGGGAGCGAAAGAGGAGAAAGGCGAGCGAGAGAGGGAGAGAAGGATAGATTTACTACAAAACCTTAAGTATAGCTATGTGAGGTAATATTTTAAAACTACAGCTATGTATTATAAATATAGCAGCTATGTTTGCTTAGATAGGTAAATTTTCCTATTTTATACACACGTGACAATCTGTTTGTGTTATCTTTTTATGAGCAGGGGCGGATTTATCTTAAGCCAAACAGTGTCACATGACACCGTTTCTTCTGAAAATTGTTTCTAAATATGTCTGTATAATTAAAAGGCAGAAACAGAAAGTAGATAAATTGAGCAAAATGACACCACTTGACACCAAAAGCTACGCAGCTCATTTGGTCAGGCGCCTCAATTTTCTACTAGATGCCGTGAGGTCGAAGCTCGGCAGCTTCATTTGTTGTTTTAATACTTTTGCGCCTCATCTACAGAAAGAACATGTCCAGACGTCCAGGTTCGAACTGCTGACCTCTTGAAAGTTAACAAAACAGAGAACCAATTAGACTAGAATAACATTTGTTGACTCTTGGGGCAATAAACTATTGAAACGTTAAGAGAAGGACGGAGTTGTGCTATTTTCTTTCTTTTTCTTTTTCTTTTTCCTTTCATCTATTTTCTCGCCAATGAAATTGATTAAGAATGATCTGTTGAATCAAAAGAATAATGAGTTGTTTAGTGATCATTTGATAGTATTATTTCTAATGAAGTTATTTTGAATAAATTTCAAAAATGAAAATCAAGAAAAATTATAGTAATATACGTTCATAGTGTTTTGTTTATATTTTGTTCGTTTTTAATATGAGTCACAGTGTATTACTTATTTTAAAATGTGACACCGCTTACAAAAAATCCTACGTACGCCACTGTTTATGTGCATATAATTCTCCATATGCAAGTAAATAATGATAAGATTGACTTAAAGAAATTAGCACTAATGAATCTACCAATAAGGACATAACTAGTACTCTTAACTATTTAGCAAATATATCCCGGGAAAAAGTGACATCACTGTTTGAGACCCGCCATGTTCTTACTAAACTTAGGATCTGCATAAAGAGATGAAGTGTGTGAAGAACTTAATAAAATCTTATTCAGTAACCTCTAAGCCATTTCAAAGGGAATTAAAGAAACGATCCTGCTTATTCTCTAGCAAAGCATCTTAGACCCCAAATTCCATCATTTTGACTACAATTTTGTCACTGGTGAGTCAATCTGATTTGAAGTCAGTCTAATTAAAATGTTGCATACCAGTCATTTGCAACATTCTAAAGAAAAGAATAGAGATAGATGAAGTTCGTACAACCAGAACAAAATTTCATGATCCTATATAATGGTGTTTGCTCACAGAAACAATAGACTTGCAAACTGAATGAAACAGGTCAGGACTATGCATCACATGCTGAAGAAACAAACTACAGCTTAGTCAGAATGAAATAATTCCATGTTAAAGAAGAAGCCAAACTTGGCAGTACATACCAACTATGGTCTTTATAAAAACAAAATAGTCAGAGATAACTATACATTGTTCATAAAACAAAAAGAAGGCATAGAATAGACCCTTTTTTGACACAAAAAGAAAATTTTCGGCGGACAGCACAGCTAGGAATACTTTCACCCCACGATATTGCAAGAGGCACACCATGCAAAGCTACCATAAGTATCAGAGAGGAGATCTCCAACACATTAGTGTGGTGAATGTTTTGATAAAAAATATGAAGTATAGTTAATGATAAACATGACTTAAAAATAGCAGCATAGCGACCCTCTATCATCATTTTCAAACTGAAAGTTAAATACGTAATACAAGATACATGATCAGAGTTCATACTTGAATTGGAGCCTGAAATCCATATGAAAATGCTTGATACAGCAGTAACAGAAAAGGATAGTCCATTTGCACAAGGATAGAAAGTTATACGCGAAAAATTAAGCCTTCCTTTAAAAGAAATATGGTATGCTTCAGTCATCAGAAAGTAGCTCCAGCATATGCTAAACCCTAGACAAGATTAAACAAGATTCTGGGGGCAAGAACATTCTTTTCAATAATTAGTTTACACTTAATTGTATCTACTGTGTTTTTGATAAGCAGCAACTTAATGCAAAGAAAATAGGAACATACTTGCTAGCTTAATATAATTAAGTGCTCATATATCTATTGTGATCTACGTTCTAATTCACAATGCACATGTGAAGTGAAACGAGGATCGAACAGTATATGTCAATATAGGACGGTAATTTCCTAAATGTGCTCGTGATCTAGGTCATATGTTGTATTACCATATCACTAGAAATCATTAGATTGGGCATGCATAGTTCCATTAAATCAAAGCAATATGAGTTTAATTGACATGCAGATACATTCTGCATGTGCATTTACTACATCATCCATACGAGAACCACGAAGATATGCAACATTTAACTTGCTTCTTGCATTATTAAAACATAAAATAACAAGAATTCTACATTATTAAAAATGTTCCATCAGTAACACGAAGCATACGATATATATCTGTCAGTATTTGATCACATTCCGTAAAAAGGATCTTACTGAGACGTATAACCGAATATGATCACTAGCAGCACAATTGGTTTAATTGAACTTACTTCATTGACTGAATACTTGCATACTCCACCTTTTGCAGCATTATAACCATCCTGTCCGCTTATAACCTTCTGTTTCTTCTCGCCACCAGTATCCTCATCCGTCAAATCAGCTTTCCTCTTCTTCTTCCCCAAATGCATTGTCTTACTTTTCTTATCACGAACCTTCCACACGTTCTTCTTTCTGAAAAGCAATTTCTCAAATTTCCACGGTGCACAGCTCGTATCTATCACTGTTACTTCTGTCCGTGAAAATCCCATCAGATTGGCGTTGGACTTATCCTCCTCTTCCGCTAAGTTCAAATTATCCCTCTGCTCTAATAGCTTAACCTGAGAATCCTTTATTTCCACCCGACATTTGTCAAGCAACGGACTTACTTCTTTCCTTCGACCACCCTCGACGACATCAGCATTGTTGATTTCCGATGAAGCACAAAACCTAGGGTTCGTCTGTTTTCGCGAGCCCTTTTTCACATTGAACTTAGGGAAACTAGTTGATTCCCCCATACAAAACAGCTCGGAAAGAACATTCGTAACTACACTACACAGTTCTTCGTTGTCTCCACTGTTATGTGGTGCTCCCGGAGTTTGGTCCGGGTGGAGGACCGGTTCGTTTACGGGCCGAATTGGATCGGAGCTGGATTCTGAACCGGTATTATTATCTCTTAGCTCAGTTTCGGGGTGGGGAGAAAGAGAATCGGATCGGTTAGGATTTTGGTGAGTGAGAAATTGTTCGAGATTGCGGTGGTCGGGAAAAGAGAAGCCTTTTGATGATCGGAGCCGGTCGAGCCAGTTTGAACCGGCCGATTTCTGAGTACAGAGCATTGTGGCGAGCTTAGGGTTTAGAGAGAGTGGATGATTGTTGAAGAGAGAAAGGTAGAAGCGGCCATGGGTGTGAAAATTGAAATATGGGAAAGATGACACGTTGCTTGTAAGCCGTAGGAGGAAAAAAATGGAAGAAGAACCAAATACTACTACTAGCGGTAGCAATAATTGTGATTTGACGGCGACCGTTTTCTTCAGCCGTCAATTTTGTTCCTCTTTAGACTTCATTGAATTCATGAGTTCGATCAAACTTGTAATTAAAGTAGTTACAAGTGAAAAAAATTAATCTTGAATAGAGATAGTTAATCAATTAAATTATCGTGATTATTTGAATTGTATTTTAATCCAACTTACTATTTTAGTAGTTATCTTTTGATTAAAGTAGATGTCGCGAGAGAGCAGAGTGTATCTTCCTGTCATAGTCACGAGTTTATTTATAGTCGTGATTATTATCATAGTCAACAAGATTAAAACTTCCGGGAAAAAACTTCAAATTGAGAGGGCAATCTCCCTGGTACTGACCATATCTCAAACCAACACAGGTGAACAAGAAAAGTATACTAGGGCACTTGAGAGAATCATGTCGAAGGAACTCGACAAAATGACTCAGTAACTTTGAGAGGCACTCTCGGCCCACCAACCGAAATTAGTGATTTCTTGGTCAAGACTAGCTAAAGCTAGAGTTTCATTAGAGAGTGTTTCAACCTATTTATCTTTTACATGCTTTGCCGTGTCAACACCATTTAAATTAATTAGAAGTAAATATTGTGAAAAAATGACAACACATAGATAAAATTGACAATAAATAATCCACTTATTTATTTATGACAACTAATGATTTTTTTAGCAGCCTTCAATTTTATTTAAGCTTGCGTGTATTTCAGCTGCTAATTCCACCATCATTCGTCATATCTTATTTAAGTATTAATCAATTTCATTTTACTTGACCTTTGTACTAAATAAATGGGTCAAGTAATAAAAAGATGCTCTCTTATGTATTATTGTGTCCTATTTCTTCTGGAATGATTTGAGATTAAGTCATATTGTGGCAATATCCGTCAAAAAAAAAGGAGTCTTTTAAGAAAATATTGATTGAACATTTATTTTGTTAAGTTGCCCCTGTTAATCATATATATTTGTAAATTTAAATTTGATTATTAATAATTCAATAATATTGAAAAATATTATTTAATAATAAGAGTAAAATTATAAAAAATAATTATTTTTTTAATCCATTAAAATGAACAAATAAAAGGAAAAATTATTTCTAATATAATAAATGAATAAAAGAGAACGAATTAAAGAAAAACTACCACAATCAGTATATAAAACTTAAATTCTTTGTTGTAATACTCCATAAAGTCTCAAAGGTATAAGTATTTAAAAAAAGGGATAATTTCAGAGACCTCCCTTCAAGTTTTGCTCTATCACACTCACCTCCCCGTGATTTACGATATTACGCGTACCTCCCTTATTTTTAATTTCTTGTAACCATTCTTTAAACCTAATTAATAATAAATATAAATTCATTAAGATTTGACAATTCTACCCTTCTTTATATTAATTTACTATGAGAAACAAGGCTCCATATGGGATGTAAAGGCTCCTCAAGCCTCATGGATGGTGAGAAATATATTGTAAACATAAAAATACTTTGAGGATGTAGGATCGAATGAAGCTAAAATGTTGCAACTGGAAAAGTTCTCCATTAAACAAGTCTATCAGCTGTTGAGAGTGGATTACCAAAAAGTGAAATGGAGAAAGTTGTGTGATAGTGTTGCATGTCCTAAATTGATATTCATCTTATACTTAGTTTTTCATGGTAGACTCCTGACGAAGGAGAAGCGAAACCATAGGATTTTCCAAGAAAAGAACAGAAGTTGTGAAGTGCTAGTGAGGAAAATTGTTCAGGAGGTTCATATTAGAGTCAGGGTAAAAGTTAATTTGGCTCCGATTCTACAAATGTTAGATTGGTATCATGTTTAAGTGACTTGTTGAAATATATGTCATTCTTTAACTTGAGTAGTTGGTTGGATATTTTAAGGTCCCGTTAAAATCAAATACAAATTGGAGTTGGAGTTGGGATGAAGAATGAACCAATAGTGATTTTTTTTTATAAATGGGAAATTAAAAATGCTCAGTTGTGTTTGACCATGAATATAAATTACAGATGTTTTTGATTTTTTGTGAGAGAAGTAGGATTGAAAAAGGTGAAAACAAGTTTTTCATGTTTTTCAAGAAGTTGAATTCCGAAATTTTCTAAATTTTTATGGCCAAACACCATTTTCTAAATTCAACTCTGGAAAAAAGTAAAAAGTTTTCATGACCAAACAAACGCCCACTAAGATAGACTTGTTGTTGATACAATTCTGGGAGCTGTCCAATTCTGTTTTTTTGTTTTATACTCTCACTTGGTAATAAAATCAGTTTATTTAACCCCCTCTCCTTTAAAAAAAAAAAGTTGAAACTTGAAAAATTGAGTGTTTAAAATTGTGATTTTTGAAATTTGAAGTTATGTTTGGACATCCATTTTACTTGAAAAAACTTTTAAGTTTTATGAATGGAAGTTTAAAAATTCAAAAACCGTCTCACCAATTTTTGGGAACTAGAAAATATTTGAAAGTCAGATTTTTAAAATTTAAAATTTTATGACCAAACATATATATATATATATATATTAGATGATAAATTTTTAAAATATAATCCAAAATTTATGAACAACGGTGACTTGGTTGCATCCTTTCTAAACTCTTTAGGTGCATTAATTTTCTTTATTGGTTAATATTTACAGTTTTACCCCAAAAAAATCATAATTTCAAATTCATATCCAAGCCCCTGCTGAATTTTCAAGCAATACCAAACAACAAATAAAAAATTTACAAATGTAGAGGATATTACACAGGTGTAGAGTTTCAATTCACGTAAGAAAATCAACAGCACCGAGTCGGCCAAAATTTATAGTATATATAGCCTGTAATGACAAGGAGTCCACAATCAAAACAAACCCAAAAAGGAGGATGAAAAGGAGAAACCACAGCAAAATCTTATACTAGTAGAATAATATTTGCAGCCGAAACAGAAAACACCGACATAGTAAGATCCGTCCCTTTGTCCTCTCCTTGCTCAGCAATTAACGAAGGGTGTACCTATTCTCCTTGAGATTTCCACTCTTACCGCACCCACCAGTCCACAATTTTGCTGATGCCTATTATCCTATCCTCTTCTTATCCAATATACCAATTACTCTCTCCCTTCTTTCTCGCATTTTATCCATTTTCTTCCTTCTCTTTCCTTACTAATTTGCTCTTCTCTAGTATCTAAATTCCCCCCATTCTCCACCTTTCATGTCCTTTATCTTATCAACAAAAAAAAATCTTGTTCCCCCCCTTATCCCTTTGACCCTTCTGGGTGTCCATTTCTCGCTTGTATTGTTGATATAGCTGATAGGTATGGTGTTAGTTGAGGCATTTATGGAGATTCTTGAAAGACCCACGATAGGTGCAGTGTTTGTAGAGGTTATGATGTTTCTTGGTCCAGTTTGGATTGCATTTCTTTTGGGTATTACCGTGGGATGGATTTGGAAACCCAAATGGGCTACCTGGAAGAATTGTAAATTTGATTTTTCAGCACCTTCTTCGCCCTCTGCTACTTTGGTTCCTTCTACGTCCAAAGGCTTGGAATTAACCCAACCCCAGAGCTGTTTTCATTCCTCTTCTAAGGCTCGGACCCCTAGTTTTGGTTCTTATGCGGATGCTGACTCGGAGATTGAACAAATTGACAGTGGGTAAGCTCTATTTTGTTTGTTTCAAATAAAAAAGTTTGTGCTTTCTTACACTTTGTGTGGATGTTTGTTACATATCGTTTCATAATGTGTTGTACTGTATTGTCGCGATGAATTCCCCGTTTGAATGGATTGTTTCATTTCCCATTGTTACATAATGTCACACATGAGCAATATGAAGGAAAAACCTGTATAGGATAACGGATTAAATAGGATTATAGATGATAAGCAAAGATAAAACGAGAAGAAAAATTATCACACCAAATTGGTCGTTACATAAAATGAGACTTTTCATTGTTATGTAATGTACAATACAATAAAATTTAAGTAACAATCAAAACAAATATTGTATTTAAACTAACAATTCTCACTCTGTTTGTTCTAGTGCAAGAATTTTTCAATAATTTTTGTTTCGGTTTAATTCGATGGGATCACTACTCACTCTGTTTCCCCCTCTTCTGTCTTAGTCCATCGCAGCTGAATACTTTACCAATAATGGATGAAGATTTGGATCATTTATGGCATCTTGTTGAGAGGAAAGACGGAGGTCCTCAGTGGAAACACATGATGGATCGTTCTGCCCCTAATATGAGCTATCAAGCGTGGCAGCGTGATCCAGAGGTAGTAAAGGCTATAGTCCAATATATTGCTATATTTTTTCCCTTTGCCTGGCTTGTTTATTGATTTTCATTTGTTGTGTTTTTAGACTGGTCCGCCTCAATATTGCAGCCGAACTGTGTATGAGGACGCACCGCCTGAATTATTGAGGGACTTCTTTTGGGATGATGAGTTTCGAGTGAAGTGGGACGACATGCTTGTACATGCTGAAACGATAGAAGAGTGCCCCACAACAGGAACAATGATAGTGCATTGGGTTCGAAAAGTAAGAAGATGCAATGTACTCTTTTGCACACTCAGTATTTTGTTTAGCTAATAAGTAGTTAATTTATTCGGATACTTTTTGTGCAGTTCCCATTTTTCTGCAGTGATAGAGAATATATATTTGGTCGTCGAATATGGGAGTCAGGAAGGTCATATTATTGTGTGACAAAGGTACAGGACTTCGAGTGTTTTCATCCTCTTTTGCTCTTATTTTGTATAATATTGTATTTAGATGAGCGTAAATGGAGCAACATGATGTCATATGGGCGACCTAACTTGTTTGGGGGCATGCTGACAAGAAACGGCATTTTACTAAGTTCAAGTTGGTGTCATGTTATGCTTACAGTGGCTGCCTCTTTCCATGATTGATGACACGCTGTTTGCTTGAGGTTCTTCCATGAATGAAACGTCTAGGAATTATGAAATGGATAAATATGTTTGTAGAACAGTTGCCTGATATCATTAGGTGCAGAATTCCACTATGCAACTTTGAGTATTCAGAAACCTGGGAGGAGGTAGTTGTACAGTGGATGACATATCTTGCGGAACTTTCTATATCTCTAGACAGTGAAACTGTCAGGTTCTCTAGTTATGAGATCATACCTAATGTGTCACAGATTCTTGAGGTGGTGTTAGAAAGACAGTTACAAGGTCCCATGTTCCTATATGTCGGTCACAAAACCATGATAATTTTAGAAACTGAATATTAACAGAAGTAGTGCTATGAAGAGTGTAGTGGTCAGCAGTTTACTTGCTGGGATTTTCTAACTTCCACAAGATCCTTGTTTGGACTTTGATTCGAGAATGGAGGATGGACAGAGCTGGAGAGGCCTGAAATATAAGATACTTATTCGCCTTCTATGTTAGCGCTATCGAACTTCCAAAGACCTTTGAATTCCCATACTATGGTGGCCTCAACTCTCTCTGCTACAGAACATGTTTCATCCTCCCCTCCACCCAACCTCACCCCACAAAAAACAATGGAGAGAAATCAATTAATTGTTTCAACCTTTGTTTATTAATCCTTTTGATGCTGAGCTGATTTTTCTATATTTGGAGGTCCCCTCTAATTATGATCTTCCTTTTGATTTGATAACCAGGGAGTGCCATGTCCTACTATTCCAAGGAAGGACAAACCAAGACGTGTTGACCTGTATTATTCGAGTTGGTTCATTCAAGCTGGTATGACCTTCTTACTTTCTTTTTCCAGTTCCTTTTTTTCAAATTGGAAATTAACTTTCATGCTTTTGCTTTCCCAATTAGTTAGCATATGTATGAATCAGGATAGACATGCACATTCTAATTGGATTGATAGCTTGACTGGCATCATCTTGTTCAATATTTAAAACAATGCATTGTGACTTGCTGGGCATGTAATTCCTGCAATTCCTTTTCAACTTATCTGCAAGTGTTGCACAAGATATACAGTCATGATCGTCTGACTGAAATCCATTGTGGTGCATGAAACAGTGGAATCAAGGAAAGGAAATGGCCAGCTGACTGCATGTGAGGTGCTTCTCTTCCACTACGAAGATATGGGCATCCCATGGGAAATCGCAAAATTTGGGGTAAGGCAGGGTATGTGGGGGGCTGTAAGGAAGATTGAGCGTGGACTTCGGTCCTACCAGAAATCAAGAGCATCTAACACCAAGATCTCACACTGTGCTTTAATGGCCCAAGTAAACACGAAACTTGATCCAGAATACTTGAAGTCAGCGGATGGGGATGAGGAATCATCGGGGACTGAAGTACAGGTTTCACCTTCAAAACCTGAGGGCAGTATAAACATACCAAAGCTACTTATCATTGGCGGAGCTTTGGTTGTTGCTTGTACCCTTGACCGAGGAATCATACCCAAGGCTTTTTTATTTAATGTAGCAAAAAGGTTTGGAAATATAGGAAAAAGAGCAAGCCCAAGGGCATGACCTATAATTTCATTTATACGATGTTTTTGTTGTACATAACCTTTTTTTTTCGTTTTAGCGTAGTGTTAGTGATCAGTACAAGCAATGACTTTTACATGTAATACAAGCAGAGTATTATTGATCAATACAAGCGTGGCACAGATGTTATCATCTGTTTTACTCCGGGCCTTTGATTCTTAATCGCTACAGACAGTCAAGAAGAGATTCTTACCATATGTACGCTCATGTGAGAAACACATATTTTCCTGAATTTTTCAGTTTTTAGTGAAGATTAATGAACTACGAAGACAAATAACTTTGGCACATAAACATATCGGACATCCACTTTAGCAACTGCTTTAATCTTCATTGCTTGTCCAAACAAGTAAAAAAAAAATATGAATTATCAGATTTAATACGACTAATTAATTGTATCAAGCTCCGTGATTTACGGTTACATGGCCGTGGCTAATTACAACCAGACAAGAACAAAGAATTTCAATCTTTTGGACTTTTATGTAAAATCAATAGGGAATAATTGTTTCGAAACAGTGGACGCCATCCAACTCCGGTGCAAACCTCTGCCTCCTTTGCTGCTGTGGACGCGACGGTGCCGCCTCTCCGGCCTTGTTCAGTCCACCGGTGGAGGAAGTAGACGGCGGAGAAGCGGCGGTCTTGCGATCGGATACAATAGGGCCCACACCTTGTTGTTGTTGTTTGTTGTCAGAAGTGGCTGGTGCCCAATTGCGGCTCACTTTTTGGCCAAAGAGCTCAGCGGAGAGAGCATCAAAGGAACTGAAAATTGACATCATCATCTTTGTTGCTTTTTTTTTTGTTTTGTTTGCTTCTAATTGGGGAAAGCAAATAACAAGAGGAGAAAGTATTGCTTTGCTGATTGGTTTATGTAAGGAGTTTAAGGCGATGTTAAAACTTGACTATGAAGAAAAGAAGGTGGAGAAGTAGGTGTATTTATAAGTGGGGTGGGAGGAGGTTAAAGTTGGGAATCCGTTTCCGAAGTAAAATTGGGGGTATATGGAATTAAGTGGAGTGAGGAGAAAGGAAGTTTTCGTTATTGGTTGAATTAGTTCGCAATTTTTGGACTTAGAAGGCTGGCGGGTCGGTAAAGGAACTCGAACTTTCGGCGTTAAACCAACGAGTTGAATTAAATTTGAATGGATCAAAGTAAATTAAATAAATAATGAAAAAAACACAAAACACCAGTAGTACATCCCTGAATTACTATATGCAATAATGCTTTCAATAATTACATATCTTGTCTTAATCTAAAATTGAATACTGTGTATCTATCTTGTGTAAAGACTGAATATGAGATATAGTCTCACTTAAAACTCTCTCTCACTCCACTCTCTCCTTCAATTGATCTGATTATTGACTTGTTCAAAAGTTATTTATTCTGAAATAGGCTAAAAGATGGATCAAAATTCAACTCTTTCAATTTTTACTAAATTTTAATTATGTTATTTAATTTTTAATTATTTTTAGTATCTATTAAATTTTTTTATTATTATTATAGTTATATATAATAAATTTTGATACACTAAAATGAGAGTTAAACTAATAAATAAGCGGGTCAATAATCAATTAAAATTTTAATAAATTAAATAAATTATGATTTCATAAATTAATTTTACCACCTCTATTGAAAACTATCATTCTCCTATGAACACGTCACGGCTCACGAGTCTTCTATTTTTGGAACGACAAGATATTTTCTTCCGGATTAATCGGGAAGCTGCCTAATACCATTAGCCAACTAAAATTCTATCACATTTTATGAGAAAGTTTTTCATTAGATACATAATTTAGGAAGTTAATTGTTTTTATATAAATCGAATATTATGTAGAATACGCCGCATTAAAGTAATCGTTTAAATGTATGGAGTGAGAATTTTACACATTTTTTCCTTTTTATTAAAGAAAATTTCCTTTTAGATCAGGTGAGTTCCAACAAGTTATTCCATTAAGGATAAGAAAATGCTAAAAATCTATAACTTTCAAATAATGTAGTTATTATTTTTTGTGATACAAATTTAAAATAAAAAATTGCCATATAAAATGAAATAAAAATACCTTTTTTTTTTTGAGACTAAAATCATGAAATCAGCTATTAATACTTGCATCAAAGTAGGTTATCTACATCACATCCCTTAAAAATGCGACTCTTCTCGAATTTTATGTAAACTCAAAATGTTTAGTGCATGGGCCTATCCTTCTGGTTCTTATAATGGTGAAACGTGTCTTGTTTCCAGTGGTTTAAGCATACGCTTATGCGTGTGTTTTGTATCTATTACCCCATTTTGCAGCAAGTCACCTGCTATTGTCCATCTACTTGTCCCTCTCACTAATATAGGTTTGGCATGTACATATTACATACCCAAATAATAATCTAATAGGTATGGGACCCAAATACCCAATCCATATTGGTGGACTTTCTTTGATAACAAAATCAAAGGATTTCTGACCTGGTCAATGAGTTGAAGTCTGAAAAGCTGTTCAATTTGTATATGGAATTATGGATCAACGCAGTCAACCAAACTTCAGATAAAGTTTAAAGAGCTAGCAATTATAGACTTTGGCCTGTTTGTTAGCAAATACACGTAATGGTCCAAGTTGGGAATTGGGATCTTCCTCGACCCTGACAATTTAATTGACACACTCCACTATTTCACCCAAGTAGTTACAATTAACCCAAAAATTGTGTTAGCTAAAAACAAGAAACTAAAAGCTGCAAGTACTATAAAGACCAACTAGTTGGCCATCCTCTGTAAACGGTAGTGCTAAAAGGAAAACCATCAACCAGTCAACCAGCCAGTTCTGCATAAGATGAGATCAGCGTAGAGATGTGGCCATAAACTGTTCACGTCGGATTAATTATCAGATTCCTTATATGATCTTGAACAATCTTAATTTGTGAGCTAGTGTTTAGAGTCGAGTTAACCTCCAAAGTTCATTTGTTATCATGATACAAGAGCTAGATCTGTTCCAGTTATTATAGTTTATGCATTTTGAAACCCCCTATTAAATTGTTCACGGCTCCACACTTTAGATATTCAGTTCTGAATATACTAATTGTTGGAGTTGAATTAGGTCCAAGATTTATTTCTTATAATGGTATCAAACTCATATAATTCTCAATTTTAAGTTTACCGGATGTTGAACCCCATGTTAAATTGTCAGCTTCAGGTATCGAATCCTAATCTTGAACTTGCAGGTGTTGGAGTTTTTCATATAAATTGTAGGATTAAATATTAAGCTTCTTATATGATCTTGGGACAATCCCTACCTCGAACAACTTTAGAGATTTGAGTTACGCTCGATGTCCGGACATTTGTTATCCTAAAGCAAGCGGAATAAATGTATGCCCCGTCTTTAAGTTTGTCTCTCCAAGTTAGACACTTTGTCTCCACGACATTTTTCTTCTAATTTCTAGTTAATTTTTGTCCGGCACTTCGGCTTAAAGTCGATGTTGATTTTCCACAAAAATTGTATGTCAATCTCTTGAATTTACAGCAGAGTACATGGCCACGAATCACAATTATATTTCAAGAAGCGTGACGCAAATATTAATAGTTGATTGATGATTTCAACTCGGGACCTATAGACATTAGACAACACAACTATAATTTTATTGTTTATCCAAGGTTCAAGAAACTTACCCAACTAACTCTATAAGAGATCGAAATCGACATGTGTTTGTTAAATATAATTTTATCATTTAACATAGTAGTTATATGCATTCCTCACATAACAGTATAGTCCTAGTCTCCTAGACTATGAAGTTGCAAACAATTTGGCACATTTATAATCCAATCATGATAAACTTTACTCTTAAATATATAAAATAGTCTTCCCTCAATATATTTCATCTTAGAAAATTAGCTGCTAAAAGTATTTGATATGGATCGCCGAAAAGATCTACAAAGAGAGAGATGATATTAAGCAAAAAAGAAAGAAAATTAGAATCCAAAAATTGTATTATATCAATCTCCTGAATTTACAGCAGATCAGTAATAGACAAGAATAAATGAATTTCAATCTTCGAAATTTTGTATGTAAAAATCAATAGGGAAGAATGTTTTCGAAACAGTGAACGCCGTCCAATTCCGGTGCAAACCTCTGCCTCCTCCTTTGCTGCTGTGTACGCGACGGCGATTTTGAAGATGACGACAGCGGCGCCGCCTCTTCTGCCTTGTTCAGTCCACCGGTTGAGGAAGTAGACGGCGGAGAAGCGGCGATCTTGCGATCGGATACAATAGGGCCCACACCTTTTTGTTTCTGTGGCCAAGAGCGGGTCACCTTTTGGCCAAAAATTTCAGCGGAGAGAGCATCAAAAGGACTGAAAATTGACATCATCATCATTATTACGATAGTGGGTAACAAGTATGTTAATTAATTAATCCTTGTTTACGAAGAAACTAAAAGAAGCTGCGGAAGTAGGAGTATATATATTGGGGGAGTGGATTAAAGAAATTGGGAATTCCCTTCCCAGTTAAAATCGGAGAGATATGGAAGCGGAGAAACGAAATTTCCAATAATATTCTGGTGGGATTGGATAAGTATGATAATTGGAAAACTGTCTCCTATTAACGCGTGTTGTTTGGGTCTACTTCTCCGATTCAATTTATTTATCTGATTTTAATTTAAATATGTCATACATAAAAGAAATTAGAATTAAAGGAGTATTACTTCAATTAATAATAAAAAGGTATAAAAAAGAAATATTGATAGAACGTTGAACATGTCATGTTTATATTTGTGCATGAATAAGCTCGTGGGATGTTTATTTTCACTGCGAATTTGCTCTAGTAATATCATTTGGTTGGGAACAAGTTATTCCATGATTAATTATCTCGAGATTAGCTAAGATAAGTTATTCTATCATTTATATGGGAAAACTTATCCCTATCGCTGTGGTATAAATGGTGGGATAAGTTATTTCAAACTTGGCAACCAAACAAGATACCAAAATTTTATATCTGGATTATTTTTTTATCCAGGATTATTTATTTTTGTTCCTCACACCAAACGACCCTGGTAAGTTTAATTCGTGTAAATTGATTAGTATTATAGCCACATATATAATACTAGCATGTATATCATTAGAGCTTCACAGACTCGTTATCCTATCCTGAAAGTTTTCTTCTTTCCTTCATCCACAAAGCTGTAAGAATAGAAAAAAGAATGATTATCTAGTGAGAGTCATTTTGATTGTATAGTAATAAATTTTAAACATTTTTAACTTCTTACCAAATCAAATTATGACAAACAAAATGAAATTGATGGAGTACAAGTTATCCACTTAATACACTTTGCAGTTATATGCAATCTCACCTAACAATATACTAGACTATGAATTAGCAAGAAAATCAGCATATGATATGGAATAATACCAGTCGCAATAAACTTTCCGAGATAAAAATAAAATAGTCTTCCCTCAATTTCATCTAAATCATCTGTCGAAGTAGGCGGTATTTTTTTCTTCCCCCAGGTCGTCGAAGTGGTTCATTGTATTTGATTGGCAAAAAGAAATTACGAATTGAAGTTTTACAAATAAGCAAAAAAAGTGAATATCAGAATCCAAAAATTGTATATATATATTAATCTCCTGAATTTACATCAGAGTAACATGACAATAATCAATGACTAGACAAGAATAAATTAATTTAATTCAATCTCAGAATTTCAGTAAAAACAGGAATCAATAGGGAATGATAGTTTCGAAACAGTGGACTCCGTCGAATTCCAGTGCAAATCTCTGCCTCTTCTGCTGCTGTTTCCGTGAAGATGACGGCGGCGAGGCCTCTCCGGCCTTCTTCAGATCACCGGTTGAAGAAGTAGACGGCGGAGAAGCGACGGCTTGGCGATTTATTACAAGTGGCACCACCCCTTGTTGTTGTTTCGTCTCATGAGTAGTGGGTGCTTTAGAAAAATTCAACTTCTGCCCAAAAAGTTGAGCAGAGAGAGCATCAAAGGAACTGAAAATTGACATCATCATAGTTGTGCTTTTTGGCTTCTAAAACAAATACTTTAGGTTTATGTAAAGAAGTGTGTTGATCAACAAGTGCTTTCAGCTTGCATACGAAGAAAAGAAAGTGCAGGAGCAAGAGTATATATAGGGGGATTGGATTAAAAAATTGGGAATTCCTTTCCGAAATAAATTGGGAAAAAATCTAGAAAGTGGAAATAGGAAAAAGGAAATTTCGAATGCTGTTCTCCAATTCGTTGAATTGATTCACAAGTTTAGACTATTTACAAGTCTGGTGGGTCGGAACTTGGAATTAACGCGTGTCAATTGGGTCAATTATTTTTCGAAACGACATGATGTATATCTTCTGGATTTAACTGGATATTACCTAATACCTAGTTCCAATTATTTATTGATTTCTCCAATTTTAGTGGGTGTTTGAGAATTTTTTACTATTTTTCATAAAATTATTTTATTTTATTTATAAAATAATATTTTATCATAAAAATTTCAAATATAACTTGAGGTTGTATTTAAAAAAGTGAAAACACTTAGTTGGCGTTTGGCCATGAAAATCAAAAAAAAAATCACTTTATTTGTATTTTTTGGAGTTAGAATTGTGTTTGGCCATACATTTTTAAAAAGACTTTTTAGAATTTAATGTGTTTAAAATAACTATATAGTAAATAGTAAGATGAAAAAAAAGTGAAAATAACCTTTTAGGTGTTTTCACTTTTCCAAATACAACTTCAAGTTGTATTTGAAATTTTTGTGAAAGTTGTATTTGAAATTTTTGTGGCCAAACACCATTTTATGAATAAAGTGATGGTCAAAAGCCCACTTATTAAAAGGTTGTTTTTACTTTTTTCCATCTTACTGTTTCCTTTTTTAGTTATTTTAAACACATTAAATTCTAAAAGGTCTTTCTAAAAAGGTATGAACAAACACAACTCCAACTCCAACTCCAAGAATTTCAAATAAAATGATTTTTATTTTATTTTCATGGCCAAACGTCCACTTAATTTACATGATGATACTCTCCCTCTTTCATTTTACTTGCTCCTATATAAAAATAAATATTTTAATTTATATATTTTTTTATATTATCTTTAATATTAAATAATAAATTTATATATTTACCCCTTTTGAAGCATGTTAGTTGCTATTGTCCAACCAGTGTGTTATTGCGGATATGCTACTGGACCAACTCAATATTGGTGGGTCTTGACCTGAGAGCGCTGAATTTTAGTTTGAAAGTTGTATATGGGATTATCAATTATGGGGTCTTAGTCAAACTTCTATTTTAAAAAAAATAGCCATAATTGACGTAAAAGGAGGACTTGCCCTGTTTGTTGCCGAGAAATTCTTAAGTAGATTGAAGCAAGCTTCTCGTCAATACTATTTACTTTCTTAATTTTCTACATAGATGACATCTTACTGCTTTTGGTCAATAACATGGAAAAACAATATTAGACAATTTCTCTCTAAATTTTTTGAGACGAATAAAATATGGACGAGGCTTCTTGTGTCATTTCATCAAAATAGTTATCAAGATACAGACGTTTTAATCTTAATAAAAATAAATGCAGCCTTAGTATAGCTTTCATTGTGAAGGATAACAGATTCGATTTGAACCAGTGCATTATGTAAATCCTCATTGTAACATCGAACAATGATGAAACTTAAAATTGTATCATATCTTTTATATTTATTATTATTATGTACACATTAAATATCACTAATAATGTATGGACCGCAAATACAATTCCTTCAATTTTGTTATGAATGGATCGAGACTCGTATTAGTAAAGCAGTCCAATACCACATTAAGTGATTATGCATAAAATTTGAGTTGATAAACATGACACCTTTCGAGAGCAATAGGTTTATCCAAATATATTGTTAAGAAAAGTCTGCTTCCTCTCATCTCCTTCTATTCTATGTTACTGTTTTCCTTTTACCTTAGTTGATAGTACATTTTCATTGTAATAACTAGTTTGAGCTTTTAATCAAAGAAATTAGTTCCTGTTGTTGAGGATTTATGTTTTTACATCAAATTTAACTTATAAAATTAGTTGCAACAATCATCAGTCGAATTTCTTTTTCCCAAGTCGTCAAAGTGGTTTATTGTATTTGATCGCCGAAAAGAACAAAACAGAAATATGAAACAAAAAAGAGAAATTACGAAATGAACTTTTACAAATAAGCAAAAAGAATTGAATATATCAGAATCCAAAAATTGTATTATATCAAAATCTCCTGAATTTACATCAGAGTAACATGACCACATAATCATGACTTAGACAAGAATAAATGAATTTCAAATCAATCTCCGAGTTCTAGTAAAAACTAAAATCAATAGGGAACGATAGTTTCGAAACAGTGGACGCCGTCGAATTCCAGTGCAAATCTCTGCCTCTTCTGTTTCTGTTGCGGCGAAGATGACGGCGGCGATGCCTCTCCGGCACCGGTTGAAGAAGTAGACGGCGGAGTAGCGGCGGTCTTGCTATCTGATACAAGAGGCCCAACCCCTTGTTGTTTTGTCTCAGTAGTGGATGCCCTAGAAAGGGGCAACTTTTGGCCAAAAAGTTCAGCAGTGAGGGCATCAAAAGAACTGAAAATTGACATCATCATCGTTGGTGTATTATTGCTTCTAACAGGAAAATTGGTTTATGTAAAAAGTGTGTTGTGTTAAAACTTGTGTTGGTGTATTTCAGCAGAAGTAGGAGTATATATAGGGGGAGTTGATTAAAGAATTGGTAACCCCTTTTCCAAATTAAAAACGGAAAGATCTAGAAAGTGGAGTTAGGAGAAACGAAGTTTCGAATTCGTTGAATTGGTTGACCAGGCAGCTGGGTCAGCGAAGCAACGCGTGTCATGTATATCTTCTAGATTTAACAGGTAATTGCCATATTCCAGTTACTTATTGGGTGTAACAGGAAATTATAGGGTGAAACGTGTCATGTTTATTCTGGTTTGTGTATGAATGCGTGTTCGTTTACCCTTTTTTTGGAGCAATGCTAGTTGCTATTGCCAAGGCAGAGTGGATAAGCTTGGACCAATTCTATATTGGTGGGGCTAATGACATGATCAAAGCTGTTCAAGTTGTATATGGGATTATGGCCTATGGGGGTCTTGTGTAGTCAAACTTCAATATTGAAACAGCCATGATTGACTACTTAAAAGGAGGTTAGAGTCAGAATCTTGACGTTGATCTGTTTGTTAGCAAGTGGTGAATGAAGAATCTTCTTCGACCATGATTATTCAATATCTAAATTTAGATGTCGTTTGGTGGGGTGTATAAGAATAGTGCGGAACAGAGTCTACTAATAATATTGAAATTAGTTATCATTGAAAAATTATATCAAACAAGGAATTAGTAATACTAAAACTAATGCATGCGTTATTTTCTCTAATATCTTCCACCAAACCACCTCTTAATTAAAGCAAATGTATATGTTACTTACAAACCTGGATATAATGTAACGTGAGATAATTGGTAATACCCAAAGAGTGCATACAAGGCAAGCAGTCATGAAAGTGAACATACGAAAGTGATCTATTTAGATGAGTTAAGAGTAGAGATTAATTAGCTCTGATCCTATCATGTGTACCTAAGAATAGACCACAAAGTGAATCGTGTGAACTATTCTCTTCCCCGTGGTACATAACTCTCACCCGGAGCTATATACAACCAGTAAAACCCAGTAAATAAATAGGGATAAGTGTTCCTTTATTTATAATTGTAATGTAGAGCCACAGCTTGTGTGCACCTCGAATAATCAGGTGAGTACTTGCTAATTTGCTTCCTCTTGTTAGCACATCATGAGACGGGAAGAATCACCTTGCATTTTTGTCTTTATTGAGATTTCAATCCTAACCTTCCATAGTTTTCATGGCTAGGACATAAATTGTAGGCTTGTACCAAAGATTAGTAAATTGTCTTGCCTCAACATCCATATATATAAAGGATAGAGTATTATCTTAGGTATCATTGAAAACACCTAAAGCCAAATATATGGAGAGAAGGGTAAAAACAGGAATTAGAAAGAAAAAAAGATAAAAAGTAATTAAGTAAACATGATCAACTGTTTATGAAATCATAAAAACTCCTAATCAAACAAGCTCAATCCCAAATCCTCGTCACTGTCTTCCTTTATCTCCTCCTGCAAGCACACAATCAAAGAAACACGTCATGAAATAGATTAACAAAACATACAACCTAAGTTTATCAAATAAAATAAAATTGTGCATTAATAACATTATGACAATTTGTTATACCTTTTTCTCCTCTGCAGCGGGAGCAGCAGCAGCACCACCTCCTCCAGCAACCGGGGCAGCAGCAACGGCCATGGCTGGACCGCCACCTGCCCCAACATTCAAGATGAGATCTTCGATGCCCCTCTTCTCAAATAGCTTGGCGAAAAGACTCGGCCAATAGGACTCCACTGGAATATTGGCTGCCTTCAACACCGTAGCAATCTTCTCTGCCTGAAAATTCCATATATATATATATATATACATTTATGTATTCAAAATATTAGTCGTATGCATGAAAAGGAATGGTTGTTTGAGTTAATTAATTAGGGGGTGATGAAAGATGATTTACAGTAATGGGAATGCCATCATCGAAGAGAAGCAAAGCAGCGTATGTACAACCAAGTTCACCAACTGACATTTTTGCACGATTGATAATATAAAGTTGTTGTAAAGAATAAGAAAGATATAGCAAAAATCAATTTGATATAGAAAAGACGTTACTATTTAGAGGACTGTAAATTACGAGTTACGGAATATTAGGGTGAGATCAAGCCTCAAGGCGGACGTTACGGATTTCTGGTGCTACAGGTCTAACTGCTTTGCACACGAATAGCACATTTTATTATAATATCTTCAGTTGGTATTTATTTTGCTATTCCCAAATCCCAACTGGTTTGAAATTTCATGTGCTCACTTCAGATCAAGCAAATGCGCTCTAACTGTTTTGCACATGTTAGCTACTTCCTCATCAAATCCAAATCGACTTCTACTCGCTTGGAGAAATTCAAGTTCCATTGCCTATTATAGCTGATTACGCTTTCTAAAATTTGAAACAAAGCTACGTGTGATATTCTGAGTTCGTCAAAAGTTGTGAGCTTGAATCATAAAATCGAACATGCAAGGCTTAATAACTGTTCTCTCTTTCCATTACTCAGGGTTCTGGCATCCTTGAACAGTTAAGTGGGGACGACTGGTTTGTGGGATGAAAAAGACTTGATCAAGGTGCTTATAGGAATATTCATTGAACCTTACTGTACTAACTCGCTATCACTTAACCCCAACACATGCACTTTCCCCAACAAAATTTCAGAGGTAGTTAGAGGTGACCAACAGAATTTTATGGCGAAATATTTTGATGGGGAATATCAGAAGCTTCAACAAATACCAACTGTGAAAAGAGACTATCTGATACAACATCACATAGACAACAAATGACATTAACGGACTAAACAAGCCAATGTTTAATAGTCGGAACTGAATTAAGCAGAAAAAACACTTCGGAAAAGTCTACATGTTTGATTGACCAGTGACTACTGAAAGCCGAGAGAACAGGATACTGCAGCTCTCAGATAAAAGGTTCCGGCGCCCTAGTCCATAGCAGACTCCTAATACAACCAAACTAAAGCATAAAGCTCAAGATTCTCCTTTCAAGAGGAGAACACCACTAAACAAATCTTGCATCAGCATCAGCATCAGCATCAGCCACTGTTTGATCGTGCCTGAAATAAGATCATAATATGCAAACATTAGAAAGGTCTACGGGCAAGGCAAGGACAATATGAAGCATCCAAAATTCTGGTCAGGACCATTTGCAACAAGACAAAAAAAAAAGTGATCTCCCACATGCACATCAAACATTAATTAAATACAAAAACATAGTCTAACCTGCCGCGGTGATGCCGATCTGGACTTTGACGGTGACCTAGACCTAGACCTTGACATTGATCTGGACAATGACCTGGACCTGAACACAAATGATGAGCTCAAGTGTTAAAAAGCCTTAAAAAGCTAAAATTGAACTAGAAACAAAAGGACATATTAGTACCTATGAAAAAGTAATAATGCAATGTCATATACCTGGTTGACTTAACAGGAGATGCAGATCTAGACTTCGGCGGTGGTGATCTCGAAACTGAACGGGCAGGAGATCTGTATAAACTGCCAGTAAGACATCAAGAGAAAAAAGAATGTACATAAACAAGCTCATTTACTATCTGCAACTCGATATACCTCCTACTCTTCCTTGGAGTTCTGCTTCTGCTTCTGCTCCTGCTCCTACTCCTACTACGACTTCTTGAAGGACTGCCCTTGTATTCTCTTACCTATATGAAGGAACAAAAAATTGAAGCGGGCATCAGCATAGATATACATTGTAAAAACAAATCCCTACCACGTTCACTGGATAATTGTATCGTAAAAATCCTAGATACCCAATACTCCCTCCGTTTCAATTTGCTTGCCTTAATTTGACTTGGCATGAAGTTTAAGAAAGCAAAGAAGACTTTTGAACCTTATGGTCTTATAAAATATAGGTATGTATAATGTACCAATAAGCCCTTTAATCTTGTGGTCTTAAACATGCCACATGGGATGTTGAAACTAAAGAGTCACCAAATTAGGAAAGGGGTATTCTTTTTTAAACTGGCTAAAAGGGAAAAAAAGGATGGACAAATGAAACAAAGGGAGTATTAAAACCACCCATCAAATTAGGAAATCACCACCATACCCCTTGAATATGCTGAAAGATTAAGCATTGACTTAGAAATAAGGTGATCCCAAGAGTTCGGGTTGGAGGAAAACTAAAAAAATGTAGCATAAAGAAAAACAAGGATAAACAAAAATACCCGGATATAGGTTCTTGTCCAAGGATTCCTGAACTCAGTATCGTCAAGTTTTCTTATCTGAATAAAAAGAAAACATGTTAACCACAAGTCTGGTCCTTTTACAAAGGGACACAATAAAATAAGAAATAACCACTATCGAGGGAGTTACAGATTTAAACATTCATGAGTACTGAAACTAGCAAAACACACGAATTACTTGCAGAGGAAATTATTAAAAACCGGCGGCATATAACCATCCTTCCAAAGGTTAATGAACCAAAGAACTTAAAAGTTCGGGAAATTCAACCTCGCGAGTAGGGGTCGGACTCCTCAATAATAAAGAGTAGATAGCAGTACCGAGACAAGTGTTTAAAACCAATTAGATAATGAGGCAGAGAAGAAACTTACAGCATATTTCATGTCTTCATAATTTGTGTAGTCCACCAAGCCAAAGGTTCCTGATATGGACAAGAAAATTTAGAACTACAGACATAAAAAAAGTTAGCACAAGAGAGAACACAAATGTCACCTAAAAACAATTTCCTGAATATTCTACTCTTACAAAAATAAAAATATAACATTTGCATTTTATTCTTGCACTCCAGTTTTTCTCAAAGGTTTTGCCCGAGGTGAAGGCCAAAGATGAGTGAATTGAAGCATGGCTCTACCTCGCTGTCACAGCGCTTAGCTACAAGCGCCGAGGTGCTAAGCTATACGCCTCATTGCCCATGCACCGTCTTAAAGAGGGAAAAACTAATATTGTTGGCAAAGTGATATATTAATCATAAAGGGAACAGTTTATGAATGAATGACATAGGAATTAAAAATTGTAAATTTAACATCAACAAAAATACACACTAAATCTGAAAAACTTAGAGCTGATATGCATTTGAATTTAGAAATTTAATATGGTCTTCAAACTTGAATGGTGAGATTTTTACTGTGTACTTAATTGACATTTTCCAATTCTTTTATTCGCACAATCAATTCAGGTTTCTCTGTAGCATTTATTTCCTCACATTGCATGTGTAATTATTTTGTCTTTCTTCCTTCCTTAATAAAAAAAACCCTGCTTTAGTTGCACTTAAATTCTTGGCAAATTTTCCGATCTTAATTGCCTTTGAGATCAGAGTCGCATTCATGCAGTTTTTTCACCACGATTCTAGTATTCATGAGCATTGTTTAAAATTCACAAGTAACGGGATCAGGTTAGATATGTCTTGGAGCATGTAAGACTTGGTTTTCTTTTAACCCTCACCCCTCCCTAGGAGCTCCCACCTTTTTGCTCCTTTGGTGACTCGAACCCACAACCTTAATGTTGGAGGTGGAGGGTGCTTACCACCATCCTGTTGGATATGTGTACTCATACCTTCACTGTCACGAGAAACTTCAGCAAAGCACACATCCCCAGCTTTCCGCATATGATCCTGACACATTTTCCAGCAGGTTTACTGCAATTGCTATAGATACAAACTAATATAAGGAAATATCTTGGCCATTTCACTTACCTTCAAATCTTGCCAAGAAGCGGAAGATGGAAGGCCTCGAATAATAACTGCATACACATGACAATAAAAAGTCAAGAGACATCTATATGGATCAGGGATAATTACATCTACAGCAATCAAGACAGGAAACTTCACAAGACATTCAAATAAGTTATAGTGGAACCTCGGTAATCAGAATGCCGAGAAATGCCATGACGCCCTCCACCACCACCACCACCACCACCGCTGCCATAGCTGCCTCGGCGATCACTTGAAGATGATGGCCCTCTTCCTCCATGAGCAAGCTCTACCTATATCATGCATCTAAAAAGTCAACCACGCAGAAACTCATATTTCCTACATAGATCTGTGCATCTCTGAATATGAGAGAATAAGTAAGAAATTGTTCTTACTCTCAGCCTACAGCCATCAAAATTGTAGCCATCTCTACCCCTGATGGCATCTTCTGCATCTCGAGAACTTTCAAACTAAAGAATTCAGAGAAGGGAAATGACAGATAATCAGCAAACAAAAGAAGCAATTGACAACCAGAAAAAAAAGGAGTAACTGACAGCAGAAGGTCAAACTTCATACTACAGAAAACTCTATATATGTAAATATGCTAAATAAACATACCTCTACAAAACAATAGCAAGGAGGACGGGGTGGAATCTTCAACTCAATGTCCAATATACGACCATACTGCAAAACAGGAGAGAATTCAAAAACAGCAAGTGCTTTTTAACTTTAGGATACAGTGTTTCTTTTATAAGGAAGATTAGGATACAGTTTGCAAGAACATTTGCTAAACCAGCTCTATATTCCAAGACGAGACAACTGTTTAATTTCTATAGGTAAACAGTATGCTGGTGGTACTGAGCACTACTGCCTATAGCCGATAGAAGCAAGTAGGGAAGAAAGCACTGAGCCTAAAACAGGAAAAATAAAAAAGGAGGCAAGGAGGACGCAGTGCAGGATACCAAAGAAGAAGCCTCCCTCACCATACACATTGTTTTCAACCATAACTTAGTAGTGATATACTGCTACAGATTCTCTTACGAGACTACACTTGGGACTTTCTTGTTCCAAAAGTTTGCAAATAAGAGGCAAATCAAAAAATCTATCGAGGTATACAGATGACATCGTAATGAAATTCAGAGTACGAGCATATCTAGGAATGCATTCATCTGCACTATAATCTCAAGCAAGGCCATTGTTTTTTGTTCTTTACAAGTATAACTTATGCATCAAAGGTTGATTCCAGAGCCCTATTAGTTAAGTACAATTGACGACTAAATTCTCCACAAGAAAATAAGCCTTTGCAGCTAAGAGTGTCTAAATAAGTGAAAGCGACAGACCTTGTAGAATAGATCTTCAACTTCCACTTCCTTTATATCTGCTGGAAGGTTGCCAACGTAGATTGAGCGTGAAAAACGGCCACTCATTCTCAGAAATGAAGGGAAAGTTCACAGCAACACTGCACGTAGATGTAACTTATAAACAATTTTCGAGATTCCACTTATCACTGATGAGAAGTAATTAAAACAATTTAAATGGATAAATTTCTATCATTCTGTATTTGACTGACAATAACAGATTCAAGCAGAAAATTATGAAGCGAACCAAGAGAGCAATCCTTCAATTGAGCTGTACTCCACAAGCTCCATTGCTCAAATGCTCCATGATGCTCCAAAATAATAGATTCAAACAGAAAAATTATGAAACCAAGAGAGCAATCCCAAGTTAAGCTATGCTCCACAAGCTCCATTGCTCATATGCTCCAAGATGCTCCAAAGCAAAAATTATTTGAATTAATATTTGATCTCCTCATCCACTCAATAATTTTTGCAGATGATAGCTCTTCTTTGAGTGAGGAAGAACCTCCAACTATACATAAAACCCACATACTCCACCCTGACTTGTCCCACTCCCCAAATACATCCCTATGTATGATTCCAAAGCTCATTTTTGTTCCAAGCGCTTGAAATCTATCATAAAGAAAGCATTTATGTCATAAGATGAGGTGAGATCGCGATATACTTATGCATTTTACCTTTTCTTAATGTATTTTTAAGAGCACTGAGAAATCATCCTACAAGGCATGCAATATATACCTTTCCCATTTAAGTTAACATAAACCAGTTTAGTGTGACTGATATCATTTCCCTGAACCCTAAGATAAGATTTCTAAGTCACCAATGGTCAGTAAATCATTGCTTGAACTGTGGAGACTGCAAAGATGAGAATCGGATATGATGCAAAATATTTTCAGTAAAGAGGGATTTACTTTGGGAAATCATTGTTTAAATTGTTTTTAAATATTTGATTGGATTAAAAATAGGATTATATGGCAATCATCAGATGCGAAACTAGGATTTTGAGTTTATGGGTTCTGAATTTTAGAAAAGGCAGCTTATAGGGTTCTAGATAAATTATTATTATTTTTGAGGATGAAGAGAATGGGTTCTAGATAAATTATTTATACATATTAAGTAAAAATTTTAATGTAAAATACAGGATTTGGGCCAAAGCTGCCGAACCCGTAAACTGTAATGTGGCTCCACCCTGGCAATCATAAAAGATGAAGGATGGTGTTCGGGTGAAATCTTTGAATATTAAAGTTGATAACGACCTTTTTGTGTTGGCTGAAGCAAGTGATATGGAGTGAGATTCTGAGATTCGGAATACTCGTAACCGAAAATGACTTGAGTTGTTTTCACCCTTTTGGTGGTGAATTTCAAGCATTCAAGGTAACCAACATTGGAGAATGATTTCAATGAGGAAAACATTATTCAATTTCTACCATACCAAGCACACCCGTCAAGTATTTTCATATTACACAAGCAGAATTTCAGCTTTCAATTCCAATTATTCCTGCCGAGCAAGTCCAATATGATGGTTACAGCTCTCCGAAGGGAAAAAATGCTATTTGAAGTTAGAACTTCCCTAACGAAAAAAACTCACACACTGTTGTTATGTAACACAAGAAATATGCTTTTCTGCACCCAAGGTTGTGACCTAGTGGCCAATGAAGTGGGTGTAGGGATGGCAATGGGGCGGGTGCGGGGCAAACCCACATAATCCCGCATAGACTGCACCACGCCCCGCCCCGCATAGCATAATTTTGTGTTTCGCTCCGCTCCGCCCCGCATAATTTAACTTTTTCTAATTAAAAAAAACGTACCTGTTTGCAATTGAGAGGCTTACCGTATACACCCAACTAGAAAATAGCCTAACAAAAGACTCCATTTATATTTTAGCAAAAAGATGATATATGAATTTTCAACAAGTTAATATTGATTATTGATCAACATTTATCTGGACTAGATTTGCACACTGATAACCATCCACCAGCATAGTAGATCAGCTAGCCATTCCAATGCATTTATATTTTCATGAAAATGACAACACCAAAAGACTCCAACTTTTGCACAAACTACACCTTCAGAAAAGAGCTGATGCAGTAACTACAAAACCAAAAGACTCCCCATGCCCATATTTAAACAGAACATCCAAGATTGAAATCCCTGCCCCGCAAGATATTAAGGAAAATTATTTTGTACCCGCACCACCCCCCGCCCCCCGCCCCATTGCCATCCCTAAGTGGGTGAAAACCATGAGGTCTCAGGTTCAAATACCAGCGGGGACAAACACACTAGGTGATTTCTTCCCGTCTATCCTAGACTTGGTGAATAGAGTTACCAGGTAGCAACACCTGTTGCTAGAGGGAGGTGACAGGTATCCCGTGGAATTAGTCGAGGTGCACACAAGCTGGCCAGGACACCACGGTTATCAAGAAAACAAAGTTGGCAAAAGCCGATGAACAATGAGAAATAACACTCAGACCAAAACAAACCCTGCGATAAATAAATGAACCAATTCTGCCCAAACAGGAAACGATCAATTCGAAACACAAAGCATCCAGAAAACACAGAAATAGCTGAATTCGGTAAGATTTTTACAGATTCGTAACTAGGGTTTCTTCCCCCTCGAACCTTTTCAGGGAAAGGTAAATTGACAAATGTACCCCAAACGTAGAACAGGGCCATGAAGAAGAATCAATAGATATTACCTGGAATTTGAATTAGGGTTCGGCGGAATTCCGATGAAATTGGCTATCAGTTTCTTCTCGGGTTCTCTCTCCTGCTGCTGTGTTGCTCTCTTCTTCTAGAGGGTTGCTAATTTTAGGGCTTTTTTTTGGTTATGAAGCGAACGGTGGAGGACTTTATTCCACCTCGAACTTTTACTTTAGTTTATTTTAACCCCTCGGGTTTGTTTTATTTACACATGTTCCCTTTATACTTTCACAGAAGCAAATTATTTGTATTAAACGCAATCTCACTTTTATGACATGGTTAAGAGCCTGTTTGGATAGACTTATTTTAAGCTGCTTTTTTTAAGTTGAAAATCCCAGCTTTTAGCTTTAGTTTTCTTTTGCTATTTTGGCTTAAAATTAAGTGTCCATAAGCACTTTTTACTTTACTCAAACACTATAAAACAGCTTAAAAGCTATTTTTACTTAAAAAACACTTAAAATAAGCCAATCTAAACAGGCTCTAAGTCATAAATACTTTAATAAAACTAAATTATTTGATATGATGTGAAAATTAAGAATCAGGAATAGCAAGGAAACTGCCAACAGGTTACTAATGTTGAACTAAGTTGTTACAGGTTGTTTGATAGTGGGATGGTGGTTGGATAAGGATAATAATTTTCAGATAAAATAAAAAGTTATTCTATTTAGAAAATTAGACAAAATGTTCATTGACTTACTCAAGAAATTCAAATTATCAATTATTATCAAAACTAATCATTCGATCCTTAGAATTGTAGGCGAAGATCCCCAAATTAAAGTGTTGCTTCTTCTTTCTTCTCTTCCTTTAGGCATTTTGTTGCTTCTTCTTCCTTCCTTTTTGATGCTTTCAGCCATTAAAGTCTTCTTTTTCCTTCTTTTTCTTTTTCGTTGTTTTTGGTCATTAAAGCTTTTTTAAAATTCGATCTTAAAATTCAACGTGTCGCAAATGTGAATTGTTTCGAGTGACTAACATAATAAATGACTCAACACATTGAGATGAACTCATATCTAAAATTATGGACTGTTTAGATGAGATTTGAGTTGATCGGGATTGAAAGTCTCCATATTCAGCCATTAAAACTTCTTCAAAACTCTATTTTAAAATTCGACGTGTTCGCAAATGTGAATCATTTTGAGTGAATAGTATATCAAAAGACTCGAAACATTAAGAGGAGCTCGTATCTAAAATTTAGTCTAATGAATCGTTTTGAGTGAATAATATATCAAAAGACTCAAAATATTAAGAGGAGGTCGTATCTAAAATTTTGAGACTATTTGGAGGAGAATTGAATTGGTCGGGATTGAAAAAAATATGTATATACAAATATTATATAAACAATGTATATGAATGTATGTACATCTCGAATACATAGTTATACATCTCTCTCTCTCTCCCTCTCCCTCTCCCTCCCCCCCCCCCCCTCTCTCTCTCTCTCACACACACACACAAAAAAAAAAAAGTGTGTATAAATATTGTATAGACAGTGTATATGAATAATTATACACATTTATATAATTGTTATACACTATTTATATAATATAGATACATTACATATACATACAATTATTTTGTTGAAAAAGAATTTTGTTACCTGTACAGTTGCGTAAAAGTCCATTATTTAATCTAATTATTTGTATTAAGATGATAGAATTAGTTATCTCATATAAAAGATGAAATAGTTAATCCTACGAAATATTTCAACTCATAAAAAATTGGCCTTTTTACATAGATAATGTAATATGGAAGCTTTATTGTGGATTATAGTATAGTTTTTACTCTTACAAATTATAGCCTTACTTTTCTTACCAAAAATAGCAGAATCAGCTAAATACATATATAATACATTTCAAACACAATTTTAATATAATTTAAATAGTATTTAAATATTTAAAATTCACGTATAATACATTTTTAACATCATTAATAAGTGAAAAAAAAATAACAATTGTAATACATTTTGAATTCAATATATTATACATATTATAGGCATGTTTTAGTGCACGCGGTGAATATATAATTAAATCATTTTTAATACAAATATATTATAAGTATTATATGTGAATTTCAAATATTTTCGTACTACTTAAATTAATTTACGTTGTTAGAAATGTATTATATTTGTTCTGAAATAACAACTATCATATTCATAATAATGTATAATATTGAATGTGAATTGTATTACAACTAGTATTTATATTTAATACAATTTTAATACACATTTAATACAACTTTTAAAAGCTTCTCTTCTTCCTAATCACCACCACTAGACCCCCATTTCATCCCCTTCGTCCAAACAGTTGCCTTCTCCGGCAAAACTCATAAACCGCCTGCCTCCGATGAACAACTTTTACACTCCAGTGAATTTTAACGAACAATAACATAACCATGGCAAAATAAAGTAATAACATACTCAGTGTATTCTCACAAAGTGGGATCTGAGGAGGATAGAATATATGCAGACCATATCTTTACCTCAAATATAAAATAAAGAGGCAGTTTCCGATAGACCCCGACTCAAGACAAAAAAATGACCAGAAATACAAGTGAAAAATCAAAGTGAAGAGAAGTAACCCATTCTTTCAAAGCAAAAAAAAAAGAACAATCTTTATACTTATCTAACATACTTACAGATACTAAAACCAGTATATCAAGAAAGGGGAAATTTCTTCAGAGAGATTAAAGATAAAAAATCTTGGAACCCAAGTCAGCAAATCAAGGAGTTAACGATGAAAATACTAAAGAATCACAAAGGGATAAAGAAAAAAAGTGACATTTATTAGTTGAACAACTCAAGGTAGCCAAAGAAGATCTATCAAACAAAAATAAAATTAACGAGTGATGTAAAGGAGAAACAAAGAGAAGAAATATTTGTGTTATCACCAGCGTTTTATCGGAGAAGCTTTATCCGGCCAGATCTGAAATTTTGAAGTCGTTGATGATTGTTTTCGCCGAAGCTTATGGTTGACAGGTTGTGACTAGGCGTTGTTGGGTGGCGTGAAAAGAAAGGGAAATGGAGGGAGGGTGGTGGTGGCTGGGTTGTAGAAAACGTGGTGGGTTAAGATTCCGTCGAAGCTACGTTTTCATCGGAGTAGATGAGGAGATGGGTAAAGACGGTGGTTTGGGAGTTGTTGGTCGGAGCTCCAGCGAATTTGTGGAGAAGAAGAAGAAATATTGCTTAAAATATACTTTATATAACTAATCAACTATTAAATGTAATAATAAGTTATAGATGGTAATAAATTTAAAGCACCCTTCAAAAGTGTAATAAAGCTTCAATAAGACATTATCTATATAAAATTCCCTAAAATATTCTTGTTTATCTTAGGTTAAACTACCTAAAGAGACATACCTCCTTACCATATTTACTAACTCTCCCACTATTTTATTTTAATTACTTAATATACCACATGTTAATAAATAAAAAACACTCGGATACATCGCCTCAGGTCGTGATACATCGCCTCACCTCGTGATACATCACCTCACCTCGTAATACATCGCCTCACCTCGGATACATCCCACCCAATGTATCAAAGGTAAAATCAAAGAATGCCAATGTATCAGAGTGGTTTTGGGATGTATCCAATGGGATTCCGATGTATCCGAGTAGTTTGAGGATGTATCCCGAGGTGAGATGATGTATCCCAAAGTGAGAGATGTATACGAGCAAAAATGAGGTGGGAAAAAGAATAACTAGCTCCCAAAGATGTGTGTTTTATGTAAGTTACCCCTTTATCTTATCTCGTTGCCTAAACGACTCCTAAGATATGTTCCGTCAGCATTACTGGCCCATTTGGCACTTAGACATAAAGAAGATACGCAATACAAGCCCAGTAAACTTCCATTCGTGTCCCTGGTCCACCAAATGATCCTACTTGTTTGGGCCTTCCCTTTTGTGGCAAAAATCGTGATTTTCTCAAATTTGGTTGTTCCTATATTTGATAAATATGAAAAAAAACACATATATATTTAGTAACTAGTAAGGGATAACCCGTGGTGTGCACGGGCCCAATATACTATTTTAAATATTGAATTATAATTTTTTAAATTATTTTTAAGTGTATTATTCTTAAAAAAAAAATTTAGTCTTATTTAAATTATATTTCATGTTTAAATCATATTTTATGTTTTTTCAAAAAATACCTTTAAAAATTCTAGTATTTATTATAAAATTATGATCAAACACAATTTTAATTTTAAAATTTCAAATAAAGTGATTTTTTTTTAAAAATTTTCATGGCCAAAAGTGCACATTATTCTCCATAATTAGTTTTTTGAAACTTTCATATAGCTAAGCACAATTTTAATTTTTAAAATTTCAAATAAAATATTTTTTTGTCATGGGCAAAAACACACATTATTCTCCATAATTATTTTTTTGAAATTTTCAAAAAAAATGAATTGTTCAAAATGAACCCTTTAATATCCCTATGAACCACATGGTAAGCAGATTATGCATATAGTATTGGGTACTATGAAAATTATGGTAAAATAGAATCAAAGAAACACCGACTAAAAAAATGAAATGCAGCATAAAAAATTAGAACAAAAATCGAAGATAGGTGGCAGCCATTTTCTGAAGCTAAGATCTACTAATTGCAGTTGTAAATATAACTTTACACGTGGTGCCTTATGGTTGCACTGTCAATAAACGAAGAGGGATACAAATGAAATATTACAGAAGAAGGCTGGTTGTTTGGTCAATTTCATAATAACATTGAATTTTCACTTGGCAAAGTACTAAACAGTTGAGAACAATTTCGAAAATAATTAATGCAATTCCCGTATTGCCCTTTATGGTCGGCATCCAGGACAATCAGAAGCTCGTGAACTCCCCCTTATACATAAGTACTAATACTAATACTCTAACATATGTTTTAGAGGGTGTTTGGACTAACTTTCTAAAATAAGCTGGTAAGCTAAAAGCTAAATGTCGTAATATTCAAGTTTTGACTTTTAGCTTATATTTATAAGTTTTTTATCTAAAAGTAAGTAGTGCTTAGAAATAATTTTTATTTTTGAAACATTACAAAAAGTAAAAATAAATAAATAATAATTTAAAAATAAAAAATATTTAAAATAAGTCAATCCAAACACCCTTTTAAATAGCTATCCAGTGTGATTTTCTTTATGTTAGAATTGCATGCGGGGTAGTATTTCGCAAATTCTGAACTTCCCTTCAAATTTATCTTATTCAAGACTTTTTCTGCTTAGTCCTTTCCTTTCCAGTTTTTTTTTTTCTTTTTAGGTAACAAAGTATCAAAGTGTCATCTGATCAAATAATCAGAGTAGAATTAAAAAGTCTTAACCTTTGAAATTGTGATTTATGTGTTTAATTATGGAAAAACTATGGGACATAGAATATTGAAGGGTTTAATTACGAGATATGGATTAACTTTTACATAATTACATTTTATAGATATAGTTTAAAACAAGTAGCTATTATTTTGGGCAACATATACATTTTGGGGGGGAAAGAAACGTATATTATCTAAAAATGAAAACAACATAAATCATGGGCATCTTTATTTACCATATATTCTCTCTTTAAACTTGCCAATAATAGCTCAAATCACCATTCACATATAATTGTATATGACACGCGTATATACAAATACAAAATAAAATAAAAAAATTTAAAACGTATATACAAAAAAAGTATAATTGAATGTGGGTTTGAGTTTTGTATAATTGAATCTTAGTTGAGTTTTGTATATGATATTATACCTATCACTATATACATTTGAAACGTATATGCTTAGTTAACATGAATCTCAATTTGATATATACAATTAAAATTTGTGCAATTGGAATGTTTTGTTTTTGGTTATACATTTGTATATGAGATTTATACTTTTGAGGTTTAAATGTATATGAGATTCATACTTTGAGATTCAAACTTTTGAGATTAAAATGTATATGAGATTTATACATATCAGTATATACATTTGAAATGTATATGCTTAGTTAACTTGAATCTCAAATACATATATACATTAGATGGTGAACACATGAGTATATGAAATTGCAAAGTATATGAATGGTTATTTGTATCTGAGATTTTTCAGTTGTATCAATCAATTATGAAGAGAGAATATTAATGAGAGTAAAAGATGCATGATTTATGGAGATTTTCATTTTAAAAAGATTTTTCTAACTGATTTTTAGGAATCATTTTTTATGGTATATACATATATAAGTGTTTATATACAAATCGAGGGCTGATTTTAGAACTTGAAATTAGCTACGCTTTGTAATTAAGAAACTTAAGCTATGAGCCCTGAATAATTTAGCATACTATAGCTATTTATGAAATTTTGCCTTTAATTATTCATAAAATAAGTGAAAAACAATACTAAATTTTAAATTCGATATATCAAATCAATTGTGTTAAAATTTTGTACTCGAACTTATAATATTCAAATTCTATATCTGCTCAAACACTTCAAAGTTCACCTTATCGCAATTCCTTTTAACGAATAGTTGACAAAGCCAAGTTGATAGCTTGACTTTTGAAGAGGAAAAAAGAAATAAAAGGAGTTGATAGCTAGACATTTCATCCAACCGTATGAAATTTGTCTAAGATAAAAACATTACATAATATGATGAAATGAAAAAGACCATTGTACCTTAATTATTATGATCTATTTTCTTATAGGAGTAAGAAAAGGTATTTTATTTTATCGTATATTACAAATTTATTGTCAAGAGTGAAGTATATTTCCACATAAAACCTTGCTATACAAAATAAATAACATTTTATATTGTTGGAGGTAGATGTGGTAATTGGGCGGGTTGGATCAAATTTGGGCAGGTCAAAATAGATCAAGCTCAAGATCCAACTCAATCCAAATTTACTTGAGTCAAAACGGGTTGAGTAACGGGTCATAACCCAACTCGTTTAATTTTGAGAAAACTACAGAGAATAGCAAACTTGGGCCCATAATTACGATCCATAACAATACTTTGAAAAAATTACCATCCACGGCAGAATAACAATATTTTGGTTGGCCCCATCCACCATTCCAAATACATTTAGAAGAGTATTAACTCCTTCCTATTATCACTCGCCACTTCCCTTTTTAATTCAATTGTCACACAATTAAAGAAAGAAACCATGATTTTAGATGAACACTTGGTAAGAAGAAAAATTATCTCTTTAGCAATTAGCATATGTACAATTTGATATAGAGCCTATGAAGTAATGTCATAATCCAGATTTCTCTCAACCATTTACAAGACCTGAGCAAACAAAGAAACTTCATATCTACAGCAATACAGCAATACAACATTTGAGTGGCTACGATTTGCACCATTAACCATCCTTTGATTTTTCCGCTTGGACTTGATTTGATACTCGACAGAAAGATATGGCATAAGTTTCTTGTAAAGGTCACAAGTTTATTGGTGGAATGTATCAGTCTATATTAGTTAGCAAACAATCTGGAATCGTTGAGTCTCATTGATTTCACTCATCTTCGTGGGATGGTTGGACACCTCCCTGATGGTAGAGAAGATCTTGATGAATCTCAATCTGGTGAAGAAGATCGTGATGAAGAAGGAGAGATATACATTTTTTATTTATTTTTTAAGTGTATTTTAAAATTTTCTATATGTATATAAATAATATAAATTGAGAATTTTGCAGAGAAATTCAACACAAATACATATGTTTGTGTTTTCCAACACGAGAATGTATTTCTCTTCTTAGACTTTGCAATCCTGCAAATGTATTTGTAATACATAATATACTCGAATACAAATACAAATGTATTTTTGACTGCTCTTGTATATATATCGACACACATTTGAAAACTCAAATGTATTTGTATGTGTTTGGCTGATCTGGTACATGTAATTAACATACAAACATATCAAATGTATTTGTATTCGAATACAATTACAAATGTATTTTTTGTTGGCTGTTCTGGCATATACGTATTAGTTGTATGCAAAGCGAATACAAATGATTTATATGTGTTTGGCTGGACTGATATATGTACTTAACATACAAACATATCAAAATGTACTTGTATTCGAATACAAATAGAAATGCATTTTTGTTGACTGTTCTGGCATATGTATTAGTTGTATGCAAGCGAATGCAAATATAAATGATTTATGTGTGTTTGGCTGATTAAATATATGTATTTACACAAATGAAAATACAAATTGACTGTCTTATACACCTTTATATATTGAACTTGAATTTTTGATCCATTGTATATCATTTTTTTATAGGTTATAATCATTAAAGATCCTTAAAGATCTTTTCCTTTTAAAGATTCTTGATATAAGGAAGGATTATGATCATTAAAGATTCTTGATATAAGGAAGAAATTATAATCATTAAAGATGCTTAATATAAGGAAGGAATTATAATCATTAAAGATCATTTCCTTTTTAAACGGTAATAGTCAGTTAAAATCACTCTTCCACATCAATTTGTATTTGTATTTGATTAATAAAATACAGACGTTAAATATAAATAAAATAGCAATATTTTAGCTTATTAGTTGCTATCTCCCGTAATTAGTCAACGTCTGTTATCTCCTCCTTAATTATGGGCTCAAGTTTGCTATTTCTGAAAATTTCTCTTTAATTTTTACTATATTTTAATTGTTTTAATTGTTCTTTTATAAATTTCTAGTACCTAATAAAATTATATTATTTTTCTTTATTATGACTATATATAACATATAAAATTTTAAAAAAAATTCTAAAAATATTTTGACAAAATTTTTAATGAGCCAATTTGAATTACATATCCACCTAATTATTAATTGTTTGAAATAGGTTGGGTTGAAATGAATTGAGCTAATAATTGGGTGAATCAATAACCAACCCAAACTTAAATGAGTTGAAAGAATTAGATGAGTTGAGTTTAATTTTACCACCCTGATTGGAGGCATAAAAGACGTTGACAAGTAGTTTCCTGTTTATACTTGTTGGTGATGTTGACTTGGAAAAAAAAAGAGGAGTACTCAATACACTAAATATTACTACTATTTTATATATACATGGATTACTTAATTTAAAGACATTTTTGTCTTTAGATGCTTTTATAACTAACTATTATTTTATCCAGAATTTTATATTTGGGCTTATTCTGTCCAAATATTCCTTCTACTGATCAAATGACCCCCAAGAATCACCAAAAGGTTTGATGTCGATCTCTTCACTTCTAACTAAAGGTATTGTGTATGTTCGAGCCCTGAAATTTTAAAAATCCTTCAAATAGGGAGCTTTTTCCTTTTTAATGAGCTGTTAAAATTATTCGGATAAAAAATTTCACGTATTGTAGATCGGAGGATGAATAAAAACGAAGAACCTAAGATATGAAGTGTTGCCATATTTATGCATGTTTTCACTTTTTATTTGTGTTTGGTGCAACGTTTTAATGATTTCCCTCTCTTGCTGTCTAATCTCCAGAAAATAAAGCCATTTTTGGCTCGATAAATTATTATGAACATTAACAAAGTACAAACCATCACTAAGAAAATAAATTCAAATTAGCTACTAACTTCATCTCTAATTCATCACTAAATTGCTTTTAGCTAACTGAATTTTCTGATAATTCACCACTAAATAAGTTTAGCGACGAATTTCATTATTTAGCTATAAAATTTATCCATCGCTAATTTCTATTTTTTTAGCAGTGCATCAGAATGGTGTTACAATTATTTATTACTTTCTCCATTCATTCTTTACTTGTCTATAGTGGACTTTATACTCTTATTAAAAAATAATAAATGAAGTGTATATTTTATCATGATACTCATATTAATAGGATATAGCTACAATGGATTTAGGAAATGCTTTAGAAATGAGTAATTAATGTTAAGGGTAAAATAGAAAAGATAATTTTTTTTTGATATGTTAAAATAAATAAGTAAAAATAAAAATATAATTTCAATACAAGTAAAAATGAACGGAGAAAGTAATAATAGATAATTCACCAATTTCTACAAGAAATCACAGGGAAACCATAAGCCTAAAATTGTACAAGGGAAAGTATAAGGTTGGTGATGTAGCCTAAATTTTTTATTTATTTTTCTTCCTTTTTAATTGTCATGATAATATTTTTCACAATTTTTTTAAAAAAATTTAATTAAGAGTGTAATTTGATAAATATATCTTTATTAATTTTTTAATATTTATCTATTTACATGTCTCTTAATTCTAGAATAACCAATGCTAAGAGCAAAATTTTCTTAATTTTTCAAATTAGCATATACTTAGAATACACTACAAATAAAAAGGAAGTAGTATATAATTAGTATTGTCATGATATTAAATTAATGCTAGGATATATAACTAATTATTGTAGGGTTTGGTGGGTCCTTCCTAATAAAGAATATTGGTGCATGCAATAATCGTGCTTTAGTGCACGCCAAACTACAGACAAATTAATTAATAATTGGGATGAGAAAACAACTCTTGTGAGCTTATTCTGATTCTTTGCATCTTTTTTTCTATTTTGTTAAATAAATTAATCACCCAATTAATTTATAAGCTTTGCATAAAGTCCCACTTAACCTAACCAGCCTTTCTAAACCACCAACTTTCGTTTGGCTCTTTTCTAAAGCATCTTTGACTCTTTGTCTAATTTCCTCTTAATTACGCTACTTAATTTATCACACTAGTAGAGGAGTAGGGGCGGAATTATAATCAATGAAGGATGATTAATTAGACCTTTTATCGGAAAATTATTTTGTATTATATAAGTTAAATGAGATTATTTTAAATATAATTAAATCTTAAACACCTCAAATATTATTAGCAAAATTGATGATTATGTACAACTATCACCATCTTCACCGCTTGGCATGCAACAAGTGACTGAATTCGTTCCCCATTTAATTAACATTTTCTTAAGCACTATAATAAACAATCTGGTCAAGTAGTACAGAAGTAACTCTATTGTTATTTTATCAAGTTAACTTATGTATAGAAAAAAAGTGTATAATTTAATTTATAATATAGAGTGTTCGTTTCATTACTTCATATGAACTTATTTGTAATTATCTCGTAAGTTGATAATAGGAAAAAGGGATGATATTTGTCTTTTGCTGCTAGATATACAGGAGCACTCGTACCAGTACGGGTTCAATATATGTTATTTTTCTTTTCTAATTTATATGACACAAATAAAATTTAAAGAGTCAATCAAATTTTTTATAAGTTTTTAAAATATTTTAAGTTGTTAATTATTGTGATTTATAATACTTTCTACGTAATTTTCAAATGATATATGTTACTCTCTCTACTCCAATTTATGTGTCGTTGATAGAATTTAGAGAGTCAACTAAATCTTTTATATGTCTTTTAAATATTTTAAATTATTAATTATTGTGATTTATAGTACTTTTTTCATCATTTTCAAATAATATATGTTACTTCATCTGTCTTAATCTATGTGGCACTAATAGAATTTCAGAGTCAACCAAGTGTTTCTTTGTCTTTCAAATATTTTTAAATTGTTATATATTATGATTTATCTTTTTTTACGTAATTTTTAAATATCTAATAAATTAAAACGGAGAATTTAACAAAAATGACCAAAATGCCCCTAGCTGCTAAAGCAGGTACGTTGACCTCGTGCCTGCTTTAGCAGGTGAAAATTATTAATTATTGTGATTTATCTTTTTTACGCAATTCTCAAACATATAATAAATTTTAAAGATAACACAAAAAAATTAAAACGGAGAAATTAACGAAAATGACCAAAAGGCTCCTAGCTGATGAAGTAGGCACGAGGTAAAACTTCCTCTTATACGCAATTTTCAAATATAAAAAAAATAAAAAAAATAAATTAAAACGGAGAAAAATGATCAAAATGTCTGTAGCTGCTGAAGCAAGTACGTTGACCTTGTGCATGCTTCAACTGGTGAAACTCCCTCTTATAGTATAGTAATTGAAAGAATGTTTAATAGTATTCTTTGTTATATTATCAGTCGACTATATATGTCTCTACCGTCATAAAAATGAGTTAAATTTATCCTCCTCCTTTTAATTCCATCCATTTCAGTCACATAACATGTCAATTCACCATACCAATCCTTCTTTTTTACAGAGTCAAAGTCACCAACATCTATCATTACCATCCATATAAATCATTTACCTATTTTGATTTCTTTAAAAATAAAAATTAACAAAATCATAGCTAAAGACTAATTTAGCAGAAAAAATTGATGCGGTGAGTTAACATGTCATGTAACTAAATAAATGAGGTTAATGGAAGAATAGTAAATTTAAACCACTTTTATAATGTTAAAGACATATAATACATACCTCTTTTCCCCTTGATTCTAAGTATTTTTTGAGGCTATTACACTCTTTAAAATTTTAAATTCTAGTATTTTTAAGTCTATTACTTATTCCACAAAAAAAGAAAGGAAAAAAAAAAGGGGGGGGGGGGGGGCTTCAGCTACTTTATTCAGTGATCTGAAGCAGGACCAAACCAATTAACACGTGGAAGACCTGTGTAAGCATAAAGCAAGTACGTATTTAATTTGTTAACGCATACAATGGAGCCGTACTGCTTTCAAATTACTCACTGCTAATCAAAATAATACTCATCTTTTTCTGTGATTGTTTTAATTTAGACATACTATTTAAGAAATTTACTCACATATATAAAATAAAAAATATTTTATTAACTTATTATTAATAAATATTTTTTTAAAATGCATCTTTTTAATAATTTTTTTATTATATAAAATCTCTTTATATAAAAGAAGGATAAAATTTAAAAAATATTATTAATGTTTTCTTAATTATCTAAAATATTACTTAATATGAACAAAATAAAAATAAAAATCAATTACTTAGAAACGGAGAAAGTATCATTTGTTTCAATTTATTTATCTTAATTGGACTTGACATGGAGTTAAAAAAATAAAAATAATTTTTAAAATTTATAATTTCAAATTTAATATGTGTAATGTATTAATTCTTTAAATTTTATGATCTTGAATATATTACCTAGAATGTGAGTGTAAATTGTTACCATTAAATACAAACAAACTTTTTTCTTTTAAAAACAAAATAAAAAATAAATAAAACTAACAAATTGAAAGGGAGAAGGTCCTAGTCCTATCTATATCAATTTTGTGATGTGATTCCCACGCACGTGATTCATGCTTCAATTTGCAATGTCATTTCAAAATTTATTTGCACTAAATACTATGACAAATTGACAAAAATCTCGTTATATATATATATATATTTTTTATTTTTTTTTTATTTTTTTTTTCCTTCATGTGACACACTTTTCTTGTTAGTCCGTTACAAAAAAAATGTTATTTTTTTATAATTACAAAAAATTTAACTTTGAAATTCTCCTTTTACCCTTAATAAAATGATTTACAACCACAAAAATGTGTAAGGATTATTTTGAACCACAAGTTTTAAAAGTTTTCCTTTTTTTTTTAAACACCGTACCAAGTCAAAGAAATTTTTTTTTTACTGTCTTTTAAATAATATGTATTTATTAATTGATATACTCCCTCCATCCCACGAGCTAGTTTGATTCGGCATAGAGTTTAAGAAATAAAGAGAGACTTTTGAAACTTGTTGCTTAAAATAAATCATAGATGTTTGTGTGGTTGTAAATTATTTCATTAAGGATAAAATAAACATTTTAAAATTAAATTGTTATTAAAGGTAGAAATGTGACATTTCTTTTTGGACTGACTAAAAAGAAAAGTGAGTCATATAAATTTAAACAAAGGGAGTAATTAATAGTAATTTGTTTGTCAAATTTTCAAAAAGTTATTTTTTAAATACTTGTTTTAAAAATTAAAGTATTTGACAGAGCTTTAACAAAATATTTTTGAGTAATTATCATGTATTAGCAGTTACTCCATTACTTATTAGGTGAAAAATCGTTTACACCCCCGATCTTTACTTTAAAAATCAAATACCCTTTTTAACTTTGAATAATAATCATTCTTTCTCCTTTATTTTAATTGACTTTTTAAAATGTCTATTTTGCCCTTGTATTATCAACCTTTATATCTTTTTTTAATAAAACTTCTTTGTAATCACAATTTTTAATTTTTAAAATCTATATAATATATTTTCTATTAAAATATATATATATATATATATATATTATTTTTTAGATTAAAAAAGAAAAGTGAAAAATACTAATTGAGTATATAAGTTAATGATGTTCCATAATGAAATAAATGAGCAAAATAATAAAAAATTATTAACAATAATAAAAACTCTAATATCTAATTATACAAGTAAAAATAACAGGTAATTATAACTTTATAAATATATTTCAATGGATAAAGAGGTATATAAATAAAAAATTAAATGATTGAAGTTTATAAATTTTAAATTATAATTTAGAAAATATTTTATTATTGACAACCAAAACTCGTTTATCTATATAAACATTAGAGAATAACAGAGAGAGAATTAAAACATGCATCTATATACATAATTACATATGTACATACATGCTCGTTTGGCCATAAGAATTTTTCACTATTTTTTTAAAAAAACATTTCACTTTATTCAAAAAGTGTTGTTTGGCCATAAAAAATACAAATACAAGAAAAAGTGAAACACTCAAATATTTGTTTTCACTTTTTCACTTTTTAGTTATATTTAACATTTTGAATTCTTAAAAGTCTTTAAAAAAAGGTATGACCCAACACAACTCAAACTCAAACTCCAACAACTCCAACTCCAAAAATTTCAAATAAAGTAAGACTTTTTTGATTTTCATGGTCAAATGCCCACTTAATGCATATAATATAAAAATATCAATCATAAAAAATAACATTAGATTTTGTGATTAGCTTGTAAAAGGATTATTTTATTAATAATTTTAATGAATTTCACTCTAATGGTAAATACCTAGATTAAGAAAAATAAATATATATAATATAAAAAGATATTACATAAAATAAAAAATAAAAAATGTTAAGGATAAAATAAACATTACATAGGATAGAGGGGGAAGGATAATTATTGTTCAAAATTAAGAGATGTGTTTGATTTTTAAAGCAAAGTTAAGAGGTGTAAACGATTTTCACCCTTACTAGAAATATCAAGACGTTACAAGTTAAATTGCCGCGAATCAAACTTTAAATATATTGTAGTCACTGTTTTGTTGATTTTCATTAAGTAATTTCAGGGACATACAATGAAAATGATCTTCATTACTTCTTTTTATAAATAAAATACATAAAGAATACTGATAATTAAAGTAAAAAAACTGTATCTTGCTCTGGTATTTAACGTGCATTTAAAAAAAAACATTATTAATAATGTCACATTTCATAAGTAAACGTGTATTTATGTGCTAGAGATTGTTGCTGATATTGTAATTAATATTTATTAATTAAAAAAAATGTTATTTTATTAGGATTTCACGAGTTGCTTCAAATGAGCACACCAATTCATAAAACTAGATCAAATTTATAGAGTCACGTTTATTGTTTGTCTTATTCAATTAATTTAATCACATGTTTACGTAAAGGATTTCCTTTATCCTCGTTAATTTAACCTTGACCTTTTTCTTTCTTAAATTGATCAATATAATAAAATATTCACTCACTGATTTTTATTTGATCTTGTATTTTTATAGAAATATATTTATAAATATTTAATTGTGAATTAATTATTAAAATGCGCAATAAATTCGACGACGAGTTTGTAACTCATAAATCTTCATCATGGCTTCATACTCTACCACAATAATAACAACAGAGAATGGTCAAATATACCCCGTATTATTAGAAATGATTTAAATATATTTCTCGTTATATTTTAGGTTTAAATATGCTTTTTTCCTTATACTTTGGGTCCAAACTCCAAAAATACCCTTGTACTATTAGAAATAGTTTAAATATACCACTCGTTATATTTTCAATCCAAATATACTCCTCCCGATATACTTTGCGTTCAAATGTACCCCTCCCATTAAACTTTTATGCTGATTTACCCTTATTTTTGACAGTCATTCATCTAAACCATCTCAATTCCCTCCACTTTAGTTCTTTTCTTTTCTTGTAGTCTTGTATTTTATTTTCTTCTCTTTTTAATGATTCACTTCTCATGAATCCAAACTCTTTAAAGTCTTTGATCCAACTATTTCTGAATACTTTTTTGTTGACATTAATGATCTGTTTATCAAATATATGAATTTTATTTCTGCATTTATATATGGTAATCTTGCTTAGCTGATTATTTTAAGTATAAGTTTTAGCATTTATATTAGACCAAAAGATGATGGCAGAAAGAAAAGGATTTTCTTATAGATCGAAACTTCAAAAATTCTATGTAAAGAAGTTTATTCACTGTGAGGCCAAGGAAAGGTTTAGATGACAGGGGTATAAATTGTGAATATGTGTATTATTTTTGTATGAATCGAGGAAGTTGACCGAGATGGATTAAATAGGTGAGTTTGTAAGGTGAATCGCACAAATATTTACATTTGATGATGAGTTAATTTTATTTTGAAGCTCATCACGTGTTCGTTTGTAAAAAAAAGAGGGTAAATTACCTTTAGAGTTAAATTAGCATAAAAGTATAATGAGGGGTATATTTGAACCGAAAATATAATGGGAGGGGTATATTTGGATCCAAAATATATCTAGAGGGATATATTTGGATTGAAAGTACAACGAGAGGTATATTTAAACTATTTTTAATAGTGCAATGGTATATTTGGACCTAAAATATAACGAAGAGTATGTTTAAACTATTTCTAGTAATATAAGGATATATTTAACCCTTTTTCATAATAACAGTAATTTTATAAATGGAAATTTGAATGACTCCGTACTCTGTTTAGAACGTATTATGTACATGGTGTTTGAGACTTGAGAGTGTTCCTTTATTTGGAAAATTTATACACTTTCGAAAAAAAATCACAGTGAATTTGACAAAAAACAAGTTTTCTGCATAAGAATGAAACTTTTGATGTGGTTATTATTTTTCTTCCTTTCTTTTTCTTTTGCTTTAATCTTTTAATTTTTTTAAAATAAATATATTTCTTTACAAATTATCAAAAGATTCCTTCAAATATATCATTTATAGAAAATACGTAAATTACTAATAGTACATATTTTATCATTGAAATTGTAATTCACTTTAAAATGACGATGATAATTGATATGTCATGTATTCGTCATCAAACACATCTAATCCATAATTATGAACAGTGTGAATGAAACAAGTTTTTCTTTTTTATTATGATTAAGTTTATATGTTTTTATTCATTTTTAAATATATTTTAGAAAAATATTACTTTTAAAATTAATATTTTTAAAATTTAATTTTATAAAATATAATATTTTTTTGATTTGATTTATTACAGAATAGATTTAAAAAATATTTTAATACATATAAACATCTTTAGTTAAAAAGGCAAAATTGGTAAGTGTTCCTTATTTATCTTTGTTGTTATCTACTGAAGGAAAGTCCAAAAAAGAACAGAGCTATGGCAAACGGCGTAGAAGATCGTCTTTTCCCTCTCTCTATCCACTAGGGGTCGTTTGGTGCAAATCTTTCAGGAGGTAGAGTTCAAAATCTAAATGACGTGTGAAAATTAAAAAGTAATTGAAATAATACGTGAATCTGTTTTTGATAAAAATTACAATTAGCACACATTTTTAATGCGTTATACAAGAAAAGTTCACGTCCCCATTAACTCTTTGAGATCGTTTGTAATTGATGCTATAACATCTTTTAACTCTTTAAAATTGTTCTTGCATTAATATAAATATGTCGTTAGTTGTTAAATAAAACTTATTAGACAATAGTAACACACTACACTTGTATAATAAAAAATTGTGTATAATAATTAAAAAATAAATTCAGCTTGTTTTTAAGAAAAATAGTTTCTCTCTATATTAATTTAAATATTTTATATTATTTTAGAAAAATAACTATAATTATTTATTTTCTAAGAATTCTAAAAATATGCTATAAGACATAGCTTATGTTATGTCTCATTCATATTAAGTGTCTTACTTTTTAATATTAAATAACTATATACAGCAATAGTCAAATTTAAAGTTTTAAAATATCATTACTATTTGTTTTAGTAAAATATATTTTTAATTTATTTTTTTTCAAAAAAATTGTCAAGTCAACAAAGACCAAATAATATGAAACGAGGGCAGCCAACCCGAAGGAGTTGTTTGGACACAAAAACTATTCACTTTTTTCCCCACACATAACCAAACACAACCTACTAAAATACTCCATAGCCGATACTCGATACTCTACTATTTCTCCAATTTCCATTTCTCTCTCTCTCTCGCGTCATAATCTTTTTTCTGCAGACTCAGTAAAATAATACATCACTCCAAAGAAAAAGAAAAGTCTTACACAGTTTTTGCTCCCCCCAGCTCACGATCTTTGAGTTTGGGTTTTGTTTTTTTGATTAATGGATACCATTTAGACCATCAGGTACAATTATCCATTTCCATTTCTTCTTTTTTTCCTGTCAAAATTTCTATTGGCTCATATTGATATATATTGGGAATGACAGGACTGATCTTTTTTCTGTTTCGCTTTTTCGCAGAACCCGAATTTGGGAAAAAGGGTTAAAGAAGAAGGAGAAAAAGGAGCTGTTTTGGGTACTGTGATACATAGTTGTTGAAAGAACAATCATGGCCATGGATGAGAATGGCTCGTTGAATCGGACGGATGATAGTGTTGTAAAGAATGATTCCTCTGCCGTCGATCAGAACGGTGTGCCACGGTCAACGATACCCAATGATCAGAATGTTCAGATGATGACTGTTGATCATCAACAACAGCAGAAACCCCAGAAAACCAGTGTGCAGCATAAGCCTCGAATGGGTGTTTTTCAAGAAAGCATCAACGGGAATGGAGTGCTGGGTCAGCATAATTTTCAGCATCAGAAAATGAACGGTGTTGATTTGAGAAGAAATGGAGGTGGGGTTGATGAGGTTGATGGAGGGGAAGGGTTTAACAGGGAGATGAGTGATTTGGAGGAAATGCTTTCCAAATTGAACCCAATGGCTGAAGAATTTGTGCCTCCCTCACACTCCAGCAACCACGGAGTAGTGTCAATTCCTCCTGGTGGAGAACAATTTGGGTTTGATGCTTTCAATTTTGTAATGCAATCTGGACTCGGCGATGGAAATTTCAATAGAAGGGTATCTGTCACATCACTTTTTCTTTTTCCTAATTTTTCATGTTTTTTCATTTAGTAGCTACTGGAAGACAGTTCATTTGCAAATGTTAGGTTCTCTTCTTATGGGTTGCCTTTATGTATGTTAAATGGAATGCATAACTTTGGTAGGAAATTTCATAATTGGTGTCATGCAAGAACATATATTGAGGTCTAGAAAGGAGAACATTGATGTTTCTCTCTGTCCCCATTGTCTAAAAAAAGACAAATTTATTGTCTCTCACCTTTTGTAACCTTGTTTGTAATGGATCACTATCAAGAAGTCGTGGCTAACAATTCTGGTTGAAATGCATTAGCAGAAGAGAAATGGCTATGGTCTTGGTAGGAGACGGACGAATGTCCGGACGAGCATGGCCCAACGTGAAGAGGTTATAAGGAGGACAGTTTATGTGTCTGAAATTGATCATCAGGTACTAAAAAGAGGGATACTCAGGGCACCGGGTACTTGTTCATTATTTATTGATTATTTCACCTTAAACTTTTTTCTGGGACTTAATTCTTGTTTTGTGTAGGTGACTGAAGAGCAACTTGCTACACTCTTTCTTACTTGCGGGCAGGTGAATATGTTTCCCGTTCGGTCATGCTTCCGCATTCAATCATAATTTACAGCATTTTTTATTATGTTATGTTGCCATAATCTGTCTAACCTTAATCTGCTGAAGGTGGTTGACTGTCGCATATGTGGAGACCCCAATTCTGTACTCCGTTTCGCCTTTATTGAATTTACTGATGAAGGTATATTGAACCATAATCTTTGGTTTGATATTTTTCATTTTTGGTTAAAGTTCTTGTTGTCTAAGAGGGACATTGTCCCATGTATGGTCTGCAGAAGGTGCAAGGAACGCTTTGAGTCTTGCAGGAACTATGCTAGGGTTTTACCCTGTGAGAGTGCTTCCCTCTAAAACTGCGATTGCACCAGTTAATCCAACATTTCTTCCAAGGGTGAGAATTTGTGTATATTTTTGGGATTTTCTTTTTGCAAAATTGCTGTTGAGGGTGATGAATGGATACCTCTCTGTTGCTAATACTGAATTCTTTATCTTCCGTGTGGATATGTAGTCTGAAGATGAAAGGGAGATGTGTGCAAGAACTATATACTGTACAAACATTGATAAAAAGGTAATTTTGGGTTTGTAATCGCTGTTTCACATGGTTGAAGAGCATCTATGGAGATACTGCTTTATGACTTGTTCATTTGTATGAAATAGGTTACTCAAGCAGATGTCAAGCTCTTTTTTGAATACTTTTGTGGAGAGGTTTGTAGCTTCTCACCTAACTTGTCAGCAAGTGCTTGTCCTAGTTAAGGTCCTTACTCTATGCAGTTTTCTTCTCTAATGCAGGTTAAGCGCTTGAGGTTACTTGGTGACTATCATCATTCCACCCGTATAGGTTTTGTCGAGTTCGTTATGGTAACTTCCATGAGCTTTACTTGGTTTTGCTCTCTGATATATCATACTGTTCTGGACATTTGCTTCTTTCTACTCTTAAGAACTACTAGAACCTCCATTCAGAATGTGTGGTCTTTCACTATACATGTTTGTAGTTTAGCATTATTATGATGTTATTACTTATTTGAGTCTCTTTTACATTCTCATAGTAAAACCATCAGTTTTGTCCCGTTTTGGATTTCATGTGGATGAACTAAGTTCTTGGTAGTGATCTGGTTTGATCCCAACTGTAGCATACAGATTTTCTTTCGTTTTTGTGTGTTGTACGGCTTCTTTTAGCATACCAGATTATTATTCTCTGTTGATTTTTCTTTCTTTAGTTTTCCCCCTTTTCTTTAGCTACTAGATTTTTTTTTGAGTAAGGTAACATATTCCCGTATATAAGTATAATCATCAGCACAAAACCAAACTATGGGTGTTACATCAATAAGCTAAAATTGATTCCTTGTTCTTCTTACAGGGAATCTAAAACTTCTAAAATTGAATCAAGATCATCAATATTCTGATTTACACCAAAAACTAAAAAGGAGAATATAATTCATCTTGATCGTTTATATAGGACTACTTGTATCTTCAAAGAGTCTTGAATTCCTTTCCTTCCACATTGTCCACCAAATGGTTATTCGAACAATTTTTCATCTGTCTTTGTAAGTGGTAAAGTCCCCCCCGTTCCAGCTTGACAAGAGTTCCGAAGTTCTTCCCGGCATTCCCACCTAATACCCCTGAGGTTGATGAGCAAATCCCGTAGTTAGCTGGTCACTTTACAATGTAGAAACAGATGGTTGATGTCTCAACAACATCCTGCCCACACAAATAACATCTTGAGCAAAATTGGATTCCCCTCTTCCTTAGATTTTCCTGAGTAAGGACAGCTTCTCTAGCTACCTACCAAGTAAAGCAAGCCACTTTATATTGTACCTTTACCTTCTATATATGCTTCCAATGCCATAGACTGTTTTTGGATCCCACCTGGTTCAAATCTTTATATGTTGAGCTGACTGTATACATTCCACTGTATGCTTTTGCCAGCTAAGAATATCTTCCCCCTCTTGTAGTCCTTTGCATTGCTCCAGATTTAGAAAACATCAGATACCGCTTTTCTTTTTCTTTTTAATCCCTTCCTCAAAAAGTCCCAATCCACTCCTTCGTCCATGATAGAAATAAGAAACTAAGGAACTCTTTCTCCAATTCCAAATCCAGCTTCTCTCTCCCTATCTCATATTACCAGTCCGCCAGGACCGCAACCCACCATTGGAAGTTTCTACGGTGCCCCTCCACGCTCAAATCCTGGGTCCACCTATGATGATCTTTACTATAATTGAAATGTTGTGGTATGAGAAAGTTCCATCATCTGCAGGTCAGTTCAAACTGTGGATACAATGTAACCAACAACATACCCAGTGTAATCCCACAAGCGGGGTCCGGGGGAACTGTGGATACAATGTGCTTGTGTTTATTTCTCAATAGCTAATTTGCATGCTTCCTTGTTAAAGTAGTAAAGTGGATGACAAATATTCAAGATGGTACCCACTTGCTGTTCAGTAAATCTTTGAGGTATATTCAGTTTCAAAAAATCCTTGAGGTATATAGTTGTGTAGTTTGAGTTGCTGGAAGGAGATGGGTCCTTTGGTCAGTTTCATAAAAAACAACCCCAATACAAAAATCCGCATAACTAGTACATATAAAGTATAAAATAAATAAAGCTCCGAATTACGAATGTAATCTCTGCATAACTAATACAATTTTGGTTTGTAGTGTAAAATCATAATTGATTTAATGTTTGATTTTAGGTATTAAATTCAGTATTACTACTATCGACATAACTTCTATAGGAATCTATTATTATTTTATGTGGGATAGAGTGTGGTTTTGAAGTGTGTGACCATCTCATCTAAAAGCTTAAGCTGTTAGGGATAGAACACACTTTTATTTACTTAATTATATTCCAACACGCCCCTTCACGTGTGAGCCTGAATCCCTTTTCATGGCCAAGCACGTGGAAATTCTTTTTGATAATGGGTGGCAGTGAGATTCGATCCCTCTACCTCTACTTGCTTTAATACCATGTTGAATTGTGTGACCATCTCATCTAAAAGCTTAAGCTGCTAGAGAGAACACATTTACGTAATTATTTCCTCAACATGTGGAACAAAAATGCGTTTATTAGCAGTATCTCTATAAGAATATCTCCAAAATGCCTTCAAAGTAAGATAAATCCTACGTGTTACCATTTATCATATAGTAATAATTTTTACATTTATATTAACTGGATAATAATTATTTAATAAGTTATTGACAAGATACAATCTTTGCATTATTATCCACCACATAACAATCCTTGTATTATAATTCTAGCATAACTAATGTTTGAGCAAAAGATCCTTAATTCCTTAACGAGGATGAATATGGGATCTTTTTGTCTTTCTATGTTTTAGTTATCCAGGATACATATGGAAGATCTCAGAATCACTAGATTTGGATAAACTAGATTTTCGTTTAAAATAAATAAATTGGATTACTGTATGGAAGAAACCTGACGACACTAAGCAAAATTAATCACTTATGAAATGGTTACAAGACAGCAGGAAAACAGAAGTTGCCTGTGTTGTCGTTTTGATCAGTTCAACAGGCATGTGGTGTATTTGACAGCTAATGAGTATCCAGTAGATTATTAGCAATTCACAGTAATGGGGGGGGGGGGGGGGTAAATAAAATTGCAACCGTGGTGTTTTTGCAGCTGGCCAGCTCGGTCTGTTCTGCATCTCTCAGTGACCAACTTTTGAGCTGTTGCTTTCATGGATATTATATATGTTTATGGCTTTTGCTTTGATGGGAGGCCTTACAGCTTTTATTATGTGGATCTCTACTTCTTGATCACTTAAATGAAACTGGAAAGAAGTGCTCTATACTTTAGTTGGTACTTCTCTGTGAGAATTGAGATACTATTGTTATAAGTAGATCAGCTTTACCATCCATGCAATCTTCACACTGAAGAAAAGTCCTACTACTTTAATACCTGAAATGTCATGATACTATTGTGTCAGTGCTGTAAGTCAAACAGGAGATTTCTATAGTGTCGCACTTCCTGTTTTTGGATAGGAGAATGCTACACTTCTGTTCGCCGCCTCCTTGTGATTAGCTGTAGGTGCAATTTGTTTCAAGGAGGACAATTCTAGCTGTGGAGAGAGGTGATTAGACAGGATTTGGCGCAGTTGCAGCTTACCGAGGACATGACCTTAGATAGGAAGGTGTGGAAGACACGAATTAGAGTAGACGGTTAGTAGGTAGTTTTGCATCATGCTAGTAGGGAGGAGTGTAGTGTCTTGTTGCTGTTTTAGTAGTTGTAGGACTACTCTTGTAGTTTCTGTTTCGTCAGCTTCTGCTACTTGCTAATGCTTCGTGTAGTTAGATTATAGTATTATTTTGTTGTAGTAAAGTTTTGTGACAATTTGTTGTTTTCGTTTACTGGCTATATATCTTGTACTCTCGTTACGTCTTTTTCTGGACATTTTTTGTGTTGAGCCGAGGGTCTATCGAAAACAACCTCTTTACTTCACCTCTGAGGTAAAGGTACGGTCTGCATACATTCTACCCTCCCCAGACCTCACTTTGTGGGAATACACTTGGTATGTTGTTGTTGTTGTTGAGGACAATTCTAGCTGTGGCAATGACAAACTTTGTTGGTGTTAGACTTAATCTTTGTCTTGATCTATTCTTCTTGTCTATTCTTTGTTGTCTTCGGAAGATTTAGTTCTAAGCTCTGTTGCTCACTTTAATGGAACATACATGGTATGGATTTATCTCACTTTGCTTCTTACTCGAGATTAGTTTGCACTGGTCTTCCATGTTATGATGTCAATGATTGATACCAAATATCCGTGGACTCATGATGCAATGTAACATATTCGAGGAAATTCAAAGTAGAAATTTTTTAATTCCTGCATTTTACGCTTATTATTTTTGTTTACCTTCCCCTTAAAAGGAAATTTAGCACATCGCATTTCACGGCTATTGCGGTTTAGTATAGTTTCATGATGAATTTTCTGATTGTTGCAGCCTGAGAGTGCCATTGCTGCACTGAACTGCAGTGGTGCAATCCTGGGATCACTTCCTATAAGGTTTCTCTCTGATTCCAGTAGACTACCTGCTGATGCTTCTTCTCTAATTTTCTGACATTTCCATTAATCTTAAACTTTTTCCATATACTGCAGAGTAAGCCCATCAAAGACTCCTGTCCGACCACGTGCTCCTCCTCGCTCGCCAGTGCAGTGATAAATCACTTTGCATTCCTCATCTGATCTTATATCTAAATACATACGTAGATACAGATACCATCGAGTACCTCGTGGCATTTGGCTTTTTAGTTTATTCGCGTTACTCAGCTGGGCATCTCTCACCCACAGGACACTTGTTCTTATGCTTGTACTGTTGGCTGGTCTGTGAGTGCTTATGTTGATGTAATTTACGTTTGGTATATTTATGTGTACCAATACTGACTGATGTTCTAACTGTGATATTGATCCAATGAGTTCCTCCATATTCCGCTACCCCCATTGGTTTGTGATCCTGTCTTTTGCTCTTCCTTTCTTCTCTAAGGCCTAAGCAAGCTCAAAGTTAAAAATGGGGTTCGTTCATGGTGTCTGAATTTATGTGTTATACATGTACTCTCTCTGTTTCAATTTCTTTATGTGATTTTTAATTAGAAAGGAAAAAAGACTTTTGAATTATGTGGTCTTAAATTAAAAATATGTGGAATGTATCAAAATGCTCTTTAATTAGAAGTGTATATTACGAAATTAATCTTATTAATGATGTTTTAAAATTCTAAATTTGACTATTATTATTTTTTATAGTTATTTAATATTAAGAATAGTATGAGAAAAAATATGTTGCTAAAATGAACAAATAAAATGAAATATCTATGTTTAATATAGGGGTCAAGTAAAATAAAATGGACAGTAATTTTTTTGAAACGGATTAAAAAAAAAGGTAAGATTTCTCATGTTTTGCAAACACGATCACACCTTTTGTTGCAAACGTGCTAATTAAAATCGATTTTTTAATATCAGAATCTAGATAATTAACATCAATTATTTGATAAATTTATTTGGTTGATATGAGTTGATTTTTCGTTACTGTAAATTGATGAAACAATAGTCAGTCCAATGACTGCTTCAGCCGCTGCACTAACTATAACAAAAATTGAGTAAATGTTACAAAACAAACCAATTGAAATGGAGAGAACAAAACAATAAAATTAAATAAATTCTAAAATATTGTGGAAAAAAAAAACATAAATTTGTTTTGTCCCTTTGTTAACGTCTGGTTCGGGACCTACTTTATTCTTTTGGAAAGAAGATGTCCCCCTTGACTATTCCCTTCACTTTCATATTTGCAGAGTTTTTTTTTTCATTCATAAATTGGTGTCTGCTGCTATATGTACTGCTTCTTCTCCTAGAAACCATAACCCATCACCAAGCTTAAGAGAATAAAAGTTATGTTTCCAAAAAATATGGGATCTTGGTAAGACATTCATTGCGAAAATCAACTTGAAAACTGTGAAGTAAAGATCAAACAAAAAGATACACAAAGGAATGTGTTTTTAGTATGCTTTCCCTGACATGTCCATCTACTCAATTATGCTTGGAAAATTTCACATTAATTTTTCCTGCGGTAGCTTTTAAGGATTGGCAGTTGTCACGGTCCAAGTAAGCTTATACGCTCCCTCCTGGACTCGACTAGTACCAGGGTCACAGTATCAACCAAACGCGGAACATAGACGAATTCAAGATTTTAAGACGACGGGTATGTCGTTGCTTTTTAAGATAAGATATAATCATGACAAGTAAATAATAAATAATTATATTATCACAAAAAATATCATCAATTTACATGTTCTGTTGTTCGACTTTGGATAAATTTTTTAAGGAAAAAAAATGTATGAAGGGGGCAACTTCATAAAGAAGGATGTTTTAGAAAAAAAAAACTTAAAAAAGAAATAAATGGTAGTAGGTGGGATTCAATCCCTTGACATGAAAGAATAAATACCAATGCTCAATCAGTGCATTACTTAATTTTTTTTAGTCATAGGTGCCTTCAGATAATACTGGATATGTATAACCCTGACATTCGTATATACACTCGGCATCTCACACCAACTCAAGGCACATCGTGACCTACATGCAATACCGGTGAGACTTGAGAAAGCAAGGGTGTCAGAGGATTCATAGTACTTGCAGTCTCTCAGACTTCATATTCATCATTTTTGAAAGCGAGGGCTATATAGTACCCCATATACATAATAGCATATATTAAATAAGTCAATTTGTGAAAAAATTTCTCATGAAGTTCAAAGTCTTAACTTAGTTCGGTACGAGATTAGCCCTAGCCTTTAAAAATTGCCTTTTGCCACTGAAAATCCACCAAACAAACCCGATCTATTCAAAAGAATATTTAACGAGATTAAACATGTCCATTGAATTCAATTTCTAATTTTAGGCTAAGTCACGTCAAAGTGAGCCCAAAAGATCAATACAGGCCCATATGATAAAAACTTAAAATAATTTAACATTTTCGAGTTACCAATAATCACACGAATCCAAATTTATAATAGATTCAATACAAGTTCATTTCGATGTTCAAATCACCATTTTAATGTTTCTTGGTCTATATTAAAAATATCCCAAATTCTAAATAAAAATCTATATTTTTATGTCTAAATCTTGATGAGAACACGCATAATCATCATGGGTAAGTCTAAAATTATTACCTAGAATTAAGTGATGAATTCAAATTGAAATTTCCTCAATCATATAATTATAAGTTCGTCCAAAAGATAATGTTAGAATGTCAAAAAAATTTAAACATCTTTTTTATCATCTATATTTCTGTCACAATTACAGCACCTAGCAACAAAAGCGGCTTTGCAAGTGCATATATTGTTCCACAAATGAGAGTCTTTCCAAATCCCGAGCGATCAAGTATCCACAATTGCGACTATCAGAGTCACAAAAGTGAACCCAACCCAAACTAAAAAAAATCACAAAACACATTTCCTTTTATGTTTTTTGCGATGCATCAGGTTTTGTTGTGTATCAACAAAAATTTACGCAGAAATATTCTTTTTCTAGTCCAAATTGATTTTCAATTGTGGTATGTAAATTTCAGGACCCTCTTAATATATTCAGTATAATTTCACGAGTGAAAATTTGAGGAGGATAAAGTGTAAGAGACTTTTCATTTTTCTTTTATCACCAACCTATATGTTTTTTTCTCTTCACTTTAAACACTTGTCTTTATGAAAAATTCCAAAGTCATCATGCGTTGATAAGTAGGACTGCTTAGTACTTACATATATTTGTAATTTGTGGCACCATTTTGGTACTTCATAGTACTTACATATATTGTGTACATTGTATTTGGGAAAATTTTGTACTCCCTCCATCTAATATTAATTATTCACTTTTTTTTTACACAATTTTAAAGAATCTACAAATAAAATGGATAATTTTACTAATTTATCCTTTAAAAAACTTTTTTAGAAACTTATTTACACTTTCAAAAAGAATTAATTGTAAGAGTAAAATGAGAAAAAAGTCAATTAATTCTCTCTTAATTTTGTAAATTGACAAGTAATTTATGACAACTAGCTTTAGTAATGTGGACAGTTAATGTGGAACGAGAGAATATCAAATTATAAATATTTTAGAAAAAATTATCAATGTTTAGGTGTAAACAAAAGCTCAAAGGTATTGCATGAAAATAAAATGTTTGATATGATTATGCGTATGATACCTTGTTTATGTACGTCGTGAAAAACTTGTAAATTACATGTACATATTCTTTTATCATTATTAAAGTGCAATTAGCTTTAAAATGATGATGACAAATGGTATGTCATGTGTAAGCCATGAAACACATCTAATTAGTAGTTATCGAAAAATGCAAAACGGTGCAAGTTCTCTCGCGCTATTTCTGTCGTTCCAATGTGTGTATTTATTTAGTACAGGTACTATTTTATTTTCAATATCTTATATGATATTTTTCTTCCCAATCATAATATTTGAATTAATTTGTGTGCACTTCGATCAATTTCACGAAAGAAATATCTATCATCTTCCATCAATAATATGTATCAAGTAACTCTATCCAACATTTCTATTTGTTAGAATTTGAATATGAGATCTATGGTGTTCAACCCACTCTATTGCAACTAGGCTACACACTTGAGTGCTTATATGAAAGGGCAGCCCGGTGCACTAAAACTCCCGTTATTTATTACTCCCTCCATCCATTTTTAGTTATCACATTTTGCTTTACGAAAATCAATTTAACTAAACTTCAAAACTAAATTGAAATAGATTAATTTAATATTTAAAATTCAGATGGCCAAAAACTATACGAAAAATGTTATAAGTTGCAATCTTTCTCATATTAATATGATGAAAACTACATCTTAAAAATGTTGATCAAAATTCATGTAGTTTAGGCTCGAAAAATAAAATTGTGACAAGTAAAAATGGACGAAGAGAGTAATTATGACTTATAAGATTTTTAAAACAAATTTTCTATTTTGATGAAATTAAGATAAAAAGATGAAATAAATTGTGTTTGTCCTTATCTACTGTAAGAAAGTCCAAAAAAAGCACACAGCCGTGGCGAAACGGACCTTCCGAAGAAGCTCTTCTGTTTTCTCTATGAGCTGAATACTCTCTCTCTCTCTCTCTCTCTCGCGTCATCACTCCAAACAAAAACAAAATTTTTGTTCTAATTTCCATTTTCCCCAGCTCACCATCTTTGAGTTTGGGTGTTTCTTCTTTGAATTAATGGACACCGCTTAGAGCTTAGACTATCAGGTACAATTATCGATTTCCAATTTCTTTTTTCATGAAAATTTCTATTGGTTCGTTTTATGGAAACTGTGGTATTAAAGCTACAGACAGCTTGATAAATTGGGAAATGACAGTACCGATCTTTTTTTTTCCACAGAACCCGAATTTGGGGAAAAGGGTTAAAGAAGAAGGAGAAAAAAGGAGCTGTCTTGGGTACTGTGATACATAGTAGTTGTTGAAAGAACAATCATGGCCGTGGATGAGAATGGTTCGTTGAATCGGACGGATGATAGTGTTGTAAAGAATGATTCCGCTGCCGTTGATCAGAACGGTGTTCCACGGTCAACGATACCCAATGATCAGAATATTCAGACGATGACTGTTAATCATCTACAACAGCAGCAACCCCAGAAAATTACTGTCCAGCATAAGCCTCAAATGGGTGTTTTTCAAGAAAGCATCAACGGGAATGGAGTGCTGGGTCACCATAATTTTCAGCATCAGAAAATGAACGGTGTTGATTTGAGAAGAAATGGAGGGGTGGTTGATGAGGTTGATGGTGGGGAAGGGTTTAACAGGGAGATGAGTGATTTGGAGGAAATGCTTTCCAAATTGAACCCCATGGCTGAAGAGTTTGTGCCTCCCTCACACTCCAGCAACAACGGAGTAGTGCCAATCCCTCCTGGTGGAGAACAATTTGGGTTTGATGCTTTCAATTTTGTAATGCAAGCTGGACTCGGCGATGGAAATTTCAACAGAAGGGTATGTATCTTAGCACTTTTGCTACTGGAAAACGGTGCATATGCAAATGTTAAGTTCTCCAGTTTCCTGTTTGTTCTTCCTATGGGTTGCCTTATGTATGGTAAATCTAATTGATAACTAACAGTAGGAAATTTCATAGTTGGTATCATGCAAGAACATATATTGAGGAGGATATAGTTATTGAGGTCTAAAGTGGAGAACGTTCTCTCATTGTAACAGAGATAACAATCTCATTCTTTTATAACCATTTTGCTGTATGCATCGTCTTGATGCCATTTATAGTACTACTTTCTTCATAAAAAAATAAAATAAAATGGAGGACGTTCTATGTTTCTCTCTGTCCATGTTGTCGTAAAAAGAAAAGTTTATTGTCTGTCACCTTTTGTGACCTGGTTTGTAATGAATCACTGTCATGGAGTTCTGGCTAACAATTCGGGTTGAAAATCCACTGGCAGAAGAGAAATGGCTATGGTCTTGGTAGGAGAAGGATGAATGTCCGGACAAGCATGGCCCAACGTGAAGAGGTTATTAGGAGGACAGTTTATGTGTCTGAAATTGATCATCAGGTACTACAAAGAGGGTGCTCGAGCACTGGGTACTTGTTGATTATTTATTGGGTTATATCACCTTCATCTTCTTACAGTGGAGACTTATTGTTCTTATTTTGTGTAGGTGACTGAAGAGCAGCTTGCGACACTCTTTCTTACCTGTGGGCAGGTGAATATGTTTCCCATTCGGTCATTTCTCCACATTCAACCATAATTTATTGCACTTTATAATATGTTCATGAAATATTTTGTTGCCATAATCTGAATAACCTTAATGTGCTAAAGGTGGTTGACTGTCGCATATGCGGAGACCCCAATTCTGTACTCCGTTTCGCCTTTATTGAATTTACTGATGAAGGTATGTTGAACCATAATCTTTGGTTTGACAATTTTCATTTTTGGTTAAAGTTGTTGTCTAACACTGTCATTGTCCCATGTATGGTCTACAGAAGGTGCAAGGAATGCTCTGAGTCTTGCGGGAACTATGCTAGGGTTTTACCCTGTGAAAGTGCTTCCCTCCAAAACTGCAATTGCACCAGTTAATCCAACATTTCTTCCAAGGGTGAGAAATCGTGTATATATTTTGTAATTCCCTTTTGCAAAATTGCTGTTGAGGGTGATGAATGGATACCTGTCTATTGCTTATACTGAAATATTTACCTTTGGCACTGATATGTAGTCTGAAGATGAAAGGGAGATGTGTGCTAAAACTATATACTGTACAAACATTGATAAGAAGGTAAATTTGGGGTTGTAATCCTTGTTTCACATGGTTAAAGAGCATCTATGGAGATAATGCTTTCTGACTTGTTCATTTGTATGAAATAGGTTACTCAAGCAGATGTCAAGCTCTTTTTTGAGTACTTCTGTGGAGAGGTTTGTAGCTTTTTACCTGACTTTTCTGGAAGTGTTTGTCCTACTTAAGGTCCTTACTCTATGCGGTTATCTTCTCTAACCCCAGGTTAAGCGCTTGAGGTTGCTTGGTGACTATCATCATTCCACTCGTATAGGTTTTGTCGAGTTTGTTATGGTAACTTCCATAAACTTTTCTTGGTTTTTCTATCTTATATATCATACTGCTCTGGACTCTTACTTCTTTCTACTCTCAAGAGCTATTAGAACCCCCATTCAGAATGTGTGTTGTCTTTCACCATCCATACTTGTAGTTTAGCATCATTATGTTGTCATTACTTGTTTGAGTCTTTTACATTTTCTCAGTGTAAAGACATTTGATTTGTCCCTTTTTGGATTTCACGTGGGTGAAGTAAGTTCTTGGTAATAGCTTACACTAAATTTCTATTCAAAAATTTTCTCCCTTGTTTGCTGGACTGCCTGTCTAAGCTTAAATTAATATCTTTGTCACCAGAAACTAATCCCAATCTTTTTAACTAGATAACATGAGCCATGTGATCATTACTTTCTGTCTAGTAATAATCTTTACTACAGTTGAAACTTTGTGATATGAGAAAGCTCCATCATCTGCAGGTCAGTTCTAGTTGTGGATGTAATGTGCTTGTGTTTATTTCTCAGTATAGCTAATGTCTGCGCTTGTTATTGGATGCTTCATTGTTAGAGTAGTAGAGTGGGTCAGTGGCCAATAACTATAGGATATGGTACCCACTTCTGTTCAGTATTGGTGTTTGAGGCATTTAGTTGTGTAGATTGAGTTACAATCATGATTGATTCAATATTTGATTTTAGGTATTAAATTTTTCATTGCTAATAGTGGCACAACTTCTGTAGTTTATTTTAGGCACTAAATTTTTTATTGCTAATATTGGCATAACTTATGTAGGAATCTATGTATTATTTTATGCGGGATAGAATGTGGAATAAGGATGCGTTTATTAGCAATATCTCTATAAGAATATCTATATAATGCCTTTAAAGTAGATAAACTCTACGTTTTGTTTATCATTTACAGTATAATAATTTTACATTGTATTGATAATGATTTTTACTAGTTATTGACAGGATAACAATCTTTACATTATTATCCACCACATAATAAACCTTGTATTTCTCAAAAAAAAAAAAAACAAAAAAAAAACTTGTATTATAATTCTGCACAACTAATCTGTGAGCAAAGCACCCCTTATCTCCGTAACAAGGATGAATATGAGGTCTTCTTGTCTTTCTATGTTTTCGTTATCTGGGAAACATATGGAAGGTTTCAGAATCACAAGATTTGGCCTGTATTTTTGTTTTGATTAGTTCAATAGACAGCAGGAAAAAGAAATGGTCTGTATTCTTGTCTTGATTAGTTCAGTAGGCTTGTGTTATATTTGCTGGCTAATGAGTACATACAGTTGATTATTAGGAATTCACAGTAATGCGGGGTAAATAAAATTGCAATGTCGGTGTTTTTATGGCTGCGTAGCTTGGGATGTTCTGCATCTCTCAATGACAGCTTTTGAGCTGTTCCTTTGCGTGGGGATCATGGATACAATATACATTTATAACTGTTGCTTTGATTGGAGCCATTACAACTTTTACTAGGTGGATTCTGATACTCCTCTGCGAGATACTATTGTAATTAGTAGATCAGCTTTACCATCCAAGCAATCTTTCACATTGGAGAAAAGTATACTCCCTCTTGTCCAAATTTATGAGGCACCGTTTGGATTTTGGGAGTCAAACTTTTTAATTTGAACCTTGAATTCAGACATGAAATCTTTAAATATTCTAAAATAAAATTTACATATTTGAAAATTATGTAAAAAGTACTAAAAGTCAAAATAATTGGCAATTCAAATATTTGTAGGGCATATGAAAAAGATTCTTGGTCAAAGAAAAACTTGTTTGACTTTCGAAATCCGAAAGGTGCCATATAAGTTGGGACATGGAGGGAGTATTACTTTAGAACCTGAGATGTCATGATGTTTGGTTCCCATGACAAATTATCTTCAATATACTTGCATCAGGATATCTGATAATTTCCGTTCCTCAGTTCACCTAGTATGCTATCTCTTCATCCACGGCATTCGTTGAGAATGGATATAGAGAACTATAAAAGAGGTTCTATTAGTCTCTTTGGTGGAGGTTCTTTATTTGAACTTCTTCACCGCACTCTCTCTAGGTTGCGGGTGCAATCTGCATCCAGTTCTCGTTGATGCATTGCAAAGCTGTTTTCTGTTGCTTTAACACACATGGAATTTATATTTTGTGCCAGTCTGTAAGTCAATACTCCCTCCATTCCAGTGACATGACGTACTTTCCCTTTTAGTTGGTTGCATAATGAATGACACTCCTAAATTTTGAAATTATTAATTTTTTACCCTAGATGAGAAGCTTTGATTACCACACAAATGTTATAGCATGCTTAAAATCCCAAGTTCCAAAGATTTATCGCCGCACAAAGTCCATGACATATTTAAGACTACAAGATTCAAAAGTTCTTCATTTGTTTCTTAAACTCCATGTCGATTCAAACTATGACACATAAATTGGAATGGAGAGTAGGAGATTTCTCTAGTGTCAAGACTTTCTATTTTTGATAGGAGAATGCCACACTTCCGTTCACCTCCTCCGTGTGATTAGCTTAGGTGCAATTTGTTTCTAGGTTAATTCTTGCTGTGGCAATGACAAACTTTGTTGGTGTTAGAAACCTACTCTTCTTGCTTATTCGTTGTTGTCTTGGGAAGATCTATTTCTAGGTTCTATTGCTTATTATGTTAAGGGAACATACATGGTGTGAGTTTATCTCACTTTGCTTCTAACTCTTTAGATGTTTGCATTGGTCATGCATGTTATGATGTCAATAATTGATACCAAAAATCTGTGGACTGCCCATGATGTACTGTAATATATTTTGAGAATTTCGAAGTAGGAAATTTTGAATTCCTTCATTGAGCTGCTTATTATGTTTTTTCCCTTAGCACGTAGCATTTCACAGCTATTCTGTTTAGTATAGTTTCATGACGAATTTTCTGATTTTTGCAGGCGGAGAGTGCCATTGCTGCACTGAACTGCAGTGGTGCAATCCTGGGATCACTCCCTATAAGGTTGCTCTTTTATTCCAGTAGACTTCCCTGCTGATGTTTCTTCTCTATTTTACTTGCATTTCAATTAATCCTAAAACTTTTTCCATACTGCAGAGTAAGCCCATCAAAGACTCCGGTCCGACCACGTACTCCTCGCTCGGTGGTGCATTAATATATCACTTTGCACTACTCGTCTGATCTTATATTTAAATACATACGTAGATACAGATACCATCGAGTACCTCATGGCGTTTGTCTTTTAGTTTAATCGCGTTACTCAGCTGGGCATCTCTCACCTTCTGGATACTTGTTCTTAAGCTTGTACTGTTGGCTGGTTTGTGAGTGCTTATGTTGATGTAATTTAAGTTTGGTATATTATTATGACTCTATAGGCAATGCCTCGAGTACCTATACTGACTGATGTTCTAACGGTGACATTGATCCAATGAGTTACTCGATATATCGCTACCCCTATTGGTTTGTGTTCCTGTGTTTTGTTCTTCCATTTTTCTGAGGAAGTTCAACTTCAAACTTGAGACTAAAGAGGAGTATTCTCTTTCTTTGTTCTATATATAGCAGGATGATTATTCAGCCTATTAACTTCTTACTTTGCCCAATGTGTTTCTTCATTATTTATATGTCTTGATAGTTGTAATTTGCCAGAAAACAAAGTGTCAGGTCCTTAATGTGACCTTTGACGAGGATTAAGAAAGGACCAGTCTTGTTAAATAATATGCCTATACCTTAGTTCCTCCACTTTCAGCTTGTTCTGCTCTCGTGTGGTGAAGCAAGGGGTCAGTGAGATCGACCCCGATCAGTTTATAGTAATTTCTTCAACGATGAATGTAAACTGATTTCTTCAACGATGAATGAAACTTCACCAACAAAAGGTGAGGTGGCTTGGCATCAGTAAAGACAAAACAAGATTTGGAAACACTTGCATCAATTAACGTCGTCTCCATTTTTGTTTTGGTTAAGACTTGAAGAGGATATTAAAAGACTCTTTAAACAGGCAGAGACATATTTAGCGCATATGATGGGGGTTCCGGAAACAAGTGATGTACGGGAGTTCCAGAAACAAGTAACGTTTGCACGAATTCTATATAACGTAAATATATAAGAATGTTTGTCCAGTGGATCCTGGATCTGCCTCTGAAAACAGGCGCTTTTCCTCATCAGAGACAATGTTGGCAAAACAACTACTCCAGATTCTTGAAAGGGAACAAGAAGAGCACAGAAGAACAACAAACAATATTGTAGCTTAAACCATTCTCACATTATATACTATATGCAAACTTACACTTTACACAAGCTTACAAAAGAGCCAAGAACAAGAATAGCTTGAGAGCTATCAATTTAGTTGATTTGCACATCAACCATCTTCTTCTCAACTTTGGTCTTAGGAATCGAGATGAAAAGAACTCCATTCTTCAATTCTGCTTTAATTTTATCTTTCTCAACGTTATCCGGGAGACTCAAACGAGTGTCATAGGAGCTATAATTCCTACCCCACGACTGTTCATCATTTCCGCCTTCTTCCTTTTTGTGTTCGCCTTTAATAACAAGCACGTCATTTTCTATGGATACCTTCACATCTTCCTTGGAGAGCCCTGGCATGTCGAAACGCATCTTGAGTTCATTTTCATCATCGTGGATGTCCCAAGGAATGCGTATTTCCCCTGCTCCCGATGCCCTGTTCCTTCCTGGGAATGTCATGGTATCCTCGAATAGTCTGTCCATAGTGTCCATCATTTGCCGCATTGTTCTCATGGGTGACATTGGATCTAACAGTCCTGTTTGTTCACGTAAATCAAATTTTGCTGTAATGTTAACTAAAAGGATCAGCAGAGTTTAATAAAATGCTACTACCATGACCTTGGGTGGCCTGTACTCTCACTACTATCAACTACCCTCGATTCACAATTAACAATATTCGTGAGCAGGAATAAGTAGAGACGAAGCCAAAATTTCAACTTTATTAGATTCTTAATTTTAGAATGACAACTTCAAAGACTAATAAATGTATCTCAAATTTAATGCGTGTTCATATTTTATAAATTTCTTAACGGAAATACCGTGTTTGAGCAGAAGTTATGGGTTCGACCATAGCAGGGCGTCTACCTTGGCCTGTCGAAGGAGCTAGAGTCCATCTGAACCCAATAGTTTTTGATAGAATACTTGGAAGACTCTTCCAAACTTCACACGAATTACTAATTGCATTTGCAATTCTAAACTATCAGTAGTCTCATGTTCCAAACTTGGCTATTTGAAAATTTCACTAAACAACTACATTCTAGAAGTAGTAGATTTCAAAGTCGATAAATTATATAAAATGCGAGAGAATTCCGAATACGAACATATCAAATTTAAATTCTAATTCGCCTCTATTTGTGAGACATGTGAAATTAATTAGTAGTAGCATGTTAAACTGCACCTATGGTGTTAAACATTCCTTTAATTTTGATAGATATCAGTTGTTCAATATTGTGCACAGTGCTTGAACATCAGAAAAATGGAAGGGAGGGCGCAATGAGACTTACCAAAAGGGGAGACATCAAGAGCCATCCTCCTTGGACGTCGTTCAACAGCAGTACCTTGGTTGTTTCCACCTTGATTGCTGCTGCTGCTGCCATGATGCACGTCCACTGAAGTATCTTTGTTATCTCCAGTAGCCTGAGCTACCAACAACCTAGACGATGGCCTTGGCATGGACGGAAAGAAAACAGAGCAAGGTGCAGCAGCAACCTTGTTGTTGTTAGTCCTAGAGGTTCCACCAACAGTACTGACATTTGACACTAATGAAGATGTAAGAGTTGTGCAAGCCATTACTATTTTACAAAAATAAAGATCACACAGGATATGTTTATGAAGATTTGTTTAATTTGCAAGTGGATATTGGTTTTGTTTTGTGTTGCCTAAGTGGTGCAATAGAATGAGGTATTTATAGGGAGAATAGAGAAGAGTGTGGAGGAATCGTGAAAGTTTTAGATAAAACTATCAAGGGGTGATTGCTATGGTTTTCTCCATCAATCTCCCCACCTTTCTTCTGCCTTCTCGAAACATCTCATATTTCTCAAATTTTAGAATACTAGGGTCTCTCTTTCCATATTATTATGTTTTCACCCCTTCTTTTCTTAGGAGGGAATTTTTTTGTCAAGGTGTTTGATCCCTTATGGAATTTTTTTGAAAATTTGTCATCTAAAATTAGTCATAAATATTTTTGCAGTCCATTAAGCAATAATAACAACGACATAACCATTGAAATCTCACAAAATGACGATTGAGAAGGGTAAAGTGTACGCAGAACTAGCGTTGTTTACGAAAAATAAAAAAATTATAATTAAATTGTAAGTAAATGTAAAATAGTATATTCTAGAACTTTGCAAATTAATCATTTATACCATGTGTTAAAGGTCATTTCCCAAAAATGGCATATGTTCTTACTTCACAATTCATCAAACGAAATTTGACAGTGATTACTTATAATGTATAATACAAATCATTTTCTTGAACAATGAAAATGTTACAAAGTTATCTAATTTTAAATATGTTTAAATTATATTTTTAAAAAGTGAATTAGTTGGTCCAAAAACAAGTTCAATTGAAGTATTGAACCTTCAAAATAGACAAATTTGGGCATAGAAGGGGTAGTAAGCTCATTAATGCATTTCTTCATCCCAATAAAGGGAGGTATCAATTTGAATGATGAACGGCTGATTGACCATTCAACTCTTTGCACGTTATTTCCAGAGTTTAATATGATAATTCTAACAAAAGCTGGATATGTAGGAGCATATAATTAGGTGAAATTGGCAAAACTGATCACACCTTAGGTCATTTGTTCTAAACCGACGAAAAGAGGGGGGGAAATATGTTCTAAACCGACGAAAAGTGGGGGGGAAAAATAGTGTTGAGAGTGGGATTTGAACCCACGCCCTTTCGGACCAGAACCTTAATCTGGCGCCTTAGACCAACTCGGCCATCTCAACTTGTGTTAAACACTGTGCAGCTTTAATATCTAACTTAATATTGTTCTTTAAAGTAGTAACAACTACTACGTTCCGTAATTTCTAGAGCTAATGTTACCGATTCTTGAACTTGTTTGAAATCGACTAGTTTATCTTGGAGAACTAAAATCTTTTAAAAAAATCTTACAAGTTATACAATTACTACTAATATAAACTGTATTTTAATATGAAATAGCAAAAGAATCACACATTACATTTAGAAATTTTAGTAAAATATCACTTTCTTGAATCCATTACAAGCACATAACCAAATTATGGAGCAGAGGGAGTACGAACCACTAGTTTTTATTGTTGTATATCCAGCAGTATTCGCCAAAATTCACAAGAACTCTTCAGAACTGCTTGATTCTTTGCATGCTTAATGAGATATTCACTTTCTTTATTGTTTTCTGCAGCTACCATGTGTGACTTTATCGTCTTCCTAAATTTGGTTTGATTGAATGAATATAAGGAAATTGGATTCCCTGGAGAGTGAAGACAAAACTAAAAGCTGCGCAGCAGCTGGTTCAATTTTTCAAACAAAAACAGTAGCTAATAAGGAGTATAGTTGTATCTATCAAGTCAAACTGAGATATTTCTCAGTCAGAATCCTAAACACTAGCCAGCCCAAAAATATACAGACAACAGGTAGTAGGGCCATTACATCATGCCTTTCTAATCAAAAAGACAGAAGAACTAGGTCCCTGTTTTTATGAACTCAAATTCCATTTCATCAAGTTGTGTTGTAATTTGTAAACTGTCTTAAGAATCCCAAGTGTCCATAATGACAGTTCATTCTCATGATAAATCCGAGATCAGGTCATTGTAATTCATTTTTCAAGTGTCAAGACGCACGAACACTTCAGGAACATAAACAAGGCAGACAAACTGTACACCAAAACATACACATACAAGTGTACATATTTCCTAAACAACTTGTCAGCGATAGTAATAGTATAAAAGTTCTTTGATCTTGTGCTCGGGAATTGAAATTTGCCTGAAAATGAACCTTAGACAGTCACTTTGTGAACTTCTGGCTTGTCATTTGATAGAAAGCAAGAAAAGTAAAATAAACACACACACACAAAAAAGGAAGAGCCATTCTGGCATTCTAACTTCGCCACTGGAATTGAACCGTCTCAGGTGTTGCAATATTAGTCGGAGCTGCAAGAATTGGGCTGTTGCAAACACTGCCATCAGAGTGCGGAAACAATGTCTTCTGAAGAACCCCAGATGGTGATGAGACGGTCGTTGTTGCAGGACTGATGGAATCGCCATTGCTTGTGTATGATGAGGCTGGGTTTTCACCAAGACTAATAGATGAGCTAGGGTGTAAAACTTCAGCCAATGGTCCTCCAGATGCAAAAGGGACCCAACTGTTCTCCTTGTGCTGATTAGCATTCATAAATCTACTATCCAATCCCATATCCTCATCAAGGGCATCACCAGCAGCCATAGCAATAGACAAAGTAAGCGATGATGGCGAGATATCCCCTAGTGATGACCACAATGAAGCCTCCATATTCTCATTGTTACGATTGTTGTAGACATTGTCATTGGACCATGCGTTAATCAAGTCCCTAGAGGCATCCTTTACTAATTCAGGATTTATCATGAAATTGAACTCACCATTGTGCTTGTCACTCACATCTTCAGTTCTTTCCAAATCTCTACTTGCCAATAAATTCAATGCCTCTTCCCTGTAACCATGCTGCAAATCTGGATGAATCCTTACATTAGCTGAGTAACCTGCGTTTGAGTCCATCAAATGTTGCCATTGTTGTCCAGCATCAGCCTTTGCTACCAACTCGCGTTCCATCATCCAGCCCGAACTTCTTTAATCATACAAAACACAAAACAATATAACACTTATAAATTGATATTTTTTCCATAAGAAGATACAAAGAAAATAAAAGGAAAGGTGTGACTTGAGCTCAACCAATTGCAGGGTTGAAAGAAAATGGTTAACATTCATAACTAGGCTTAAACCTGTTTGGATTGGCTTATTTTAGGTACTTTAAAGCATTTTTGTAGTATTTGGGTAAGTTAAGAAAGTGATTCTAAGCCCTTATTCTAATCATAAATAACAACAATAAGTCAAAAGCTATAAGTTATAAACCCGTTCAAACGGGCTCTAAATCAGCAGCTAAAAGAGAACCTGTGTAGTTCATTAAAAGAGGGATCAGTGGAGATACTTTTCCCCATCTTATCATGGAAAAACAGGGGACCCTCAATTTGTTGAAAGGTAGATCCAAGAGGCTGCTTCATTGAAGGGGTGTTGATTTGACCAGCAGGTATGGATATAGGAACAACCATGGGGGTAGATTCAAGAAGAGCAGGGTGAATACGTGTCTTCTTATTATTTTCACTGGTGTTGCTAACATCAGCATGAACTTCCACATGCTTTCTTGAACGGGGACGACCTCTATGCATATGGCGCTCACAGTACTTTTGATGAGGTGCTACATCTCTCGAGCATCTCCATTTCTTGCCGTCCGTTCTTTTGCATCTTTCTGGCTCTAGATCCCTTATGTTCGTGTATCGCTGGCCTTGTACTGAACCAGTAGCCGCTGCCCAAAAAAATCAAGAAAAACAATGTAACAAAGGGAAAAAATTGATGGGATAAATAGGGAAAGAGCAAAGGGTTGTTACAGGTAGTGTGAAAAGCACTGTGTGAAGCTCCAGAAGAATTTGTGCAAATTGATAAGAGGAGATCTGGAGGAACAGATATAGCTGAGACCATGTACTTGTAGATCATAGCTTGTCTCTCCAGTTCCTTCCACTGTGCCCATGTAAAAGGGTACCCCAGTGCAGTTGCCATCCCTCCTTCAGAGTTAACAACACAGAAAAAACATACATTTATTCCCCAAAATTCAGACACTTTTTTCCCCTCAGTTTTTAGGTAGCAGCAACAACACAACAGTAGTAGTATTAAATTCAGATCTTTCTTTTTCAATAGCACACAGAAAGAGGAACAAAGGGTTGACAAGGAAACATCAAGAACAAAAGAAAGTACTAAAAAGGGTCAAGGGGACAAAGGAAAAGAGAAAACCCTTTTTACCTTGGGAGTTGGTAGAAACATCAAAAGGCTGCAAAGTCCTTACAACCGCTGCACCACCAGTAGCTGGAGGAGCTGGAAGAAGACTAGCATCAGAGTATACATTGTTTGGCTCACTAGAAGAAGATGAAGGGTGAGGATCTTGATGATTATGACGATGACCCATCATGATCTTGGAAGGGAATGATTCAGTATTCTGCAGTTGGTTACTGTAACAAATAGTATAGCAATTTTTTCCACCATCTAGGGTTCATGTTGCCTTGTCCAAAACGTTAAAGCCAGTAATAGCACCCTCCTCCTTACCCATATACACACACACCCCTAAAACTGGAAAAAAGAAATAGCTCTATGAAAGTCACTGTCTTTCCTTGTCAGTGACTAGCAAAAAGGGAAAACTGAAAAAGAGATATAAGACCAAACCCTGTTAGGAAAAAAAAACTCCACTTTACACTCACCATCTTTGAATTTCAAACTGTTCTTGTTACAGTACTATTCAAGAAAATTTTAGTATATGGGTTGTGACTAGTGAGGAAAATGGGAAATATTTTGGAGATTTAAATTATTATTTTTTTTGCCGCCATTCTTGGCCTTTGGTTTGCTTCCATTCTTCCAACATTCGCACCGTTCTTAGAAAAAAAAAATATAAGTAACACACACAAACACTAACACTTTTTTTCTCACTGTCTCTCTCTCTTCATAATTGCATTATCTATCGTTTTCTGGGGGATAAAGTTTCACCACCGTACTACACCTTTTTTCATTATTTTATTCAGCTACTTTTATTCCGTTTTCAATTAAAATATAAAGAAAATGGATCAAGACCCACCTAAAGTTGGTCGATATTTGGAAGTAGACACCTAAATTTTACGGGGGTTCTATTACCCCACTCAATTAACTATACCGTTCTAAATACCCCATTTTGACCCATTTTCTCACCAGCAGTGTTCTCACATGGTAAGAGCGCGTGAGTGATTGAATTTACTGCCACAAACCAATTAAATAAAGCCACGTGGCATTGTTAATTTAAATTGTTTCTTTATAAAGAGAAACCCATCTTCTCAAACTCCCCAATCTCCATTATAGCCATTGAAGCTTCTCCAAAAAAAAATTCTCCTCTTCACTACTTTGTTTACTATGCAGTTTCTTAGTTATCGACACCACAATCTCAGAGATTGACAAAGACGATGACATTTTCTTAGCTTTTTACTTTTTGGAATTTGATCGGTTTAGAAAAAATGGAAATATCTAGAAGAGGGGGAAGACAAAAGAGGGCGGGTCGATCGGGTAAAACCCGACTTTTTTACACGGATTGGGTAATTAAAATTATTATTAATATTTAATTAAGGGGTGAGACACACGCGCCCCTTTTGAAACAAAAGCTGGTGAGAAAATAGGTTAAAATGGGGTATTTAAAACGGTATAGTTAGTTGAGTGGGTAATAGGACCCCCGTAAAGTTTAGTTGTCTACTTCCAAATGTCGACCAACTTTAGAGGGGTCTTGATGCATTTTCTCTAAAATATATGATCTAAAATAAAAGTGTGTTCAATGTGAAGGCATGAAAAATATTTTCTTTCAAAATGTGTTTTAAGAAAATAAAATTTTGATTTTTTCTTATGTAATGTTTCGTACATAAATAAAAATACTTTTATTTTAAAGATATTTATTACTCTTTTTGTTTAAAAAAGAATGAGTTATTTTTTAATTCGTTTAAAAAAGAATGACCTTTTTCATTTTTGTCAACATTTTAATTTCAATTTTTCACGTGGTATGTTTAAAACTATAAAATTAAAAGACATTTTGATGCATCTAACATAATTTTAATTTAAAATCACAAAATTTAAAATCTTTTTTATTTTCTTAAATCTCATACCAAATCAGAACAGTTCATTCTTTTTTAAATAAAAAAAGTATAATTTAGATAAATATTGTGCGTGAAAAGTAAGAGTATAGGGTGGTGGGAATATATGTGGGATGTGGAGGTGGGGTGAAGATGAAGTATTAAAGGTGGAGATAACATAATCAATAATATCACATTTGTTACTTGTTTTCACTATTTCGAACTAATTTTCCTGGAAAAAATATTAATTTTTTTTAATCAATTCAATATGAGAAAATTGCTTTTTTATGCTATACGCTCCAAATCTTAAATATTTGTAAAATTGTTATCACTTCATTTAAAATAAAGGATTATTTTAACGTGAAATTAATTTGAACTATAGAAATACTTTTTTTAAAAAAACTAGATTTTAAAAATACCATATAAATTAAAACAAAAGTAATATTCCCTCCATTTCTTTCCTTTTTAGTAATTCTTTATTTTAATTTTTCACATGACATGCTTAAGACCATAAGATTAAAGGGTATTTTGGTATATTTGACATATCTTTAATTTAAGATCACAAGATTCAAAAGTCTTTTTTATTTTTTTAAACTCCGTGCCATGTCAAAACATATCATTTTTTTTAAAACGGAGAAAGTAATAAAACCCATCACTATCTGGTATAGGTTTAGTGATGGCTAATACATAGGTTAATCAATATAAAACTTTATAGATAGACAGGATTATAGAACATGGGATATGTTCCTAGGGTAAGTTGCAATATTCGAGCAGTGAATGTTGAATACAAAATGTACTTGGATCAAATATTTAAGAGTCGTAAAACATTTTAACGAAATGTAAAAAAACATAATCTTTTGCAAATCAATGTTTGATTTACTATTTTATTCATTATTTGATTTCGATTTGAATATAGAAAAATTGAAGTTGCCAAATCTGTTTGAGGAACATCTCACATGTTCGGTACACACATTAAAGGCCGATTAAATTTGAATTCGCCTCGAAAAGTCCCACATTAAATGGTAAAGCGTTCCCTAACAAAAACGACTCTGTGTCCAGGGGTACTCAAACCCGAAACCTCTGATTAAGGATGAAAGACTACTTATCACTCCACCACAACTCTTATGGGTAAATGTCTTTAAATTATGTGAAAATTAAATAAAAAATTATTTTCCATTAATAATTTAATTTAAAACTATTTTTGCTATTAATAATTTGATCCAAAAATGAAAAATGCTCAATAATAACCCAATCGATTATATTATAAAAATATTTTGTGATTTAAAGCAATATAATAATTTTTTATCTTTTATGATATTCATTGTATCTTAACTTTAAAATCAAAAATTATATTAGTAAATGCTTGTCATTCTTAAAGAGATTTTAAAAGAAAAAAAATATATTTATTAGAAAAAAAAGAACATGTTTAAAAATATATACGTATCTGCTTATTTTTTTTTAAAAAAAATTAAACCCAATTATGTAATAATAAAGGCATTAAAATTAGCATAGTACTAAGCCTTCAATAATTTATTAACTAGCAAATCTGCCGAGCAATAATATTTCTTCCCGTATTTGCTAAAATTGTCATATTAAATTATTTTACCTTCCAAAAATTCATATCTCCGTCCTTCTTCCTAGAAGGCTAGAACACATATTATTCCATAAAAATCAATAGACACCTTTACCTTCCCCTACTTCATTTTCCCACCAAAATCCATTCATAGCAATTTAGATGAAATTGCAAATATTATTAGGTAACAAAAAAGAGAGCCATCAAATAAGTATAGTTACTCTGAATTACAGTTTTGAGTAAGATCTTTTTATCCATTAAAATAAAATATTATTTTTTCATCCATTGAGCTTTGCCCAAATCATAAATACAATGAAGTTAATGTATATAATTAAAAAAGATGACATATTTTATGTGATTAATTTATCTATTTAATAAGCATTTAAAAATAAATGCAAAAACTTATTTAAAATTTTGAGTGAAAATATTTAATAAATTTTTTAAATTATGTATTTAGATATTTAATTATAATAAAATATAATGTAAGTATTTAACTATAATTTATTGACAAATTTAAATTTTATCGACGAACGAAAATTCTCGCTCTCATACCGATTCATGCACAAAGTCGTTAATAATAATAATGATACTAATAATAATAATAATAATAATAATAATAATAATAATAACAAATAAATAAATAAAAAATGCACAAAGTCGTTATCATGTTTTATTATCAACAAGATAAAGATAATGCAGTAATATTGATTTGCTTCCCTTAGAAGAAACTTTCTAATTTGGATTTATTTTTCTTCTTTAAATAAAGGTTTTGGATTTAAATCTTTGAGAATGAAATTTTCTTTATTGAAAATATTATTTTCAAAAATAAATTCTATAACGAGCGAATTCAAATTTAAGAGATATTACTCCCTTCGTCAATTTTATTTGTCCAATATTAATTTTGCATAATTGTTAATAAATTATAAATATAAAGATAATTTTATCTTATCACTCTTTGAATATAATAAATATAATATCTTGGAAAATATAATAGTGAAATGACTATAATTAATGATAAAGGTAAATTAGAAACTAAGTGTAAATCCAAAAAAGGAAGGCTGTGTAACTCAAGTGCTGTAAAAGAGAGTGTGTTTAGTATTGGAGTAGAATTAAAAACCAGATGTGACAATCCACTTGTCCTTGAGAATTGAGATGAGACAAGCTAAGAATATAAATGTAAATATACTCCTAGCTAAATATAATAATTCGTTAAGAGGTAAAATATAAAGTAGTAGTAATGCATGATATTAATTATGTTTGTATAAGTTATGTTGAGATTTTTTTATATAGTATTTAATTTGATGTATTAAAAATAATATATATTAAATAAATTTAAAAATATATATTTCTTCACAAAATAATTTTCGCAAATATGATGAAAAGAATGTGAAAAAGATTTTGAGAATGATTGTATCTTTGATCATGCTAATGTATTCATTAAAATTCATTGTATTATCAATATCATAAATTTTCATGTCTTAATTATACACATCTTAAAATCAAATAAAATGTATAACTAATTATTCATAGATTAAAAAAATATACTAAATAAAATGCTGATAATATATAAAAATAATGCATGCATGCATTATTATTTTTAAATGCGCCCTATCAAACGTCCCTGATGTATACACATTTTAAAATAAATTACATGATATATAAATTGACAGGAGGAAGTACTCCATAAATAATGAGAATCTGATTGGATGGGCAGAGCATAGTGATGATAATAATAATTAATAATAAGGAATAAAAGAAAAGGCTACTACTTTTTTGTCATTGGTTCAAAAAACGGCTGTGCAACATTACGCCCCTTACCCTTTTATTTTCACTTTGCTACAACTCTTCATCTTAAATTGGAAACACAAAAAGATTTCAGATTTTAAGGAACCGTTTAATCAAGAGAATTAGTAATTATCTCTTTCGAATATTTTTTATTTTATTTAAAAATTCGTTTTATAAATTTTAAATATAATTTTAAATTATATTTGAAAAATATCTAAAATTCTGTTTTCCATTTTTTCTCATCTCACTTTTTTCCCCTTCAAATTATGCCTCAATTTTTTGATTTTTATAAAAACGACCTCGTTTTTAATTTGATCATGTATGACCCAAAAACAACTGTTCCTTTTGTTTCATTGTGATATTTTTTTTAATTCGTTTCAAAAAAATATCATTTTATTATAATTAAAAATAATTTAATTTTTAAAATTTTTTTTTACAGCCACATAAATATTCTAAAAATTATTTTAGACCAATAATTTCAAAAATTATCTTTTTTTTTAAAAAAACATGCCAAATTAAATGATGCTATATAAAATGAGACGAAGAGAGTATAATTTTCTGATTTATGCGGCTATAGTGATGCAATCAGTTATTAAATTTATATGATCATGAATTATTCATCAGTAAATTTTATAAATAATTACATAACTATTATTAAGTACATTTTTCCATAAAAATCACTTAATTATTTTTTCTAATACAAAAATTACTATACTTTAAATATACTTTAACATAAAAATCATACCACAAGAAAATTGTAACTTTCCTTTAGGAAACCTCTTATGACCTTATAAGTTTTAGAATTAAGGTGTAGTTTTCAAGGGAAAGAAGACATATATCTATCGTACTCATATGTAACAAGAATTTGATTTTTCATCTTGTTATCTCTTCTTCCATTTCTACTTCCTCAAATCCCAATTTTTTATTTTTATTCTAAAAGAAAAAAATTGGGGAGAGGGGAGAGGCACATTTAATGGGTAGGGACAGTTGTAGAGTAGGATGAGCTGTCCCTATCCCTTCTAATAAGGCAAATAGGGCAAGTACTACTAATCCAGCATTTTTTACATCTAATCTCATAGGGCATCTCCAATCACACTCTATTTTACTCTCTAAATATAGAGAGTAAAAGAAGCAACTTCAATCACTTTTTATTTTATCCTCTATTTTTTTTAATATTATATTATTATTTCTATTTCAATTATATTTTTATATTTTAAAATAAATCATTTCTTCTATGTTTACATAATCACCACATATTATTCATATTTTTTTCAAAATCTTCATGTAATATAAAATTATTTTTTATCTCAATTTTTTAAATAAAATAAATTTTAAGCAAATATTATATAAATTACATATTAATGAACAATTCAAATAAAAGTAAAATCATAAATAAAATATAATTAAATAAATATTACACTCTCAAGATTATTACGTTGCTCCCATAAATGCTCTACTAATGCATTACGAAGTTCAAAATGAGCATTTTGTCCTTAAAATATTACTAATTTTTTTCCTGATATTGGTGGATCTGGAGCTCAATTACCAGATTACTAAATTATTGTTGTAATTTTTCGGCTTAAAATGTTATGTTATGTATCGTATTTTTAAGGCAAAATGATCTAATATACCCTTGTACTTGTAAGCGTTTGTATTGTGGACCCTCCTACTCACCCATTTGTCAACTGAACCCTTAAACTCATTGAAACACAATATTTTAAACCCCTCTGACCGTTGACCAAGCTTATGTGACAACTTAATGGTTGAGCTGGAGAAAATGCGTGGCTTCACGCGTTACACACGCCGACACGCGTACACATGATTTTTTAATTAAAAATGATTAAAATAAATAAATAAAATTTTTAAAAAATCTAACAAAGAAAGGGATTCTCTTTACCCCCACTGCCGCCTTCATTGTTCCCCCACCCCACCTTGGTTTCTTTATCCCCATCCCCTGCCCTTCATTCTTCTCTATTTTTACCATCTTCAAGGATTCAATTAATATTGAGAAAAATAATTAAAAAATCTTTTATGAATAGCAATTATCAGATCAAAGAAAGAAATTACAAAAAATAATAATCCCAATTAATATTCAATTAATATTCAAATACAAAAATCTCACATTTTAAATCTCCAAAAAAACAAATACAAAATTCTGAAACATTGAGTTAAAGGGCACGCTTTTTATCAAATTTGTTTGTTTTTTGAATGTGGTGGAGAAAATAACGAGAAGAAGTAGCAGAAAATGGATTTGAAGAAGAGAAATGAGGAAGGGGGGAGTGTATTTTATTTATTTAATTTTTTAATATTTAATTTCTGATGTGTCATTAAAAAAATAATGTGGAAATTGATGTGTACTCGATTGTGGTACACGCATTATTGAGAAGTCAAAAAAGGGTTTAAAATATTGTGTTTTGATAGGTTGAGGAGTTCAGATGACAAAGGGCTAAGTAGAGATGTTCACAATACAAACTCGAACAAATACAAGGGTTATTAGATCATTTTGCCTATTTTTAACAATTTCATGTTCCCTATTCTAATTTAACAATTGCATCAGTTTTAGATTAAATTATAAATTATTTACTCATTTTATACGTACATTTTTTTATGTGATGATATTTTTTTACAACTATAAATTATAATAAAACTAACTTATATCTTAAATAAAAATGTTATTTATGAAAATTAAATTAAAAATAACATAAATTAATATAAATTTAAAATTATATTAAAAAATAATTACGAATATTAGGGACTTAATTAATGGTCTTATATAATTTAAAACATGTAAAATAAAAATATTGAGTACTAAAAATAATAATAAAATAATAAATAGTGAAATAGAGAGGATGAATAGTAACTCTCTATATTTAGAGAGCTACTATTCATCATCTCTGTTTATGGAGAGTAGAGAGTAAAATAGAGAGTTGTTAGAGAAGCTACTTTCTATTTATATAGAGTAGAGAGTAATATAGAGTGTGGTTGAAGATGGTCTTAGCTCCAACTATTTATCCTCCTTTTGAAACCTATAAACATTTTTTTAAAATTTATTTATGTATTTAGTAACTATTTAAATTCTTATAAGGCAAAATTCAAGACAAAATAAATTCTAAACATTGTTTAATTATATTTTCTCCGTCTTATTTTATATTGCACCTTTTGACTTGACACGATATTTAAAAGGGAAGTCTTTTAAAATTTGTGGTCTAAAATAATTCTTAAACATTGTGTGGTTGTAATTTATTTCATTAAGGGTAAAAGAGGAATTTCAAAGTTAATTTTTTTCCTAATTATAGTAAGATGACATTCTTTTTGGAACGGACTAAAAAGGAAAGTGTGTCACAGGGACGGAGGGAGTATTAAATGTGAGGTTTTGATGATTAACATACATAACAAATACTCTCTCCATTTTTATTTGTTTGTCTGATTTTGATTTGACATAAAATTTAAGTTAAAATAGACTTTTAAATCTTGTGGTCACAAACTAAATATAGTAAATGTACCAAAATATTTTTTTAATCTCGTGTAATAAACATGACATGTGAAAAGTTAGAATTAAAGATTTATCAAAAAATGATAGAGACATTCTTTTTGAAACGAACTAAAAAAATAAGTAAGACAAATAAATTAAAACAGATATAACATTGCATAAGAACCAATTTTAAATATGTCGCAAATAAGAAGCTAATAGTGTTTATGATAAACAAACAAACTACTAAAAAGCCAAAATCTTATAGTGACTATTGAAAGAATTGAATTACAGAAGTTCCATGCATGAACTGACGGAACCAGGTCTTTCGTAGTAGACTGGAGACGATTGACAATCAACGAATGCAAATCAAATTTCAAGTGCAAGAAAAATTCCTTAAGAAATTTAGTTTATGACTTAAACACGTGAATCAAGGAATAAAAACTTAACATGAAAACATTTTATTATAATTGCACAAAAGAAAATAACTTTGTAATTGGGAGAGTCACGTGTGAAGGTCGAAACAAATACAAAAATCAAGTTCAATTGGAATTGAATTTCTTGACCAAGTTTCAACAGATTTTGAAGTAAGAAGACAAGAGGATTTCAACCATCACCTCTCCTATATAAAATACCATATTGATATCATTAAAGATGGATGCTATTCAAATAAATTTAAGATTTATTCTTTAACAAATAATAATCATTAAAAGAGAACTGTTTTGTAATTAGAGTCAACTGTCAACAAAGAGAACTTGTTTCTAAGAAGCTATTACTTTGGTTTTCGAGTTGCTTAGTTGATTATTATTAAATGGGAACCTACTTACTTTCATTTGAATATATGTTTGATTCTTGAATTGTAAAGACTTTCAAGATTGGGGTAGAATCTTGAAAGGGACAGTTATAACTAGGAAGGAAAACGGGCTAGAGTTAACCGCTTTGGTTATAAAGTTGTAACCTAAAATTACTAAGCTTTAGTGAAAATTTGAGACAAATCATATAAGAGAGGTAGTGATTTTTACTTCTCTTAGCAATGAATTTTTCACGATAATTTTTTTTATGTTGATTACATTTCGTATTATACTTCTCGTTTTAGGCTTTTAGCTGACTGAAGAACCTAACTCTTCCATGCATTAGGTGACAACATAAAATAACAAACATTTTTATATTTATCTAGGCATTTTAATATTTTATTTATAATATCTTTCTAATTCTCAAAATACTCTGCCCAAACCGTTAACTTGCTTTGTTCTTTATTCTCCTTAGATATTTTTTAAGTTATACTACTTTTTATAATAAATACAATAAGGATATACTTATTAGTTATTTTAACAGAAAAATTGTTTCGTTTTTTCTTAATCAAACTCAACAACTATTTATTACTATTAGTTTCAGCATTTCATCAATACAGATACATGACTGCTTAGTTGTAATATTAGTTTTTTTTTTTTTTTGTATTTAATATTTACTGTATCAGTTAATCACAATCAACTATTCCAAACGAGTTCTTACTCTATTTCTTTGAAATCTTAGTTCATTTCACCACAAAATTTTGTAGTGTTTACACTTAAACTTTAGGACGAAGATGAGGTATGTTAAAAGACAGGCAAGTTACAATCAATATAATGTGAAGTATTATTTGTGCAATTTGCTTCTTCCAGGAAAATCATTTTTAAGATATGGACCTTATTTTTCTAAAAAGAGCATTTTTCAAAAAATTTGACTAATCAAATGTAAAAGTAAAAGAATATTTTCCTCCGCTCCGAACACACCCTAACAAAAAAAAGAAAACTAACGGCTTAATTTATTAGTTGTTCGCACACTTTTAGGCAGATCTTTTGTGGCAATTTTTAAGTGATGAAATAAAGCATACCGATATGACTATTGATTGAAGAAAGAGTACATTTTGAAGATTGTTCGGATCTCTTTTGCACCTAACTAGGGTAACAATAATGTACCCCCCCAAAAAAGGTGACAATAATTCAAATGTGTGTATTATTACTCTTGTTGTTGGGGGATGGGGAGCTAGGGACCTTTTGGTTGTGCAATTAATAAAATGTGTATGGATGGGAGTAGGGAGACAATGCATATCAAATTGTCAATAGTCTAACATGGGGACACTAATAATTTGATCTAGTACTATTCCCATTTCCCATAATGCTACCTCCCTCAAGGGAACACTCCATAAATTGACCTACAATGGACATTATGGGATTGATCAGAGGCGAAGTTTGAATTTGAAGTTTATGAATTTAGAATGCTAGTTTTTTTAAGTTAATAATTAATAATTTATATATATTAAATAAATTTCTTAAGTTAAGTTTGTATCAAAGTTACTGTCTTTTGGCCGAATCATAATGAAAAGCCTAGCTCCACCTGTGAGAATCTCAAATGATCCAATATACCTGGGGCTAAGATTTCCTCGCTTACCAAATCTCATCACGCCCTTCATGGATGAAACTCGGAGGAAAACTAAATCACCAACACTGAACTCTAAGGCACGAAGTCTACGATCAGCGTAGCTATTCTGCCTACTCTGAGCTGCCCGAAGCCTATCCTGAATTACTCGAACTCGATCCAAGGAATATCAAAGCAAATCTATACTTTGCAGTCTAGACACTAACCCTCAGAAAAAATAGCCATCATGCACCTCTGGAATGTAGCCGAAGCATTACAAAGTCCAAAAGGCATACGCTTGAAAGCATATGTACCATAAGGACAAGTAAACGTCGTCTTTTTTTGATCTTCTGGTGCTATGGCTATTTGATTGCAACCAAAATATCCATCTAGAAAGCAAAAGTACTCCTGGCCAGCTAACCGGTCCAATATCTAATCAATGAATGGTATGGGATAGTGATCTTTCCGGGTGGCTTCATTTAATTTTCGGTAGTCCATGAAAATCCTCCACCCAGTAACTGTACATGTCGAAATCAGCTCATCCTTCTCATTTTTTATAACAGTCATCCCCCCTTTCTTGGGACACATTGCACATGATTGACCCATTTTCTATCTGAGATGGGAAAAACAATACATGCGTCTAGCCACTTGATCACCTCCTTTATCACTACATCCTTCATAGGCGGGTTCAATCTTATCTGATGCTAAGCCATGGGATTGTACCCCTCCTCAAAATATATTTTGTTCTTGCAGAATGACTGATTGATCCCATGAATATCAGACATCTGCCACCCAATTTCTCTCTTCCTCTTTCGCAACACTGCTAGGGCCTCTTTTACCTGTGCTTCATTCAACCCGGCTGCTAGGATTATTACCAAACCATTTTATGACCATTTTATCAAAAACGGGCCTCCGAGGCCATGCAAGATTTAGAAAATCATATAAGGTAGGCTCGAAGTAAAAATCATAGTAAAATCATGTAGGAAACCGTTTGTATGCATGATAATGGCATGTTCAATCACAAGCAGTAGCCAAACGGCTCACAAATAATCTATCGGCTCTACACAGGCGCCAAACGTTCTACAACACAGACAACTAGCTCTATAACAATAATAACAATGTTCAGAACTCACGGACATTCCCAAATAACCCACCATCTATGTTCCAGAGTCAATACAAGGCCACACAGGACCACGAGAGTGATAATAACACCTAAAATAAATACTACAAACATCGGAGGAAGAAAACGAGTTGAACATAAAAAAATGGTCAAAGTTTGTCGTACCAAGCTAAAAACACCACCCAAGGATGCCCATTAGTACAATTTTATCCTATATATGCAAAGTCTAGGGAAGTTAAATCGTAACCTAGCAGTCATCCGATGATAAGCTTCTAGAACGATGACATCCAAGCCCGAACCGCTCTGAGATGTCTCGAAATGCAATTACACTATCAAGAACATAAACTACATATTAACATGAGACTAATGATACCCATATCGCTATAATAATAGCCTGGATAAAATTTGGGTCACCCGCAGGCCCGTGGGCCATGCAACTCGAGGCCAAAAATGAAAGCGTTCAAAATTACCACCATGATCATTAGAGTACATGCCCATAAAATTGAAGAAATTGGGCATGAAAATTGAGCTAAAACAACCCTTACAAGTTAAAACATCAAAGAGGGAATTTTAAGAACGAAAAAATCAGAAATAGGGCAAGAAACACTTACCACAACAAGAGAAAACATCAAGGAGGTGAGTTCCACGAACCCACGAACATACAAGCCCAAGAAAAATAGAATCTATAAGTAATTTCCAAGGTTTGAGAATTTACAACAATGGAGTTTTCAACAATTGGAGAAAAAACAAGCTTGGGGAAGAAGAACTTACCAATTTATCGAAGGAGCAAGAGGTCTTGATGAATAATTGAATTCCCCAAGTTATGAACTGATTAGAGTACTTTGTAGAGAGTATTTTAGTGTTTTAGAGTTGGGAGGAATGAACAAGATGGCTGGAAAATGAATGGCCAAAGATTAAATAGTTGTTGGCCCTTGGCCAATGCGAACGCGACCTAGCATAGCCTAGGCGAAGGACAAAATAGAGGGGCGAGCTTCCATGCCTACGCGTACGCAACCAAGGCATGCCCTAGGCATCGCATAGGCGATGGCCGAGAAAACCAAGCACTGGCCTTGCCCTTCACGTAGGCGGTCAGCCCACGTGTAGTCGAAGGCCAAGCCATGGGCGGCTAGCTTTGCCCTTCGCGTAGGCGGCCAGGCCACGCGTAATCGAAGGCCAAGCTGTGCCATGATAGCGACAACTTGCAAACAGCAAAGGCAACATAGAAATTTCTCCGAAGACCCTCGGGGACACATTGGGGGTCCCACAAAAGCAAATGAGCCAAGCTATTTGACTAAAAATGACATTCTGGACTCAAAAAAATTGATGAAAATCCCAATGGAGGTCAATAGAACAAAAAGTGTGCCCCACGCCCAAGAACCAACTTAGGCCAATTTTTCCAAAACAGAACAGCAAGGCCTAAACACAAGTCTGGAAGCCTAGGGACCCAAACCAAAGGTTCCTATAGCCCAACGTAGACATTCCAGAGCTAACAACGCTTCTCAGAATTTCCATCCGAGGCCTTTATCAATTTTTATTTTTATTTTTATTATATAAATATATATTAGTGTGATTAATTTTTAAATTTTTTTTTTACGTGATTCTGATGTGGAAATGATGTGGCGTTGACATGGCAGTGTTATGGCGCGAGTGTAGGGCACCTTCCATAGTGAGAGTGGTATTACATTTTTAGGGTGATGTTTATTCACTCCAAAGTTGTTAAGGGGGTATATAATTATCAGTTAAGTTTAAGTGCTAAAGTAAGTTGTCGAGCCAAGTTTAGGAGGGGTTTTATATATTTTCTCAACTTTAAAATACCAAATTATATCAAATTAATTTAGTATGATAATAATAGCCTCCCGCACAGGGGATACATATGTCATTGTACAGATCTGTGAGACTCTACGTAGCCACCTTTTCATACCCCCACCCCAACCACCTTCAATCTCCTCGCCTTTCTCCTTTTTCTACTCCATTAATACCTTCGCACCCCCTTTCTTCTTCGTATCCACCCATCCAGTCCACCTTCTTCATTTTGCAACAACAATACTAATCCAAATGCAGATTACTTTTTAAATGATTCACTAAATAGTATAAAATCACATTAAAATGAAGGACCCATCACTGCTTTTTCATTCACCGAACTCATTTTTTCAAATCGCACAAAAGGACAACTTCAAGAGCAACCTGGGTGGGTTGAAAAGGTCCATCCTCGATTTTTTAAAATCGCACAAAAGATCCATTAGTTCTCAAGAGCAAGGCAGGAGAAAAAAAATTAAGGATAAAATTGAGGGTTGAAATTGAATTGACTGTAAAACTTATAGGAGTACCCAACTAGTAATGAGGTTAGAAAGAGAAAACAAAATAAAATGGATGAACGGGCATGCGTGCGGAATAACCTGGGTACACGTAATACATTTCTCCTTCTTCAAACTTCCATTAATGACTTCTTATTGAAGCAATAACAAACTACCAATAATTACAGTCAGAAACAATTAAAAAAAGTACTAATTAAAATTTCTTCCAATTTACAGTTTCTTTAATTTTTTCATGTCCCCAATTGAAATTTCTCTATGAATTAAGTATTTTTAATTTTTATTGATGATTTTGATCTCTTTAATTTATTTAAAGAGAAGGAAAAATTAGAAAGAAAAAAAGATGAGGAAATAGTGCAGAAGGAGTGTAGGGGTGTGGGTTAGAAAACAAAGGAAGGGAATGAAGTGGTTTGAAGGAGGAGAAAGTGGGTGGGAGGGATTTGCAGAAAAAAAAGGGATTTGCAGAAAAAAAAGGGGTGGGAGGTACCCGTTTTGATTTTTTTTTTGTTTTTTCTAATACCACGTCAGCCTTAAGGGTGACATTTATTTCACTCCAAAGTTATTAAGGGGGTATATAATTGTAAGTTAAGTTTAAGTGTTAAAGTAAGTTATCGAGTCAAGTTTAGAATTTTTTAATTTATTTATTTTGTTTTTGTTACGGTAAACTGATAATAATAGTTTAGTCGACTTCAACTTACATACACTCATATAATAGAGAATTATGACTTCGATTTTTCATGAAACGTCTTAACTATATCATATTTACATTTTACACATGTAGAAATATTCAAAAGAAAGTACAAGCAATTTTCTTCGTTAATCAATCACCCAAAAAGAACTTCAACCAAGATAAAGTAGTCGAAGTTACAATGTTTAAGTAATTAATTTTGTACTCATATTATTTTATATATTTGTTAGTATTATAATATATATGAATTTTATATGTAACAATATACTTGGATACAATATTCGGTATTTCATTTTTTTTTATATGAATACTATATACCATAATACCAAAATCACAATATAAAAATATATTATTTGATATATATCGAACCATGCCCATCCTAGTTGGCACTAGAAAAGTTACTCTTGATTAGTAGAACAAAACTTGTGGAATCGTATATTAAACATGTATCTTGCAGATTCTCAAGGTTGTACATTGATCGACATGCCTTCGTAACTATATATTTCTACACATTATACACCAACAAAGGCAGATCCAAGATTTAAAGTTTATGAGTTTCTATAATAATTTCAAGTTAATACACAATAATAATTGAGTTCATAATCAAATACATAGAATTTAAGCAAAAGTTACTGAGTTCCTATGAATCCGCATGCGAAAGCTAGATCAGCCCCGGTTAACACACGCAGGGGTCGTTTGGTTTAAAAACAAGCTATGGGGAATAAATTATTAAAAACTGGAATGCAGAGATTATTTAGCATTGTAAATTTGATTTGTTTGTACTAAAAATGATTTGTGTAGTGTAATTTTAAATTTGTTTTTATACTACATGAAGGGTTATTTTTGTGATTCAATAGTTTTAATCCATGTATTGTTAATTTCCGTATTTTTTTCTACATTATATTTCATATAAAATAATATATAAATTCAGGTATAACTTATACATGTATTATTAATGCTAGAAAGTTACTCCTCCCGTCCCATATTAGTTGATCACTTTTCTTTTTACAAGCATGTTAAAAAATCATAAATAAGAATGTAGTCTTACTAATTTATCCCTTTAGAAACTTCTTTGAAACTTTATAAACAAGTGAGAACACTTTCAAAAATAATTAATTGCAAGGGTAATATGGGAAAATTTTAATTAATACTTTTTTTATTTAGTAAGGTGTTCAACTACTATGGAACAACTATTTTTAATATAGTGAACAACTAATATTGGACAGATGGAGTAATTAGAAACTACACTAAGTATTAGATATGTTGAATTATAGGCAACACTATATTGGTAACTAACCAAAGTAAATGTTGAGTTGTATGCAGAGCTTAATACATCTTGCACCCAACCAAACGGGCCTAAAGTTTCAATTGTGTTTGATGGAATGGGCTTAGACTGATTCATTTTTGGTTGCTCAAGGAACAACTCCAGTCCAAACATTTTTAAAACCTTAATTGGCACAATAACAACATTAATATACCCGGTGTACTTCCACAAGCGAAATTTGTAAAGAGTGGTATATACGCAATATTAATATACAGCGCAATCTCTCAACTTATACCCTGTTCATCTGATAGGTTAAAGTTGAAGAAGTTCACAATTTCGAATCCAAATCTTAGTTTACTTGGTTCTGAAACGAGAAAATGATCAAACGGTCCTTAATGTATAAACCTGATGAAAATGGTCCATATGTATCCTAAATAGTGATTAATTTGGTCCTAAATCATATAGGTAAAGATTAGTCATCTTCCTCCATATACAACCTACTTACCCTAATTGAAAACACCCTAGGCTTCCTTTCATACAATTTTCTTCAAGTTTTCACCCCTACTTCGAAAGTTTTCCCATGGCTCTTTCGAGTTAGAGTAGGGAATTTTGATGCTAATTCTGAAATCGGAAATGAAATAATAGTGTGTCTTTGTTTTATAGTTAATAGTTCACGTGCAATGCACATGCTGAGGGTTTCCGTTTATTTTGATTGCAAAAATAGTTATTGTCTTATTTGAGGAATTCAACAATAATCCCATCATACTTTTAAGCTACGGTACTGAAAGTAAAACCAGCAAAGCAGGATGACTACTATTAATGTGGCCATAACAATTCAATCTCCACAAACTAAGCTCTATGCGTCTGACCACATCACTATTTTCCCTATAAACTAGGTTAGCCAGTTATTAGTTTTAAAAACAGACACAGCTGTTCCCTCCAAAAAAGAGAAGCAGTATATTTAGATGAATAGTATTAGTTAGTCTCGCGATTATTTATCCCACTATTTATACTATAATGTTGGGATGGAAAACAAGTTTGAAGGTGATTTCTAGTTTTTAAGAGTTCTTTTTATCATTCTCAGAAAAGTATCTCCTCAAAGAAAAAAGGTTTTTGTAAAAGCTTTATGCCAATAGAATCAACACACTATCTTGTGTAAATGTTCTCAAGTTTCTTTGCAAATCTTTCATAACAGGAACAACTAAAATATTGCTTCTGATGCATCCTCATTTACGCCTCTTACTTTTCATCTAGTACTTTTTATACCCCCTTCCATTGCTTTTTTTTGTGATCTATAAAGGAGTCTGGGCAAAAGAGGCTATTAAAAGGTTAAACGAGTTGGTTTATTAAAAGTTCATAAAGGCTAACTGAAAACTTTATGAAAAGATCAAAACACCATCTTGAGAATTTTTCTATAAGCGCTCGTTTGGTACGAGGGACAAGGGATCTAGGGATTACTTTTAGGATGAGTTTATTCTATGTATGGTTGAGATAAAATCGCGGGATAACTTATCCTGAGATTAGTTATCCCGGAATTGTAGTGTTATTTTATCGAGTTCGGAGCCTAAAGGGCAACTTTTTTTATCAAAAATTTCAAAAGGGCAACAAAGAATTGAAAGAAACCAAAACGGTAAAGGCGTGGGTCAATCCACGCCTTAGTAAAGAAAGTAACAGAGCCGTCAGTTATTTATGGTAAGGCGTAAAAGGCATCACGCCTTGTAACGCCTTGTAAGTCGTGGCAGGCACCACGCCTTCTTCATTATTTTTAGGATTTTATGTCTTTTACTTGTGAAGAAGAAAATCTAATCAAAGATTATAGTTGCGTTATTATACATAAATTAAGTTTCAAGAGAATGTATTTAAATGAAAAGAAGTATAAACCATAAACGGCTCTCTTTTTTGAATATTTGGTGTTTTAAGAAAAGTTACCAGTACTACAAATCAGTCATTCAGTGATTGATCTAAACTTGGTAGGAATGGATTTTAGTACAATATTTCTAATTATGTTTCTGTTTTATTTCCCCCCTCTCCTTGTAAAGAGTTTGTTTTGACAAAGTTCAAATTAAAGGAATATAATATCTCAATTTGATAAATGTAATAAAATGAGTCAGAGTAGTGTATCCTAAATATGATATTAAAAAACTTAGTTTCTACTTTTACAATATCTTACAATGATATTAATGCTAATTATCTTTCTCTTATACTCGTTCGTTTACTTTTGTTTGTCACGTCTCGCTTTTCAAGAGTCAAACAGTATGAATTTTAAGTCAAGATTTTAAGACATATTTTTTGTTTATTATATTAATATGAGAAACGTTACAACTTATAGTATTTTTCGTATAATATTTCAACATCTAAATTTAAAATTTAAAATATTGAATGGATCTAATTCTATTTAGCTTCAAAGATTAGTCAAATTAATTTTTGTGAAGTGAAATATGACAAGTAAAAATGAACTAAGAAAGTAACATTTTAAGGATAAAGATACTCCCTCCGTCCAACAATACTTGTCCAATATACTAAAAATAGATGTCCAATAATATTTGTTCAATTTAGAAAACCATTAGATATTCACCCATTTCTACCCATTTTACCCCTAGTTATTAATTGTAGTCATTACCCAATACATTTTTCAAAGCATTGAATTAATTATATTCAAAGGGTGATATAGTAAAATTACCCATATTATTTATTATTTTTTAACATGTATGCCAAGTCAATAGTGGACAAATATTATTGAACGGAGGGAGTAATTTATTAATCTTGTCTCAGCAAATTAAGGAGTTTTCATACGACTTTACTCGCCAATAAACATTCTTTATATATCTGGAGAAAATAAATTTCTTCAGCTATGTTGGTTCATTTTCAATCATTCAAATTGGATCTAACACCCATATAGAGAGAGAGTTATGGGCTCTAATTTCGAGAAGAGTTGGAGCTGCTTCATTACTTTTTAGAAGGCGTGGTGCCTGCCACAACTTACAAGGCGTGGACTATGCCACGCCTTGATGCCTTTTACGCCTTACCATATGTAACCGACGGCTTTGTTACTTTCTTTACTAAAGCGTGGATTGACCACGCTTTTACCGTTTTGGTTTCTTTCAATTCTTTGTTGCCCTTTTGGAATTTTTGATAAAAAAAGTTACTCTTTAGGCTCCGGACTCTATTTTATCCCACATTAAGGGTGGATAATTAATCCCGGGATAACTTGATCCCCAACCAAACGAGCCCTAAATGTTTTCAACTTTCTTTTGTAAAACTTTGATTAATAAGAACTAAAGTTGTGTTTTGATCAGCAAAGTAAAACGCCAGAGTAATCAGCACAGGTCCTCCTCAATTATGCCTCTTACATTTCATTTTGTACTGTCATGGAAGTTTGGTTTATATCCCCTTCCATGACTTTTTTGTGATCTATACACAGGTTGGGCTCCATGCCTAACCCCCACTCCACCAAGCTATGGTGGACTTTTAATTTAAAAAATCAGGAAAGGTCTGATATTTGCACAAATAGACTTGATCTTAGCCAAAGATGTAAATTACAATTGTACTCTCCATTATACATTCTACTGCATCAGCGGAGACCGTTGAGAAATGTAAAAGACGTTAAGAAAAACTCATACTTACCAGGTTGAGAACCTATAAAAGAACAAGAGCAAGCTGCCTCATGCAGTGTGTCAACCAAGAGACCATCTATGGCCAACTCATTGACCATTCCCACGCGCAGCATAACAGGCTTTTAGTCAGCTATCTTCCATCTCTTGGTCCTTAAGTAAATCCAAATGCAATAGACGCACAGAGACCATAATGTATGAAAACACCATTATTTAGCTAACCATGTGAACTGTACTGCAGAGCAGCCTGTTCAAAATTATACAAAGCAAAAGAAGACTTATCCCTAGCAGTATCACCATATGAAGCTGGTCTCAAGCTTGACGAGAAAGCTAATAACATTTGTAAGACTTGATATTCAACATCCGAGTTCCAATGCATAACAGAATAGTGCAACAATATAGATAAAAACATAACAGATATCTATTAAATTGAATATACACACCAATGAACAAACAACTAGGCAGTGATTTCAAAAATTGTTAGAACCTTCTCCGAGATTTGAGTATTTTCAACTTTGCCTCTTCAAACGTATTTGCGTAGTGTGAAGAATAATATTCATAATTCAAATTCATCTTCAAGCTTGAGTGCCTCAGAAGCAGCTTCTTCCTCCTCGTCATCAATTGCAAAATATGGATTGTGTGCCTTAGGCCTGAAGTTATACCCCGTAAAGACATAGAAGGCAAGTGTTGCCACTTCAGCAGCCACCACACTAGTCCACTGATACCGATAGGAGGTAATGGTCTCCAGAGCATAAACCACAACTCTTGTGAAGTATATGTAACATATCACAATAACGTAGTACTGCCTGAATAATGTTAACTTCATCAAATTCACTGCAGCTTTGCCATCAGTCTTAGCTGCCTCACGCAAGTTCTTAATCGACCACACAATAGGAAACAATACAGCACAACAACACACAATATCAACAAGCAGGAAAACCTGCTTCCATGTGTATGAATTTTCGCCAAAGGGGCCAGTTTCATCAATCACAACCTGTGCAAGATTGGCCACAACTTGCAAAGGAATAACAATCATCAAAACCTTCTTCTCTTTATCTTGCAAGTAAGGCTTCAAAAATGACCAACCCGTTCCAATCAAAACTATCAGAGTAAACAAACTAATACCCTTCAAGAAGCTAAATATATAGAACAAAACATCCCACCCATGAGCAGTACCAGTTTTCTTAATATACGATTTATCCTCAGCCTCACATAGCAAATTCAATGCTTTCAAGATCACAACAGCAAGCATAAAGAAATGGATACCATAAGCCGATAATCGTTTCTTGAAAAGTGCAAAAACCCATAAACCCCCCATCAACACATAGACCACGAAAAACAAATAGTAAATCACTGGAAGAGCAGTCTTGCCTGCAGACAGAAAATCAAACTGCCCACTTTTCGGGTTGAAATTGTACATAACCGAGTGAACATTCATCGAAATTACCAAATTAGGCATGCAGTTCGCAAAAACAAGAGTGAATTGATTCGCATCAGATACACTGAACGAAGTCGTAAATTGACAAACAGAGGGTTGCAACTGATCGAAAGTGAAAACCCTTTTGACCAGATCCGAATGGAGAGTACACCGGATTTCACCATCTTGGAGTTGCTCAAGAACGTGCTGCCATGCTTCACGGGTGACGAGGAAGAAACCCAATTCGGATGGAACGGGTTCGGGTCCGGATTTCGGGTTGGAAAAGGAAATGTCGGTGACGGTGAGATTGAGACGGCCGAAATGGGTGTACCCGAATTCGTCAAAGGGTATAGTAGAACGAGAATCGGATCGGATCTGGGTGGATCGGATCTCTGCCAAAACGGTGGCAATTAAGACAGCAAAGGCTATACAGAAAAGGGAGGAATTGTACAGAGCAGCCATGTTTTTAGTACTAGAAGAAAAATGTTATGAAATTGAATATGGGGTTTTGGAGTTTTTGATGAGAAGGGGAAGGAGGAAGATCAGCTCAACTGTAAACTTTGGTTGCTAGTTAAAATGGTTGACTGTGAATTAGCATGGACTTTCTGGTATTTGAGCTAGACTAGAATACAATAAATTCTAGATCCAACTTTGGACTTGGTAACGTGTTACGTTCTCTTTCGAAATTACTCTTTTAAAAGCTTAATTTAGCTGGAAATGACACTAGGTAGCCACTTTTAATGCTGATATTTAGTACGCGTTTGACCATGAGAATTTTTCACTATTTTTTAGAAAATTATTTCACTTTTTTTTGAAAATAGAATTTGGCCATAAAAATGAAGTTGTATTTGACACTTTTTTCCACCTCACTTTTTTCACTTTTTTAATATTTTTTTTTTAAAATCTTAATTTTTTATTTTCATAAAATAACCTCATTTAAGTTATATTTCATTTTAAAATCATATTTTATGTTTTTAAAAAATATATATTTAAGATCTAGATAATTATTGCAAAAGTTATGACCAAACACAATTCCATCTCCAACTCCAACATTGAAAATTTCAAAAAAGTAAAAAAAAATTGATTCTCATGGCCAAACGGCACCTTAAGACTTAAGGACGTTTGGCCATCAAATTTTTTCAGGAACTTCTTTCACTTTATTTAAAAATCAGTGTGAAAATTCCAAAATCAGCATAAAGTTATATTTGAAATTTAGAAAATAATCAAAATCATGTTTTTTTTTTTTCTTTTTTTTTTTTTTTGAAAACAAATTAAAATTTTCAAACAAGTTCAAGTATGATAAATTAGAATATTATTTTCTTAAAAATCATAACTCAAGAGTACTATATCAAATATAATGCGCACTCTTTATATCTTATTCCTCCCTTTTCAAGCATTGTGAAGAACTACTGAACTACCACAAAGATATTTAGCAATCAAGTCATAAATTTTTTGGATCATTCTATTATTCTAATTTCAAGTGTTATTTTTATCTCATATTTGTTATTTTGTCTTCGTAATTGTATGCTATTTTTTTAATTATTTATTATAATTTAAATATGTTAACTAGAAAATATGAATTTGATTATTCATTTTTTTTTTGGATACGTCCTCTTGCTAAGATTTTTTTTGTTAATGCGAAGAATCAAAGGTTCCTACGTGTATAAATTAAGAATGTCGATTTATTCCTCTTGATTGGGGTGTCCCCCGGAAAAAAACATGGGGTTGGCTCATGGCCAATTCTGGAAAGCATTGTCGTATACCTTAAATTATATGGTGTATATTGCTTGATTTGGCGTAAATATTGAGTATAAAGAAGTATTATTATTTGGCAATACCGTACCTACGTAAATAGCTTAATGTATCGCTGTCACTAGAAGCTTTATTTCACCTCATTCACAATTTAATTGAAGGGAAATGCAAGAAGTAAAGACACCTTCATGAACCAAACAACAGATAATGCTTGCCCATTATTTATCAAAAAAATATATGCACATGTCCCGACAGATAAGAGTCATAAAAATAATTCACGCCCATTGATCTCAAGAACGTGTTGCATTATATAAAAAACTGAGAGAAACTGCCTCATGGCTATTTTTAGAAGCATTATTCCCCACCTTCACTGGAAGCTTCTGTTAAAGTGGGTGAAAGTCCCACATTGGTTGGGAATGGACTGATAGTATGCTTATATGGACTTGGACAATCCTCCTCATGAGCTAGCTTTTGTGGTTGAGTTAAGCCCATGTGTCATATCTTTACCGCTTCATTTAACCCCTCAATCATAATTCAATAACTTGGAAATATAATCTAAATTTTCACAAACATGAACACAACTTTGAATATTCTCCTACGTACTTTTGTCTTTTCCTCAGTCATTCATTACCTACTACGTACTCCACTAACACTGAATCAACAATGTTCTTGTTTCTGGTTAATTGCCTCCTATTCACCGCCAACAACTTAGCAGTATTTTCAGCCTCATTGACTCAAGATTATGTTCATCTACTTGGGTTTCAGTCTACAGACTTGGCATCTTTTAAATTGCCTACTCCAATAAAATGATTGTTTATTTACCAAGTCTGCCACATGAGTTAAAGGTTTTATTAATTGTCTAACCAGTTGACAAGTGAAAGAAATAATCAAGGAAGAACTCATAATATTGTTTGAGCAATAAAAACTGGGAAATGGAAAGCATTATTTGGTTGCATTAGTTATGAAACTAGGGCACACAAGAAAAGAAAATGCAGCAACCATCAGACTTCAGCACATTCATAATATATAAGCCATATCTTTGGTTGTTTTCCACTTGCTTCTCAGCTTCAAATTCATCTAGAGATGTATGTATGGATCCCTTTCACCTAGACATCCATAAAACGTCAAGCCATCTAGAGATCTAGTTTAAGGGGATTTTTGACCCATTCCCCTACTAAAAAAAACGAAATGTGTAACTTGTTAGAACAATTCAAATTATATTTAAAGCAGAAAAAATATTGTGATAATAGAGAAACTCTGCATCATATCTGTTTATTTTAAGAACTTCCAAGTACCAGCTACCAGTGTGTTACTCTAACGTGCTTGGCCGAAATCAAGGCTGTTAGTAGGCTAAATTATCGTATCCCATATGTTTGATCATACTACACTTGAATGACCAACTTTTATCCAGAATAAGAAAAAAAAAATAGAGGTGGTGAAGGAAGTCATAATAGGAGGAAGTAATTGAGTTACATACGAAGAACGTGTTAAAAATATTACACAATTATCTTAATCTTATTGATTATATCAGAATTACATCTAATTGTACAAAAACTTAACTTGTTCGTGTAAAAACTTTATACGTTTGTCATTGCATAAAACTTAAACTCGATAATTAATTGGATGAATGGTTTTTTGTTTATTTAGTTAGTAATATATTATCGCAGCACTTTTTTACATAACGTGATATTTGTCCTGGTCTGAAGTGGATTTTCTCTGAGTGGATCAACATACACATGGCCACAGACATAAAAATAATTGCGTGCATGGATCTCAAAAACGTGCTGTATTGTATAATATAAAAATCTGAGAGAAACTGGCTTCAATGGAAACTTTATTCTAACTCTTCATTATTAAGCAACCAGCCTAAGCAAAACATTATATATTCTACCATTTTTGTTGTTTCCTCGGTCATTCATTACCTACTACTCCACTAATTAAGGTGCTGTGAGCACACATGTTATGAAATAACAGGCTGATCTCAACTAAAAACCTAAATAACATTCCCTAAAAATAGTTCTTGAACTAGCAGCTCCTACTCTTCTCACAGAAATTGAAGTGTTTAAGAGTTCAGAAATGTTCTTGTTTCTGGTTAATTGCCTTCTCTTCTCTGCCAATGTTTTTGCAGTCTTTTCAGCCTCATTGCCTCAAGATTCTGTTCATCTACTTGGGTTTCGCAGCAGTCTTCCAGAGCTCTCTCAACAATTGCTCCCTTGGAATCAGCCCATTTCACACTGCCAATGGAAAGGTGTTACCTGCTATTCAGATGGAACTTCTCAGGTCGAATCGTTGAATTTCAGAGACTTCCTTCTATCTGGAACCTTGGACAAGGCCTTTCCCAATATTTGCCGTCTTCCTCACTTGGTCTCCCTTGATCTCAGTGGCAACCATTTCACTGGTGGCATCCCCGCTATGCTCGCAAACTGCAGCCAACTTGACACGATTCTCCTCAACGACAACAGGTTTTCAGGATCCATCCCACCAGAGATTTTCAAATCAAGCAAGCTTTTATACCTTGATTTGGGTTACAATCAGCTAAATGGCACCATTCCTTCTGAGGTAAGTCATTCGACAAGCCTTCAATTTCTTGGGCTGTGGAACAATTTCCTTAGTGGAAACATACCAAAAGAGCTATTTAGTTTGCCTAATTTGACACAACTTTACATCCACACAAACAATCTAACAGGACTTCTCCCCGACTTCCCATCCTCATGCTCACTTTCCCAGCTTCTTATTCATCAGAATCGCTTCTCAGGTTCTTTGCCAATTACCCTAGGCAATTGTCACAACCTTACTTCATTCTCTGCATCATCTGCTAATCTTGGAGGAGTTATCTCCCCAGAGGTTTTTAGGGGCCTTTCAAATCTCGAATCTCTCGATTTACATAGTAGCAACTTTGAAGGGGAAATTCCCGAGACCTTATGGAATGGGAGCTTACAAGAGTTATTTCTTTCCCGGAATAAGTTTAATGGTAGTATATCCGAAAAGATTGGTGATTGTCATCAGATAACTTACATTGATTTGTCAGTTAACAAATTAAGTGGTCAGATTCCCAAGTCAATTGGACGTCTGAAGAATTTGAATAATCTTCTTTTGTATGATAACATGCTTAGTGGTTCATTACCAGCAGCATTTGGAAACTGCACTTCTCTTGTTGAGATAAGTCTCGTCAATAACTTCATCAGTGGGGAGATTCCTTCCGAACTCTGCAGCCTTCAAAACCTAGCAAGATTTAATGCATTCAAAAATAAAATTCAGGGCCAAATTCCAGAATGCATTGGCAGAATAAGCGAGCTGCAGGTGCTAGCTCTTAATGAGAACAGATTGACCGGCAAGATACCACATGGAATTACAAATATGACGAAACTTGAATTTCTTTTTTTGACTCATAATAACCTTACAGGGGAGGTACCACCTAATCTTGGAAAAAATAATTTCCCTGGCTTAGTAAAGGTTGATTTAGGTTTTAATAACTTCAGTGGACACATTCCTTCTGAAGTATGTAATGGCAACAGGCTTGGAGTCCTGGTTCTTGAAAACAACAGTTTCAGTGGCAGCTTCCCAACATATCTAGCAAAATGCAAATCTCTCTATAGGGTAAAACTTCCCAACAACAATCTGCAAGGGAATATTCCTGACGACATTGAAAAGAATGATAACATTTCTTACTTGAATGTTCGAGGAAATATGCTTGCAGGAAGGATTCCAACAGCATTTGGTTACTGGACCAATCTTTCAATGATTGATCTTTCAGAAAATATGTTTTATGGCTCCATACCTGCAGAACTTGGAAAGCTTCAAAATCTTGTAGAACTGCGCATTTCTTCAAACAGACTGACAGGACAAATTCCCTTTCAGTTGAGTAACTCTGCAAAACTGGCAGAGTTGGATCTCAGCAACAACAATCTTACAGGAAGAATTCCTAAAGAAATTGCATCATCTTCAGTATTGTCAAATCTTCTACTCCAGGACAACAAACTTTCCGGTGCTCTTCCAGACACTTTCTCCTCCTCACAAAAGCTTGTAATGCTGCAGCTGGGAAACAACTTGCTCGAAGGCCCAATTCCATGCAGTCTGAGTAATTTTATGCAACCTGGTTTTGCACTAAATCTGAGCATGAATAAGCTTACTGGTGAAATTCCTAGGTGCCTAGGCAATCTAGACAAATTGGAGATCCTTGATATATCAAGCAACTACTTGTCTGGTGCAATACCATCAGAAATGGAAAAGATGAAGTCTCTTTGGTTTCTCAACATATCATTTAATAGCTTGTCAGGGAAGGTACCCAACAGATGGGAAAAACTATTAAGTTTACGTCCAGGATCTGCCCTGGGAAATCCAGGACTCTGCTTATCAGACACTGAAAGTAGCAACTGCAAGCATGTGAAAAAATCACAAGTAAAATGGACGACTTTGGCTGGTGTAATTAGTGGATGTGTGCTTTCCATGGCAATCATAGTTGCTGCAATTTACTTAATAGTAACTCGGATTTGGCACCCATCCATGCTGAATAAGCATCGGCTCGTCAAGTGTCAATCAGGAATTGAAGATCTACCTGATGGTATAAATTTTGAGGACATTGTACATGCAACAGAAGACTGGAGCGAAAAATATGTTATTGGAAGAGGCAAGCATGGAACTGTTTATAAGATGGAGTCTGCGAAATCCAAAAGGCTTTGGGCTGTCAAGAAGGTTGACTTAGCTGAGAGAGCATTCAACGATGAAATGAGATCCCTAAATTCTGTCAGACACCGCAATTTGGTAAGATTGGGAGGATACTGCACCAGACATGGATATGGCTTCATTCTAACAGAATTTATCCCTGGAGGGACTCTTCATGATGTCCTTCACCAGAGAAAACCACCTGTTGTCCTGGACTGGGCGTCTCGCCACCGTATTGCTCTTGGTATTGCTCAAGGTCTGTCATACCTTCACCATGATTCTGTCCCTCAAATCATTCACAGAGATCTCAAATCAGATAATGTGATGCTGGATTTTGAGATGGAACCAAAGATTGGAGACTTCGGGATTGCTAAAATAGTATCAGATTCTGATGAAAACTCGACAAACTCCAAAATTGTTGGGACCCTAGGATACATTGCTCCAGGTTAGCCACACATTACTATGCTAGTCTTCAGTAATAATTTAGTTGGCAGATTACTTTGATGAACTAATAACTTTTATTACTTCTTCCCCTGGTCCCCTCTCTCTCTCCTCGTCTCTTCATCAATTCAGAGAACGCGTACTCAGTTCAATTGACAGATAAAAGTGATGTCTATAGCTATGGAATTCTTCTATTGGAGCTCTTCTGCAGAAAAATGCCAGTAGACCCCAGCTTTGAAGAAGGATTAGACATTGTTTTCTGGGTGAGGAAGAACTTGCAGAGAAGCAACAATTTCCTTTGTTTTCTTGATGAAGAAATTTGTCTCTGGGATGTAGAAGAACAATGGAAGGCCCTGAAAATAGTGGATCTAGCGCTTCAATGTGCTCAATTCGAGGCAAGCACCAGGCCTGCAATGAGGGATGTAGTAAGGTCTCTTGTCGAGTTAAATCATAGATGTAATGAGAAGAAATGAAGAATTTAGCAGTGTAATCCGTGTTCATTATTTTTCCAAATTCCAACATAATTGTGTTGTTGGATGTTTCAGTTTATCTTTTTGAAATCCGATGGAACAACATAGACTAAGAAAATGCATGATGTTTCAAATTAGGAGGTAGACTGCTCGACAAAAAAGCTTTTGCCTCCTAGCCATAGTTCTTTTCATCACGGGTCATCTCCCCTAATCAATTTTTGTCCTATTACTTTCTCCAGCTGCTCCAAAATTTGAACAGATTTCAGGTTTCAAGATTAAAAAGAGTGCGATGGAACAATACTTTGCTACAAGCTAATCCTCATTTTATGGATTATGGCATTACAGTTTATAAAAGAAACTCAAAGAATACCCCCCTCCCCCCCCACCCCCCAAAAAAAGAAGCACTTCACAAAGAGGAGAAAAAGATAAGTGTTTTGTTGGACTTGGTCGAACCAATGATGGCTCCTGCAAAAGAATGCAAGGATAGATGACATCTGTCTTACCGGTCTTCTCCGTGTTCCAAACTTCCAGTGACTGAATTATTTTCAGATATGAAAATCATAGAAGTTAAGATGAATAGAAATGGCTTGTGGACAATCATTACAGTTCAGGCAAATACAGATATCTAAATAGATATACCTCAGGTATGAGTTACCACAGGATCTCTAACAAGATTTAGACAGAGGAATGGCAAATCATATAGGAAAATCAGACCAGGAGGGTAGAATAATAGTCCTTGGAGAATTTATCAGAATTCAGTAGAAAGGAAATAAGCAAGAGGTGCAAGAATAAAATGGTAGGTCTAGTCCACGTGACAAATAGATGAAAGACATACCTCACTTACGAAAACTGCAACACCAGAGCATAATACAATGCGCACCTAAATAATTATCAGAGCCTAGAAGCACACCTAAAACATACCAGATTCCTGTTCCGACTTTTTTTATCTAGTTGATTTGGATGTGCATTACAAGCCAATCCCCACTAGATACTGACTACTTTTCACGTTAAAATTATTCACCATAATTTGCATTGGACATATTCACAAGGCAATACCACATGTGCTGACATGTCTTGTATTCTAATAAAAGAGTTTCCATTCCGAGTCAGATCCACTAAATTCCTAAGCTTCTGCTCTTAGCAAGTGCTCCTTCGTGCCAAAAGATTTGAGACGAACTCCAGGAATATGGTGCTTGCTTTAACACCGAAGCTAATGCAAGCAGCTCAAAAGAGGAAATATAAAACAGTAACCTCGTTAAAGAATAGCTAGGATAAGTGAAAACCAAAATTACAACATACCCAATTTGATCCCACAATTGGGGTCCGGGAGGGCAAAGTATACACAGACCGTACCCCTACCTTGTGTGAGGCAGAGGTTGTTTCTGATAGAACCTCAGCTCAAGAGAAGCGTTTTAAAAACAGGTTTGAAAAAAAGTGAAAACCAAAATTGAAGAGGAAAAAGTTCTGCATAGTTTCTCTTAACAGAACAGGTGATGATTTCTCAAAGAAAAGAGCTGATTCATATTCTACATCGAATCATATTGCTGAAGTTAGAGTATAGATAAATGTTTGAAAACCCTAGCGTCCAAAGATAAGGTCCCCTGAAACAAGAAGCTACAGAAACACAATAAAAAATGTAACGTACAGAAAATCTTTTCGAAATATACTCAAGATGAACTATTAGAAAAATGTTAGACTTGTCGCTTCCTACGTCCAACAAAGCAGGGTTCAGGAGTTTGTCCACTCTGAAGAGAGCGTACGAATTTAGAGAACTACTCCATTACTGGCTATGTTACCTATGCTAACTTGATTAAATTAACAGCTCAATGTACATAGGCATGGTGTTCTTGGGTATCGGATACTTAAGAATGCTAAATTGAAGAACAATTCCTTAATATAGATGATATATGGACTGAGGCACGGAGCAACCTCCCTAAAGAGGTGAAGGGACTATTTCTACTAGATAAGTGGCAACTCCTTAGCATAAGGGAAGATACGACAAATGTAATTTTTTTGTTAGTTGAACCATTGTATTTTGCTTATAGTATGAAAGTCTATGTCATTTTAGCCTTTCTGTAGATTGTTTAGTTTCTATCCTTGTTGTTCTCTATCAGAGGTTAGGTCCATGTCGCCCTCTGCTTTTGTAACTTTTTGGATGTTATAGATATGGTAGGGGTCAAGCCTAACCCCCCACACCGTTATTATTAGGAGGACAGAATGTCCTCAATCACATCATAAAAGATTGAATACCTAACGGATGTCAATCTGTTTGTATGACACTAAATAAAGCTGACTTTGCCAAACGCTCGAGTTCTACAACTTACTTAGATTTTCTTCAAAAGAATTGTTCCAACCAATCATGATAATGATAAATATCTATGTACATGAATATCTCAACGTAGCATATCTTTTGCCATTTGATTATACCTATGTTAAATGAAATAAGGGACCTGGAAGTCAGGTCTCCAGACAATCTGTAATATGTTCCGCACAGCATCTTTTTTACTTCAAACTCTTCTAGTCAATCAATACCATTTATACTAGACTTGCCATCTCTTAAATTCCTATTGACTATTTAATTACCAAGTCCACCAGGTGAGTCCAAGCATGGAGATGTATCAAGAGGTTTCTTAGTTGTTTAACCATCTGTATAGTGAAAGTAATAAGTAAGGAACAAGGAGAAAAGGGAAATCTTACAAAAATATTTTTAGAGCAATAAAATAGGGAGATGGAAAGCATTATTTGATTGGGACGTTAGGAACCTTTAGCGCACAAGAGATTGCATCAACTTCAGTCAGAGTCATAAAAAGCCCTCTCTTTTGGTTGTTTTCCACTTGCTTTGCTGCTTCAAAGTTCTTTTAAATTTTCAAGAGCTAATACACGGTTCATCTAGAGATATATGAAACCCTTTCACCTAGACATTCGACATCAAGCCATCTCCGAATCATATGTAAAAAAAGGCAGCCCGGTGCACTAAACTCCCACTACGCCATCTTATCCTGAATTTCTGTAAAAGACTGTTTTTACAGCTCGAACCCGTGACTCCTGGTCACATGACAACAACTTTATCAGTTACGCCAAGGCTCAAAATCATATGTATTGGAGAAAAATAAAAATAAGATAAAAAGAGAAGATAGACAGAGAGATTAAGGCCCTCTCATTGAAATCTCTGAACCCATCGGCGCTCCCCTAAAGTTGGCACGACTTTTAACTTAGACACCTCAACTAAGGGTTGTTCATTTTAAACATCTCAAGTAGGGTCCCCTGTGTCATTTTAACACTTTTTTGCACAGTTGGCATGTCGCGTGATTTTCACCCATCTAAGGCACGTAGAAGGCCTTTTTCGGCTGATGTGGCGTCCTAGTTGGCCCCCAACGGTAACATTGACCCACCCCCATTTATTTACACCTTTTTCCTCATTTCTAACACTTCAATTTAGCCCTAAATTCTCTCTAAAGATCAGATTTTTTTCTCACTTCTTCTTCATCTCTTTTTTCTGTTGGTTTTCTCTTCCTCTTCATCTCTTATTTCTTTATCTTTTTCGGCTACTTTGACTGTGATAATGTCGAGCTTCTCCAACTCTTCCATGGCCTTTCCTAATGAAAATGTCCGATATTGTAGATGTGGTAATGAAGCATTATTGAAGACTTCTTGGACCCAACTTAACCTAGGTCGTAGGTTTTTAAGTTGTAAAATTACAAAGGTAATTTTTTTTCTTTTATTTAATTAGATGATTAATTATTGATTTCTAATTGATTTTGAACTTTAATTTGTAGAAAATGGATGGTTGTGATTACTTTTATTGGTATGAAGATCGACACCCTTCTCAAGCAAATAAGGTGATCTGGGTTTGTTGAAGAAAGTCAAGGCTTGTGATGAGAAGCTAAATCGAGCAAGGAATATATTCATTCTTGATGTCATTGATACTGAATTGGTGATGTGTGGAATATGGACATTGAAGCCTAATTGTTAATAGGTGTTGTGTTGTTTAAAGGCTCTCTTGTTTAAATGTTGTTTAGGTAAAGTTTGTAGTGGTCAATTAGTACTAGTAGTAGGTAGTAGCTGATGTAATGTTGTTAGTATTTTGAATTCTTATTATTGTTAGAGGCGCCTTGTTGTTATTGCTATGTAAATTTGCATTTTTATGAAATGAAATATTATTTTGGCTCTATACAATTCTCAACTTTGTGCTGAAAAAGTTGTTGTCAAAATACCACAATGTAACACCAAAAGCAACTTCATTATCAACCTTCAATGTAACACCAAAAAGTGTTGTCAAAATACCACAATGTAATACCAAAAATAACTTCATTAACAGCCTTCAATGTAACACCAAAAAGAGTTGTCAAAATACCATAATGTACTAATAGCATAAATACCAAAAGAAGCTGTATTAACAGCCTTACAAAAATTGAACAAACTAAGTGTTTACCGCTATGTACTAATAGCAGAACAAAGGTTAAACATCACAAAATTACTAATTGTTTGTTTGGTACTCCACATTACATAACAAAATGAACCAAATTCTAACCAAAGTTGGTGCTACTTCTTTTTCTTTTTGTTTGCCATCTATTGCAATTGGGAGGTGGAGACAATATCTTTGTTCTTCCATCTCAGGCCTCTAGGCTTAAAACCAAGGTCAATTCCTGTAGAACTTGCATCCTTGTAACTTGAACCAGTGGGTAGGATCCTTTGACTTGATGTTGCTGGCTGTTTTTGTAACAAAAGGAATAATTAGTATACTTTCTTGCTTCATTTAAGAGATAAAGTTGGAATTAACTTACATTTAGTATTTGAGTTCCACTTGCATTTGTGTAGATCCCAAATCCAGCATTAGATGGCCTCTTTACCCCCCCCCCCCCCCCCTTCTTGTAGAAACTTGTCCAGTTGCAGCTCTTCCTTTTTTTTGTCCAACAATTTTTTTTCCCTACGAGGTAGTTGACTGGTTATTCCTCTTTTAACAGGAATACTTGTATCTACAACTGGTGGGTGTCTGCTTGAGCTTGTAGTTTCATTCACCCTCCTAACTCTGCTTGTATCACCACAAATTGTTGTTGAAAATGCAGGCTGACTTGAGCTTGTTGGTGCAGGTTGACTTGAACCTCTTGGTATGAATTGGCTTGAGCTTCTTGTATCAGGTTGGCTGCTTCCTTGTGAACTCTGACCAGTGAATTGACTAGTTGATTGTGAATTTTGACTAGGATCAAGGACCTGCATATTCAAATACAACATGAATACTATAAATCTGAAGTAGTATTCTATATGATATTTCAAAGTCATAAATATAAATTGTTTTACCTTGCAATATCTTCTGTTTTGGCCTTGTTGATGACACGTGAAACATGTCTGTTTCACCCCTGCTTTGGACATCTTTCCATACTTCTTCTTTGGTTCATCTTTGCCCTTTCTTCTGTTCCTTGGAGGTCTACCAAGCATTGATTTAGGTTCAGGAGGCTCAATCCTTCGATTGTTAGTTTCAGGCCATATCTTCATATTTGAAATTGGTTGAATGAAGTGATTGTAAGCCTTTAAGAAGGTATCCTTCTTATACCAATGCTCCACAAAAGATTCAGGCTCTTTTTCTATGTGTATAATGCACAAATAGCATGTTGACATGAAATGCCTCTTAACTGTCAAGTTCTACAACTACATTTTTTATCAGTCAAGTGTATGCCTATACTCCCCATCTCCAATCTCAAAGCCAACATCAGAATTCCAAATCACTTTGCATAACCTAGCCTTGTCTTTGTTCTCCTCCAATGTAAGTCTAGCCATAGGTGCAATATCACATATCCAAGTGTTGGCAAACTTAATCATGTCAACTGTTCTAGTCATTATTTTTCTCCTAATTTCCTCCAACATTGTTATAATATATTTGTGTCTACAAGCTAAGATCCATGAGTTAAAGGTCTCACAAATGTTATCACCCTTGGAATGCTCTTGAAAAAATGCCCTAACCCATTACACTTTTGGATAATGCAATAAATCAGCATATATATCCTTACCAAGTTTGCTCATTTTGTCAAGCTCCTCTTTGAACTTCACTTTAAAACTTGTCTTAGAACATTTCCAGAATTGTTTTCTCCTTTCCTCTCCCTTCTAGGTCTGATTCCAATTGGACCAGATGTGTCTAGCACACCTTCTAACTTCAGCATTTGGTAGAACTTCATTCACAGCTGCATGAAAACCTTGCAAAGAAAAAAAACAATTGAATACTAAACAAGAAATGAAATAAAATTGACAAATGTAATAGGTAAATACCTTTTACACGTCTGCCATCACAGTGAGACCCTTTCCAGTACCCAACTGCAGGTCCTCTTTCAAGTAGTTGATAAAAAAACTCCAACTATGCTTAGTTTCCTTGTCCACAACTGCCCAGGCTATAGGAAACATCTGATTATTTTCATTCTTGCCAACTGCTACTAGAAGTTCACCCTTAGAAGTACCCTTTAACAAACATCCATCAAATCCTATTATTCTTCTACATCCTTCATTCCACCCTTCTTCAATGCATCCAAACACATAGAAAAGTACACAAATAAATTTTTTTCAGGTAAAGATTCTCTATTCATTCTTACCCATACAGAACTGTCAGGATTAGTCTGTTTTATAACCTCAGCATAATCACATAACCTTGCAAATTTCATATTCCAATCACCCATGAACTCTCTAAAAATCTGTAACTTAGCCTTGTAACAGATTGTCCTACCCACATATAATCCCAACTTCTCCCTGCACAATTTTTGTATTTCCCAAATCTTCAAAGATCGATTTTTAGTTATGTCATCCTTGAATTTCTCCATAAGAAATTTAGTTGTACACATCTTGTTCTTATTTGGTGAAGAACATTTATGTACAGGATAATAGTTCCTATTCATGAAATTACCAGAATCTTTATCGAGTGCACCATAACATAACCATTTTCATTTATCTTTGAATTGACATTTAGCCCTCACTCTATGAGCTTCATTAGGCCTCAACTTAATCTGAACTTTGTGTTCTACTGCATATTTTACCAAAGCTTTTCTAAATTCTTTAGCATCATCAAATATCATTTCAAGTTCAAAAACAACAACTTCACATTCATCATCATACCTGACCTTTCTACTCTTTCTTCTTGCTGGTAAATCAACACCCCAAACAACTTCAACATCTAGCAGATTTGTGCTATCATCACTGTCACAATCTGAACTATCAATAAACTCCTCATCTCCTCCTAATCGACCCACATATTTATCCTTCTTGTTTCTTTCAATGTCTTCAAAACCTCTATCAATACCAGCTTCACCTATTTGTATTTTTTCAGGGATCACTTTCTTTTTCCTCCTAGGATTAAGATTTCTTTTCTGCCTCTTTTCAACCTTAAATGATCTCAACTCTTCATCAACATCTGAACTATCTTCATCATGAATATCATCTTTATCTGATTTACTACTGGGAAGGTATGTTCATTCCCATTAGCATCTATTTCATCCCCATTAACATTTGGTTCATCCTCATTCAGATCTGTTTCATCCCCATTCAGATCTGAATCAACCACATCCTCCACATTTTTATCAGTATCCACATCTACATCAACAGAGTTATTATACCCAGGCAATTCTAAAAGATCAACTGGATTTGATAAATCAACCACCTCATCAATCCCGTGAAACATAAACACATCAAGCTCATCTAAGTGGTTTAACTTTTTCACAAGTTGCAATAACTGTCTATCAGAAGTAACTTGAACTAAGTCCTGACTATTAACATTTTGACAGTAAAATCCCTTAACATTTGTGTAGCCAAGATCTTTAGTGTAGGAAAGAAATTCAACAAGACTAAAGTGATCTTTATCAATGGCTATAAAAAAGATATCGACTTCCCCTTTATAAGTAGGGTTAGGGTCTTCGACTACAACACCTCCATAGTGAAAACAAGTCAAGATGTCATCCATAGTATTCCCTCATAACCCCCAAAGCATACCACAACAAAGAAATACCCAAAAAGCCCCTAACTTTATCAGTGAAATCTCCAAAACAATCCTAATTCTAAAATAGCAAGAAACAGCCTAGAAATACAACTACTTCAACAATAAAAGCAATAAAAGTTCAGAAGAACCTCTTTTTAACCTCTTTTTATCTTCAATGTCGTGAAGCCCTAAACAGTCCAACACTTGACTTCAACCATTAAACCTGAAAATCAAAGATAAAAATTACAATATAAGTTAGTATTAACTACGAATTGAGGGAAAATTAAAGCAAAAATTCACGAAATTGAAGAGAAAAGAGAGAAATCTTACCTTAGGGTTTGATCATATAATTGGTCATTTATTCCACAAGGGCACAATTGTAAACACGCGCCTAGGGTGTACAACATATTGTTAAAAAAGTGTCAAAATGACATAGCGTATTCCTACTTGAGGTGTTTAAAATGAACAACTCTTAATTGAAGTGTCTAAATTAAAAGTCGTGCCAACTTTAGGGAGCCACCGATAGATTTTGCCCATTGAAATTGAAGAGGACTACAACAACAAAAACATACATAAGAACGGAAATTGAAGAGGCCATAAAATCAATGTACTCCGTCCGCACTCCGGCAACATCTAATTTTGAAATTCTAAGATACTAAAAAGGAATGTCAGCTCATTAGAAAACCAGCATTGCCCTAGAAGGTCAAATTATCCATTTAATCACGAGCTCCAATGGTACAGAGGCTTTTAGCAACGGATGAAAGAGAAATAAGGTGAAATTGGGAACAACATTGTACATGTTGATTGATGGAGTTACGGGAGTTCACGGTCGGTTTGAGTTTGTTATTGGTTAAAATCAAAATCAAATCAGTGTAATCGACTTTTAAATTCATAAAATCAAACTAAATTAAATATAATATACATTTATCGATTTGGTTATTATCAATTTCGATTTGGTTATTTGGTTATTAACCATACACGAAAATAAAAGAAATCATGCATTCAAACGAAAAAAAAAAGACAACAATTCATTCAAAGAGAAAAAAAAAACGTTTTGAGGTCACCACATAAAACAATAAAATGGTGTACTCTAATACAAGATATTTAATCTATAAACAAATTTTGATGAAAACACATATAAGACAATTAAAATTATTCATAAAAAATAATAAATCATGTATATATAATTATAAAAGATATGTATATAATTTATCAGTTCGGTTATTTCTTCAATTTTTTTGAACAAAATCAAAACCAAATAAGATATTATCGATTTTTAAAAATGTAAAATCATCAAACTAAACCAAATAAATATCCGTTTATTTAATCGATTTGGTTTGATTTTTCGATTTGGATCGATTTTTACCCAAATCGTGAACAACCCTAGATGGAGTCACGGGAATCAAATGCAGCTCAAATTATAGCAATAAAAATTACTACTTCATTTGAGAAAAATCATTTCTCAACATAAAATAGATTGGATTTCATATAATTTTGTTAACTTCTTTTGACTTTTGTTTTCCAATTTGATTGTGAATGAGTGATGATGAGGGGAAAATCAAACATGCGCACGAAATTGTATGAAAGAGGAGCGACAGATCTTAAGGCATTAAGGGTAGTTTGGTAATTTAGCCTCTAAATCTTTTATTAACAGAATGCACAATCCTAGAGTTAGTTGGACGAAGTTAGCAAGTTGGTGGTGTTGGTCAATAACGACCTGCGGGCACTTGGTCTGAACATGGAAATATGGTGCATCATTATATAAAATTGAGAAAGAACAAAAAAACATGGGGTTGGCTCATGGCCAAATCTGAAAGCATTGTCGTATACCTTATGGTGTCCATATATTGCTTGATTTGGTGTAAATACCGAGTGCGAGTAAGTATGTATCATCTCACCTACGTAAATAGCTTAATATATCGCTGTCAATCGAAACTTCATTTCACCTCATTCACCATTAAATTAAAGAGAAATGCAAGAAATAAAGACACATTAATAAACCAAACAAAGTTTAAGTTTATTTTTAACTTAACAATATTAAAGTGGATAAGAGTTCCACATTAATTAGGAAATAGAATGGTGGTCTGCATATATAAACTTGAGTAATCGTTTAGGCTTAAGTGCCTAAATAGAGAGTGCATCTTACTAAGAAAAATAGTCAATATGCACATGTCCCGACAGACGAGAGCCATAAAAATAATCACGCGCATGGATCTCAAGAACGTGTTGCATTATATATATAAAAAAGAAACTGAGAGAAACTGGCTCATGGCCATTTATAGAAGCATTATTCCCCACCTTCACTGGAAGCTTCATTTAACCCCTCATTCATAATTCAATAACTTTGACTATTGTCCCAAGTACTTTTGTCCTTTCCTCTGTCCTTCATTACCTACGACCCCACTAAGCAACATTAGCTGCCCATACATGTTAGTATAAAACAGCAAGTCTCGACTTGTACATAAGACAACACTGAAACATTTCCAGTCTTAGTAGTATTTTCAACCTCATTGCCTCAAGATTCTGTTCATCTACTTGGGTTTCGGAGCAGTCTTCCAGAACCCTCTCAACAATTGCTCCCTTGGAAACAGTCCGTTTCGCACTGCCAATGGAAGGGTGTTTCCTGCTATTCAGACACAACTTCTCATGTCAAATCAATAAATTTCACGGACTTCGTTCTATCTGGAATCTTGGACAAGGCCTTCCCCAATCTTTGCTCTCTTTCTCGCTTGCTCTCCCTTGATCTCAGTGGCAACCATTTCACTGGTAGCATCCCTACTAGTCTCGCAAACTGCAGCCAGCTTGAAAAAATTCGCCTCAACGACAACAGCCTTTCAGGATCCATACCACCAGAAATTTTCAAATCAAGCAAGCTTTTACAACTTGATTTGGGTTACAATATGCTCGAGGGCACTATTCCTTCTGAGGTAGGCCTTTCTACAAGCCTTCAATTTCTCGGACTGTGGAACAATTTCCTTAGTGGAAACATTCCAAAAGAGCTATTTGATTTGCCTAACTTGACACATCTCTACCTCCAAAAAAACGTTCTAACAGGACCTCTCCCCGACCTACCATCCTCGTGCTCACTTTCCGAGCTTTATATTTATCAGAATCGCTTCTCAGGTTCTTTGCCAATTACCCTAGGTAATTGTCACAACCTTAGTGCATTCTATGCAACATCTGCTAATCTTGGGGGAGTTATTTCCCCAAAGGTCTTTAGTGGCCTTCAAAATCTCGAATTTCTCTCTTTAGATCTTAACCACTTTGAAGGGGAAATTCCTGATACCTTATGGAACGGGAGCTTACAAGAAGTAGTTCTTTCCTGGAATAATTTTAATGGTAGTATATCCGAAAAGATTGGCGGTTGTCATCAGATAAATTACATTGATTTGTCAGCTAACAAATTAACTGGTAACATTCCCAAGTCAGTAGGACGTCTGAAGAATTTGAGGAATTTCTTTCTGTACGATAACATGCTTAGTGGTTCATTACCAGCAGAGCTTGGAAACTGCACTTCTCTTGTTGATATCAGTCTCGTTAATAACTTCATCAGTGGGGAAATTCCTCCAGAACTTTGCCACCTTCAAGCCCTAGTAAAATTCCATGTCTTCGAAAATAAAATACAGGGCCATATTCCAGAATGCATAGGCAGAATGAGTGGGCTGGAGGAACTAGCTCTTGATGAGAACCGATTGACCGGCAAGATACCACCTGGAACTGCAAATATGACGAAACTTGCATTTCTTCATTTGGCTCATAATAACCTTACCGGGGAGGTGCCTCGTGATTTTGGGGAAAATAGTTTCCGTGCTTTGGTCAAGATTGATTTAGGTTATAATAACTTGAGTGGACCGATTCCATCTGAACTATTTAATGGCAACAGGCTTGCAGTGCTCTCTCTTCCAAACAACCATTTCAATGGCAGTTTCCCAACACATATAGCAAAATCCAAATCTCTATATAGGGTGAACCTTGTCAATAACCATCTGCAGGGGAGTATTCCTGAAGGCATTGAAAAGAATAAGAACATTGCGTACTTGAATGTTCGAGGAAATATGCTTACAGGAAAGATTCCAGCAGCCTTTGGTTATTGGGCCAATCTTTCAATGATTGATCTTTCAGAAAATATATTTTCTGGATCCATACCTGCAGAATTGGGAAAGCTGCAAAAGCTTGAAATATTGAGAATTTCTTCAAACAGGCTGACAGGACAAATTCCCCTTCAGTTGAGTTACTGCATAAAACTGGAAGAACTGGACCTCAGTAACAACAATCTTTCAGGACACATTCCTGAAGAAGTTGCATCATCTTCAGCATTGAGAAGTCTTCTACTGCAGGAAAACAAACTTTCTGGTGCTATTCCAGAAAACTTCTTTTTCACACAACAGCTCGTGGAGCTGCAGCTAGGTGACAACTTGCTGGAAGGTCCAATTCCATGTAGTCTGCGTAGACTTCTGCATCTTAGTGCTGCACTGAATCTGAGCATGAACAAGTTAACTGGTGAAATTCCCAGGTGCCTAAGCAATCTAGACAAACTAAAGGTCCTTGATATATCAAGCAACAAATTGTCAGGTGTAATACCATCAGAAATGGACAGAATGATGTCCCTTTCGTTTCTCAACATATCATTTAATAACTTGTCAGGGAAGAGCCCCAAATCATGGGAAAAACTATTAAATTTACATCCAGGATCTTCTATGGGAAATCCAGGACTTTGCTTTTCAGGCACTGAAGGTAGTCACTGCAACAAGCATGTGAAAGGATCAAATGTAAAATGGAAGATCCTCGCTGGTGCATTTGGTGGAGGAGCGCTCTCCATGGCTATCATAATCGCTACAATATACCTACAAGTGACTTGGATTCGGCAGAATAATCATCAGCTCGACAAGCGCCAATCAACAATTGAAGATCTGCCTGATGGTATAAATTTTGAGGACATTCTACGTGCAACAGAAGGCTGGAGTGATAAATATGTTATAGGAAGAGGCAAGCATGGAACCGTTTATAAGTTGGAATCTGTAAAATCCAAAAGGCATTGGGCTGTCAAGAAGGTTGACTTAACTCAGAAGACATTCAACGATGAAATAAGAGCCCTAAATTCAGTCAGACATCGCAATTTGGTAAGACTGGGAGGATACTGCACCACACCTGATTATGGCTGCATTCTGACAGAATTTATCCCTGGAGGGACTCTTCGTGATGTTCTTCACCAGAGCAAACCACCTATGATCTTGGACTGGGAATCTCGCCAGCGTATTGCTCTTGGTATTGCTCAAGGTCTGTCATACCTTCATCACGATTCTGTGCCTCAAATCATTCACAGGGATCTCAAGTCAGATAATGTAATGCTGGATTCTGCGATGGAGCCAAAGATTGGAGACTTTGGGATTGCTAAGATAGTATCAGATTCTGATGATAACTCAGAAAATTCCACAATCGTTGGGACCCTAGGATACATTGCTCCAGGTTAGCCACACTTTACTATGCTAATTTTCAGTATAATTCAGTTGGCAGATTATTTTGATGAGCTAATAGCTTTTAATACTTTCTTCCCCTCCCTCTCCTTGTTTCTCCATCGATTCAGAGAACGCGTACTCGGTTCAATTGACAGAGAAAAGTGATGTCTATAGCTATGGAGTTCTTCTACTGGAGCTCTTCTGCAGAAAACTGCCAGTAGACCCCAGCTTTGAAGAAGGATCAGACATTGTTTTCTGGGTGAGGAACAACTTGCAGAGAAGCAACAACAATTTCCTTTGCTTTCTTGATGAAGAAATTAGTCTTTGGGATGTAGAAGAACAATGGAAGGCCTTGAAAATAGTGGATCTGGCGCTTCAATGTGCTCAACCTGAGGTAAACACCAGGCCTGCCATGAGGGATGTAGTGAAGTCTCTTATCAAGTTAAATCATAGATGTAAATAGAAGAAATGAAGTTTGTAGAAATGATATTCATGTTCTTCAGAATTCCAACATAATACGTGATTCTCGGTCTTTCATTTTTCTTTTGACATGCAATGCAACAATGTTTGTAAAATTGATATTCATGTTCTTCAGAATTCCAACATAATACGTGATTCTCGGTCTTTCATTTTTCTTTTGACATGCAATGCAACAATATCGAATAAAAAGGCATGATGCTTCAAATATGGATGTAGACTGTTCCTAGTACTTTCTCCTACTGGTCCATAATGTGAAGAGTTTTCAGGTTTTAAAATTAAAAAGAGAGTGAGAAGGAACAGGCTTTGCTACAAGCTAGTCCTGATCTTGTGGATTATTACATCACGGATTCTAAAAAATTATTCAAAGACTCAAAAAAAGAACAGCACTTTACAATCAGCAGAAAAAGATGAGTTCATGTTGGATTATGATCGAACTAAATGATGGTTTCTTCAAAAGAATGCAAGAGTAGGCTATGTCTGCCTTACCCTTCTCTTTTGAGTTCCAGATTTCCAGTGACTGAATAAGTTTCAGAAAAGAAACAAGATACGACGAATGGAAATGGCTTGTGGAACAATCATTGTATTTCTGCAAATGCAGATATATAAATAAGTTAAGACATACCTCAGATTAGGAGAGCAGTGTGATGATCGTTGGAGAAGTAATCAGAATTCAGTAGAAAGGTAATAAGCAGAGTTTCAAGAATAAACCGGTAGGGCTAGTGACAAACAGGAGAAGACATACCTTAATTACTAAAAACTGTAACACCAGATCATAATACAATGTGCATCCAAATATCATCAGAGTATGAGAAGTCCAATTAAAACATTCCAGATTCTTTTTCTGTATTTTTAATCTAGTTGAAAAGATGTGCAACTGATCCCAATACGTGTTGCTACTCTTTAGGTTCAACTTAACAGAATTTACCTGAACTATTTCCACATGGAAACACCATATATGTTGACAAGTCCCAGACTTGTAGAGCTACAGCTTCCATTTTGGGGTCAATCCTCCAAATTCCCAACCTTCTGCCCTTAGCAAAGTGCACTTATGTGCCAAAAGATTTGTGACCAACTCCAGGAATTCAGTGCTTCTCTAATATCAAAGCTCAATGAAGCAGCTCAACAGAGAGAATATAGAACATTAACCACGTCAAACGATAAATTCAGATTAAACACCCAAAATTGAAGAAGACAACACGTGATAATTTCTCAAAATTAGCGGATCATATTCTACATTCAATCAGATTTCTGAAGTAAGAATATAGATTAATGCTTGGAAACAGTGGAGTTCAAAAAGAAGGCCTCTATAAACAAGAATCTACCTACAGACTTGGCATCTTTTAAAGTATCTACTCCAATAAAATGAGTATTTATTTATCAAGTCTAACACATGAGTTAAAGGTTTTATTAATTGTCTAACCAATTGACAAGTGAAAGAAATAAGCAAGGAAGATCTCATAATATTTTTTGAGCAATAACAATTGGGAAATGGAAAGCATTATTTGATTGCATTAGTTATGAAGCTCAAGGCACACAACAACATACCCCGTATAATCCCACAAGTGGGTCTGGGGAGGATAGAGTGCATGCAGACCTTTTGGGAGGTAAAGAGGTTGCTTCCGATAGACCTCTCGGACTTCAGTTACATTCATAATATTTTTGAACTTGAAATTGAAGAAAACTCAAAATTACTCCAGCAACTCCTAATTTTGAACTTCTAAGATCATAAAAAGGGAATGTCCACGCATTTGAAAACTAGAAGATCCACCGGTGCATAAGCAATTAGAAACAGAAAAAAGGTGAAATTAGGAATGCCATTGTACCAGTTGATAGATAGAGTCATGAGAATCAAAAGCAAACTAAAATCATAGAAGACAATTATAAACAGCAATAATAATTACTGCATCTGAAATACTACCTACATTTTCATTTCTGAACATAAAGATTTGATTGATATAGTCTTCTGAAGGGAAAATCAAGCATGGAAGTTAATTCGAGGAAAGAGGCAAAATATATAGGTAAATTTTTAGTTTCTCATAAACCTCAATTTTGATTTTTTTTTTTAGTTTTTGTTTTCCACCTGTGTCTAGCTAAGTATAGTTAGTATTTATTTTGGGATTTGATTAATTCGAATTCACACTTAAAAGTTTTATTTTGTAGAAAGCTTTCCCGGCACAATTTTGACAACGCGGCCACCACTTGGCAAAATTTTCTTTGTTTCTCACAAAAAATTTTATTAAAGAAGTAGAGATTTTCATTTCTAATTTTACTTAACCTTAAGAAGCCTGTAAAATAACAAATTTTTACAGGGTTGAAGATGATTACTTTAGTATATAATTAAAGGCTTTCGAGGGATATTCCAAGTAAAAATATGGGGCGTGATGATACATGTCCTATTTGATCATGAATTTTTTTTATTTTCATTTCAAAATTTTATTTTATGTTATTTAAAAATCACTGTGATCGTAAAATTTTTAAATATAACTTGATATTATATTAAAAATTTAGAAAATAGTCCAATACCTGTCTTACTTTCTTTCATTTCGTTTTTTGACCATTAGTTATTTTTAAATATTGTTTCGATTTTTTTATTTTTATAAATACCACTCCATTTGTTTCAGGCAACAACCAGGGTAAAATATTGCTCCATTAAGGTCTTTTTTCTCTTCAATATTACTGACTAAAACAATGTTTTTTCCAAAATCTTTCAAAAAAAATATGTTGATTTGATGATTTTTCATATTAATTCATGTGCTTAATCAGCGTGCCAATTGCAAGGCTAGCTGCAGCTAGGGGTATGCAAAAACCGATTTAACCAATAAAGCGAGCTAAAAAATGTTATTGATTTATCGATATCAGGTTATTAGGTTAATGAATTTTTAATGATTTTGTAATTTTTTTTATTGGGCTATTGGTTCAGTTTCGGTTTTAAGGTTTATGTTAATGGTTGAACCGATAATCCAATAAGATTATACTAAAACTATATTTTTATCCATAATTATAATAGTGGCTTTAGATTTTAAATATATACCCTATTATTTTTTTGTATTTTATAGTTGTTGTCTTAGTGTTGTTATTTTCTTTCTAAAGACGTTAGTTTGGTGAGATTCTACCTATCAGTGTTATTTTTCTTTTTGAGACGTTGCTAGCGTTGCTACTGCATTCAAGTTTGCTAATTAATAAGAAAGAAAATAAGTTTGTTTTGTAATAAAGTATTTACATTTGCTTATGCTTGTAATTTGTATAGACTTTATGCATGAAGGTAGTGTATATATGTAGATGAAAATAAGAGAAAATAAAAAAAATATAGAAGTATTTTCTTATCGATTAAACCAAAAACCGGTAAACCGTTAAGGACCAAAACCGATTAATCGAAAACCGATGAATATTTTATTGGTTTGGTTATCGATTTTGCATGTTGACAAATCAAAAATCGATAAACCAAATCGATAATATACAAAATCGAACCGAACCGGACAATGCACACCCCTAGCTAGCGCAAGTTGTAGTTTGAAGGCAAGAAAGAAGGAAGATCAACTGAAATTTTAGCAGATGTGGATAATAAATACAATTAAGTACCAACAAAATAGTTATTTTTTAGGAAAAGAGGAAGAAAATCTAATTCTTTCTTTTCATAGAGAAGAAAGATCCAACTGAAATTTTACTTTTTGTATTAATGAATTTTGTCACAGTATGTTACTAATTGTCGAACTGTAATAGTATATGATAGCTCGTATATGAGATCTAATTTAAGATATTATATAACTATTTTTTACGAGATATTTTACTCATTTACAGTAAATTTGATGGTATGTTTTAAGTAAATTAATCTAGTTGAGGAATTTGGCTAGCTTTTAAAAAATAGGGATATACAATCACATTTTAAAAAAGTACACTCAAATTTTAAAAAAAAAAATTCGAAAATATGATCAAACACAACTCCAATTTTTTTTTTTTCATGGCCCACGCCTACATAAAGACTTGATTTCTTCCATAATATTCATCCAAATTAGTGGTAAAAGAGTAGAAAAGAACTAAAACATACTCGCACAATCAACTTCCTTAAAAGTAACTGAATTGACAACACTAAAACGAACTATGTAACTTGTTAAAACTAGTCACATTATAGTAAGTATTAAAGCGCACATGCGTATCGAAGTTGTTGAACCATTTCCTCAACAGGTTCACATACGTACACCTCAAAAACTAGCATCATTTCACATTATTGAATTTCAAGAACAAAAAGGAATACATCCTTGGGAAATAAAAAAAAAAAAATGAAAAGCAAACTATGCCAGACCTCTGCTATAGTGGCAAAATCAGAAATTTCTAAGTATATGAACCGCCAGTACCATAGCCTTGGTTAGTTCCACCAACATTTGTGTTATGTGCAGCAGATGGCCTCTGAGTTCCAGTGGCAGTCCCAATAGGGTGAGAAGGCACCACACCTTCTACCACTTGTCCTGTTGGTTGGCCACTTCCATGGCCTGGCAAGGCTGACATCTGATGTGCACCAGTTGGCTGCCCAGTGGCTCCACTGGTTGAGTAGGAATGCGTCTTCCTAGTGTCGGTGGTAGAGTAGCCTTGCTTCTTCATCTCTGCTTCCTTTATTCGTGCTTCTTTTTTTTCAGTTGCCATCTCTTTCTCAGCCGGATTGTCTGCTGTCATCCTCTCCATCTATTTCCATCATTACAAAAAAAGGAGCAAGAAAAAGAAGACAATTTATGACAAGGCTAAAATTTGATTTATATTGCTACCTCCGTTTTTATATGGTCCCATTTTTTATATACTCACTCCGTCCCAAATTATGTGGTACAATTCAAACTGTACCATTCGAATTTCGAGAGTCTACAATAGTAACTGCATATGAAAAAATTACGGTCAAAGAAAAATCCATTTTGAATCTCCAAATCAAAAGGTGCCACATAAATTGTGACAGAGGGAGTATATGGTATAGTCTGACCACAAGAATTATTGAAAACTTATGATCTTAAATTGGGGTAAATTAAATTTCGTATATGCTCAATTATTATGGCTTCTTTTAACAAAAATCACATAATTATACACTCTTAACAAAAAATCTCAAAGCTTTCACACTACTAATCATACGATTATTCTCTGACAAAAAAAATCACAAAACTTTCACTCTTTACATCACAAAGAAACTATCATTATTGTGAGATATAGGAGGTACGTATATAAATCAAATCAGTAGAACAAATATTATGAAAACATATGGATAAATTATTCATCTATATTGGTATATATGGTGAGTATATTATCCCATATTATCCTATAGGAGTGGGCGGTTGAGGCTGGCCAGATATGGACGACATGCCTGCTTCGGCGAGCCCACCCTACAAAATTTTTTACCCTTCTTTTAAAATTTTATAAATCACAATAATTAATAATTAATTATACGTTAGAAAATTACATCAAACGTATTATAAAATGCAATAAAAAATTTCATTAAAAATATTATAAATCACAATAATTAACAACTTAAAATATGCATATAATATTTTATTTAGATTAATGAAATTCACATAAGAATATTTTAAGTTGTTAATTATTGTGATTTTAATGTAATTTTCAAGCGATCTTATGTCGTTAATTATTGTGATTTTAATGTAATTTTCAAGCGTATAATTAATTTTTAATTATTGTGATTTATAAGACTTTTAATGTAAGATAAATAAATTAAAACGGAAAAGAGTATAAATTTTTTTGGAGTGAGCCCCATTGAAGCAGGCATGTCATCCATGTTATCTAAATTAGGCATATCTTAAAGGCATGTCGTCCATGTTATCTAAATTAGGCATATCTTAAAAATTTTGAGTATCAAAATTAAGCCCGTGTTAAGCACGGGTAACAACTTCTAGTCTTATAAGTTATACTCCCTCCGTCCTGTGTGTCACTTTCCCAAAAGAATATTACCTTACTATAATTAAAAATAATTTAATTTTAAAATTTCTCTTTTATCTCCAATAAAATAATTTAAAATCACACAAATATCAAAAAATTATTTTAAATCACAAATTTCAAAAATCTTCCTTTTTAAAAATATCATACCAAATCAAATAGTGCCCTATAAAATAAAATGGAGAAAGCAATTAACAAATTGTTGAAGTGTGATACACCTCCTTGAAATATTAAAGGACATTAATCAAAGATTATTTTTCACTATTATCCTTTTGATTATTTTCAAATTATTCTCCTAAAATATGTAAAATAGTTAAAAAGCTCATTAAAATATATATAAAACAAGTCTCAATAATTCTCTTAAATTTTAAAAAATTTACTTATTTTGAACTTTAATATTAAAGTTCAAATAATTCACTTAATATAGATTATTTTTTTAACAACACATAATATATAGATTAGAGAAAGTATTTCTCAATTGAAAAAAGGGAAAGAGATGGAAAACCTTTTCTTGGGCAACAGCTTCGGCCTTTTCCATACCAGCCTTAATATTAGATGCGGTTTCTTTCATGGTTTGCATTTTCACTCACTTTTACTGTAACTTTCTTGATTGAATGCCTTTCCCTTTGATGCTTACACTTCGTTTCTACCATATATATATGTGTGTGTATAGAAATCATTTTAATAGAATTGCCCTCTGGCACCAATAACATGAGACGTGTCGTGATTTTATCACTAGTTTTTTCACCTTCCAACACCTGTCCAAAACAGGTGTCGTCTCCCTGTCTTAGGTGCTTCATTTAGGTTTTGGATAAGAATTTTTGTTTCGTCTTTTTCTTTCAACATTTTGAATTTACTTGCTCTTTTAATACTGATTTGTTCTAATAGAGAGACTATATATATGTATCATATATATTTTTTTTTTGAGGACTTGCAAGTTCCAACTAGCAGTGTGTTAGTCCCAACGTGCTTGGCCAAAATCAACTCTGTTAGTAGGCTGATGAATAAGTCTGATCATATTACACTTGAATGACAAATTTTTATTCAGAATAGAGGTGGTGAAGGAAGTCATAATAGGAGGAAGGAAGTAATCAAGTTATATACGACGAACGTGTTGAAATTTTTTACACTTACCATTTTAATCTTATTGACTAATATGGTGAATTATTAGTTACTCTATTTTTCATGTAACTGTATCAGAACTGCAATGAACTTACCTCTAATTGTACAAAAACTTAACCTGTTGGTGTAAAAACTTTATACACTAATATCATTTCACAGAACTTAAGCTTAATAATTAATCGGATGAATGATTTGGTAGTATATTATCACCGCACTTTTTTTACATAACGTGGTTTGGTCGGGGGCGGATCGACGTATAGCGTGTTAGGTGCTCGAGCATTTATTGACCCCGATAAAAACTTTATTTTTATATATGTACTTAGATATTGGAGTCCGTGCTAGCACGGGCCCAATATATATTATTTTTCTATTTTAATTTATGTGACACTAATAAAATTTTGAATATCAATTGAATTTTTTCTAGTTTTTAAAGAAAATTTAAAGTATTTTAATCTGTTAATTATTGTGATTTATAATAATTTTCACTTATATAAATTATTATTGGAGATGCTCTTTAATTATTGGAAATGCCTTTACTCCATGTCTTAATTTATGTGACATTGATGAAATTTGAGACTCAATCAAATTTTTCTTTGATCGTACTTTTTAAATATTTTAAGTTATTAATTATTAGTATTTAATTTTTTTTACGTAATTTTTAAATATATAAATTTTTGAAAATTCATTTTTAATAATTTAATACTTTTATTAGTTCCTTTTTAAAATATCAAACATTACAATAAAGATCAAAGCAATTTATTTCATAACCAAAGTATAAATAAAATTTAAATAACATTTCTTTATATAGTTATTACTTTTTTTATTTCAATTTATTTGTCTTATATTTTTTTTAATTCTAGTTTTCATATGACACGTTTAGGATCACAAAATTAAAAAATATCTTTGTACATTTAATATTTTAAAATTTATATGACACAAATGAAATTTGGAGAGTCAATAAAAAATTTTGTATGGTTTTTAAATATTTGAAGTTATTAAACTAATGTGTATGTTACTCTCATTGTCATAATTTATTTAGCACTAATAGAATTTCAAGGGTTTATCAAAAAATTTATATATTTTTAAAATATTTTAAATTATTAATTATTATAATTTATAATATTTTTATGTTATTTTCAATTTAAAGTATTTTAATTTAATGGTTTCAACATGGCAATTTAATGTTAATAAACTTCAAATTGAGGATATATTTGACTTTTTAACCAATTAATTATACGTGTCTTCATTCTATAACTAAATACACACGAAGCCCACCACTTTCAGGGCTATCCAGAGCCTCATTCATATCTTGTACATCTTTTCTAAACTGCTCTATTGCTCTTGTATTATATAGTAAAATAATAATAATATATATATGATGTGCCGCCATTCTACGGCATATTTGACTCCTTTAACTAAGAATAATCGTGAGTTTTCAAGCAACCGTCATCGTTTTTGATGTTTTTATGTTGGAATTGCAGGAAATAGCGAAAAACGTAGAAAAGGAAGGAAATACGATCAAAAGAGCGCCACTGGTTAAGAGTGACGGCCACCATGACGGGCCGTCACCCATGTGACGGTCCGTCAAGAAGACCGTCAAGTCGAGCAGCACACTGCCTAGTGGTGACGGCCACCATGACGGGCCGTCACCCATGTGACGGTCCGTCAAGAAGACCGTCAAGTCGAGCAGCACACTGTCTAGTGGTGACGACCACCATGACGGGCCGTCACCCATGTGACGGTCCGTCAAGAAGACCGTCAAGTTGAGACTAAAAAGGATCAAGCACTGGATAGTCGCGACGGCTTGGTGTGACGGTCCGTCAAGCTTGTGACGGTCCGTCACCCGAACCGTCAAGTTAAGGCAGAACACGCAACGCGGATTCCGAACGTTTTTAGGTTTATTTCCTGGACTCCTATAAATACCTAAGTTAGGTTTATTTTATCATCATTCATTTTTACAAATTCATTACCCATTAGTTTTAGGATCATTTTGAGCGACTTTTGAGAGGAAGAAACACAACAAACACGTTTGTCTTCTTCTTCAATCTTGTTCTTCCATTGTTCTTGGGATCTTGGATTCTTGTTCTTGGATAAATTGAAGTTTGTGTTCATTATATTGTAAGATTCTTTTCGCTGTATTATGAATATAAATCTCTTCTCTTTTCCTAATAGCATGAGTAACTAACTTCCCACAACTAGGGTTGTGGGACCCATGGCTAAAGTAGCAATATAGATTCCGGGTAGCGTAGGGTTCTATCTTTATGTTGTCACGTGGTTAATCATTCAATTACTAACGTTTTCTGGTAGTTGCAAACATTAGAACATGCCTAGGTTTAATTTGCTTGAGTAAAGAGATTAAAACCGGGAAATTTGATTAACTACAAGGATTCGAGACTACCAATTCTCGTCTCATGATTAATGCTGTAACTAGATTAATCTACTTGATGTTTAGGATTGAAATAAGGAAGTTCACCTTTTCAAGTTCGAGAGAATTGAAAAGGAAAGTTGTCTAATTGGTTGAGAAACGTTTAGACAATACCATAAGTTCAATCACATCGTGATATGCATATAGAGCGAACCCGGTTAAACCTTGAGTCGAAATTGTTACGACGCTATGGTGAACATTTCCCTAGTTCACTCTCATATTGATTATTAATCGCACATTATTATTTACTTTGGTTAAATATTGTTCACACAACACCCCCCGATTTACCGGAAACTATCGACTACTAGTCATTTAATTCACTATCGATTTAATTTGCACCTTATTCCCTGTGGGATCGACCCCAACCTTAGTTGGGTTATATATTTGACAGCGACCGCTTACGCTTCGTAATTAGAGTTGTAATTTGGGCGTATCAAATTTTAGCGCCGTTGCCGGGGAATACGGTTGTTTATTAAGTCTTGTGTGTTTATTTGACTCTTAGTCATATTTCCTGATTTTACTTTTATTTGTTGTTTTTGTTTATTACAGGGTACGGAGTAGTGCATGCCAAGTACCCGACGCTCGGGTGAACCAATATTACCCTACGACCCCGAGCTCACAAGAACGCTAAGGCAAACCATGGCCGCACACCAGACGGAGGCAGCAAGGCTCGCTGCAGCACAGCAGGTTCAACAGGATCAGCATCACTTGAATGTTGAAGATATAGAGGATGACACTGCATTCGACGGAGCTGGTGCTACGGGCGCCATTATTCTCCCTCCACTAGCGCCCGGGGCTAAGTTCAACATAACTAGCACAATGCTCCAGCTGTTGAACGTAAAGGGATTATTCCGAGGTACGGCTGGTGATGATCCAAACAGACACCTGATGAACTTTGTGGGTATCTGCAAGTCATTCGAATTGCCTGGTGTGAGTCAGACAGCGATCAGGCTCAGGTTGTTTCCGTTGTCTCTGTCTGAGGAGGCAGCGCTATGGTTGACAGAGCTGACCCCCGACTCTATCGCAACTTGGGGAGAGTTGAAAGGAGCTTTCCTAGAAAGGTTCTTTCCTCTCTCTAGGATGATACAGTTGAGGGATGAGATTAGCAATTTTAGGCAGCAACCTCACGAAGCATTGCACGATACCTGGCTGCGATTCAAGAAGAAGCTGACACAATGCCCTAACCATCAGTTGAACGACGAGTTTTTGATGCAGACATTCTACAGGGCACTGAATTCGGCTACCAAGCCGCCACTAGATAATGCAGCAGGTGGAGCGTTTATGAGTCTCACTTTCATCGATGCCACAACTATTCTGGACCGGCTCACTAAAACCAACAGGGCCTGGCATACACGGGACACCGAGACGGCTGCTAGCACTCATACAGTCGGTATGTCTGCAGAACAGCGCAGGAGAGAGGAAGAGCGGGATCAAGATATGGCCCATTTGAAAACACAAATGGACCTACTGACAAAACATTTGCTGTCAGCAGATATGGAGAAAGTGAAAGTTGTGAGTTCCCAAAGTAGAGCAGCAGAGTTCGAGTCTGATGAGGAGGCAAATTATTTGGGGGGTTTCCAGGCCAATGGCCAGGGAAACCAAGGTCGGAACTATCAGAGGGACAACTACCATGAGAAAGCTGGCTACAGAGATCGTGATCAGGGGAACTGGAAAAATAACACTGATAGAGGTGGGTTGTACGTACCACCTGGTAACCGAGAAAGAACTAGTAATGAGACAGGGACGTCCAAACTAGAGAATATGATGGCAAAGATGTTGTTGAAGGTGGAATCTACTGACTCCGGAGTCAAGGAAATGAAATCTGAATTAACATCAATGAGTCAGTTAGTGAATTCTCATTCCACCGCAATCAAGCAGTTAGAGCAGCAAATGAGTCAAGTCTCGGCGTCTCTAAATCAAAGGAAAGCTGGAACATTGCCGAGTGACACCATTCAAAACCCGAGAAACGACGCGAATTGTATGGCAATCACCACCAGAAGCGGTAACGCATTATCGGAAACACATCCGGTAATTCAGACCCAGAAAGATGCTGTAGCTGAGGATGATGAGTTAATAGATGCTGAAATTATGGTCGATGAGGGTGTGAAAGTGTCTGCTGAAAAACCCGGCGCGGAAGAAGATGCTACTCAGGTGCTCACAGATAAAAGCAAGGAGGTTGAAAAACTTCCAACTATGATGCCTCAGCCACCACCTCCTTTCCCACAGCGGCTGAAGAAGAAAGTGGAAGATAGAAAGTTCCTGAACTTCATAACCATGCTCAAACAGATATCAGTGAACATCCCTCTGGTGGATGCGCTTGAACAAATGCCCGGTTATGCCAAGTTCATGAAGGACTTGATCACAAAGAAGAGGTCGGTAAGTTTTGAACCGGAAGACAACCTCCACCATTGTAGCGCCATTTCATCAAGGTCGCTGGTCCAAAAGAAAGAAGACCCGGGTGCGTTCACTATTCCTTGCACCATAGGGGAGTTTAACTTTGCCAAGGTTCTTTGTGATTTGGGGGCTAGCATAAACTTGATGCCGTTAGCCATCTACCGACAGTTGGGCTTAAGAGCCCCCAAACCGACAACTATGAGGTTATTGATGGCTGACAGATCGGTGAAACGCCCGGTTGGTATTTTGTATGATGTACTTGTGAAGGTGGGGAAGTTCATATTTCCGGCAGACTTCGTGATTTTGGACTGCGAGGTGGACTTCGAAGTCCCTATTATTTTGGGACGACCCTTCTTAGCAACCGGAAGAGTATTGGTAGATATGGAGAGCAACGAGTTAACTTTCAGGTTGAACAAAGAGGTAGTGAAGTTTAATGTGTGCAGATCAATGAAGCAACCGAGGGACATGAATGTCGTCTCGGTTATTGATGTTGTTGCAGAATCTGATGTGATCGTTTCTGTTGAAGAGAGACTTGCTGTAGAGACATTGGCAGCAGTTATGATGAATTTCGATGATGATGGCGTCGAAGATTATGGGGAAATTGTAAATGCTATGGTTGGAATGGGGCCATATGGTTACGCCCCAAAGAAATTGGATCTCGATTTAAAGAACAGACCAACACCTCCTGCAAAGCCTTCTATTGAGGAAGCGCCGGTATTAGAGTTGAAAGAGTTGCCAGGCCATCTGAAGTATGCATTTCTAGGTGACAAAGATACCTTACCGGTAATCATCGCGACAGACCTTGTACAATATCAAGTTGAAGCGTTATTATCCACTCTGAGGAGACACAAGAGAGCAATCGGCTGGACCATTGCAGATATTATTGGCATCCCACCAGGTGTTTGTACTCATAAGATACAGCTAGAAGAAAATTGCACTCCCACCACCGAGCACCAGCGGAGACTGAATCCGCCAATGCAAGAGGTGGTGAAGAAAGAGATCATCAAATGGCTCGATGCTGGAGTGGTCTACCCAATCTCTGATAGCAAATGGGTAACCCCAGTGCAATGTGTTCCTAAGAAGGGAGGAATGACTGTGGTAGCAAACGACAAAAATGAGCTGATTCCATTAAGACCTGTCACGGGCTGGCGAGTCTGTATGGATTACCGAACGCTAAACTCTTGTACTCTCCGTGATCATTTCCCCATGCCCTTTATGGATCAGATGCTGGATAGATTAGCTGGAAGAGGTTGGTATTGCTTTTTAGATGGATATTCGGGGTACAACCAAATATCTATAGCCCCGGAAGATCAGGAGAAGACCACGTTCACCTGTCCCTATGGTACATTTGCTTTTAGACGCATGCCTTTTGGTCTTTGCAATGCTCCTGCAACCTTCCAAAGATGCATGATGTCTATCTTTTCTGATATGGTGGAGAACACATTGGAGGTCTTCATGGATGACTTTTCGGTAGTGGGTGATACATTTGATGATTGCTTGGCTAATCTGGGTCAGGCATTGCAAAGGTGTGAAGAGTCAAACCTAGTGCTGAATTGGGAGAAATGCCATTTCATGGTGAAAGAAGGCATTGTATTAGGGCACAAGATATCTATGAGAGGTCTAGAAGTGGATAGAGCCAAGATTGAAGTCATCGAGAAACTACCTCCACCCATTTCAGTAAAGGGTGTGAGGAGTTTTCTTGGTCATGCCGGTTTCTACCGAAGATTCATCAAAGATTTCTCTAAGGTTGCTACCCCATTGTGCAAGTTGCTTGAAAAAGAGACGAAGTTTGTATTTGATGCTGAGTGCTTGAGGGCGTTTGAATGCCTGAAAGAAAAGCTAGTGGATGCTCCTATCATAATTGCCCCGGATTGGTCCAAACCGTTCGAAATAATGTGCGATGCAAGTGGTGTTGCACTCGGAGCTGTGCTGGGACAAAAGCGAGACAAACTTTTTCATCCCATTTATTATGCTAGTAAAGCATTAAATGGGGCGCAAAAGAAATACACAGTGACAGAGCAGGAGCTGCTGGCGGTTGTATACGCTTTTGAGAAATTCAGAGCGTACTTACTTGGTACAAAAGTGGTGGTGCACACTGATCATGCAGCCTTGAGGTATCTGATGACCAAAAAGGATGCAAAACCTCGACTAATCCGTTGGGTGCTACTGTTGCAGGAATTTGACTTTGAAGTCAAGGATCGAAAAAGGTGTGAGAACCAGGTAGCGGATCATCTTTCCAGGCTTGAGAGGGAAGAGAACGTAATAGATGAACCGGAGATTAATGATGCATTCCCGGATGAGCAGGTGATGGCTGTGTCACGTGATATGGTGCCTTGGTACGCTGACTTCGCAAATTATGCGGTGAGTGACATGATCCCGGAAGATTTGAACTTCCACCAGAAAAAGAAGTTCCTCCATGATGCAAATAAGTTTTTTTGGGATGAGCTGTATTTATTCCGGTTGTGTGCTGACAATATAGTAAGGAGGTGTGTACCGAAAGCGGAAATGACAAGCATCTTGCAAGCTTGCCATTCGTCCCCAGTTGGAGGATATCATGCAGGTAATCGAACTGCCCGGAAAATCTTACAGTGTGGGTACTATTGGCCGACAATCCAGAAAGATTCATATGAATTTGCCAAGTTCTGTGATCAATGTCAACGAAGAGGAGCAATCTCTCGCCGACAAGAGCTACCCATGTCCACTATTTTCGAGGTTGAATTGTTCGACATATGGGGAATAGATTTCATGGGCCCTTTTGAAAGTTCTTACGGGAACCGCTACATCTTGGTAGCAGTGGATTATGTGTCAAAGTGGGTAGAGGCGGTTGCTTTGGCCGATAACGAAGGGAAAAGTGTAGTGGCGTTCTTAAAAAGAAACATCTTTGCTCGGTTTGGCACCCCTCGCACAATCATCAGTGATGGAGGTTTACATTTTTGTAATAAGGTGTTCCGGGCTGCTCTAGCAAAATATGGAGTGAAGCAACACAAGGTAGCCACACCTTATCACCCCCAAACCAGTGGGCAAGTCGAGGTGTCGAACCGGGAGATTAAAGAGATCTTGGCTAAGTCTGTGAATGTGAACCAGCGAGATTGGCGAGGAAGCTGGATGACGCACTCTGGGCGTACCGCATAGCGTTTAAGACGCCAATAGGTATGTCTCCTTACCAATTTGTTTTTGGTAAAGCGTGTCACTTGCCCGTGGAACTTGAGCACAAGGCCCTTTGGGCGCTCAAAAAGTTAAATCTCAGTTGGAAAGAAGCATCGGAACTAAGGTTGGAATAATTAAATGAGATGGACGAGTTCCGATTGCGAGCATATGAGAGATCCGCTCTCTACAAGGAACGAATGAAGCTGTATCATGACAGGAAAATTGAGAAAAGGGAGTTCAAGGTTGGGGACTTGGTATTGTTGTTCAACTCCAGGTTCAAATTATTTCCCGGAAAACTCAAATCCAAATGGTCCGGACCATTCAAAGTGCACCAAGTGTTCCCATCCGGTGCAGTCGAACTCGAAAATAAAGATGGTGAGTTGTTCAAAGCAAATGGGCAGAGGATAAAGCAATATCTGGGCCTCCCAGAGGAGGTACATGTTCTGTCTCTGGTGTATCTTGATGAAGTCTGAGTAATCAAGACACTCGCGTCGTGCCGCGACGTTAAATCAGGCGTTGTATGGGAGGCAACCCATAAATTGTTGTTGTAGTATAGTCTTAGAAAAATTTGACTTGTTAGAATTGGTTAATGTGTGCGTTGAGTGTGCAGGTACAAAGAATGGACGTAACAGCTGTTGACACCCAATTTTGGCTCTCCGTGCTTAAAATTAACGTCTTCAGGTTTCCTGATCGTTAAAGAGCACAAAATATAATTTTTACACATTTTTCATGAAATATAATAATTTATTGATAATCATCCTTATTTTAGGAGTTTTATCAATTTATTGATATATTTTTATTTCTCACAGTTTATTGATAATTATCCTTTATTTTGCAAATATTAGGATTTTATCAATTTATTGTCATTATACAATTTTGACAATCGCAATATTTTTTACAGTCATCCGCACACGTACACAATACAAATACTACAATTTCAATCATTTAAAACACATTACATTTTATTTTATTTCTTTTTATCACATACCAATGCACACATTTTTGTACATTATTTATATTCTCTAATACATTCCGCAAGCACAAGAGTTCGGAGCAATTAATTCTAATACGCAGAGCAACGAATCAGTCAAGTCAAGGTCTTGTCACCTTTTTAAAAAGATGACATTTGATGTGACTAAATACGGCTATCGTCCTCTAGTTAATAACCTTGTGCATTGGTTAATAAGTTAGGTCAAGTCAAGGTCTTGTCACCTTTAATAAATGTGACATTTGACATGACTGAATAGGGCTATCGTCCATCGGTTAATAAACTTTATACATTGGTTAATAGAGTAAATAATCTATCGGATAATAACCAAAAAATAAAAAAGATTAGTCTTTTATTTTTGGGGCAAAGGGGGGTTTTGTTTTATATTATAAAAGGGGGGAGGGGGCATTTTATTTTAGGGGACAAAAAAATATACACACACACATTCACACACTACACACACACCTACTCTACACACTACACTACAAACACACACATTTACACACTATATACACATACATACGCTACACTCTACAGAGATACACACACCCATCAGATATCTTGCTCCCTCTTGCTCTCTCTCTCGCTGCCGCCGCCGGAATTGATCACCGGCGGCCGGAGACGATGAGCCACCACCAACGCCCCCTGCTCTCTCTCTCCCCGCTCTCCCCTTTATGTCGCTGCCTCGCCGGAGGTGGTGACCGGCGAGCCCTCCACCACACGGCCACCAACGCCCCTCTCCCTTCTTTCCCTTCCCCGTCGTTTTGCCGCTACCACGCCGGAAAACATGGCGTTGAGGTATGCGGATCTGGCCGGATCTTTTTGTTTCCGGCGTTGCTCCGGCGAGGCCGTTGAAGCAACGCCACCCACTGCCTTCTCTCTTCATGGTTTTCGATATCTTGTTTATGTGATCAATATATGCTTATTTTCCAGATTTTTGGTCGGATTCTATAGGTTCCTTATGGTTTGATTCGTTGACGGAAAAAACAATGCTCCGACAACCTCCATTTTTTTCAGATCTTTATTGTTGTGCTATGTTTATCTACTATTTTCAGGAACTTATCTGCTTCTACTAGTGGTTGTTGTGGACTGATTTTACACCCTTTTGGTTTCAATTTTGGACCTTGTTTGGTCGTTGCTTTGATCTTGCCGGTGTTGAATTCGTCTTGCTCACCACTGTTTTACTGCTGTGTTTTGTTGCTATTGTTGGACTGTTTTGCTGATTTCTTATGCCATTTTCCACCTGGAAAATTTACTCCGGAGATGGGTTTTTGCTCGGTACTGTTTTAGCCGATTTTGGGGCTGTTTGGACGATTTTGTCCTTGCTCTTTACTATTTTTGATATTACACTGATATCGAACAAATACTACACTGCATTGGCCAATGAAAAAACTCCCGTCGATTTTGGAGGCCTCCACAATAAAAAAGACGGATACATATATACAACGTGGCGAGAAAATAAGTTTGGGCGATGACGAAATTGTAATATTACAAAGACAAAATAAAAAGTTTTATGATCCGTATCTTGGCGAGGTGATCTCGGATGGCCAACCGATGTTTCGCAGCCATGGCGTATCTAAAACTTAATACAACTACATATCTGAGCCCATACTATAATAAAATTATATTTTCTTATATTTACATACAATATATGTATTTCTTTAACTTATTTTGGTAAATATTTATTTGTTATTGAATTTGTTTACTAAGTGTTTATACAGGTACGTGAAGATACTTCCGAAGATGACAATTAAAAGGGGTTTGAAAATCTCTTCAAAATTCATTGCTTTATTTATATTTTTGTAAATTCTTGTAATTGTACAAAAGATAAAGTATAGTGAAGATTTTACTTTTGGGGTGTCGGGTGGGAGTGTCCCTTTATTTACTTATCTGTTATTATGCACTTAGGCAAAACTTTAAGTCGTAAGTACTTTTATAAACCGATTAATTCAACTTAGATACTTAAGTTGATCAATTCATATCTTTACGCAAACATTAGGCCGTCCTTTTTTTTCTTCTCAAAATCGTCCTTTTAATCAGTTTTTACTTGAACTTTACAAATGATTCTTTACATATTTACTTTGAAAATTAATATTCTTTTCTCATTCTTAAACTCATTTTCTCTTGCAAAAGCGAACAATACGTAATGAAAAATGCAAGTCAATCAATATAAATCATTGTACAATCTTTGCGATACATTTTTTACATTCCTTACTCAATATATTTATTCTTACATTATTTGTACTTAAATATATATTACTTATACATTTTTCATATATATATATATTTTTGTAGTAGTATCTATTCTTTTATATTAACATATTTACATACTTTTATACTGACATATTTACATACTCTTTTTTTATATACATTCTTTTACATCTTTTGTATACTTTCTTACATATAAATTTTCATATATATAAATTTTCTCATACACATAAAAATATATTTTTCCATACTCTTGCGTACAAGTTTTTAAAATTATTGTTTGCACTTGTATATACATATTTATTACTGTTCATAGTTATACTTTTTTTTTACCTCCCCTCTCTTTAAAAAATTAAGTTTAGTCGGGTACCACATTTGTGGATTTCGAAGGATGCCTAACACCTTCCCTTCGGAATAACTTGAACCCTTACCTAGAATCTCAAATGGTTTTTCGCAGATTAAAATACGAGTCATACATGTCAATAATAAAAAATAGGTTTCCTTATTTTCCTTAAAAATTGGGTGGCAACTCTGTAATGAAAAAATTCTTTTAGAGTCCATAAGTTGTGCTTTATCTAACCTTGGTAAAATTAGGGCATGACAGAATGACGACTCTGCTGGGGATAAGAACCAGGTTCTAACCATCATAGACTCAATTTTTCAATTGAGGGAGGTATTTTTATTCACATTTTTGATTATTTAATTTTTCAATTATTTTTTGCACATTATAAATTGTATATCTTATTTGTATTGTACATATAATTTTTTGATGTTGGCTTATACATAAATTCTTTATATTATTTTATAATTCATTATTTACTTTATAATGTAGATATATGTTCAAAATACTTCTACACATTATTTATTTAATTATCACATCGTTTCTATAAAGTCTTGGCCGTACACTATAACACACTGTGGTTCACGCGAGGAGTGTTTCACGCTCCTCCAAAACTTCTTTGGATTCCTTAGCTTCAGAGTCGGCGCGTTTAAATTACTATGCGTCTTCTCGCAGTTGTCCTAATATTCTTTATCAACTTAGGTGAATCTACTCTTAGAATCCTTAGGCCGTTGTACATACGATCGTTACTTTAGTCGAATGAATTTTTATTCTTTATTTGTTATATATTTTTAATTGATACTTGCTCTTTGATTATTATATATTCTGCGTTTTTATATTTTTGTGCATACTTTTTGGTTTATACATATATGTACACATGTCATTTTCGTACTCGTCCACTTTTGTCTGACAATTTTGGTTGACTTGTGTTGAGCCTGGGACCTTTTCAATCCCCCACATTCGTTCTCGATCTGTAAGACCATCTTTCATATATCATTCTTTCTCATACCCGGTGTCGATCTTTACGATCACTCTATTGGATTTCATCATTCTTTTTCAAGAAATTTTCAACACAGCCTTGTACATTCTTTTCATTTTTATACCGTACCTTTTTCTTGTCCAAACTCACTCATAGCTTTACTTTTTACAATACAATCGCTCAAAGTAATTATACAACTCACATACAACTAGGTATCAGTTCGAACTACGTTTTGACCTGATTCTTGTCCTAACAAGATACGTAGGCAACCTTACATAAAGGTTCGGTCTTCCATTGTTTCAAAATAATTTCTCCAGGATTTTAAAAATTGGGGCAAATTTTTGAAACAATTCAAATACTCTCTCCAAAGTCCTGTTGACAGCGCAAATCAACAGTTTCCCTCAAATCCAAATCTCTCTGACATCAGTGTCAATATTGGCCTTACATTCAAACCTTCACTCGACTTTGATCCTAGAACATGGGACATAAGTTTCTTTTTCTCTCAATCATCGTAGATTATGAAATGTGACATTTTGGCCTTCACTTTCAAAATCAAGAGTTCAACACTCTCCCATTCATTCAATTCTTCCGACAGGGACGAAGTAATATCAAATATTTGCCATTCTTCTCTTTCTTTGTAATATTTTCAGCGTAGTAGAGTAGTGACAACACTCTGTCTATGTTTTCACATCTATCATCTTGATTGACTGATCAGAGTTATTTCTATGCCCATTGTCTGCAATCGGTCTCCTCTGAGTCGCCTGTCACACTATCCTTCAAAAAACAACCACCAGTTCATGACAATCATACATATCACACCCATGGATTCATTCTGAACTACGTCCTGACCTGATTCTCATCTTAATTCATCTTGGTGAGATATGTAGGCAATCCTACATAAGGGTTCGGTCTTCCTGCTATTCTAAAATGATTTTCTTAGGATTGCAAATTGGGGCAAATATTTTGAAACGGTTCAATGATGCTCTCAACCCCTCAAAAATAATCAAAAGCGTCAACCAATTCTCTCAAGTCCAAAATTCAAGATCATCAATATCACTCTTACCATAATCTCCATTCGACTTTAGTCTCAAAATCTGAAGACCTAAGTCTCTCTTCAAATCTCTCAAATATCGTAGGCCATGGAACTACGGTGAATCACTTTCACTTTCCAAATCTAAGGGTTCAACACAAGTTGGCTCATTTTCTTTGTAGGCACGCCTATCATAGGATATCAAGCAATAAAAAGAGAGGAGTCGAGTCTGAAGAAGTTAAATAATCTCTGAACTTCACATGAAATAACATCTGACCTCGAACTTTCTGAGGCATCCATATTCAATGGGACAGACAAATCAGGGGAGTTTTTGACCATGTAATTATATTATTTTTCTTCATGACTTTCCTACTTTCACTCCTTTCTTATTTCTTTACAGGAGAACCGTCCCCACTTAATCGGGGACGGACACACCAATAAGTGCCCTCGCAAGCAATCGAGAGGCCACAACATGTCATCTCCAGCAATAATTGGAGACAATCACAATAATGGAAGGTCCCCATAAATAATTGGGAAATCACAACAACGATCATCCCCACAAACAGTCGGGAGATACTCTCATCGAGGACATCACCAACACCCGACATACGAGGCATCGCTCCGAGTTTGTCAATATCTTTGCATTATTTTTTATACATATTTTTTATATTCGATAAATATCTTAATTTTTTCCCTTATATTTCTTCTAGAGGTGAATTATTTTCTGCACATGCATTTGCTATCGTATCTTCACGAACTACGCGAACCTGATTCTCATCTTGATGAGATACGTAGGCAGCCCTTCTTGGGTTCGGTATTCCTTATTAGAAAAACAAACAAAAAAAAACAAGTGTGTACATACATTTTAGTTCACATCTTCATGAACTACGCGAACCTGATTCTCATCTCAATGAGATACGTAGGCAGTCCTTCTTGGATTCGGTAATCCTTTACAAAAAAAAAGGAGTTTATTTTTTTTTACTTTAGATCTTATACCCTATCCTCTTGAACTACACAAACCTGATTCTTTTTATACAAGATACGTAGGCAACCCTCATAAGGGTTCGGTCTCATTTTTCAAAAAAAAAAACATCAAAGTTTTGACTTGGTTGGTACCAACATAGTTAGAAGTGTGCATGAGAAAGAAACAAATGGTATGATGGAGAGGACCAATTTCGTGGTAAACCATAGATTCTTTTGGTACCTCTTAATCGCACCTTAGTGACACTCGAAAAATTCTCTTGCATGCACCTAAGACAAGAACAAAACCAACCTCATTGTTTTATGTGCATTGTGTGGCGAGCATTAGATTAATTCATTGCATTACATTGTTGATCTAGAACTTGGCCTAAATGCTTGTTGAGGCGAAATCCTGAGTTACACTTGATTTGGGAAAGGATCGTAGGCCTTCTTTGACCCGATTAAGCCTTTCATAACCTACCAAATGACATTATCCCTAGCATTCCCCCTTTGAGCCTAAAGCCTTTTCTTTGAACAACCACATCTCAGCCTATACCTTTCTGAGTGCTTACATGCACTACCCTCTTTTGGCCCGACCTCCCTGAGTGCATTAAAATGTGCAAATTGCGGACAAAGATTCAAGATCAAAGATGCCAAAGGCAGAAGATGCAAAGTCCCAGAGGAATAAAGATGAAAATACGACTTTAAAGAAGGAGTAAAATTCCCCACAAATCAAAACATGGAGAAATCCCCCCCAAAAAAATATATAATGAAAAATACTCCAACAAATGTGGAGAAATTTCAAAAAAAAAAAAAAAAGAAGAGAAAAGAACTCCAAAAGGGGAAAAAGGACTCCAACAACGAAAAGAAGTCGATACAAATTCAAAGAAAGGGACTACGAGACAAAGAAGATCAAGCGTCCAAATGCAACAAATGTCAAAGCACAAATACAGTGCATACTCAAGGGAGGATTAGTCACTTTTATCCCAAATAATATCCTACCCATGCCCAAGCCTACATTACAAGCTAATAATAAGCCCTACATGATCCTATTTCAAGCGTTCTCACATTAGTGGATACTTACATGAAGGCCAAGCCTATGGTATCACAATTGCATGCATTGAACATCCTTCTGAGTGTGAGTGCATTTCTCAAAATGTCCTAAAATCAAAATACTCATATGTGTGAAAAATAGGACTTTCTTTTGGTGAGGCACGTGAAACATGAGGAAAGGTATAATTCAAAATCTTTGTTTGAATCAAGAGGAACAAATCTTGTCGATACTTAGGTACGTCTGAGGTACCATTTGAAACTATTGGAATTACCCGAAGTTGATCTCGGTTAGCTGGGAAAGATGGTGGAATTCTTGTGCATAAGACTAATTATTGGTACCAACTGAAAGTCAAGACGTGATTTTCTTTTCAACATTCTTACAACAAAAAAAAAAAAAAAAAAAAAAATCAAAAAGTTTTCTTCCTTCACAGGCGCCCACCTTCTAATGCGGGTATTTACATTTCAGTACATTTTACAGGCGCCCACCTTCTAATGCGGGTATTTACATTCAAGTACATTTTACAGGCGCCCACCTTCTAATGCGGGTATTCATTCAAAGCTCCGGCACACAAACCGGAGTATGCATCAGGATCTTGGTACACAACCCAAGACTCCATTTCATTAACGCTCCGGCACACAAATCGGAGCATGCATTGAGATCTTGGTACACAACCCAAGACTCCATTTCATTAAAGCTTCGGCACACAAACCGGAGTATGCATTGAGATCTTGGTACACAACCCAAGACTCCATTTCATTAACGCTCCGGCACACAAATCGGAGCATGCATTGAGATCTTGGTACACAACCCAAGACTCCATTTCATTCAAAGCTCCGGCACACAAACCGGAGCATGCATTGAGATCTTGGTACACAACCCAAGACTCTATTTCATTAACGCTTCGGCACACAAACCGGAGCATGCATTGAGATCTTGGTACACAACCCAAGACTCTATTTCATTAACGCTTCGGCACACAAACCGGAGCATGCATTGAGATCTTGGTACACAACCCAAGACTCCATTTCATTAACGCTTCGGCACACAAACCGGAGTATGCATTGAGATCTTGGTACACAACCCAAGACTCCATTTCATTAACGCTTCGGCACACAAACCGGAGCATGCATTGAGATCTTGGTACACAACCCAAGACTCCATTTCATTAAAGCTTCGGCACACAAACCGGAGTATGCATCAGGATCTTGGTACACAACCCAAGATTCCATTTCATTCAGAGCTCCGGCACACAAACCAGAGCATGCATCATAATCATTCTTTTTCTCAGCAAGTACACAATCTTGCATCCCCAACGTCTCACAGCTCGACATTGGGGCAATTTTGAAAGAGACATTGGGAATATGTAAATGCTTCTGTTCCCAAATAGTCTTTTCCTTTAATTATTTTTTCCAGGGTCGTCCACCCCCAACAATAGGACAAGAGGTAATTTGCCTCAACTTTTGAACTACACCTGGCCTGATCTTCGTGAAATTCGAGGTATGTAGGCAACTCTAAATCAGAGTTCGGTCATATTTTTATCATAATTCTTTGTCGAGCAAAATTGGCTTCATGTCAACGTTTTCGCCCAAAGATTCTTACATCATCTTTAGTCGAAAAGGGGCAAACTGTTGACACCCAATTTTGGCTCTCCGTGCTTAAAATTAACGTCTTCAGGTTTCCTGATCGTTAAACAGCACAAAATACATTTTTTTTACACATTTTTCATGAAATATAATAATTTATTGATAATCATCCTTATTTTAGGAGTTTTATCAATTTATTGATATATTTTTATTTCTCACAATTTATTGATAATTATCCTTTATTTTGTAAATATTAGGATTTTATCAATTTATTGTCATTATACAATTTTGACAATCGCAATATTTTTTACAGTCATCCGCACACGTACACAATACAAATACTACAATTTCAATTATTTAAAACACATTACATTTTATTTTATTTTATCACATACCAATGCACACATTTTTGTACATTATTTATATTCTCTAATACATTCCGCAAGCACAAGAGGTCGGAGCAATTAATTCTAATACGCAGAGCAACGAATCAGTCAAGTCAGGGTCTTGTCATCTTTAATAAAGGTGACATTTGACATGACTGAATACGGCTATCGTCCTCTAGTTAATAACCTTGTGCATTGGTTAATAATTTGGGTCAAGTCAAGGTCTTGTCACCTTTAATAAAGGTGACATTTGACATGACTGATTAGGGCTATCGTCCATCGGTTAATAAACTTTATACATTGGTTAATAGAGTAAATAATCTATCGGATAATAACCAAAAAATAAAAAGGATTAGTCTTTTATTTTTGGGGCAAAGGGGGGTTTTGTTTTATATTATAAAAGGGGGGAGGGGGCATTTTATTTTAGGGGACAAAAAAATATACACACACACACCCATCAGATATATATATAAAGTCAAGTTTTTAATATATTTTAAAATATAGTCAAGTTTTTTATATATATTTTAAATATAGTCAAGTTTTTTATATATATTTTAAGTTGTTAATTATTGTGATTTATCATAGTTTTTATATAATTTTAGACTGTATATGTTATTCCTTACACAGTGCCACATAAATTGGAACAGAGAGAGTAACATATATTATTTGAAAATTACGTAAAAAGTATTATAAATCACAATAATTGATAACTTAAAATATATAAAAAAATTAATTGACTATTTAAATTCTATTTGTGTCATATAAATTGAGACAAATAAAGTAATACATATTGAGCCCGTCCTAAACACGAACTCCTTTATATCTAGTATATATAAATTACGTAAGATTAAAAATAAAATAATTCAAAAGAATAAAATAAAAATAAATCAAAATATTTTTAAAGTTACAACAGGTAGCTAGAGAGTCGTCGTTGTTTGAGAACCATGTAATAAGTGATTAGCTAATAAATATATAAAAGAAAATGAATGAAAATGAGATGAAGTAGGGGACAGTTGATGAAGAAGCGTATGTAGGTGTCAAAAGAAAAGCGGGTGGCTAGACATGTATTAGCCCCGTATCAGCTAATATTCTAATAGCAAAAAAAAATACAGCACCCACCGAGATTCGAACCCTATGTGATATAGATAAAATTTGGAGAGTCAATTAAATATTTTGTATGATTTTTAAATATTTTAAGTTATTTATTATTGTGATTTATAATTTTTTTCCCTAATTTTTAGATAATACGTCATTCTCGTTATCCCGATTTATGTGACACTGATAAAATTTGGAGAGTCAGCCAAATTTTTTATATAGTTTTACATATTTTAAGTTGTTAATTATTGTGATTTATAGTACTTTCTACATAATATTAAAATAATATATGTTACTTTCTCTATCCCAATTTATATGTCATTAATAGAATTTGAAGAGTCAATCAAATTAAATATTTTATGTTGTTAATTATTGTGATTTATGATATTTTTTTGTCATTTTCAAATAATATATGATACTTCCTCTGTCTCAATTTATATGAATCGATAAAATTTTGAGAATCAACAAAAAAATTATTATGTCTTTCAAATATATTAAGTTATTAATTATTATAATTTATAGTATTTTTTATGTAATTTTTAAATATATAATAAATTAAATAAATAAAACAAACAAATTAAAATACAGGATAAATATTAAGAAGAGGCGCAAGCTGACAGGACAACCCTGACCTGCTTTAGCGCTCTTCTATATAAGAGAATATAGAATAATACTGAAAGATTGATATAACCTATTCACGAGCACCCATAAACTTTACAGCAACGATTTTCTGGTAATTCATTTTCTTCATATGTTCTTTGTATCTTTTCACTGCGAATTTTTGCTCATCTCTTCTTTATTGTTTTTTTACTTTCCTATTTTTCGTGTTTCATTTATTAACTATAAAAATATTAAGCTTAGAAAGAGACCCTTCTTGGTTAGCAATTTTATGTAAAAAAAAGGTGAGCATTCATAACCTTCGAATTCTAAATTTGCTATTGAGCACAGGAATGGTAATGGGGTGGGGCGGGGTGGCTTTCAGCCTATACGGGGTGGGGCGGGTTGTAAAAAACTTTTTTTAAAATTAAGCGGAGCGAGTTGTGGGTTGAAACTTTTTCTCTCGCCCTCCAATTTGATTCATCGGTTCTGTGAACCTTTCGAGGGGTTGTTTAAAGTTCAAACAAACTACTTTTATGATTTAAAATAAGACTGTTTTTAAGCAAAACAAAATTGATTTTTAATTTTTGGAAATTTATTTGAAGTTTTTTGTAAATCAAACAAATTTGTTTATGATATTATTGCCAAATATCAAGGTTTAAAACTGCAAATATTACTGCTTCAGTACATTTTATAATTGTATTTAATTTCTTTTTCCTATCTAAATCTCAAATAATCAACGTGCAAATTAACTGCAATATTGGTAGAAACAGAAAACATAGGCCGGCACGTAAGTACTTCACCAGGGTGGGTCTTTGCGGGACCGAACGGGGCGAGTTGAAAATAAAAAAAAATGCTATGCAGAGTGGGACGGGTTGAAATTTTGCGGGTTAAGCTTCAACCCGCTCCGCACCCGCCCCATTGCCATCCCTAACTGAGTATGGTAGTACTTATATAGTACTCCGTAATATACCGGAAATGTGCCAAGGAGAATTGGACTCTCTCTGAGTGGGTTGAAGACCTGAAATTAATGCACATGGCCGACACACACATATAAAAATTAATCGCGTGTATGGATCTAAAGAAACGTGCTGTATTATAATAAAACAGAGAGAGACGGCTCCCTCATTCAGCAAAACATTAAATATTGTCCTATTTTTGTTGTTTCCTCAGTCATTCATTACCTACTACCCCACTAATAAAGCACACCATTAGCTGCGGACACATTATGAAACAACAGGCTTTCAACTTAAAACATACTAATAAGCAACATTCTCAGGCGCCCCAGCCCAAAAAATTAGTTTCTTGAACTAGCAGCTCCTACAGTGTTTTAACAAGTCAGAAATGTTCTTGTTTCTGGTTAATTGCCTTCTCTTCTTTGCAGTCTTTTCGGCCTCATCGCCTCAAGATTCTGTTCATCTACTTGGGTTTCGCAGCAGTCTTCCAGAGCTCTCTCAACAATTGCTCCCTTGGAATCAGTCCGTCTCACACTGCCAATGGAAAGGTGTTACCTGCTATTCAGACACAACTCATGTCAAATCATTGACTCTCTTAGACTTGCTTCTATCTGGAACCTTGGACAAAGCCTTTCCCAATCTTTGCCGTCTTCCTCGCTTGGTCTCCCTTGATCTCAGTGGCAACAATTTCACTGGTGGCATCCCTGATATGCTCGCAAACTGCAGCCAACTCGACACGATTCTCCTCAACGACAACAGATTTTCAGGATCCATCCCACTAGAGATATTCAAATCAAGCAAGCTTATAAAACTTGACTTGGGTTTGAATCAACTCAATGGCACCATTCCCTCTGAGGTAAGCCTTTCTACAAGCCTTCAACATCTCGGGCTGTGGAACAATTTCCTTAGTGGAAATATTCCAAAAGAGCTATTTGATTTGCCAAACTTGACACATCTCCACCTCCACGTAAACGAGCTGACAGGACCTCTGCCCGACTTCCCATCCTCGTGCTCCCTTTCCGAGTTATTTATTTATGAGAACCGTTTCTCAGGTTCTTTGCCAATTACCCTGGGCAATTGTCACAACCTTACTTCATTCTCTGCATCATCTGCTCATCTTGGAGGAGTTATCTCCCCAGAGATGTTTAGGGGACTTCCAAATCTCGAATCTCTCAATTTAGATGATAACAACTTTGAAGGGGAAATTCCTGAGACCTTATGGAATGGGAGCTTACAAGACTTAGTTCTTTCCCGGAATAAGTTCAATGGTAGTATATCCGAAAAGATTGGTGGTTGTCATCAGATATATCACATTGATTTGTCAGATAACAAATTAACTGGTCAGATTCCCAGGTCAGTTGGTCGTCTGAAGAATTTGGACAAGCTTCGTCTGTATACTAACATGCTTAGTGGTTCATTACCAGAAGAATTTGGAAACTGCACTTCTCTTGTTGAAATTAGTCTCTTCAGTAACTTCATCGGTGGGGAAATTCCTCAACAGCTCTGCAACCTTCAGGCCCTAATACAATTTATTGTGAGCGAAAATCAAATTCAGGGCCAAATTCCAGAATGCATTGGCAGAATAAGCGGACTGGAGGAGCTAGATCTTTATGAGAACCGATTGACCGGCAAGATACCAACTGGAATTACAAATATGACGAAACTTTCATTTCTTTCGTTGGCTCATAATAACCTTACAGGGGATGTACCACCTAATCTTGGAAAAAATAATTTCCCTGGCTTAGTTAAGGTTGATTTAGGTTTTAATAACTTCAGTGGACCAATTCCTTCTGAAGTATGTAATGGCAACAGGCTTGGAGTCCTGGTTCTTGAAAACAACAGTTTCAGTGGCAGCTTCCCAACATATCTAGCAAAATGCAAATCTCTCTATAGGGTAAAACTTCCCAACAACAATCTGCAAGGGAATATTCCTGACGACATTGAAAAGAATGATAACATTTCTTACTTGAATGTTCGAGGAAATATGCTTGCAGGAAGGATTCCAACAGCATTTGGTTACTGGACCAATCTTTCAATGATTGATCTTTCAGAAAATATGTTTTATGGCTCCATACCTGCAGAACTTGGAAAGCTTCAAAATCTTGTAGAACTGCGCATTTCTTCAAACAGACTGACAGGACAAATTCCCTTTCAGTTGAGTAACTCTGCAAAACTGGCAGAGTTGGATCTCAGCAACAACAATCTTACAGGAAGAATTCCTAAAGAAATTGCATCATCTTCAGTATTGTCAAATCTTCTACTCCAGGACAACAAACTTTCCGGTGCTCTTCCAGACACTTTCTCCTCCTCACAAAAGCTTGTAATGCTGCAGCTGGGAAACAACTTGCTCGAAGGCCCAATTCCATGCAGTCTGAGTAATTTTATGCAACCTGGTTTTGCACTAAATCTGAGCATGAATAAGCTTACTGGTGAAATTCCTAGGTGCCTAGGCAATCTAGACAAATTGGAGATCCTTGATATATCAAGCAACTACTTGTCTGGTGCAATACCATCAGAAATGGAAAAGATGAAGTCTCTTTGGTTTCTCAACATATCATTTAATAGCTTGTCAGGGAAGGTACCCAACAGATGGGAAAAACTATTAAGTTTACGTCCAGGATCTGCCCTGGGAAATCCAGGACTCTGCTTATCAGACACTGAAGGTAGCAACTGCAAGCATGTGAAAAAATCACAAGTAAAATGGAAGACTTGGGCTGGTGTAATTAGTGGATGTGTGTTTTCCATGGCAATCATAGTTGCTGCAATGTACTTCCTAGTGACTTGGATCCGGCACCCTTCCCTGCTGAATAAGCATCGGCTCGTCAAGTGCCAGTCAGGAATTGAAGATCTGCCGGATCGTATAAATTTTGAGGACATTGTACAAGCCACAGAAGGCTGGAGCGAAAAATATGTAATTGGAAGAGGCAAGCATGGAACTGTTTATAAGATGGAATCTGCAAAATCCAAAAAGCTTTGGGCTGTCAAGAAGGTTGACTTAGCTGAGAGAGCATTCAGCGATGAAATGAGAACCCTAAATTCTGTCAGACACCGCAATTTGGTAAGATTGGGAGGATACTGCACCAGACATCGATATGGCTTCATTCTAACAGAATTTATCCCTGGAGGGACTCTTCATGATGTCCTTCACCAGAGAAAACCACCTGTAGTCCTGGACTGGGAGTCCCGTCATCGTATTGCTCTTGGTGTTGCTCAAGGCCTGTCTTACCTTCATCATGATTCTGTCCCTCAAATCATTCACAGAGATCTCAAATCAGATAATGTGATGCTGGATTCTGAGATGGAGCCTAAGATTGGAGATTTCGGGATTGCTAAAACAGTATCAGATTCTGTTGAAAACTCGACAAACTCCAAAATTGTTGGGACCTTAGGATACATTGCTCCAGGTTAGCCACACATTACTATGCTAGTCTTCAGTAATAATTTAGTTGGCAGATTACTTTGATGAACTAATAACTTTAATTACTTTTTCCCCTGGTCCCCCCTCCCTCTCCTTGTCTCTCCATCAATTCAGAGAACGCGTACTCAGTTCAATTGACAGAGAAAAGTGATGTCTATAGCTACGGAGTTCTTCTACTGGAGCTCTTCTGCAGAAAAATGCCAGTAGACCCCAGCTTTGAAGAAGGCTTAGATATTGTTTTCTGGGTGAGGAAAAACTTGCACAGAAGCAACAAGAATTTCCTTTGTTTTCTTGATGAAGAAATAAGTCTTTGGGACGTAGAAGAACAATGGAAGGCCCTGAAAATAGTGTATCTGGCGCTTCAATGTGCTGAACTCGAGGCAAGCACCAGGCCTGCAATGAGGGATGTAGTAAGGTCTCTTGTCGAGTTAAATCATAGATGTAAAAGAGAAGAAATGAAACTTTGATCTGTGAAAGCCATGATCAACTTTTCCAAATTCCAACATCTATATTATTTTCTTTGCTTACATAAAAAATTGGACTATTTCTCGATTTGTGTGTGTCATCCTTGCGTTTAGGGGCCAACTGCCAACATAACCTGATCCTGGGTGTTTTCTGTTCAACTTTGTGACATCCAATGCAACAACATAGACTAAGAAAATGCATGACGCTCCAAATCAATTTTCGGTAAAAGTGGTTTTTGCGTTCTAGCCATAGCTCTTTTCATCACGGGTCACTGTCCGTAATCAACTTTTGCTTGTTACTTTCTCCAGCTGCTCCAAAATCTGAACAGTTTTCAGGTATCAAAATTAAAAAGAGAGTGCGAAAGAACAAAGATTTGCTGCAAGCTGGTACTTACCTCATGGACTATGACATTACGGATTATAAAAGAAATTCAGAGAAGCAAATAGCACTTCACAATCAGCAGAAAAAGATAAGCTTTTGTTGGATTTGGCCCTAATAGTGATGACGTCCACCTTACCAGTCTTCTTTGCATTCCAAACTTCCAGTGACTGCATTTTTTTCACAAAAGAAAATCAAAAATAGATATTATGAATAGAAATGGCTTATGGACAATCATTGTATTTCATGCAAATACAGATATTTAAATAAGGTAAGGTATACCTCAGGTATGGGTTACCACAGGACTTCTAAATGGCATATACATAGGAAAATCAGATGAGAGAATACAGTCAGGGGCGGAGCTACCCTATAGCAAGGGTGGTCATCCGAACACCCTTCGCCGGAAAATTATATCGAATACGTAGGTAAAATATTTTGTTTATGAGTATATTTAACAATTTGAACACCCTTGTACCGAGTGTGTGCTGTAGCTCAGTGGAGAAGAGTGCATTTTAAGTCTCCCATCGCGAGTTCAATTCCACTCTAAAGCATTTTGTGTACCTTTATATATCAAAAACATGGGTTAACCACAAATTTGCGGGTTCAATTCCGCTGCGTTTATGTACCTTTTATATGTAGTTCCATTTGAATTTTTCGTTGCATTCACTCATTGAAAAAAAAAAATTACCTTATAAATTTGAACACCCTTAATCAAATTTCTGGCTCCGCCACTGAATACAGTAATAGTCCTTGGGGAATTAATCAGAATTCAGTTGAAAGGAAATATGCAAGAGGTGAAAGAATAAACTGGCAGGGCTATTGCAAGTAACAGATAGATGAAAGACATACCTCAGTTACGAAAACTGCAACACCGAAGCATAATACAGTGCACACCTAAATAATCATCAGAGTAGAAGAAGCCCAACTAAAACATTCCAGATTCATGTTCCGGATATTTTATCTAGTTGATTTGGATTTGCATCACACGATTTTGACTACTTTTCAGGTTAAACTTATTCACAGAATTTGCATTGGACATATTCACGCAGCAACACCACATATGCTGATAAGTCTCAGATTTCTAGTAATAGAGCTTCCATTCTGAGTCAGATAATTCCCAAGCTTCTGCTCTTAGCAAGTGCACTTTTGTGCCAAAAGATAGATGAACTCCAGGAATTCGGTGCTTGCTCTAATGCCAAAGCTTGGGGCAAGCAGCTCAAAAGAGAGAATATAAAACAGTAACCACGTTATAGAATAGCTAGGATAAGCAACAAAAAAATTGAAGAGCAAAAAGTTCTGCATAGTTTCTCTCAACAGAACAAGCGATGATTTCTCAAAAAGACCTGATCATATTCTACATCCAATCACATTGCTGAATTAGAGTATTGGTAAATGTTTGAAAACCCTAGTGTCCAAAGATAAGGTCCCTAGAAACATGAAGCTACAGAAACGCTCCGAGAAAAAATGTAACATAAAGCTTTTTGAAATAGCCTCAAGGTGAAATATTAACACAAGGTTCGACTTTTCTGCTTCCTATGGTCAATAAAGCAGGGCTCAGGAGTATGTCTACTTTGAAGAGCACTTACGGATTCAAAGAACTACTCCATTACTGGCTATATTACCTACGGCTAACTTGATTTAATTAACAGCTCAATGTACATAGACATGGTGTTCTTGGGTATTGGATACTTAAGACTCGCTAAATTGAAGAATAACTCATTAATGTACATGGTATATGGACTGAAGCCCTGAGCATCAGGAGAATATTTCGAATGAAAGTCAAAAATTACCATTAGGAGGATAGGATGTCCTCAATCACAACTATAAAGAATCAGATCCCTAACGGATGCCAATCTTTTTTATTAAGACTAAATAAAGCTAACTTCTGCAAAAAGCTCAAGTTCTATAACTTGTTTACATTTTCTTCAAAAGAACTGTTCCAACCAATCATGATAATGATAAATATCTACATGAATATCTTTTGTCATTTGATTGTTACCTACGTTAGATGAATTACACAACCTGATAGTAGGTTACCAGACAATCTACAATATGTTCCTTACCGCTTTTTTTTTTTACCTCAAACTATTTTTGTCAATACATGACAAGGCAACAACATTAAAGGACAATTTGATACACGAGCTTTTGCATATGATGAAGGACCAATGCCTAGCTGGTGATATAGGAACCAACTAAACCTATTCTCAGCAGCTTATTGAAGTCCATTGCCCCAAAAATGGAGTACCCAATAAAAGTCAGGAAATGTGTACTCTCAGGCCTCAGCCATCCCAGTTCTTCCTTTTTTATGACTGTGGTGTCGGGGCCAGCTTTCGCGCGCCTCGACTAATTCCATGGGATACTTGTCATCTCCCACTAGCAACAAGTACTAACAAGAGAACATAGATACAACAGCACAAAAATGATTGAGGAGTAGAGACATTCAACAAACATAAGATCGACAGAGAGATAAAGTTCTTCTCATTGAAATTGAAGAGGACTCCACACTCCGGCAACATCTAATTTTGAAATTCTAAGATAATAAAAGGGGCTGTCCCTACTAACATTGGGTAAATGCTCTGTACAGAAACTTTTAAGAACAGAGTAAAGTAAAATAAGGTGAAATTAGGAAGGGCATCGTACCTGTTGATTGATGGAGTCATCGGACTCAGAAGCAAATCGAAGACAATAGAGGATTAATTATTTTTTCCAACTTTTATTTTGCATTAATTATTTTACACTTTCTTTGGACGGTTGTTACCTATTTTTAATGTATCATGTTATATTGTATTACTTCCTCCATTTCAATTTGTTTCGCCTATTTTGACTTGGCATAGAGTTTAAGAAAATAAAGAAGTCTTTTAAATGTTATGATTAAAACTTAAAAATATGTCAAATGTACCAAAATGCACTTTAATCTTGTGGTCTTAAACATGACATATGGAAAGTTGAAATTGAAGAGTTGCTATAAAGGGAAAGAAACATTCTTTTTGAAATGTACTAAAAAGGAAAGTAGGCCAAACAAATTAAAACGGAGGGAGTATATCTTAGTGTATTGTTTTAATGAATATAACATTTGAATAGATTGTATCGTTTCTCGTCGTTACATAATCTCAGACATTAATAATTCGAAGGATAAACCTACTAGAAAAGTAGGATACGGGGTAGGGCTGCTATAAAAGGTAGGATAAAGAATAAAATAGGGTTATCAAATAATAAGTAATAGTAAAATGAGAAAGAAATATAAGACAACGACACGATTTCACACAATTGATGGTACATAAAATGAGGTTGTTCATGTTACCTAACCATTGAATCAAACCATATCATATGATATATTTTAAGTACCAATCAAAATAAACGAGGTATAGTAACGATATAATACTATAATACCATGGGTAAAAACCATCCAAATCAAATGTAATAGGCACGTAAATAGATAAAAATTAAAAGATTAATAAAGAATATATTAATCAAATTATACTATTAATTAATTTTTTTCTTAAAAATTGTGTAAAATATTATCTCGACAACTAAAAAGGAAGGGAGGAAGTACTTTATTTGAGATTCATATTTTTTTTTAACGCCCTTGCAGCCAATCATCTTATTTTAGAACTAAACACTTTTTACCTTGGGAAATAATAAAGGTCATAAACATGAAGGAGCGTTGCTAGTTTGGAAATACGCACTTAAAAGATATGAAGTTTTTGTTCCTCACAAATTTAAACAATATAACTTACGAATTATTTTTGATTTTTTTTTTTAGTATTTTCCGTGTAGCAAAAAAAGTTTTTTCTTTTCATGGTAAACGTATCTCATATAACGTAATATGACATAAATAATACGTCACATTATTTGCAAAGTGGCAATTGAGGGCCTACTAACAAAAACAAATCCACATCTTAATAGAAAATGGGAAGGAATAATCTGAAAGCTGAGGCCTTTATTGGATGACAACCAGATAAAAAAGACTTATCATTTTTCAGTCATTCAACTTGTTAATTGCGATAAAACTATCAAATTTTAGTTTTCTAACCAGTAACTCACCAACTTTCACTTTATTTTATATAAATAAAATCATTCTTGCTATTTTCAGGTCAACTTCATAAAAAATTACAACTATTTCATTAGAAAAGTATATTATCTTAAAGTTAAAAGAGCTTCATAACCCAATTAAATTACTCATACCCATATCCCACCCATGAGATTAAAATACCCAACTCACGGGAAAAAGCTACAAAGTATAAATTCACATTTACAATATCAGAACTTATCTTTACTTGTAACATCAACCTAACATGAGGGTAGAATAACAATAACATATTCAGTGTAATTTCACAAGTGAGTCTTGTTAGGGTTTGCCCTGAATTTTTTACTTTAATTGAATTATACCATAAATGTGTTTTACTTCAAAAATATTTTCTTGTTGGAAAAGGTTTCCCTGTAGGAAAAGATCTCTTACATAATTGGTTAATCTTTTTTTGAAGGAGAAGTTTGGACTTCTATAAATTGAAGATTCCTCCTCTCAAACAAAAACACAATAGCATCCACAATGTAGTCCTTTAGAATTTGAGAGTTTTGTTTATGGGGAGATTTTATCTCTATAGTTTTAATATTTTCTTTATATTAGTTTTCATATAATATGTAGGTCGCTTGACCGAATATTATCAATAATATGCTTTTTAGTATAGTTTTCTTTGTCATCTGATTTATCATTGTTAAAGTTTGCAATTATTAGTTTCCGCATGACGCCCTCTCGATTTCGATCCCAACAAATCTAGAGAGAGAAGAGTGTACACAAACCTTGCCTCTAGAAATAGAGAGGTTATTTCTGATAGACCCTTGACTTAGAAAGCATAGCAAAGAAATTTGAAAAATGGAATATAAAAATAAAAGCAGTAACAACAACGAAATAATGAGAAAAGAATAATACATAACATAGAGAAGAAAATGTGTACGCTAATATACTATTATTGTACAAAGTTGAACTCATTAATTAGTTAGGCAGATGAATGGTTTTTAGTTGACCTTGCTTTTCACTCAAGTGGTGTATTTGACATTTCAGAAATGTGAATTTGGTCAAGACGCACTAGCTGCCACTTGCGTTGCTAGTCCTAGTCTGAAGTGGCGTCTCTCTTGAGTGGATTTTTTTTTTTATAATCGTGGTGTCCGGGCTAGATGCACGCACCTCGACTAATTTTACGGGCTATCTGTCACCTTCCACCAGCAATAGGTATCAGGCAACTTTGTCCATCAAGGGTAAAACGGATGGGAAGAAATCATCTAACGTTTTGTCTCTACTGAAAATTGAACCTGAGACCTCATGGTGCTCAACCCGTTTAATTGACCACGCCACACCCTTAGGTGCAGTTGAGACCTGAAATATACAGTCAACAGTGCTCATCATGAGTCATGGCCCGACACAGTGGCGGAGCCAGAAATTTGACTAAGGGTGTTCAAATTTATAAAGTAATTTTTTTTTTCAATGAGTGAATGCAACGAAAAATTCAAATGGAACTACATTCTACATATAAAAAGGTACATAAACGCAGCGGAATTGAACCCGCAACTGTGTGGTTAACCCATGTTTTTGATATAAAAAGGTACACAAAATGCTTTAGAGTGGAATCGAACTCGCGACGGGAGACTTAAAATGCACACTATTCTCCACTAAGCTACAACACACGCTCAGTACAAGGGTGTTCAAATTGTTAAATATACTCATAAACAAAATATTTTACTTACGTATTCGATATAATTTTCTGGCGAAAGGTGTTCGGCTGACCACCCTTGCTATAGGATAGCTCCGCCCCTGGCCCGACAGCCATATAAAAATTATTGCGTGCATGGATCTCGAGAACATGTTATATTATATAAAAATGAGTGAAAAGAATGGAGCTGCCCCTCATGGTCATGGCCATTTTACAAAGCATTATCGTCCGCCTTTATGGAAGGGATTATTCTCCAACACCCCTAGTGATGAAATTAATACTTCCCTTTCAAATGGAAGCTTCATTTAGTTACCACATATTCGTGATTATTGACCTTTGAAATCTAATCAAAACTAATTTTCAAAAACCAACCTAAGCACTACAATAAAATATTCTCCTATTTCTTCATTTTCTCAGACATTCATTACCTACTACCCCACACATGTTTTGACATAACAGGCTCTCAACTTAAAAAAAAAACAATGGTCTCAGGTCTCATTTAGGTGCTAACTGGATGCAGCTTCTTCATGGAAGTGTTTAAGACTTCAGAAATGTTCTTGTTTCTGGTTAATTGCCTTCTCTTCTTTGCCAATATCTTTGCAGTCTTTTCGGCCTCATTGCCTCAAGATTCTGTTCATTTACTTGGGTTTCGCAGTAGTCTTCCAGAGACCTCTCAACAATTGCTCCCTTGGAATCGATCCGTCTCACACTGCCAATGGAAAGGTGTTACCTGCTATTCAGACACAACTTCTCAAGTCGAATCATTGAATTTCACAGACTTCCTTCTATCTGGAACCTTGGACAAGGCCTTTCCCAATCTTTGCCGTCTTCCTCGCTTGGTCTCGCTTTATCTCAGTGGCAACCATTTCACTGGTGGCATCCCTGCTATGCTCGCAAACTGCAGCCAACTTGACACGATTTTCCTCAACGACAACAGGTTTTCAGGATCCATCCCACCAGAGATTTTCAAATCAAGCAAGCTTTTATACCTTGATTTGGGTTACAATCAGCTCAATGGCACCATTCCTTCTGAGGTAGGCCTTTCGACAAGCCTTCAATATCTAGGGCTGTGGAACAATTTCCTTAGTGGACATATTCCAAAAGAGCTATTTAGTTTGCCAAACCTGACAGATCTCTACATCCACACAAATAATCTAACGGGACCTCTGCCGGACTTTCCATCCTCATGCTCACTTTCCCAGCTTCTTATTCATCAGAATCGCTTCTCAGGTTCTTTGCCAATTTCCCTAGGTAATTGTCACAACCTTAGTGCATTCTATGCAGCAACTGCTAATCTTGGAGGAGTTATTTCCCCAGAGGTTTTTAGGGGCCTTTCATATCTCGAATTTCTCTATTTAGATAGTAACAACTTTGAAGGGGAAATTCCTGAAACCATATGGAATGGGAGCTTACAAGAGTTACTTCTTTCCAGGAATAAGTTTAATGGAAGTATATCCGAAAAGATTGGTGGTTGTCATCAGATAACTTACATTGATTTGTCAGTTAACAAATTAAGTGGTCAGATTCCCAAGTCAGTTGGACGTCTGAAGAATTTGAACAATCTTCTTCTGTATGATAACATGCTTAGTGGTTCATTACCAGCAGAACTTGGAAACTGCACTTCTCTTGTTGAGATAAGTCTCGTCAGTAACTTCATCAGTGGGGAAATTCCTTTAGAACTCTGCAACCTTCAAAACCTAGCCAGATTTAATGCATTCATAAATAAAATTCAGGGCCAAATTCCAGAATGCATTGGCATATTAAGCGAGCTGCAGGAGCTAGCTCTTTATGAGAATCGATTGACCGGCAAGATACCACCTGGAATTACAAATATGACGAAACTTGCATTTCTTTCTTTGGCTCATAATAACCTTACGGGGGAGGTGCCACCTGATCTTGGAAAAAATAATTTTCCTGGCTTAGTTAAGGTTGATTTAGGTTATAATAACTTCAGTGGACAGATTCCTTCTGAACTGTGTAATGGCAACAGGCTTGCAGTCCTGACTCTTGAAAACAACCATTTCAACGGAAGTTTCCCAACAAATATAGCAAAATGCAAATCTGTATACAGGGTGAACCTTCTCAACAACCATTTGCAGGGGAATATTCCTGATGATATTGAAAAGAATGAGAACATTTCTTACTTGAATGTTCAAGGAAATATGCTTGCAGGAAGGATTCCAGCAGCATTTGGTTATTGGTCCAACCTTTCAACAATTGATCTTTCAGAGAATATGTTTTCTGGCTCCATACCTGCAGAATTTGGGAAGCTGCAAAATCTTGTAAGACTGAGCATTTCTTCAAACAAACTGACAGGACAAATTCCTCTTCAGTTGAGCTACTCTGCAAAGCTGGAAGAGTTGGATCTAAGCAACAACAATCTTTCAGGAGGAATTCCGAAAGAAATTGCATCATCTTCAGAATTGACAAATCTTCTACTCCAGGACAACAAACTTTCCGGTGCTCTTCCAGACACTTTCTCCTCCTCACAAAAGCTTGTAATGCTGCAGCTGGGAAACAACTTGCTCGAAGGCCCAATTCCATGCAGTCTGAGTAAGCTTATGCAACCTGGCTTTGCACTAAATCTGAGCATGAATAAGTTTAATGGTGGAATTCCTAGGTGCCTAGGCAATCTAGACAAATTGGAGATCCTTGATATATCAAGCAACAACTTGTCGGGTGCCATACCATCAGAAATGGAAAATATGAGGTCCCTTTCGTTTCTCAACATATCATTTAATAACTTGTCAGGGAAGATACCCAATACATGGGAAAAACTATTAAGTTCACGTCCAGGATCTTCCCTGGGAAATCCAGGACTCTGCTTATCAGACACTGAAGGTAGCAACTGCAAGCATGTGAAAAAATCACAAGTAAAATGGAAGACTTTGGTTGGTGTAATTAGTGGATGTGTGCTTTCCATGGCAATCATAGTTGCTGCAATGTACTTACTAGTGACTCGAATTTGGCACCCATCCCTTCTGAATAAGCATCGGCTCGTAAAGTGTCAGTCAGGAATTGAAGATTTACCTGATGGTATAAATTTTGAGGACATTGTACATGCAACAGAAGACTGGAACGAAAAATATGTTATTGGAAGAGGCAAGCATGGAACTGTTTATAAGATGGAATCTGCAAAATCCAAAAAGCTTTGGGCTGTCAAGAAGGTTGACTTAGCTGAGAGAGCATTCAACGATGAAATGAGAAGCCTAAATTCTGTCAGACACCGGAATTTGGTAAGATTGGGAGGATACTGCATGAGACATGGATATGGCTTCATTCTAACAGAGTTTATCTCTGGAGGGACTCTTCACGATGTCCTTCACCAGAGAAAACCACCTGTAGTCCTGGGCTGGGAGTCCCGCCATCGTATTGCTCTTGGTATTGCTCAAGGTCTGTCATACCTTCACCACGATTCTGTACCTCAAATCATTCATAGAGATCTCAAATCAGATAATGTGATGCTGGATTCTGAGATGGAGCCAAAGATTGGAGACTTCGGGATTGCTAAAATAGTATCAGATTCTGATGAAAACTCGACAAACTCCAAAATTGTTGGGACCCTAGGATACATTGCTCCAGGTTAGCCACACGTTACTATGCTAGTCTTCAGTATATTTTAGTTGGAATATTACTTTGATGAACTAATAACTTTTGCTACTTTCTTCCCCGTCCCCCTTCCTCTTCTTGTCCCTCCATCTATTCAGAGAACGCATACTCAGTTCAATTGACAGAGAAAAGTGATGTCTATAGCTATGGAGTTCTTCTATTGGAGCTCTTCTGCAGAAAAATGCCAGTAGACCCCAGCTTTGAAGAAGGATTAGACATTATTTTCTGGGTGAGGAAGAACTTGCAGAGAAGCAACAATTTCCTTTGTTTTCTTGATGAAGAAATTAGTCTCTGGGATGTAGAAGAACAATGGAAGGCCCTGAAAATAGTGGATTTGGCGCTTCAATGTGCTCAACTCGAGGCAAGCACCAGGCCTGCAATGAGGGATGTAGTAAGGTCTCTTATTGAGTTAAAAAGATGTAAAGAGAATAAATGAAAAATTTTGCAGTGAAACACATGATCAACTTTTCCAAATTCCAACATCTTTTTTGTTTTTGCTTACACAAAAAATTGGACTAAGAAAATGCATGATGTTTCAGTGAACATAATGGTGATCCTGGGTTTTCAGTTTTAACTTTGTGACATCCAGTGTAACATAGACTAAGAAAATGCATGATGTTTCAAATCAATTTTTAGTAAAAGCCGATTTTCACCTTCTCGCCATAGCTCTTTTCATCATGCATCACTGTCCATAATCAGTTTTTGCTTATTACTTTCTCCAGCTTCTCCAAAATCTTGTTGCTTTTTAACAAGGAAATTAGGGAAATAACAGAGAAAAATATGAACTGCAGTCAAAGGGAGTTGTTTTATTTAACTTTGTTGAGCTCTGCATTTATAGGGAACTTGTAGAGTTGGAAGTAACAAAAAATAGTAAAAGAAGATGGTAACCCTAGCCTAGAATATCTCCACAAATCATATCTTAAACTAACTGATGACTAGAAAATAGGGATAACTAGCTAACAAACTATTAACTAGGATTTATTCAAAAAAACTAAGCAGTAAAATATACTGCAACAGGTACTAAGGCATAATTCTAACAAATCTGAACAGCTAGCTTTTAGGTAGTAAAATTAAAAAGAGAGCGCGAAGGAACAATGCTTTGCTACAAGATAGTAGCAGTGCTACTGTAGCACTTCACAATCAGCAGAAAAAGATGAGCTTTTTTTGAATTTGGTCGTACTAATGATGGTCCCTGCAAAAGAATGCAAGAATAGAAGACCTCCACCTTACCGGTCTTTCTGTGTGTTCCAAACTTCCAGTGGCTGAATTACTTTCAGAAAATAAAATAAAAATAGATATGATGAATGGAAATGGCTTGTGGACAATCATTATATTTCATCCAAATACAGATATTCAAATAAGGTAGATATACCTCAGATATGGGTTACCAACAGGACTTCTAACAAGATTTGACAGAGGAATGGCAAATGCATAGGAATATCAGATCAGGAAAATACAATAATAGTCCTTGGAGAATTAATGAAAATTCAATAGAAAGGAAATACCTAGAAAAGGCTTATGACAAAGTTCCGAGGGAGGTTCTACGGAGGTGCCAGGAGGCTAAAGGCGTTCCTATGGCGATTAAGGACATGTATAATGTAACCAAGACTCGGGTAAGGACAGTGGATGGCGACTCGGAGCACTTTCCAGTTGTGATGGGGTTGCACCAGGGATCAGCTCTTAGCCCTTTTTTTTTTGCCTTGGTGATGGATGAATTGACTGAGTGAATCCAAGGTGAGGTGTCATGAAGTATGTTATTTGCAGATGACATAGTTCCGATCAACGAGACTCGCGGGCGGAGTTAACGCTAAGCTTGAGGTTTGGAGACAAATCCTAGAGTGTAAAGGGTTCAGGTTGAGCCGGATTAAGGTTGAACAGGACCAAGACAGAATACTTGAAGTACAAGTTCAGTGACGACGCATGAGGATGATGTGGAGGTAAGACTTGATACACATGTCATCCATAAGAAAGTAAGTTTCAAGTATCTTAGGTCTATTATCCAAAGATGGGGAAATCGACAAGGATGTCATACATCGTATTGGTGCAGGGTGGATGAAATGAAGGCTCACATCTGGAGTCTTGTGTGATAATAAACTGCCACCAAAACTTAAAGGCAAGTTCTATAGAGTGGTGGTTAGACCGACTATGTTGTAACTTGTATGAAATAGAATGTTAGTCAGTCAAGAACTCCTATGTCCAGAAGATGAAAGTGGCGGAAATGAGGATGTTGAGATGGATGTGTGGACATACTAGGAAAGATAAGATTAGATATGAAGATATTCAGGACAAGGTAGGAGTGGTCTCAATAGAGGACAAGATGCGGGAAGTGAGACTGAAATGGTTCGGGCATGTGAAAGGGAGATGCATGGATGCCTCAGTGCGGTGGTATGAGAGAATGGATATGGATGGTTACAGTAGAAGTAGAGGTAGGCCGAAGAAGTAGTGGAGAGGGGTGATTAAACAGGACATGATGCAGCTTCAAATTACCGAAGACGTAACCTTAGATAAGAGGCTATGGAGGATATGGGCTAGGGTAGAGGGCTAGTTAGGTAGTTGAGAGTTGTCTCGCTTATTCTTCTGTACTAGTAGTTGTAGTATCACTCTGAGAGTTTCTTGTTATTCCATTTCTGTTACTATTTTATTTTTCTAGCACTTCGTTATCGTATTACTTTGTTGTAGTGGTTGTTCCTTTTTTAGTATGCTTTTGTCATGCGTTCTTTTAGCATTTTGTCTCGGCTTCTTCACTTTCGTTGTTTTCGTTTTTCGAACTGCTTTGTGATGCTTTTACTTGAGCTGAGGATCTATCGGAAACAACCTCTCTACCCCCCAACGTAAGGGTAAAGACTGCGTACACACTACCCTCCCAAACTCCGCTTGTGGGATTACACTGGGTATGTTGTTGTTGTTGTTGTTGTTGTTGTTATAGAAAGGAAATATGCAAGAGGTGCAAGAATAAAATGGCAGGGCTACTCTGCAAGTGACAAATAGATGAAAGACATACCTCAGTTACGAGAACTGCAACACCAGAGCACAATACAATGTGCACCTAAATAATCATCAGAGTAGGAGAAGCCCAACTTAAACGTTCTAGATTCCTTTTTCATATTTTTATTTAGTTGAATTGGATTTGCATTACAAGCCAATCCTCACAAGACTTTGAGAACTTTTCATGTTAAAATATTCACCAGAATTTGCATTGGACATATTCACATGGCAACACCACATATACAGACAAATCTCAGACGTCTAGTAATAGAGCTTCCATTCTGAGTCAGATCCACTAAATTCCCAAGCTTCTGCTCTTAGGCAAGTACAGCAACATCACATATGCTGACAAATCTTGTACGTCTAGTAAAATAGAGCTTCCATTCTAAGTCAGATCCACTGAATTCTCAAGCTCCTGCTCTTAGCAAGTGCACTTTTGTGCCAAAAGATTCGAGACGGATCCACGAATTTGGTGCTTGTTCTAATACCAAAGTTACAAGCATCACAAAAGAGAAAATATAAAACACTAAACCACGTTAAAAAATAGCTAGGACAAGCGAAAACCAAAATTGAAGAGGAAAAAGGTTCGCATAGTTTCTCTTTAACAGAACAGGTGACATTTCTCAAAAAGAGCTGAGCATATTCTACATCTAATCACATTGTTGAAGTTAGAGTACAGATAAATGTTTGAAAACCCTAGTGTCCAAAGATAGGGACAATAGAAACAAGAAGTTAAAAAGCGCTCCAAAAAAAAATTCAAAATTACTGAAAAGCTTTTCGAAATAGCCTCAAGGTGAAATACCAAAACAAGGTTAAACTTGTCTGCTTCCTTGGTTAAATAAAGCAGGGTTCAGGAGTTTGTCTACTTTGAAGAGACTGCACAAATTTAGAGAACTACTCCATTGCTGGCTATGTTACCTATGGCTAACTAGATTAAATTAACAGGTCAATGTGCATAGACATGCTGTTCTTGGGTTATACTTAAGACCAGCAAACTTGAAGAATAATTCATTAATATACATGGTCTATGGAGTAAGGCACGGAGCAACAGGACAATATTTTCAACGAAAGTAAGAAATTACCATTAGAAAGACAGAATGTCCTCAATCACATCATAAAGAATTAGATACCTAATGGAGCTTGTAGATCTGTTTCACTTAACACTAAACAATACTAACTATTGCAAAATGCTCGAGTTCTACAATTTTATTTATATTTTCTCCACTTGAATGTTTTCATGTAACATATTTTTGTCATTTGATTGTACATATGTTAAATGAAATTAGGGACCAAAAAGTCCGGTTACCAGACAATCTATAATCAGTTCTGTACCAGCTTTTGCATATGAATCATATGATATGATCTTGAAGGATCAATGCCTAGTTAAGCACATAGACAAATAAAGCCTATGTAAGATACATAACCAACTAAACCACTCATCCTCTCCCCAAATATTGTTTGGGCAATAAAATAGGGCGATGTAAAAGCATTATTTGATCGCAAAGTTATGAACCTACACGCAATAGATTGCAGCAACACCAAACCTCAGTCACAGTCATAATAAGCCATCTACATTGTTGTTTTCCACATCCTTCGCAGCTTCAGTTTCTTATAATCAAGAGCCTATAGCCTGATCTACATTTATCTACATGTATGGATCCTTTTTACCTAGATATTCAACATCAAGCCATCTCATAATCATGTGCATTTAGAGAAAAATAAATGAGAGAAAAATATGGCCTAGTGGTCAATGAAGTGGTTGAGAGCCATGAGGTCTCTGATGCAAATCTCAACGGAGACAAAAATACTAGGTGATTTCTTCTCATTTGTTCTAGCTTGGTGGACAGAATTACCTGTTACCTATTGCTTGTGGGATGTGGCAGGTATCTGTGGAATTAGTCCAAATTAGTCTAGGTGCGCGTCATCAAAAGAAACAATTAAAATTGAAGAACACTCAAAATCAATTTACTCGTGGCAACATTTAATTTTGAAATCCTAAAATCATAAAGTGGCTATGTCCACGCATTAGAAAACTAGCATTTCCCTTGAAGGTCAAATTATCCATTTAATCACAAGATTCAACGGTATAGAGGGCTTGTAGAAACGGATGAAACAGAAATAAGGTGAAATTGGGAATAGCATTGTACCTGTTGATTGATGAAGTCGTGAGAATCAAAAGCAACTCAAATTAACGAAGACAGTGCATAGCAATAACAATTACTAGTGCATTTGAAATAAATAAATTTGCATTTTGAGCAAAAACTAGATTTGATTGGCATAATTTTGTTTGTGGAATCCATTTAAGCTTTTTTTTTTTTCAATTTGCTTGTGGGTAGTGACGATGGGGGTCGGACGCCGCCATGCAGAAAGGGGAAGAATATATTTTCAATTTACTTTCTCTTGTAAACTTCACTTTGAAAGTTTCTTTATTTGTTTGATCTTAGTAATGAAAAAAATATGATAAGAGTGATTTTTTGTTTAATCAGTATTAGATAATATAAGAGTAAACAAAATAAAACTCATTACTCTCTTTCTACTAGTTTTCTTATTATTGCATAATATATCATTTAAAATTGATGTAGATACATGGTGTTGTCGTGTTTGTCCATGTATTTCACATACATGTCCAACTAATTTCAATAACTAAATATATTTGGAGAAAATACATAAAAATCCCTCTAAATTTAATTTCACAACTTACTTTATCACTTAAATTTCATGGGCAATTAAACACCCCCTTAACATCTTTCAAGTGATTAAATATCACCCTAAAAATATAATATTACTCTCAAAATGACAAGTGCATTACACACGCACCACGTCACTGTCAAATCATTGCCACGTCACTAATATATAATTTTTTATAATAAAAAATTTTAAAAAAAACGCCCCACCCCTTCTTCTTCAAACCCCCCACCCTCTTTCTTTTTCTCCTAATCTCTCCCATGAACTTAATTTTCAATTCAATCATTTTTGTGGAAGAATCTAATCTCTCCCATGAACTCAATTCTCAATTCAATCATTTTTGTGGAAGAATCTAAGTCCTTCGCTATTTTAAAACCTCCCCACATAAGAATTTCGTTTTTTTAAAAAAAGGAAGAAAAAATTGAGAAATTTGAATGAATAGATGCTTCTTGCTTCTGGGTTTTGGATATACTTAATTATGTATTTATTTTTGACACTTCATCGTTAAATTTTTATGGGTTTACAGCTTTTTTTTTTCTATTCCTTTGTCACTTTGGTCTGCCATTAATACTTTTGAATAGGATGTAGTAGTTGTGATTTGTGAGGATTTTAATGGTTTGCTTTAGATGGAATAATGGTAAAGATTGTGAGGGAGGGGAGCGGGGGTGGGGGGGAGGGGGAGGGGGTTCGAAGTAGGAGATGGCCAGGAGGGGTGGGGGTGAGGATGGGGGTTGGAGTTCAAAGAAGAAAGAGGGGGTGGGTGCAGCGAAGAAGATGACGAAAAGGGGGTGGGCACTTTATTTTTTATTTTTATTATATAATACTCATATTTGTAGGACCATCTTTATTTTTAAGAAATAGTACGTGATTTTTTTTCTAGCCACGTCAGTGTTTAGGGTGGTATTTAATCACTTAAAAGTTGTTAAAAGTGGTATTTAAATGCTCGTTAAGTTTAAGTGCTAAAGTAAGTTGTGCAACCAAGTTTAAGAGTTTTTTTTATGTATTTTCTCATATATTTTTGGTAACAAAATCCATCATTAATATAAGGCGGAAATCGAGGTATTAACGGAAACATATATCTCAATTACTATGTAATTTGATTAATTTTATTTTTATTATTTTTTAAAATAATAAATTTATTAATTTGATGTATTTGTTATCAATTTTATACATTGTATCCAAAATACATGCATCTACTATCAAAGATATATGTATCTAGTGTCAAAGATACCATCAAATTTCATCTAGTGTATATCTAGTATTAATTCCATGTGTCTGTTTATATGTATTCAGTATTAATTTAATGTATTTTGTATCAACTTCATACTTTATATCCAAAATACATGTATCTAGTATCAAAGTTGTTACTTATGTCAAAATTTTTGATACATGTATCTAGAGGTGTTCACGATTTGAGTAAAAATCGATAACCGATTAAGTAAATCAATTTTTGTTTGGTTTGGTTTGATTTGGTTTGATTTTACATTTTTAAAAATTGATAACATATGGTTTGATTTTGATTTTGTTCAAAAAAAAACCGAATAAATAATCAAATCGAACCGACAAATTATATACTTAATTTTTTATAATTATATATACATAATATATTGTAACAATTTTAAATATCGTATATATGTTTTCATCAAAGTTTATTTATATTTTAAATATCTTGTATTAGACCTATACCATATTATATTTTATGTGATAATCTCAGATTTTTTTTTTCTTTTTGGATGAATTATTGTCTTTTATTCCCATTGAATGAATTCATTTTTTACTTTTGTGATGGTTAATAATTGAGTAATCGAACTGAAATTAATAATAACTAAATCGATAAATGTATACTCTCTCCGTTTCAATTTGTTTGACCTACTTTTCTTTTTAGTCCGTTTCAAAAAGAATGCCCCTTTCTTTTTTTAGAAACTCTTTAATTTCAACTTTCCACGTGGCATATTTAAGACCACAAGATTAAATGATATTTTAATATATTTGACATATCTTTAATTTAAGACCACAAGTTTCAAAAGTCTCTTTTACTTTTTTAAACTTTGTGTCAAATCAAAATAAGCCAAACAATTTGAAATGGATGAAGTATTATATTATATTTAGTTTGGTTTGATTTGAATATGAACATCCCTACATGTATATGTGTATAAATATATACTTAGAAAGAAGAAAAAGAAACACATTATCTAGTATCGATTTCATCTAATATATTTAGTATTAATTTGATATATTTAATATTAATTTTATATATGTATTCAAAAATATATGTATCTAGTATTAAAGTTATCATGTCAAAACTTTTGATACATGTATCTTTGCATAGATACATGCTTAGAGCCCGTTTGAATTGATTTATTTTAAGTGTTTTTAAGTTAAAACAGCTTAAAAGTTGTTTTATAGTGTTTGGATAAGTAAAAAAGTGCTTCTGGACACTTAATTTTAATCTAAAATAGTAATAAAAACTAAAAGCTAAAAGCTAAAAAAAATAGTTTAAAATAAGCCGATCCAAAAAGGCTTTTAGAGTCCGTTTGGATTGACTTATTTTAAATGTTTTTTAAGTTAAAACAACTTTTAAGCTGTTTATAGTGTTTGGATAAGGCAAAAAAGTGCTTCTGAACACTTAATTTTAAGTCAAAATAGCAAAAAAAAAGTTAAAAGCTAAAATTTTCAACTTAAAAAAAAAAACTTAAAATAAGTTTATCCAAACAACCTTTCAGAAGAAAAAGAAATACAGATACATCTACATTAGCTTTTGATTCTGTACATTGGCAACCATATGTGAATTGATGTCATTAATTATGCATTATTTGTGTAAATAGATAGTAAATAATTTTTTCAATAGAAACACAAATATGAACATTAGATTTCAAATGAAACTCGCTAGCAATGAACAGTGATTGGCCGGAGATTCCCTCATCCAAATGGCCTGAAATTTTAGGGGAAGGATCACTTTGAGGTGGGGAACAAACTCCAAGGGGAGAGCCGCCACGAAACTTGCTGGAAAGGAGTTGATTTTGCCTGTGATTTTCTGTCTCCTTATCAAATTTCGATGATTTTTTTTCACCAGATCTCTCAATTTGCTTGGTAAAAATATCTGAATTTTTAGTATGTTGTAGGTCTGTAGGAGATCTAACATCCCCAGTAATTGATTTTTCAGAAAACAGTACAAGTTTTGATGAATTTCTCAAATCGCTATCGACGAAACTTGAAGTTTCAAATCCCAAAATTGGATCCCGGAGAGAAGAGAAAGGAGCAAATCAAGGCAGAGGTAAATCTGTTTTGAGCCCGTTAAAATAATATGGGCAAGATATATGACGAGTTTGTAAGAGGAGTGCCGGCTGATTGAGAAGTGGAATGTATTTAGTAGTGAACTGTTATGAAATTGTGAAGAAGTGGGATATTTTATAATTAATTTAAAGTAGTGAGAGAATAAGTAGATATAGTAAGGATGTTTGATTAATTATGTAGTTTACACTAATATCAATTAGAATTTTAGCTTGTTTGGTCAAATTTTTGGGAGGCTAAAAGTGCTTATCTAAAAAAAAAAAAAGTGCTTAGCCAAACTTTTAAAAGAAAATAAGTGTTTCGGAAGAGTTTTTTAGAGGTTAAAAAAAATATTTTTTCTTCAAAAGTATTTTTGTGCATTATTGACCCAATGGTAAAGCAATAACACTTTCTTTGTTGGGGCTCCGACACTTATTAAAAATTTAATGAAATACTAATTGTTGCTCAAAAGTATTATTTAAATTTATTGAAAACACAAATTATTTCTTACCAAAAGTATTTTTTAAAATAAGTAGATTTCAAAAGTTTAAACAGACTATTAGACGGGGATACTCAAATCAAGCGGGTAACAAATACTAAAAGCAAAAAAAAAAGTTTTTTGTTCCTCGTGAAAGTAATTATTTAACAATATGCGAGCTTAATTTTTGAATTTTTATTTGGTACGATTAATATTAAATCAGTTGGCAAAAATATATAGTGAAAAATGTTTATATCGATATCTCATAGATCAACTAAGAGGTCTTCTTTTCATTTTCAAAAATATCAAGAAGAAGAATTTGCTACCTACGATGTATCAAGTTAGTTATAAATAATATTATATTCTTTATCACCCAAAAAAAGAAGAAGAAGAATTTGCAAGTGCTATGAAATTTGACAAGGAAAATTAATTTTGAGATGAATATACAATTTAATTGAATTTCGTATAAACGTGTACTATATTAAAAGAAGCAATTCAATGACAATGTTGGTAACAAAATCGTAGAAACTCAAAGAATCTTTTAGTGTTGATTTTTTCAGATTTTTTATGTGTAAAAATACCAATTTTTTATATGTAAAAATAAAATAAAGATCTTTTATTAAAAAAAAAGGTTAACAATAACAAGATACTCATATATATAATCCCATAAAGTGTGATATGGGGAGAGTAGATTGTCCACAAACCTTATCACTATCTCAAAAGTGCGGCAAAAAGATTGTTTTCAAAAGACCTTAAGCTCAAGACAAAAACAGTTTAAAAAAACATTATAAAAGTACAATAAATATTAGATAGTAACCAAAACAACACAAGCAGAATAACACTACAATAAAATAATACTACAAGTGAACTATACAATATATAGTAGCAGAAATTGAAGAGCAAGAAACTATGAGGGTAGTCCTACAACTACTAGTAAGGGAAATAAGACAATACACTCCTACTTACTAACTTCTACCCAAATACATTTCACAACTATTTATCTAAGGACTAAAGTCATGCCCTCGGTAAGCTGTAATTGCGCATATCCTGCCTAATTTTATCTCCCCGATACTTCTTCGGTCTATCTCTACTTCTACCTCTCCTAAATTCATATATTGCCAACCTCTCATATCTCCATACAAGGGCATCCGTGCATGTTTTCATCACATGTTCGAACCATCTCAACCTCGCTTTCCGAAAGAAAGGGAAAAAAAAGCTCAAAAACAAAACAAAAAATTATAAATAACTTACAAAATCATTTTTTTCGATTGATTTTGCATATAAAACTAAGGAAAAAACATATGAAGGTTTAATCATTTATCAATTGTCTTTATTATAATGTTACAAAAAAAATTTGTCTTTATAATTTGGGTCACGCGGAACAACTTGCTCTGGACGATGTCTTGTGACTCTCTGGTTGTACTAATTTTGATTTTTGGCGTTTTCGCCCGTAACTGCCGCCTTCCTCTTTCAATTTTGTCCCAAATAATTGAGCTGTTTTATTCCATAAATAATTATATTGGTAAAAACATTTTTTACTAAATATTAGTATTATTATGATAGTAAGTATTATTTATTTCTTCAATTTAATATTAACATTACTTATTTTACTTTGATTAGCTTTACAATTTTTGTTATCAGTATCTTTTATTTTTGTATTTCTTTTTCCCTTCCCGAGAATTCTATCAAAAATTGTTTTCCTACCACATAAAGTCTAGAGTAGAGTTTGCGTACACTCTTACTCTCGAAGACTTTACTGAATAAAGTGTATCAGGTAGCATTCCTTTGACGAGTGTTTGTTCAAATTTCTTTAGTATTATGGACTTAATTTATTTTTTTTGAGCCCAAGATCTATTTGAAATAATTTTTTTACTCAATAAAGATAGAAATATAATGTTTGCGTACATTTTATCATTTTAAAAATTCGCATATAAAATTATATTGAGTATGTCGTGGGAGTATTGTTTTTATTTGTTAATAAAAAATCAAAGTACCAGCCATAGGGTATTTTGATTTTGCCCACAACCCACTCAAACCAAAAGAAAGAAAAAAAACTCTAGTCTCTCTCTTTCTTGTGTGTCCCTTTTAATCAGACAAATTATCCTTTTACTCACAGCCCCCTCTTCTTCTTCATTATTTCTTCTCTCAGAGAAAAATCACAAGTAAAGGGTTTAAGCTTCTTCTAGGGTTTTCCTCAAAAACACTTTTTTACAACTCTTTTTCAGCAAAATGCAACAGCAACAACCCCCAATCTTGAACTCTGCTGCTCCGTTGCCTCTAAGTGCCATCACCACCGAGCAGATTCAAAAGGTAAATCTTTTTTTAAGAAAAATGTTTTCTTGTAATATCTGAAAAATTGTACTCCAAATCTATTTTTGACCCTTCTGTGAAGTCAAATATGTTTAGCTGGAAAAAAAAATCCTTTCTTGAAAGGGTTTTTTGCCCATATTCGTTTTATTTGTTTTCTGATTGACTATAGAGCTATCAATGCTATGTGTTTGCAGAAAATGTTGTCAACATTTTCCTGTTTGTTCGTTTGTGGCTATACTTGTTGTATCAGTATGCTTAGCTAAAAAAGAATGCTTAGCCGATGCTTGTATTCAATTTTAGTGTGCTTTCAGCAGCCAATATACGTGTGTTCTTTTTTTGCCGATCCCACAGTTCAAACTTAAATGCAATAAGAAGGAAGGTGTTTGTGGATGGTCTTTCACATCAATAGTTACACCCTCCGTCCCAGAATAAGTGTCCCTCTTAGCAAAAAGCATGTCCATTAAGAAATCAATAAATACAATATGTAGTTTACTAAACTACCCGTATTTAATAAATGTTTATTGAAAATTGAACACTGTATAAGGATATAGCTGGAACAACATACTAATTTTTGTATTGAATTCCTAAGGTGACACTTATTTTGGGATAAAAAAGTTTTGCTAAGATGTCACTTATTTTGGGATGGAAGGACTATTTGTTTGTGTTGTGACATTTTATTAATACAACTCTTTGAAATAGTTTGTTAGATTGGACAAAACTAAGGGTCTACATGATGTTTTGAACTACCAATGTACCTCAGCCGAAATAAACGCGCACAAATGTATATTATGTTTGGATTGTAATATGTTCTCTATAATACTCTGGATTTTTTCTTGATACAGTTCTTGGATGAGAACAAAAATTTGATTCTTGCCATACTGGAAAACCAGAATCTTGGAAAACTCGCAGAATGTGCCCAGTAAGTTGGAACTTAAATACTTCCTACTTATAACATTGAGATTTATGAGCATTATTTAAATGGCATGATTAGTTTTGTGTATCCAACATATCAAGGTGGCACATTTTTGGTCATATTGTTTTCCTGTTATAACGCATCATTGCCTCTACATAAGAAATGTGCTCTCTTTGAAAACTATTGAATGGCAAAGAAAGGCTGGTCAGATCGAGAACATAATAGGTAATACCTTGTTGTTCGATGATCAAGGATGTATACCGCAACTCTTCGCTAGATAATCTCTTTTAACAGTTTAAGTATGGTACAAAATTTGATTTCTTTTTCTTGATCACAAGTTTTGCAGCAGCTTGATTTTGAGGATCTATAGATTGCCCTAAGACAATTTGGTTTTCTAGTTGTAAAACCCTAACTGCATTGAAGGACCTAGAGGCAAAGGAATTTGATCTGTAAATTCATTCTAGAAGCTCACACCCTCGTCATGATACATTTGAAGTGTTGTTGGAAGCACTAAAGAGTAATCAGTGTGTTTACGTAAGTTGACTCTGAGATTGTTTTTGTAATTTTCTGATTCCTATGTTTTCCTTTAAACTTTTCAATATCAAATTTCAAATACCATCCCCATTCCCTGATAAAAGAGAACTATTCCCTTTTGAATCCCAAGACCTAAATGTTTTGCTAAATGAGGAGCTCTACAATAAAATTAAGTAGAACAGCATTGCTCTGGGTTTAGAAACTGTATTATTCCCACAGTAAAAGAATGTGGCCTTAGAAGTCTCAAAAATAGCAAGTGAGAAAATCCATGTTTCCTTGAACTAAGCAAATCAGAATCTCCAGGTGGTATGCGGCCATGACCGCTACGAGTTGGGGTTTGTTCCTCGATTGGCAGTTGGCCTCGTGGCCCGAGGGGTTCCTGCTTGTTGTTCTTGGTCTGACTGCCATTACCCTGGTTGCCATTCGATGGTTGATCAATGTTGGCCATAGTGCTTGCTGTGATGTTGGGGGAATTTCCTCGCCAAGAAAATTCTAACAAGTTAGCAATTAGATGGTTAAAAGATCAAAATAACACCACAACTACCCTAACCCCATGGTGGGTGCCAAACTGTTTACCTGCAAAACTGTACAGTTGAATTTGTCAATGTGGTTTAAGGGCACGTGAGTTAGATTGATTTTGAGAACGTAATAGTAATGAAATAAATCACAGCAATAATGAGATGTAATGAATATAAATCCAGAAAATAATCAAGTTGTGTATTAGATCCTGAGAATTGAGCCTTGGTGGCCTTGATACAACGTGTCCGGAAAGACTAATATGAACTGAGAAGCTAAGAGCTTTTGCTTAAAGTGACTGAGTATGCATAAACAAGTGTGTGTATTCAGAATCTGGGGACCTATCATAGATGCCTAATGGGCTGTTTATATTTTATAGAGAACAACCTAGATAACTTTTCCATAGGGTTCGGACCCCTCATAATCTCCCACTTGAGCACTAAATCTTTGGTATTATTCACATTCTATCCCCATTTCCTTATAAAAAAGAACTATCCCCTTTTGAATTCCAAGACCAAATGTTTTGCTAAATGAGGAGATCTACAACAAAATTAAGTAGAATAGCATTGCTCTGGGTTTAGAAACTGTATTATTCACACAGTAAAGGAGAGTGGCCTTAGAAGTCTCAAAATAGCAAGTGAGCAAATCCATGTATGAGCTTGCAACATAATTTGTAAGACCACAAAGTACTCGGAAGTTGGCAGAGAAAGAGAATGGGTCAGAACTGATGAATGAGATTGGAAATGCAAGAATAACCGGTGATTTCAGCAGGTCTGAAATGTTTTAGTTATCTTGTGGGGGGCAGATGAAGAAAAGACCAAGGGTCTAATGAAGCAAATATAATGGAGAAGGCAAGAGAGTGTGAACCAAGAAATAAGTCTAGGAAAAACCGACGTAACAAAACAAGAGTGTGAACTTTAAAGGTTTGAATGCAGTTTCCATGCGAAAAGAAGCTAGTAGAAAAGTAAATGCAGGGAACAAATTGTTTTTGGACGTATAACTTTTGCATAGCTTGGTATGCTAGGAGATAGGTCTGAGGATGCTATAGAATAGACAATGTGTATGGTTCAGGTATATGTAGTATGTAGTATGTTTGCTATGTATACTAGTTTCTGCACTCGTTGCATCTCTAGAAGCTTTTCTAAGAAAATTTATACTTTCAAAATGAGAAAATTGATAGAGGAAAAAGTATTGTTGCCCCAGGTTAGTTACTTTGGGAGTACAATTGTGAAAGTTGCTGGAGTAAAATATTTCAGGCATCCAGACTTGAACGTTTAATATAGAAGAAACAGTAGTATGTGAACAGATAGCTAGAGTATCAAAAGCATAGGGGAAATATATTCTACACAGACTAGTTTATCTGTTCTGCATGATGTATCTGCATGAGGAAATTAATTAATATTGCCACAAGTTTGATTAGACCACTCAGCTTATTGGGTAGTCCATCTTCACCTCTTAGGACGTGGTGTTCTAGTGAAAGTATTCATAAAATCCAAAATGACTTGATATGAATGAAATTGAGAATAGACAACTTAGTGATTCTGACATGCCCTTGGGATTTTCAATCATGTTCTCTACTGTTTGTTTTGTTCTACGTGTTAGAAAATGCATTTTGTGATCTTGTTCAATAACGAGTCTTTTCATGAGACACGTATTTAGAAGTTGATTGTGCTTGTTTGGAAGGTGAGCACTTGGCCCTTCTTGAAGTTGGACCAGGAAAAAAAAACATTTATCTTTTCATGAGACACGTATTTAGAAGTTGATTGTGATTGTTTGGAAGGTGAACACTTGGCCCTTCTTGAAGTTGGACCAGGAAAAAAAATGTGTTGTGTCGCTAACAGAAATATAGTTGCATATTCACCATCTATCTTATGGACTTTCTTTGCTTTGCATCGTCACTCTCATGGCAGAGTATTGTTTTACACTATTAAAAGTAATTTTTATGTCATAGGTATCAAGCCATGCTTCAGAAGAATTTGATGTATTTAGCTGCTATCGCTGATGCCCAACCACAACAATCAGCAGCAACCTCACAGGTGGATTAGATGTTTGATTCAGTGTTTCTTGTGAATTTACTTGCCTTGCCCTAATATATAAGTAGCTGCAGGCTCCATCTACTCCCCAACTTGGAAACCAGATGCAGCAAACTCAGGCTGCTCTGCAACAGCAACAGCAACAAGGTGTCTCTGTTTCCAAACTGCCTTTCCAACTCAACGCCCTTCCGTCCCAGGAGCAGCAACAGCAAATGCTCCAGTTTCAGCAGCAGCAACAATTCCAAGGCCAATATGGCTTTGGACCTACTGCCAACAATGCGATGCGTCAACTTATGCAACCTGGACTAAGCAGCGCAGGAACTCTGGATGTACGAGGAAATAAGCAAGGCAGCTTAGAAGGTAATCCTAGTGATGGCCCTGGAAAATCAGCTGGAAGACATGTTAATGGTGAGAGGGAGTAGGCTTTTAATTTTTTTCTTTTCTCAAATTATTATGCACCCTATTTTATCTTTGTAGGTATGTTTGATAAGGATGTTTTAAACTGAGGAACACCTAAAATTATGTCATCAAAGGCAATTCATGGCAAAGCTTTGTTATAGTTTTAAAAATCTTGACCTATTGGCATCAAGTTTGCCTTCCATAGGCATGGCTTGGGTTGAAATACAACCCCCTCCCCCCTTTCCCAGGCCAAGCTGCTCTTTTCGCATGTCCAAGTTAAGTTTTAGGATCATAGGTGACTGCGGCTTGTGGAATAACTGTGAGAAGAAAGAGAGAAGGTGTTGCTATTTAGTGATGATAGCATACATCTTTTGATATCTGAATTCATGTTTCATATTTACTCTTAGCATCATGGCTAGTGACTCTTTATGTTCCCCTTAAATTCAAAAGGACTAGCAAGGTTTACTGGATTACGTGTGCATATCATATTTACTCTTGATACGTGGATTAATGCGCATCAATTGGTCCTTGAAAATTTAACGGTTATTAAAATATATATACTTGATGTCATTTGATTGGGCATGAAATTTAAGCTACTTTCTGAATTATTTGGCAATGGTGAAAGAAAAAATTAAAATTGTCATTGTCACAGTTTAGACAAGAAGATGATTAAAGTTTACATTTGAACAAATTAGAAGCAATCAATTTTTTAAGGTTTTAGATAAAGTTAATGTTATTAAATCAAGAAAAGAAAGGATGTGAAGTGATAACTGGAGCTTGCTTCCTGGCCAATTTATCTTTTTGCCATCCCTATTATGTTCCTTTTGGACTAGTTTTTTTTTTCTTCAAAAAATAGTGAAAAGTCGAAATGCCTTCAGACACGGTCATAACTAGGACTACTTAATAAATGCATCGCACTATACTTCTATTGCCTGGACCCAAAAAAGAAATAATAGTACGTATTATTGTTGCACTACTAGTTTTTGAGCCCGTGTAAATTTGTATAAACTCGTTAGAACGATAAAGATTTTATAAAATATACGTGTAATGAGTAATAGAGTACGACAATTACAAATAAAACTTAATAAGTGTGACAACAAACACTTAAAGATGAATTAGAGAGAATGTTACTATTATTTTATGACTTATGAGGTACATGATATTTCTAATGAGCGTGTTTAATATATAAAATATGTTGCCAATATAATTTAAAAACTAAATTTGATTGTTTATTACAAGATCATATATATGGCCTTTTATTTTTCTTGTAAATGTACAAAAGAATTTGAAATGGTTGAGCACCGGGTTATGTGTGTAACTATTCTTCAATAGAAATAGCACCAGTGAAATTCTTTTAGCTTTCTTTATGTGTTTAAAAGTGCTAGCACAAAGAGGCGAAAACAGATGTACTCTAGTTCAGCAATTCCAAGGGATTTTAACATTTTCTTTGATGTCATTGAGTCAACCACTCAATTGTTTATGAATTTTCATCTGCAAATACTTTTATTCTTAATATATTTTTCATATAATTATAGAATCTATAGTAGCGGCCTGCGGGTGGGGTGCTCGGAACCCCCACTCGATACTGTGGATCCGCCCCTGCTAACACATGATTGAAATTAATTTAAACTCTAAAACATTATATGAAGAAATAAATGAAAAACAATGTAGTTGTCCTATCTTACACTGTTAAATATTATCCATCAATTTATTTATTGAGAACTTTTCACTTGAATTTTTTGTAAGTACATTTTTAGGAGTAGTGTTAATTATTTTATTTTCTTTCGAGATCATTGTCTGTCAATTTGCAAAAGGAAAAAAAAATCAAACTAATGGTTGTTCTGTTTCTCTTGTTTCCCAACTTGTGTTTCTTTTTTAAATTTGAAAAAGTGTCAATTTCGTTTTTAAACTACTTAAAATATGATAATCTTTTCCTCTATTTTGTTTAGTGTATTTTGAGTCACTTGATAAAGTATGAATTTTTTTTAAAAAAAAACTGAAATATGCGATAAAATTTTCTTATTTCAAATAGTTTAAGGCAAACTTTAAAGGTTGAATGTCATTACTCATCATTTAACTTATCTCTTCTTTTTTTTTTTTTAAATATTTAATCACTTAGCTTGTCATTGGAAAAATAAGTTATCTTCTTAAATATTTTGAAGGCGCTCGTAGAACCCCACTTTTTTTATTTTTTATTTTTAAAAAAATTACCTTTATTACAATAGCAAGTACAAATAATTACCAGTATATAAAATATAAGAAATACTTTCTCATTGGAATATTTTAAAAGATACATTAATACTCTTTTTACATAAAGTAGAAATATAACTTACCAAAAGTATAAAGAGAATATTTGAATTCTAAAACTAAAATATTATATGTTAGGATAATAAAATACTTCTACAATCTCATTAATAATGAAACATAAAAATTAATTAAAAAAATAATATTATATTAAACTTCTTACGCTCTTGCAAAAACAAAAAATAGTGAATAAATTCTCACGGCTATTGTCATAACCTTTCAACATATATACATACTTCCTTTCTTCCAAGTTTTTTTTTTTCTGAAAAAAGGAAGAATAAAATGAAAAGGATAGACTAATAAAAATTTAGAAAACACATGTGATACATAAATTTTAACAAATGTAGGACATCAATTGCCGTCATACATGAGATTGAACAAAAAATAGCATTATATAAATTGTATAATACTCCTAAATAAATATAATATCTCCAGTCAAATCCAAAAGCGTAATTAAACAAAAAAGTATGAAAATTGCATATAGGAAAAGTTAAACAAATTCAATAATATTTAAGAACACTTTCAAGGTTATCAAACTTTTTAGTTCCTTTGAGTAAAGAAAATTACAAGCCTATTTTAACTTATAAATAAGAACCAAAAAAATTAAGCTTTATAACAACAATATATATCGGTTGAATAAGCTCAACTTTCGTGACTTTAGGTTTTCATTTTTTCCTTCAAATATTGTGTAACTCATGGCATATATATTTTAATATTATTTATATCTTTTCAAAATATATATTTATAAATATTAGCATGAAAATGAAGAATTCTTATAGGAAACGTTTTTGGCTTAACGAACCTTACATAATGTGAATCAAAATTTATCAAGCCAGTGAATTTCGTATACCTCATATAATCATAGGAATAAAATGTAGGTTTTACTTTCATGATGAATAGTAGAGGGCTATTTTAAAATAAGAAAAAATTAATAATAGAATGATAACTTGATGTCATCTAATTCTGTTGATTGTGCTGAAGAAACGTCACCAAAATTGTAGCAACGCAGTGGAAATTAAGAGTAAATTTTTTATCTAATCTTTGAGAGGCCAACTTCTGCAAGATAATGTAATTTATGTAGTATTTTTTTTTTTACTTGTAACATGTATAATATGTATTAAGTGAAAAGCATTATTGTTAGCGCGAATTGTAAAAAAAATAAAAAATCAATTACCTTTTTTTCTTTTTTACCATTTCATCTGCGGACTACAAAAACTGTAATAGAATCTTTTGCTTCCTAACTCTAACAAAACTAAGCTCAACATGAAAAATTAGGAGTTAAATAATGATGAAAAAGTAAAAATTTAACATAGAATATGCAAAACATTCGGAAAAAATAAGTAAATAAAATGAAAGAAAAAAAGTCTTAGGTAAATTGTTATATACCTATTGAGTTGAATGAATCCAATGGTGTGGGTTAGATATATGGTTGATGCCTATTTATATAAGATGCTTAATGAGCAAAATTTAATATAAATTTATTATTAATGTTGTTAGATAAATGAAGGTAAACCAAAAAATTGAAAACGACTATAAAGCCATTATTTGGTGTAAGTGTTTAAATTTATTAGGATTTCATTAAACCACATACTCACTATTATTTATTACATTATCAATCATTATCAGTAGAATTATAGAAATTAGTATATAGTGTAGCTATTATTAGTATTTACTCCTAGAAATGTGGGGTTTTGGTTAATAAAAGGGATAAAAACATAAATAGTCAAACCCAAAGCGTTTATAATTTTTAATAGCCCTAAAAATAAGTTTTCAAAAAATAGCCATAAATTATATGGTCATATTAGATTTTATAAAAAATTTATATTCCTTCAAGAAATATTTTAATACATGATTAAAATATTTATAATTCAATGTTTATCCTTTATAATTAATATATAACTCATGTATAAATATTATATAATGAGAAAAATAAATTATACAATCATTTATATATCAAATATTTATAATTATATACTAGCTATTGATTTAAACATTATATAATGAAAAAATATAATTATATATTAAATATATGATGATTACACATTAAAAAGATAATTATACATTAATTATAGGAAAAATTACATAAAAGTGCATGTGACAACTTTACATTACAAAACATGACCAACTTTTTAAGCTCTTATAAAAAATGACCTAATGTCTATAGAAAAAAGAAAGTTACTTTACATCTTTAGCCAAATTTTACTCTCTCTCACACACACAATCCAATCTTCATAGTTATTCATATTGCTACAACTAATGAACATTTAAGAGAATATGGGTCTATAAAATTCGTAGACCAAGCATATAACAAATTTACATTACAATTTCATAGCTATAACATGAATATTTTGGATGTTCAGTCATTATTGAAGCTCCAAGCTTCAAAATTTGAAAATTAAATTTTCGTAAATAAGTTTTGCTTTGAGTGGGTATGATTGCAAAAGATTGGTTATGTATTGAGGAACATAAATGTGAAATTTTGGATGATTTGGTGTAGTTTTTAGGTGTTTTTGGATGAATTTGGTGCTTGAATTCGAGGAAGAAGATGAAGTACGTTTTGTTGTATATATTTGTATATTGTATTGTATATTGTTGTATATACTGTACAGCTTTTTTTATTTCAGTGATTTTCTTCTTCCTCTCCATACTATACACACTTATACAATGTAGATACATTGTTTAAACATTATATATACATAATTATACAACGTATTTACATTGTATAAGTTTGTATAGATTGGGGAGAAAGAAGCAAATCACCAAAATAAAAAGACTGTATTGTATATACAATAATATATAATAATATACAAATATATACATTGTTATACAAAAAAGTTACGTTACACTTATGGCCAAATTCAAATTTGTCTATAAAATGTAATGTACTTTTTTGGTCACGAAATTGCAATGTATATTTACTAAGTGTACTTTTTTGAAATTATCCCTTAATTATATGATGATTATACATTAAAAAAATAACTATACATTAATTATACAATGATTATGCTAGCCCTTTACCCTTTCTTCTCCGGCAATACCATCATCGCCGAATTGCCATTGCCACCGGCAAACCACCTCTAAATGACTTCAAAATATTACCATGTGTTCCTTTCAACTCCCTCTACACAAACTTGTAACCCATTTTTTTCAATTCCTTATAGAATTTAGTAGATCTGGAAAAATCAATAGAAAATATAAATTTTATCTCTCAAATATATTGAGTTCTAGCCACTTTTACTCCATGAAACATACATAAATGCACAAATTTTGGAAGAATCTATCATTTGATACTAATTTCGATCTAAATCTCTAACAAAAAAAATTCGGCCTTTCTTCTCCGGCGACACCGTCACCGTCGGTCGCCACTGTTACCGGCAGACCACCCCCAAATGACTCCAAAATTTTACCATTTGTTCTTCTCACCTTCTTCTACATGAACCTGCAACCTGTTTCTTTCAATTCCTTAAAGAATTTTGTAGATCTGAGAAAATTAAGAGAACATAAATTTTATCTCTCAAATATATTGAGTTCTGGCCACTTTCACTCCATGAAACATACATAAATAGATAAATTTTGAAAGAATTTATCTTTTGATACTAATTTCGATCTAAATATCTTACAAAAAAAATTTGGCAAATTTCCTGGTGAAATCCATTAATTTCGGTGACATTTGTTGTTTTGACTGCCTTGCTTCTCTATTTTAGTCACTATTTTCTTTGAAGTTGACTATAATAAGATTATCAAAATAAAATAAGACTATTTTGAGTTTAAAACTTAAATGGACTGCTATTTGAGAGAATTTTTCTTAATAAAATGCGGGAGTTTATTTGTAAGTGTTAATGTAGCCAATAAATGGGGTTTATGGTTATTAAAATTTGGGGGAGGTAACGCTGAAGAGAGGGAGTTATTGTTACATGCATACTCTTACTTCTTTTTGACTAATTCATTGTACAATATTAATTAAGGGTCCTTTGGATGTCTTGCCACGATAAAAGTTGCAATGCAGTCAAGTTAAAATGAATTTTAATTATTAGAATTTAGGGGGTTATAGTTAATGCAATAAGTAGAGTTTTGATTGAGGATTAAGGGTAGTAACGTCAACTAATATTTGAAGGGGTATATTAGTAATTTAATTTTTAACTAAGTGGCTTCTCACTTTTAGAATATTACTAGTTTAATGTACGTGCATTGCACGTGTGTATCGCAACAATATAAAAAATTGCATACAAAAAGACAATGGAGTATATAATATTGCAATTGAGGCCAGTTGCAATTGAGGCCGGTGAAGCTCTTCACCACTCACGTATTTAAATCATTATCTAATATGATTAGTGTACGCGTGTTGCATTATGTATTACGTTAATCAATAAAAATATATGTGAAACAAACATATCTTTGAAAAATAAAAGTCAACATTAAAATAAATATAAATTTTAATATCTTTACAAAAATAAAATAATACAATAATTGAGATATCAGAACAATACAATTAAATCTAATCTTCACAAAAAAAATTCAAAACCCGATAAAACATTCATTTACCACCAGTGTTAAGCAACAACAAAACAAATCTAGTAACAGAGTAAAAACTACAAAAAATAATGCAATAATCGAGATATCAAAACAATACAATTAAGCTAACCTTCACGAAAAATCCTCAAAATCCGACTAAATATTCATCTACAACCTGTATTAAGCAACAAAAAAAACATCTAGTAACAGAATAAAAACTACAATAAAATAATACGATAATCGAGATATCAGAACAATACAATTAAACCTAACCTTCATGAAAAATCCTCATAACCCGATCAAGCACATCTACCACCTGTATTAAGCAGAAAAACAACATCTGGTAACAAAATAAAAACTACAACAAAATGATACGATAATTCAGATATCAAAACAATACGGTTAAACCTAATCTCTACACAAAAATTCCTCAAAGTCTGACCAAACATTCATCTATTACCTATATTAAGTAGAGAAAATAACAGTAAGAAGAACAACAACATTATAAGGTCCTTCACACTTTAAATATATATATATATAATTTTTTCTCCTAGAACAGTTTTTGAAAGAATAGTCGTCATAAACCTAAATAAAATGAGACATTAATAAAAATAATATTAATTGATTAGTTAAAAGAAATTCTAATCCTAAACCTAAACTCCTAAAGTTATGCTTAAATCTAAATACTAATAACATAATCGTATAAATAACAAAATTAACTAAATAAAGAGAGACAATTAATATAAATAATATTAATTAATTTATCAAAAGGAATCCTAAACCTAAACTGATGTTTAAAGCTAAAAAATATAGTCGTATAAATATATATTTAATGAATTCTATAAATTTAGACTTCTTGTTATATATTAATAATAATAATTGGAGAAAAATAGTAAAAAGACGATTTTGTCTAAAGGAGAGACTTTTAATGAAGAGCAAAAAGTTCAAATCACATTATAAGGTGCTTCACACTTTTAATATAGTATATATATAGAAGATAGATATAGATATTATATATTATATATTATATAATATATATATATATATACTATATATTAGATAGATAGATAGATATAGATAGAATTGTAAAATTTTTTTATTTACTACATCCTTCAAATAAATAATTATATCAAGTAATATTTAAATTAATATAGAAGTGTAAAATATTAGGACTTCTTATATATTGTAGTTACCATATATTTAGAACTCCTTAATTAAATAATTCTCCTAATATTTCTTAATTAATTTCAAAATTTTAAATTTTAAAATAACAATTAAATGACAATTTCGTTCAAACTAAAATCCAATATAAGAGGTTAAAAAAAATGAAGTGCTATTTATGTTTTTGTGTAATAAAGGGACAATGTATTACCTAACAAAAAGGACAATTAATATTAGACGTGATTTTTATAAAATCTTACCCTATTTATATTTTATATTTGTGTGAATACGGGAAAATAAAATTTAATGATTATAACCAATGTCCTAAATATTAGGACAACAATTTGAAGAATCTTTTCATTTATTTTAGGACCCTTTAACGTAGAAAACCTTACACAATTTTTTCTTATATTTATTATAGTCAATATTCAATATTATAAAAATAATAATATAATAATTAATAAAAAATAAGTGAAAAGACAATTTTATCTATTGCGAGGTGTTTTAATGAAAGACAAAAAGTTCAAATCACATTATAAGGTCCTTCACACTTTTAATATAACTAGTTTAGTGTACGTGCGTTGCACGTGTGTATCGCAACAATATAAAAAATTGCATACAAAAAGACAATAGAGTATATAATATTGCAATTGAGGCCGGTGAAGCTCTTCACCACTCACGTATTTAAATCATTATCTAATATGATTAGTGTACGCGTGTTGCATTATGTATTACGTTAATCAATAAAAGTATATGTGAAACAAACATATCTTTGAAAAATAAAAGTCAACATTAAAATAAATATAAATTTTAATATCTTTACAAAAATAAAATAATACAATAATTGAGATATCAGAACAATACAATTAAATCTAATCTTCACAAAAAAAATTCAAAACCCGACAAAACATTCATTTACCACCAGTGTTAAGCAACAACAAAAAAAATCTAGTAACAGTAACAGAGTAAAAACTACAAAAAATAATGCAATAATCGAGATATCAAAACAATACAATTAAACTAACCTTCACGAAAAATCCTCAAAATCCGACTAAATATTCATCTACAACCTGTATTAAGCAACAAAAAAAAACATCTAGTAACAGAATAAAAACTAAATAAAATAATACGATAATCGAGATATCAGAACAATACAATTAAACCTAACCTTCATGAAAAATCCTCATAACCCGATCAAGCACATCTACCACCTGTATTAAGCAGAAAAACAACATCTGGTAACAAAATAAAAACTACAACAAAATAATACGATAATTCAGATATCAAAACAATACGGTTAAACCTAATCTCTACACAAAAATTCCTCAAAGTCTGACCAAACATTCATCTATCACCTATATTAAGTAGAGAAAATAACAGTAAGAAGAACAACAACATTATAAGGTCCTTCACACTTTAAATATATATATATATATATATATATATCTTTTTCTCCTAGAACAGTTTTTGAAAGAATAGTCGTCGTAAACCTAAATAAAATGAGACATTAATAAAAATAATATTAATTGATTAGTTAAAAGAAATTCTAATCCTAAACCTAAACTCCTAAAGTTATGCTTAAATCTAAATACTAATAACATAATCGTATAAATAACAAATTTAACTAAATAAAGAGAGACAATTAATATAAATAATATTAATTAATTTATCAAAAGGAATCCTAAACCTAAACTGATGTTTAAAGCTAAAAAACATAGTCGTATAAATATATATTTAATGAATTCTATAAATTTAGACTTCTTGTTATATATTAATAATAATAATTGGAGAAAAATAGTAAAAAGATGATTTTGTCTAAAGGAGAGACTTTTAATGAAGGGCAAAAAGTTCAAATCACATTATAAGGTGCTTCACACTTTTAATATAGTATATATATAGAAGATAGATATAGATATTATATATTATATATTATATAATATATATATATATATACTATATATTAGATAGATAGATAGATATAGATAGAATTGTAAAATTTTTTTATTTACTACATCCTTCAAATAAATAATTATATCAAGTAATATTTAAATTAATATAGAAGTGTAAAATATTAGGACTTCTTATATATTGTAGTTACCATATATTTAGAACTCCTTAATTAAATAATTCTCCTAATATTTCTTAATTAATTTCAAAATTTTAAATTTTAAAATAACAATTAAATGACAATTTCGTTCAAACTAAAATCCAATATAAGAGGTTAAAAAAAATGAAGTGCTATTTATGTTTTTGTGTAATAAAGGGACAATGTATTACCTAACAAAAAGGACAATTAATATTAGACGTGATTTTTATAAAATCTTACCCTATTTATATTTTATATTTGTGTGAATACGGGAAAATAAAATTTAATGATTATAACCAATGTCCTAAATATTAGGACAACAATTTGAAGAATCTTTTCATTTATTTTAGGACCCTTTAACGTAGAAAACCTTACACAATTTTTTCTTATATTTATTATAGTCAATATTCAATATTATAAAAATAATAATATAATAATTAATAAAAAATAAGTGAAAAGACAATTTTATCTATTGCGAGGTGTTTTAATGAAAGACAAAAAGTTCAAATCACATTATAAGGTCCTTCACACTTTTAATATAACTAGTTTAGTGTACGTGCGTTGCACGTGTGTATCGCAACAATATAAAAAATTGCATACAAAAAGACAATAGAGTATATAATATTGCAATTGAGGCCGGTGAAGCTCTTCACCACTCACGTATTTAAATCATTATCTAATATGATTAGTGTACGCGTGTTGCATTATGTATTACGTTAATCAATAAAAGTATATGTGAAACAACATATCTTTGAAAAATAAAAGTCAACATTAAAATAAATATAAATTTTAATATCTTTACAAAAATAAAATAATACAATAATTGAGATATCAGAACAATACAATTAAATCTAATCTTCACAAAAAAAATTCAAAACCCGACAAAACATTCATTTACCACCGGTGTTAAGCAACAACAAAAAAAATCTAGTAACAGAGTAAAGCCTACAAAAAAATAATGCAATAATCGAGATATCAAAATAATACAATTAAACTAACCTTCACGAAAAATCCTCAAAACCCGACTAAATATTCATCTACAACCTGTATTAAGCAACAAAAAAAAAATATCTAGTAACAGAATAAAAACTACAATAAAATAATACGATAATCGAGATATCAGAACAATACAATTAAACCTAACCTTCATGAAAAATCCTCATAACCGATCAAGCACATCTACCACCTGTATTAAGCAGAAAAACAACATCTGGTAACAAAATAAAAACTACAACAAAATAATACGATATTCAGATATCAAAACAATACGGTTAAACCTAATCTCTACACAAAAATTCCTCAAAGTCTGACCAAACATTCATCTATCACCTATATTAAGTAGAGAAAATAACAGTAAGAAGAACAACAACATTATAAGGTCCTTCACACTTTAAATATATATATATATATAATCTTTCTCCTAGAACAGTTTTTGAAAGAATAGTCGTCATAAACCTAAATAAAATGAGACATTAATAAAAATAATATTAATTGATTAGTTAAAAGAAATTCTAATCCTAAACCTAAACTCCTAAAGTTATGCTTAAATCTAAATACTAATAACATAATCGTATAAATAACAAATTTAACTAAATAAAGAGAGACAATTAATATAAATAATATTAATTAATTTATCAAAAGGAATCCTAAACCTAAACTGATGTTTAAAGCTAAAAAATATAGTCGTATAAATATATATTTAATGAATTCTATAAATTTAGACTTCTTGTTATATATTAATAATAATAATTGGAGAAAAATAGTAAAAAGACGATTTTGTCTAAAGGAGAGACTTTTAATGAAGAGCAAAAAGTTCAAATCACATTATAAGGTGCTTCACACTTTTAATATAGTATATATATAGAAGATAGATATAGATATTATATATTATATATTATATAATATATATATATATATACTATATATTAGATAGATAGATAGATATAGATAGAATTGTAAAATTTTTTTATTTACTACATCCTTCAAATAAATAATTATATCAAGTAATATTTAAATTAATATAGAAGTGTAAAATATTAGGACTTCTTATATATTGTAGTTACCATATATTTAGAACTCCTTAATTAAATAATTCTCCTAATATTTCTTAATTAATTTCAAAATTTTAAATTTTAAAATAACAATTAAATGACAATTTCGTTCAAACTAAAATCCAATATAAGAGGTTAAAAAAAATGAAGTGCTATTTATGTTTTTGTGTAATAAAGGGACAATGTATTACCTAACAAAAAGGACAATTAATATTAGACGTGATTTTTATAAAATCTTACCCTATTTATATTTTATATTTGTGTGAATACGGGAAAATAAAATTTAATGATTATAACCAATGTCCTAAATATTAGGACAACAATTTGAAGAATCTTTTCATTTATTTTAGGACCCTTTAACGTAGAAAACCTTACACAATTTTTTCTTATATTTATTATAGTCAATATTCAATATTATAAAAATAATAATATAATAATTAATAAAAAATAAGTGAAAAGACAATTTTATCTATTGCGAGGTGTTTTAATGAAAGACAAAAAGTTCAAATCACATTATAAGGTCCTTCACACTTTTAATATAACTAGTTTAGTGTACGTGCGTTGCACGTGTGTATCGCAACAATATAAAAAATTGCATACAAAAAGACAATAGAGTATATAATATTGCAATTGAGGCCGGTGAAGCTCTTCACCACTCATGTATTTAAATCATTATCTAATATGATTAGTGTACGCGTGTTGCATTATGTATTACGTTAATCAATAAAAGTATATGTGAAACAAACATATCTTTGAAAAATAAAAGTCAACATTAAAATAAATATAAATTTTAATATCTTTACAAAAATAAAATAATACAATAATTGAGATATCAGAACAATACAATTAAATCTTATCTTCACAAAAAAAATTCAAAACCCGACAAAACATTCATTTACCACCAGTGTTAAGCAACAACAAAAAAAATCTAGTAACAGAGTAAAAACTACAAAAAATAATGCAATAATCGAGATATCAAAACAATACAATTAAACTAACCTTCACGAAAAATCCTCAAAATCCGACTAAATATTCATCTACAACCTGTATTAAGCAACAAAAAAATATATCTAGTAACAGAATAAAAACTAAATAAAATAATACGATAATCGAGATATCAGAACAATACAATTAAACCTAACCTTCATGAAAAATCCTCATAACCCGATCAAGCACATCTACCACCTGTATTAAGCAGAAAAACAACATCTGGTAACAAAATAAAAACTATAACAAAATAATACGATAATTCAGATATCAAAACAATACGGTTAAACCTAATCTCTACACAAAAATTCCTCAAAGTCTGACCAAACATTCATCTATCACCTATATTAAGTAGAGAAAATAACAGTAAGAAGAACAACAACATTATAAGGTCCTTCACACTTTAAATATATATATATATATATATATATAATTTTTTCACCTAGAACAGTTTTTGAAAGAATAGTCGTCATAAACCTAAATAAAATGAGACATTAATAAAAATAATATTAATTGATTAGTTAAAAGAAATTCTAATCCTAAACCTAAACTCCTAAAGTTATGCTTAAATCTAAATACTAATAACATAATCGTATAAATAACAAATTTAACTAAATAAAGAGAGACAATTAATATAAATAATATTAATTAATTTATCAAAAGGAATCCTAAACCTAAACTGATGTTTAAAGCTAAAAAACATAGTCGTATAAATATATATTTAATGAATTCTATAAATTTAGACTTCTTGTTATATATTAATAATAATAATTGGAGAAAAATAGTAAAAAGACGATTTTGTCTAAAGGAGAGACTTTTAATGAAGAGCAAAAAGTTCAAATCACATTATAAGGTGCTTCACACTTTTAATATAGTATATATATAGAAGATAGATATAGATATTATATATTATATATTATATAATATATATATATATATACTATATATTAGATAGATAGATAGATATAGATAGAATTGTAAAATTTTTTTATTTACTACATCCTTCAAATAAATAATTATATCAAGTAATATTTAAATTAATATAGAAGTGTAAAATATTAGGACTTCTTATATATTGTAGTTACCATATATTTAGAACTCCTTAATTAAATAATTCTCCTAATATTTCTTAATTAATTTCAAAATTTTAAATTTTAAAATAACAATTAAATGACAATTTCGTTCAAACTAAAATCCAATATAAGAGGTTAAAAAAAATGAAGTGCTATTTATGTTTTTGTGTAATAAAGGGACAATGTATTACCTAACAAAAAGGACAATTAATATTAGACGTGATTTTTATAAAATCTTACCCTATTTATATTTTATATTTGTGTGAATACGGGAAAATAAAATTTAATGATTATAACCAATGTCCTAAATATTAGGACAACAATTTGAAGAATCTTTTCATTTATTTTAGGACCCTTTAACGTAGAAAACCTTACACAATTTTTTCTTATATTTATTATAGTCAATATTCAATATTATAAAAATAATAATATAATAATTAATAAAAAATAAGTGAAAAGACAATTTTATCTATTGCGAGGTGTTTTAATGAAAGACAAAAAGTTCAAATCACATTATAAGGTCCTTCACACTTTTAATATAACTAGTTTAGTGTACGTGCGTTGCACGTGTGTATCGCAACAATATAAAAAATTGCATACAAAAAGACAATAGAGTATATAATATTGCAATTGAGGCCGGTGAAACTCTTCACCACTCACGTATTTAAATCATTATCTAATATGATTAGTGTACGCGTGTTGCATTATGTATTACGTTAATCAATAAAAGTATATGTGAAACAAACATATCTTTGAAAAATAAAAGTCAACATTAAAATAAATATAAATTTTAATATCTTTACAAAAATAAAATAATACAATAATTGAGATATCAGAACAATACAATTAAATCTAATCTTCACAAAAAAAAATTCAAAACCCGACAAAACATTCATTTACCACCGGTGTTAAGCAACAACAAAAAAAATCTAGTAACAGAGTAAAAACTACAAAAAAATAATGCAATAATCGAGATATCAAAACAATACAATTAAACTAACCTTCACGAAAAATCCTCAAAATCCGACTAAATATTCATCTACAATCTGTATTAAGCAACAAAAAAAATATATCTAGTAACAGAATAAAAACTAAATAAAATAATACGATAATCGAGATATCAGAACAATACAATTAAACCTAACCTTCATGAAAAATCCTCATAACCCGATCAAGCACATCTACCACCTGTATTAAGCAGAAAAACAACATCTGGTAACAAAATAAAAACTACAACAAAATAATACGATAATTTAAATATCAAAACAATACGGTTAAACCTAATCTCTACACAAAAATTCCTCAAAGTCTGACCAAACATTCATCTATCACCTATATTAAGTAGAGAAAATAACAGTAAGAAGAACAACAACATTATAAGGTCCTTCACACTTTATATGTATATATATATAATTTTTTCTCCTAGAACAGTTTTTGAAAGAATAGTCGTCATAAACCTAAATAAAATGAGACATTAATAAAAATAATATTAATTGATTAGTTAAAAGAAATTCTAATCCTAAACCTAAACTCCTAAAGTTATGCTTAAATCTAAATACTAATAACATAATCGTATAAATAACAAAATTAACTAAATAAAGAGAGACAATTAATATAAATAATATTAATTAATTTATCAAAAGGAATCCTAAACCTAAACTGATGTTTAAAGCTAAAAAATATAGTCGTATAAATATATATTTAATGAATTCTATAAATTTAGACTTCTTGTTATATATTAATAATAATAATTGGAGAAAAATAGTAAAAAGACGATTTTGTCTAAAGGAGAGACTTTTAATGAAGGGCAAAAAGTTCAAAATCACATTATAAGGTGCTTCACACTTTTAATATAGTATAGACTAGTGTTAATGTATGTGCGTTGCACATGTTAATAAATTAAAAAAATTATATAAAATAAATAAATTATGTGAAAATAACAATTAACATTAATATAATTTTTTCTTTAAAAATATTTCAGATATTAAAAAAATTATGTTATTTATATAAACGTGCATATTACTACAAAAAGTAGGGTAAAAAATATGATATATATATATGCCAAAAATTAAGAAAAGGCCGTCGAATTTTTTTTTTGGAACTTTAGGGATTTTGCGAACTTTAGGGATTTTGCGGGAACTTTTAAGAGTATAAATATTATTAATATTTTAATATATATTAGTGTTTATGTGTAATTATAATTTATTTGAGAAAAATGGTGAAAAGACAACTTTGTCTAAAGCAAACCCTTTTAATGAAGGGTAAAAAGTTCAAATCATATTATAAGGTGCTTCACACTTTTAATATAGTACTAGTTTAGTGTACGTGCGATGCACGTGTTTATTACATTAATAATAAAAGTTGTATATAAAAAAATATTGTTAAAAAATAAAAGCTAAAAGGTAATAAGCATGCAATTATATAGCCTGAATTGTAAAATAAAAATTGTATAGTCAACAAATCATAAATATATTTTTTCATGAAAAGTCTTTTTCTATTTTCTTTTTTATTTCTTTTTCACCATAATAACACATATTGTTAAATTTTTTTACATGTCTTCACAATTATACGAAAGTATAATAAAGGACAGACAAATAGCACATATATTTTTGTTAAAAGAAAGTACATGTCTTCATAATTATATGAAAATATAACAATGGATCGCATGAGATGCCTACCTTTTTAATGTTAGTAAATGTACATGTAAACGTCCAAGTAAAACCCTAGCCTACAAGCACATCTAATATCTGCAACATTGCAACATACATAAATAAAAATTATATAGCTAACAAAAATTAAACATATTTTTTCATGAAAAGTCTTTCGCTACCATAACAACATATATCTTCGTTAAACAAAAGTACATGTTTTCACAATTATACGAAAACACAACAAAGAACTGACAAATAGCACATATATTTTTGTTAAAAAAAGTGTCTTCGAAATTATATGAAAATACAACAAATTAAGGATAGCATGAGATGCCTACCTTTTTAATGTTGGTGAATGTTCGGGTAGTCGTCCAAGCAAAATCCTAGCCTACAAGCACATCTAATATCTACAATAACAATACCAGCATACGTGCACATACAACTTACCCATATCCTACTATTATTATTGTTATGGATTAAGATATTATTTTCGATAGATCCTCGACTCAAGAAATAATAATAATAATAATAATAATAATAATAATAATAATCAAATCAAAAAATAAATTAACAAACTCACGGCAAAATCATACTTATTTGAGATGGTCAGATGCTGCAAAAATAGAATAAAAAGATCAATTATATTTAATCGACACAAAAATAAAAATAAAAAATTTTCCCAAAAGATAATACGATCAAAAAAATTCATAAGAAAGTATAAAACTACTAAAGTATGTAGAAGGCAAAGAGAAGTGAAGCTAAGAAAATAGTTGATCTCCTTCATTGAAGCTATAATTTTTCTAAGAACAAACAACCTAGAGAAAACTAACAGGGACATTGAAATAGATTTTAACATTAAATCACTTACCTTAACAAAATCAAATCCTTCCATTATTTGTGTAATATAAGGAATTAATTTTTCTTTATTGCTTACTTATTACTGCTATGTAAAAAAAGTAAAAAAATTTAGCCGTATAAAATTCAGCTAAAAATGCAGTTAAAAGGAAAATTGATTATTCTTTTACTTTTACAAATATTCCGTACTTTTCATGTTAGAAGAATTCAACCAAAACTAAGAAAACCTTGCCATATACTTTTTCATATATTTTATTATAGTCAATATTATAAAAATGTAATGGTATAATAATTGAAGAAAAATAGTGAAAAACCTATTTTATCTATTGCAGACTCTCGTCAATCAATAAAACTATATATGAAAGAGCAAAATTATTAAAAAGTAGCAGTTGACGTTAGAATAAATTTAATATTTATTTAAGTGATATAACTTGTACAAAAAAAATCATTAGATCCTATAAATAATAATGACGATATGCCAAATCTCATAGTTTATTCACAATTGAAACAATTGTATATAATTAAATTTTTAAAAAAAATTCATATAGAATTAGAATGACTAACCAAATTCTTGTGACGTAATGTAACGATCCAAAAAGTCTGGTCAAAACTGTAAATAAGTCAATTTTAAATTATTAGTTGTATATGAGTCATTACAAACAAAAATCACAAAAAACTTCTCAGTTAACAATTATCTATCAAGAATACATGATAATTCATTACTTTAAACTTCAAGAACATACTAAAATCACAATAGAAAACTTCTCAATTACCAATTGTGTATAAAAAATAAATGATAACTTATTTTTGTGAGCATGAAAACATACTAAAAATTTAGAAAACTTACCTCAGATCACAAACAAATTTGTCTCTTCAACCAAAAATACTATCAATATTTCACAAAAACACTTCTCAATTATGCCTATCAAGAATACATGATAATTTATTATTATAAACTTTAAGAACATACTAAAATTTTAGAAAACTTACCTCAAATCACAAACAAATTTATCTCTTTAATCATAGATACTATCAAGATTATAAACATCAAGAATATACTAAGATTTTAGAAAACATACCTCAAATCACAAGCAAATTTGTCTCTTCAATCATAAGATATATCAAGATTTCACAAAAAAAAAAACTTCTCAATTAGCAATTGTCTATCAAGAATACATGATAATTTATTTATTGCAAACTTCAAGAACATACTAAAATTTTAAAAAATTTACCTCAAATCACAAGCAAATTTAACTCTTTAATCATAGATACTATCAAGATTTCAATTGGTAAAAAAAATCTATACCTAAACATTTTTTTTCCTACATAGTAATTTTGAAATTAGTTTTGAAAGAATAATGTAAACCTAAATAAAGAGAGACAATTAATATAAGTATCATTAATTAATTGGTTAAAGGAATCCTAATTTTAAGATGATTCAAAAAAACTGACTTTTTGATTTATAAGGAAAAATTATTAAAAAAAACTACCAAAGTTAAAAAAAAACAAAAAAACGTGATTTCTTTTAAAAGTTACTTTAGGGAAGTTTTTCTTTTTTGGAACTTTAAATATATTTTTTTCATAATTTTAAAGAACGTATTTTATTTTTTGGAACTTTAGGACAGTTGTTGCCTTTTTTTTTGGGAACTCTAGGAGAGGTTTTCTTTTTTCTGTTTTGGAATTTTTAGAATATAATACTATTAGTGTGGTAATATATATTACTGTTTATATATAATTATAATTTTAATTGAGGAAATAGGAAAAGACGATTTTGTCTATTGCAGGAACTTTTAATGAAGGGTAAAAAGTTCAAATCACATTATAAGGTGCTTCACACTTTTAATATAGTATAGATATAGATATAGATATAGATAGATAGATAGATAGATATAGATATAGATACCCTATAAAAATAGTCAAGCTACCCTCGTTGGTAATTGATCTAAAAAGTTCTTTTTTAAAAAGAAAAAAAAAAAGATACCTTTCATAGGAGGACAACTGAAAAACACTAAAACATTGCATTCAACCTGGGCAATGGGCATAATCCAGTTAGCCCATTTAATAGCTTGGACCATTTGGACTACAAAGATAATCCATAGAAAACTAATAAAACAGAGAACATCTTTTTGAATTTGTTTGATATAAGAAAAAAAGTTTCTATTTGTTTGATTTGATAATCAAACTATATGACAAAAAAATGAAATGAAATATGAATTTGAATTGGACATATAAGGTTATGGCTCATTGTTTAACGCAAGTTAACCGCACATCTTGACTGAAGCAAACATTAGGTGGATGATGGCGCAACTCATTTATCATTCAATCGGTTTCAATCTAACCAAAAAGAGTCCAACCTGCCCCTTTTTTCAGACCCCTAGCCAAATCCTGCAATTGGCGAAGAAAAAAAGAAAAAAAAAATCCTGCAATTAACCTGGCCCATGCAGATCATCACATTTTTCTAAACGTTAAAGTTCCACAAGATGCAATTTGCACATCACTAGTTGGCAATTTAAGCATTCCCCTACTATACGATCAGTGGCTATGAAGCAGCAAGATTTCCAACAAATCAGAGGATGTATACTTAGATGAACAATTGTTTCCACTAGATATGTGAAAGGGAACATTACGGTACATTACAATTTGAAATCAAATAAAATTTATCCCTCTGAAAAATTTCAAATGTAAATGTGATCAGCCATACCCATCAGCATCCAATATCTGTCCTGCCACACCTACCTATCAGCATCCAAAATCTTTACTTCCACACCCATCAGCATCCAATATATGTCCAGCCATACTTGTCAGCATCCAATATCTGTCCTGCCATGCCCAAATATGACTTGTTAATCACCAAACAAACTGAAGGAACCGATGCAAGACGCAGCTAGCTTTCAGCAACCATAAATGAAGAAAAATTATTTTTTTGGAATAACAGTTACAAGAGAAATTTCTGTTTCAACACCATCGCACTTTAGCTGGCAAAAATTTACTTGAAAACATTATTCAGACAGTATATAGTGGGAAACTTCACTCAAAAGTAAACATTCACAGCAGAACTTGAACTTTGTAGGTTTTGATGGTTTTATTGAACCTTTAACGTTCAGCATCGATTCCAAGTCAAATGTGCAGACAAATTTCCACGGAGTAGAACGAAAATTCCTAAGCAAGAACTGTCATTCAACCTCTAAAATCATTTCCGTTGTTTGAACATAATAGCGCTCTCTCTCTCTCTCTCTCGCTCGCTCGCTCTCTCTTTAATGTTCAATACTCAGCTTTCACTTTCTAAAAGGAAAGCGAAGTACTCAAAAAGGATAGCAGGTTTGTCAGCAACAAAATAAACTTGCAATAGTTGAGCAGGCAACAGCTCATAGATCTAAAAAGTATGAACACTTACTATCTTCTAGAGCCTGATGAAATCCCAGCATTCCTGAAAACATAAAATTAAATAAAAATTTTGGTACGAAATTCTCCTAATGGTGGCACGGGAAACAAAACAACAGCTCTTCAAAGTTCAAAATTTTATGATAATAGATACCTGCCCTGCCTACTGACTAAATTTGCGCCAGGTCTCCCATGAGATGAAACCTTGTTTTGTGAACTGCCCAGGTCATTTTTGTCAGCATTAGCTCCATTTCCTAGAGTCAATTGTACAGATGAGGCAGCCCTAGATTCAGATGCATTTAGCTCCATCTGGTCTCTTGGCTTTGTCAAAAATTTTACATTTGAGATGCCCCCACTAATGTTGAAAGAGGCACCATTAGAAATCTGACTTTGAAGGTTGTCACTAGAATTTGCAGGTCTGACGACAGCATAGTCTTTGAAAACTGCCTTCTCAGGTGTTGGTTCAACTGATGGTACCCTCTTCAAACGGTGATTTTGTGGCATAGGGGTGACTGCAATAGGAGGCAAAAGAGAGGAGTATGACGAAGGCGCTGCAGCTGCAGCAGCCACTTTAGCAGCTGCCGCTGTGGCTGCTATAATTTCTTGAGCACCTTCTCGAAGTTGAATGAAGTCTCCATCAATTACAAATAACTAAAAAGGTAGAAAGATTAAATTAGAAACTGATAAAGTACCAGTTCATTACAGGTCCACAAAACAAAACATAAAGATACACATACCTCTGGATGGTTTGCCACAAAGTCATCAAGTTTCCCATACTTCTTTTTGTAGTCATGCCAGTGCAAGGGGGCAAGCATTTTACCAAGTCTATTAGGAAGCTGCACATCAGGCCAAGCATTAGGAACTGGAATCATAAATAGACCCCAAGAAAAAGAACTATAGACTAGGAGGAAGTGACAGAATCTAAAAATAGCTTTCACACTATTTAAGTATTACTAACCGTAGAACTAATCCTGATTCTACCAGCAGAACCAGGAGGGATTGTGCGGACTATACAAGCCAGCAATGCCTTTTCATCCAGGAGATTAACCTCTACTGATTTACCAACTGCATATGCATTCTTCTGTCCTCCAGCAACATATGTTTCTGTCAAAACAGTGCCTGGGACAGTATCCGTCACTGACTCGGTTGAATTATGCACATTATTTGGAGCTTCGGCTGACGATTTATCAGCATTCGGACTAAATTCTCCCATTCTTAACCCTTGAGACTCTAGCATGTAATTAGCTGAAGAGTTGACATTGTTCACCTGCAGCATTGGTAATGAGTGCAAGATGATTCTGCTTATTCACATCGTTTAAACACACACACACACACACACCCAAAAAAAAAACTTCCGCCAAACATAAACAACACAAACACAAGTAGCAACCAAAAAAAATTGGGGTGGCTACCCTTTCAGGGGAGTACCTCTGTCTCATTGTTATGTTCGTGAGAATCCAATCTTAAAGCACCATTGAATTGCGAAGAAATCTGATGCAAAGTCTGCTGTGTCTGTACACCCGAGAGGTAATTCTTACCCACGGACTGAAGTTCCTACAAAATTATGTTGGATCAAGAAATTAGGCATACAAAACAGGAGAAAAATTGCAGGTAACTGCAAGCAATAGATGTCGGTTGCTCAACCTGTCCCTCTTCACTTGAAGCTGGAACCCCTGGATCCTGAGTTTCAATTCCTTGGTTCACATTGACATCACTGTAATCTGAACGAAGAGTTTGTCCATTGACAGTTGTTTCATGATCATACTGAGAATCGGATCTTGGCAAGGTTGACTGAGGTTGCAAAGAGTACTGATTGTGACTAGAGATCTGTGAACCCTCTGGTGCAGCCTTGAAAACCACAGGATTAGCAATTTACCTTTACAGTGTAATCAAAAGTAACAAGGAGAACTAGACCAAGATTCACTACTTTACCTGTTGGTTTGGCCAGTGCTGAAGAGACGATACTGCTGGTACTGAGTGAAAATGCCCAACATGAGACTGAGGAACATGTGATGGTAAAGGAGGAGGAATTCCCTGTTGATGCATTACATATGGATGCAGAGCCGCAATTTGTCCGGGTGGAAGGTAGGTTGTCATCCCAAGCAAGGACGAAGGAGCAACTGGCATACCATGTACATGATCCGACTGGTGGAACCCCAGAAAAGAGAATATTAAATGTTGTCAGCACAGAAGCAGGACAATCAAAAGAGACTTAGAACAAGTATTTTCCTTCTCTTTTTTATTTTCTTTATGAGGGTGTGGAGGTGGGGTTAGGTTCATTTAATCATTTAGTGTCACCACATCCATAGTCAGCACCAGCTTTAGATAACATCCAAATATAGTGTTATATAGGTTTCGTTTAAACACACTCTTGGCAAGATACGTGGAAAAAAGCTATATTAAGATCAACACAAAACGTTGATAAAGATTTGCTCTCTTTTCTGAAGCTAATTAGCAAGCCTCGATACACAAGGTTACACCTCTCATGAGTACCGTTGACCAATTTAGAAGCTCAGGTACCTACATGCTAGGCATAATTCATGCTTTTCTTTCCAAAGCATAATTCATGGTTCAATTATCAAAAAAGCATCAAACAAGCTATTGATAAAACTACAAGTTTATGGGAATAAGGACTTTGAAATTCTGTTCATCAAGTCAAATTTTCTAGTTCTTTGGCAGTCTTGGGTGGAATTTTACACAGAAGATGCAAAAATCCAATGTGTTAAATAAGTTGTTGCATCATAATGAACTCATGAATAACTACAGCATAACATTTGACACGCTCAGTGTTAATTCAAATACAATATAATACGACCAAAGATGAGAATAAGCACCCATTTTCCAATTTCAGACCATTATCTCCAACTAACCTCTTCAGAAAACAAAATAACCTAAGTCTTCTCAAGTAATGAATGACAAAGAAAACTGACACACAAGGCCCTTGCATGATAAAACCAACATAGTCCTAGAAAATGCAGCTCTGGTCAAAAGAACAATGTGAACAGAATGGTGATTTGTACCTGAGTTGACACATTCCTAGTTGAAGCAAAAGATTGAACATTTTCAACATTTCCATTTTGTAGGCCTATGGAACTTTCACCAGGTGTACTGCTTCCACTAGCATTAAGTTGGCTTCCATTGCTCTGCCCAAGATGACTAGCATCTTTAGAATTCAGATTGGAGACTTGTGAAGCATCAGAGTAAGTTCCACCTCTTGCCTCAGCCAATTCAAGTTGGAGCTGTTGCATGTGCATATGCATGCGCTCCATCTCACCAAACTAATGGAAACGAATAAAAGAAATCTTGTCAGCAGAAGTAACTGCAATATATTCAGCACTTAAACCACTCCAATTAGGAGTATAATAAGTCATATTAGGACCATATAACCAAGGATATTCCTAGTTAGAGCAAGTGAATCAACTAAAGTCAATGAATCATCCATCACTGAAGCACCTGTCTTTGCAAGGCAAGCCAAAGCTGGTTATACTGTTCTGTGCGCTCCCGTAATTCAGTTTGCTGCGCGGCATCGAGTTCCTGAACACGAGAAATCCAAGCCTGGGCCTCCCTTATTTGTTCATCTTTGAACAGGTTTGTTTCCTGAGCTATCCTATTCTGAAAAATAACAATAGTGACAACTAGTCAGAAAATGACATACAACTTAAAGATGTCAAAAATGACATTATACTCATGGTCTTCTTACGCTACAACAAATGAAAAGGCTCCAACCAAAAATAAAAAATTTAAAATTAAAAACGGAATACCACAGCTCCAGTACTTTTTGAGTAAAACATTTCACAAATGAAACATGCAAAAAATGTTTGCAAAGCATTAACAAAGTTCTACACAGAGTATACCCAGCAAGTGGACTAAACATTCAAGTAATATAGAGGTGAAGAAAGGTTGTCGATCCCCCCAACCTAGGACAAATTTACGAAGCTGCAATTTCGAACTTTAAGTTACTTGAGAATTAAAAAGTTGAAATTGGTTGGTACTTGGTACTTGATCAATTTAAGAGAAACAAAATAAAAACTCCATGAAGAGAACTTAAACTACAAGATATTACTTGCTGATGGTTTTAAAATAACAACTAACAAGAATTTCAGAATGCCTGCTCTCCCGAAGTTAAAATCATTCTTTCAGGTAGGATTGTATATTATCACTTTTTTAACATTAAACAACCATTTTAGAGCAGTTCTTGAATAGAATTCATCAAGATGCATTAATGTGTCCTCGTGAATTGGTAGAGTTTCCTTGAGTCACGATCAATTTCTGATAATATTAACTATATTGAAATTCCTCATTTTTAATGTCCCTTTCAGATAGAACCTTCACTTGTTCAGCTAAAAGAATTTTGGGTCAAGTTTGTTTGGAAAACTGTGGAAAAGAAATTTCAAAGTTTTGAAAAAAAATAATCAATTCTTTGTTTTTGAAAATTAAAATATGTTTGGAAAAAATATAGAACATGAAAAAAGAACTTAAACCAAAGCTGAAGAAGAACTTGAAAAAACAGTATTTCAAAGTTGAAAATTTTTCTTCAATTTTTTGCAAAAAACAATTTCACCTTTTAGCTAGTTCTTGAACCAAACACAAGTTTGCAAAAAGAATTAGAAAGAACTTTAAGAAGATTTTGCAAAAAACACAACCATTTTTTGAGTCGATGCAAAAAACACAACCATTTTTTGAGTCCATGCAAAAAACACAACCATTAACGTCTATGGAACTGTATTTCTCACCACACAAATCTCCTGAAGACCTTAGATAGTTTAGTTGCGTTTACGTCATATTCTATGATTTACTGGGTTTTTTTACAAGTGAGACTTGTATTGATCAATTGCACCAAGATGATGCAAATTCTATGATTTATTGTGTGAACTTCAACTTAATACTACTTCACTTGCCCGAACCTAGTTTGATTACATCCAATCCCACTTAAACCACCAGAGTTTATGTTAACTATGGATAATATTAACAAAACAATAGAGAAATGCACACAATGAGGCAGAAAGATGAAACTCTATTAATAACATCAAAAGATAAACACAAGTCTTCATTACAAATTTAAAAAGTAAAGAATCAGAAGGAAAAGAAGATAATCTCATCATCCATGAGTCTAAAAGAGAAAAATGTACCTGTTCCTGCAGTTCCATGAACTGACGCTCCTTTTCTTGAATATGCTCTTGGAGGTCATGAATTTGTTTAATATGCTGAGCTCTTTCTGCCTCAGAGTTGTCCCTCTCTCTCCTAAAAAATGAATGTCTTATTCAGATTATGAGATTGAGTTTAGAACATCATGCCAAATTCATAGGATAGATGTAAAAATCATTTCTAAGAGTTGTCCCTCTCTCTCATAAAAATTGATAAGTCTTATTCAGATTATGAGATTGATATTACAATATCATGCCAAATTAGGTGGATAGATGCAAAAAATCATTTCTAAACTTCAATTACACAGAACCACATAAGATAACTTGAGTACTAAAAATGTAACAACCACAATACGAGAAAGTAGAAGTTGTTCCTCATTTGCAAAAAAAACAAGCAACCTGTAAGTTTGTAGTTCTTTACTCTGTTCTCTAAGGAGATCCTCTTTTGCCCATGCCTGGTAAAGCAATGAAAAGGATTAGATTAAATAGAACATCAACTACACTCCAAAAGAAACAAGGAATAAAATATTAAAGAGTTAGAATTATCAAACAACCGCTTCACTGTCCAGTCTAATTGCATGGAGTTCCCTTTCATTCTCTTCTATCCTCCTCTCCAACTCATAATTCTTCTGGTCCCTTTCATGTATTTGGTCCTTAAAAAGCATTAAACCAACAACTTGGTCAGTAAATCCATTAATGTCCTAAGCAATAGTCAAAAATCAAAATATTTGTCAAAGTCCATAGAGAACCTGAAGCTTAACATTGGCAGTTGCATGTTCTTTTATCTGAGCATCAAAACTATTCCGTATGTCCATAATCTCTGATCTTGCAATGAGCTGAGCTCGTAGTTCAACCTCCATTTGCTGCAACTCTTCTTTTTGTTTTACCACACTAAGTAGTCTCTGCTGCAGAATATCATTGTTTGAACTTCCATCAATAGTGATTGAACAGAAGTCCACATCAACCGGCTCTCTCCCTTGCTGTACCTTTGTCAAAATCAAATCACCTTCATTATACTCGCATTCTCGTTTTCCTAAGCTTATCATATAAGTTTTCTCTTAATTTAAAATCGTTACCTCGTATATCAGTCTCTCATCCGATTGACCTAATCTGGAACGTTCCGTTTCCTACATTTGATACATCGACAAAAGGCGATTAAATGAAAACGCTAATGAAAACGCAACGTCTAGATCAGAAACAAAGGCAATGCGAGAAGGATTTAACATCATCGATAAGTTACCTCGCTACTGGAATTCCGAACCGATTGTTCGGAGACAGCACGCCACTCTTTGCGAGCGGCCTGAGACGATGACACCGGAAGAGCAACACCGCGTGCGGCGGCGGCGACACCAGCCGCTGCCGAGGCCTCCATTCACGAATCGGTTTCTCCAACTCCTCCGCTTTACTCAAAACCCTAGAACGTAGGAAATAAAAAAGATAAAAATCGACCTAGCGAGAAATGCGAAATAGATGAAAAAGGAGTTGCGAAAGAAACCCTAGAGTAAGGAAAGAGTAAAAATGGAGGTCAAAGAAAGTTTGAATCGGGGGAAATGGATTGGATGATAGGAATGGGGGAATGCACAATGAGAATAAAATGTTAGTGTACCTTTTTTAGCAGCGCCTTCGTCTCTGGATTTGGGGGGTTTTCGAGTGTAACGAGGGGTTTTTTGGGAAGGAAAGGGGTTTTGAAGAGGACTGAAAAGTAAAAAGAGCAAATCCTTGACGACTGAAATACTGTGCTATAGTGAGTGGGAGAGAGAATTTTTTTGTCCTTATATGAATGGGATATAAGTAGGAACTTGGCCATGAAAATCAAAAACATATTACCTTTATTTCAAATTTTAAAGTTGGAGTTGTGTTTGATTATAATATTTGAAATTCAAATATATTGTTTAAAAAGAAAAAATTAAATTTTTTTAAAAAAAAATTAAATTAAAAAATAAAACCAAATAAAGTGAAAATACCTCAAGAAGTGTTTTTTCAAAATTTCAAATTCAACTTCAAATTGTATTTGATGTTTTATGGCTAAACAAGAATTCCTGAATAAAATGAATAAATATTCCAAGATAAAGTAAATAATATTTATGATCAAATGGCTCCTTTTTAAGTGTTTCAAACATCAGTGCAAATTTTGGTGGAAACATTAACCATAGCCATTTTGACAAATATTGGAGGTGAATTTTTATATGGGAAAAATAACTATTTAATGTGAAGGTGAATTTTTTTATAAAAGTTTAGTTATACAATAATAACATATCTAATGTGATTTCACAGGTGGAATCTTCAGAAGGTAAGGTGTACGCAGATCTTACTCTTATGTGTGATGTAGAGAGATTACTTCTGATAGACCATCTGCTCAAAAAAATGTTTACAAAAATAGGTTAGACAAATACAAGAATAAAAGCAATGGTGAAAATATTATAGAAAATTTTTTGACAGCAAACAATAACTAAATAAAGCAACAACAATAGTAATATATATATATATATATATATATATATATATATATATATATAAAGGAGGGTTATAAACAAGCTGATATGGCACCTCTTTATGACATTCATTCCTATTTATCTTTTTTCTCCTTTTTTTGAGCATTTATTAAGTTTTCTCTTCATTTTAAATATTTATGTGTTAAAATAAATTTCAATAAAAAATCAGCCCACGTAGTAGTAATATATCGTGCCCTTAATGTTAAGTTTTAGTTCTCCAAAAGTAAATTAAGAATATATTTATACGATATTGAGAGCAATGATCCTTCATATATAACGATTACTCTCAATTACTTTTTACATTAAATTTTGGGAGCAATGATCCTTCATATATATATATATATATATATTATATGCTTTTCATTCCTTTTTAACAAGTGCATGCTATGCTGATAGAAGAAAAACAAAAAGTAATGCAGAAAGAGAGGCGAACTTGTATAGGTAATCCTTTGTCCTCCTTTTAATTTATTTATTTTTGGGTTAGAGAGGATGTTTTTGTGACGATGAAAAATTTGATTGACATTTATTTTGATACGTTTTTCTTCTACCATGTTTTGAATACTGAATTTACATGTATAGGTAAGCATATAGTAGTTGAAATGGATGAATAGGTGACTTCTTTGTGATTATTATAGTGAGTTTTGAGTTTTGATGTGTTTTTCATCTATTCTTTATTTTTGTTATGGTGAGTTTTGAGTGATAATCATTTAATAGTATCCATTTTTTCTCTGGAATAGGAATTTAAATAGATGATACTTTATCTTTTGGGTGTGCTTTTTGATGTGATGGTGATTTGAGTGATGTTCTTTTCTTCAAATATATGTACAAATTGAATTTGTGGTCATTTTATGAACTCTCTCTGAAATTTTAGCAAATATATATATATAAGAAAAAAAATACTATATTGACTATTTTTAACAAGTAGCTAACTAAAATTAAAGCTATTTATATACGTTTAAAGTTAATTCTACATTAAAAGGGTATTTGAATTAACTTTTTTAAAGTAGCTCATAAGTTAAAAGCTAAAAGCAATAAGATACTCAAATGTTTAAGAATATTGCCAAAAAAAAAGTGTCATATCACTCTTTTATAAATCAATTTTACATAATATATAGATAGAGCACCTCTCTATGATCTACATTTGTATTTATCCTTTTTCTCCCTTTTTGGCCATTTCTTTCAATTATTATTTTATTTTACAAAATCATCTCCTTAATTCATACCTCAATTACATAAATTCTCCTCTAATTACTATTAGTAATGTTCAGAACTCTCAAGCCTTTCATTTTCATAACCCTCAATTATTTAATGTACAATAAAATCATTTATCTTTTTTCTCTTTTTTTAGCTTTTTAATCTCTAAATATTTTTGTTAATTATTTTTTTCTTTCTCTGTAATTAATGTGATTAATTGTATTAAATTAAATCTATATTTATATTATATATAATATAAAGCTAGATATTAGAAAAGTGATGTGGCACCTCTCTTTGATCAAGGGTGATATTTATCTTTTTTGATTTTTTAATCATAAAATGATAATATCTCTTAATATTTGAATATATTTTTTTTATTTAGTGTCTTTTAATAAAAATAACTATTCGTAACTTATACATATCTTCAATTTATATTCTAATAATATTTATAACTCTCATTTTTTAATCTTCATAACTCTCAAAATTTAATTTGTAACTTTATGAAAACCTTATGGTATTCCTTCACTTTGCCTATATAAATTCTTGTTTTGTTTCATGAAAAGTTCTCATTCAAGATTATCCTTTCTTTTTTCTATTATCATACCATACATAAGGGTGAGGAAGAACATGAAGAAAATGTTAATCACTACATCATATGATAGCTTTCACGTGAAGAATCATGATTGGCAAAGGTCGTAAAGAATTTATGGGTAATAATATATTTTTTTATTTTCTAGATTTTACTCCTCTCATTTTAATTTAGGCGATATTATTTAATTTTTGAGAGTTAATTTGACGAATTCTTAAAAGTAAATTGCATTAGATGAACTCAAGACCAACAAAGTCAAAGTGCAAAATTATCAATCAAGTTATGATTACTTAAGTGGTAGGAATATTCTTTTAATTTCTTTGTTTTAATTTTGGAATTACAAATCTAATTGTAGGTGCTTAAGGTTGAAAAAATCATTTAAGCTTTAGAATAATTAACAATTTCGTATAAATATATTCTTAATTTGCTTTTGTAAGGATGAATAAGAAAGCTGAACAAGATAGGAAAGAAGATAAAATTGAACAAATTCAAAAGAAGATGATGTATAATTTTATAGTAAAATTATTATTATAGTCATTTCATCTCTTTGATTTTTCCTTCTTCTTCCTTATTATTCATTTATATGCTTTATTTAAGAACTTAAAAGATATTTTTAAAATTTTCTTAATTACGTCTTTCTACCTTTTTTTTAAGTTGTAATTTAGAAATGTAATAGGAAGAGAATAGGATAACAGGCGAAAATTATGATTTTTAATTTATGAATTTTTAATCATAATTTTTTTATTTATTGTGTTTTGATATATTAGTTATACATGTTAAATAAAAAATTTAGTAAAAAAATAAAATTGTATCACCTATATAGAGATAAATAAAATCAAATATCCCTAGAAGATTACAAATTCTTAAAGATTATAAATTTCAAATAAACTACAAACTAAATGTAAATAATGTAATGAATTAAAGCATTAAATTTAATTTATTTGTGTTTAAAAATTAAAAAAAATCTTAACACATTCTTTACACTTGAATATTAGAGAAAATTACATAAAATATTTTATTACCGCGCGAAGCGCGACCCATTTCACTAGTACAATTGAAGAATAAGATAATAATAGAATAATAATAATTTTAATTGATAAATAAATGAGGAGCATGATGCCTTAAGCTAGAGTCATGTTCTCTCATAAGGAAAAAGAAAAATTGTTCGACTATCTACTAATCATCTACCCTAATCCTCGATCACCATATTTTTCTATCTAGGGTCATGTCCTTAGTGAGCTGAAGACGCGTCATGTCATGTCTAATCACATATTTTCAATTCTTACTCGATTTACCTTTACCCCTCCTTAGACCTATCATTGTCAATTTCTCCACCTCCTCACTAGGGCATCTATACTCTTTTTTTTTTTTATATACTCAAACTATTTCAGTCTCGCTCTTGCATCTTGTCCACCATTGAGGTCACTTCACCTTGCCTCGTATATCTCTATTCCTAATTATATCTATATTTGTGTGCATATGCATTAATTTGAGCATTCTCATCTTTGCTACATTCATCGTCTGAAAGTGTGAATTCTTAATTGGCAAATACTTTGTCTCATACAACAAAGTTGGTCTAACAACCACTTTTCAAAAATTAGCTTTTAAATTCAATCTCCCATTTTTTTATATTATTGACCTAAGATACTTGAAACTTTTTTTTTTGAAATGACGCGTGTATCAGTTTTCACTCCACATCCACCTAATGTGATGCGTCACTGAACTTGCAATTTATGTACTCTGCTTTAGTCTTGCTCAGTCTGAAACCTTTAAAGTTTAGATTTGTCTCCAAACCTCCAATCTATCATAATGTCATCACATATCTCGTCAATCAATACCGTGTCATTGGAAAATAACATACACCATGGTGTTTTCACTTTAATATGTCATGTCAATTCGTTAATCACCAATGCAAACAAAAATGAGCTATGAGCTATGAGCTAAGAGTTGATCCCTGGTGCAACCCTATCTAGGCTAAAAAGTATCTTGAGTCTCTTCATACTGTTCTCACTAGAGTTTTGACTCCATCGTACATGTTCTTAATCGTTATAATGTATATCACAGATACACCTCTAGACTTTAATAATATCCATAGAACTTCCCTATGGACTTATCGTATGTGTTTTCTAAGTCAATGAACATCATATGACTATTTTTTCCTTATCTCTATATTGTTCCAACAATTTTCTTAGAAGATAAATGGCTTATGTAGTTGACTGTCCCGAAATGAAGGTGAAATAGTTCTTGAAAATAGACACGTTCATCTTCATTCTCATCTCTATCACCCTTTTTCAAACTTTTATAGTGTGGCTTATTAGTTTAATACTCCTATAATTGTTGCAATTTGGAATAACATCCTTGTTCCTGTACATCAAAACTATTGCTCCACCTCAATTCTTCGAACATTTTAGTCGTCCTAAAAATGTCATTAGACAGTCCATTTAGCCACTCAATACCTACTTTGCATGCGCTATTTCAAAAATCCACATGAATCTTGTATGGCATAGGTGTCCTTTCCCTTCTTACCTTACGAATCGCCTTCTTGACTTTCTCAAACTTTATACACCTATAATACATAAAATCTCCATCACTTTTAGTGTGTTCTAAATCACCCAATACAACATTCATGTCTCTCTTTATATTTAAGAGTTTATGAAAGTATACTTGTCGTCTTCACTTAATGTGTGTTTTTTCCATCAATACTTCGTCATCCTCGTCGTTAATGCGCCTCACTTGGTCTAGATCACGAGCTTTTTGTCTCGCTTTGGTGAGCCTATACAACTTTTTCTCCACATTTTGAGCATCTAGTTCTTTATACGAGTGTTTAAATGCTGTCATTTTAATTGTTGTAATCACTACCCTCGCTTTCTTCTTCACAATCTTATATCTCTCCCTTAAAAAGAGGTATACAAAGAAAACTTTTTCTAGAGATACAAAAACTAAGCCCCTCGATCAAAAATACATAAAATTAGGCCCCTAAATGTATGCTTTAACTACAGAACCAAAATTTCAAAAGATTAGCAAGAATTTTTTAACAAAAATATATATAATCAAAGTAAAAATATACAATTATTTAATTGTATATATCATAGTAAAACATATACATGTGACATACGTAAAACATATAATTTTATTGTTGTATATATTTTATATTGTGTGTGTATATCAATGTATGTCCAGTAATACATTGAACATATAAATGATATATATTTGATATATAACTATTTCACCATCAGACCATCACCGGAAAAGTCACCACATGTTATCACTAAAAATCACCATAGTCATAATTTCTTCTATCATAATAGTCTAAAAAAAATTATTTTATTTTTTAGAAAGAAAAAGAAGGAGAAACCATTAAAAAAATTGAAGTAAAAGTGTCAAAAAGAAATATAATAAAAAAGGAAGTTGTTATTTTATTTTGTGGGGGGAGATTTCAAAAAATAACAAATCAAATTAGAAAGAGACGTGTGTGAAATAGAAAGCAATGGAAAAGGTTAAAGCTTTTAATCCATTAAGTTCTTATACTTTGAAGATCTTGATATGTTAAATAATTATGTGTAAATATTGATAATAGTGGTAATTATAGTTTGTTTGTGTGCAATATTTGCTACATATTCATATGTGTCTTTATTCTATGCTACTTGTTTGAAGCGAGGACTTGAATTCCTAGTTAAGCCTTTTGTGGTTTCGACCCAATTGATGAGTCTCTTGTGATAAATTGAGTATCTGGATAATACGGTTTTAATTTAAAAAAGAAAGATGTTAATGAATCTCATTGAGCTTTAGATGATGCGAAAGATAGAGATTAGTTCATGCGAATTGCAACTTTAAATAAGTATTTCTACATTTACCTTTACTAGTACAACTATCCTGTAAATACTACTTTTGATTTGAAAAAAATAATACTTATATAACATATTTTTAATGGATAAAATATGAAATAATAATACATGTACTAGTAACACAAGTATAAAGTTAACTTCTTATTTTTGCATCACAATCCCGACATAACAATACATTTGTTATTATTTGCCACATATATAATTCAATAATCGAAGAAAGGGAGATTGACGATAATGTTACATATCATTTTGGAGGATAAAATGAAAACTCATATAGGTTTTTGTGTGATAAGAATGTGTCAACAAGCCTTAGAGGTAAGTTTTATAAAGTGGTGGTCAGACCAGCTATGTTGAGTAATACAAAATACTGGCCAATCAAGAACTCGTATGTCCAGAAGATAGAGTAGTAGAAATCAGAATGCTGAGATGGATGTGTGGACATACTAGGATAGATAGGAACATGAAAAAAGCTATTTGGGACAAGGTGGGAGTAACCTCCATGGTGGACAAGATAAGGGAGGCAGGGCTAAGATGGTTCGAACATATGAAGAGAAGATGCACAGATGCCTCAGTGAAGAAGTGTAAGGGATTTGACTATAGTAGTTATAAGGAGAGGTAGAGGTAGGCCAAAAAAGTCCTTAGGAAAGGTAAAGACAAAATTTGTTTTTCAGAAGTTAGAAAAGTAATTTTTCCCAAAAATATTTTTTTTAAAAGTGTTTTTGAGAAAAATACACTTAAAAACACTTTGAAAAAGCTTGGTCAAACACTAAGAGATCATTCGGCAGCTGGTTGAAATTATGCAGGTATGAGTAATACATGTATTAGTTATGCATGTATTAACTATTTCATCTTCTACCTCGCATAAGACAGTGCACCAATTCCATCATAACTTATATGTGTATTGTTATGTGGGTTTCTAAATGGAAAAATTACGGGACATAGAATATTGAAGGGCTTAATTACGGGACATGGGTTAACTTTCACATAATTACATTTTATAGGTATAGTTTAGAATAAATAGCTATTATTTTGGGCAACATATACATTTTGAGGGAAGGAAACGTACATTACCTATTCTCAAACTCTCTCTCACCCAATTTCTGGCGGAATTCACGTCCCACCTCCATGATTTATGAAGATTTCCATTTCAAAAGATTTTTCTAAAATTTCATCCTTCTTTAGTGATGTTTATATATGTATATGCCAACTAAAATGCATATATGTATATGCAATTGAAATGCTTTGTTTTTGGTTATACATTGTATATGAGATTCATACTTTTGAAATTCAAATGTATATGAGATTCATACTTTTGAAGTTCAAATGTATATGAGATTCATACTTTGAGATTCAAACTTTTGAGATTAAAATGTATATGAGATTTATACATATCAGTATATACATTTGAAATGTATATGCTTAGTTAACTTGAATCTCAAATACATATATTCAATAGATGGTGAATACATGAGTATATGAAATTGTAAAGTATATGAATGATTATTTGTATTTGAGATTTTTCAGTTGTATCAGTCAATTACGAAGAGAAAATAGTAGTGAGAGTAAAAGACGCATGATTTATGAAAATTTTCATTTTAAAAAGATTTTTCTAATTGATTTTTAGGAATCTATTTTTATGGTATATGCGTATATAAGCGTTTATATACAAATGAGGGTTGATTTTGGAACTTGAAATTAGCTATGCTTTGTAATTAAGAAACTTAAGCTATGGGCCTGAATAATTTAGCAAACTATAGATATTTATGAAAGTTTGCCTTTCTAAATTGAAAACCAAATGTCATATTAATTTTATACATGAATAACTTACTTCCTAGTTAGCTATTAAACATTGTATAACTTATACATAAATTAATACATGGATAAACCACCTCTTTACTAGCTACCAAACGATCACTTGTTGCTCAAAAGTACTTTAAATTTATTGGCTAAACACAAAATACTTCTAAATAAACATAATTTTTTAAAAAAACTCTTTTTAAAATAAGTTAATTTTAAACGTTTGACCAAACAAACAATAACTCTTATATGAAGCTACAACAACATATACGACAAGGTGGCCTCAATCATTAGCCTTTTTGGTTAATGGGATAATATTATTTGAAAACTATAGAATTCAGATATTCCAAGGAGATCGAGAAATCCTTATTAACTTTAAAAGTTATATATTCTAAGAAGCAAATTATTAGGCGAATTGAGATTGTTAGTTATTATGACTCGCTTTAAAGCTTCAAATGTCAAATTTGAAAATTTGAAATATTCAAGACGATTTAAAATTAAACTTAAAAAAGTCAATCTAAGCCGAGCTTATTTGAATTGTATTTGGATTATAATTTCTTCTATTCAAAAATAAAAAGAATTAACCCAAAATTTTCATATTCAATCCAAACGATCCGAGTGCCCGCCCCTATCCCAAATATAGTTTTATGTTGAGATTTTTTAGTCATAAATTATGAATATCGCAAGTGCATGTATGATGTAGGATATAGTTTTTCGATCAAAATGCGCACGACTTATCATTTAGCATAAACATGATATATTTCAACATTCATGATATTATTTTCGCAACGGATAAGGGCTAAATATACCCCTATATTATTAGAAATGATTTAGATATACCTTTCGTTATACTTTGGGTCCAAATATACCCTTGTACTATTAGAAATAGTTTAAATATACCCCTCGTTATATTTCCAGTCCAAATATTAGATATACCTTTCGTTATACTTTGGGTCCAAATATACCCTTGTACTATTAGAAATAGTTTAAATATACCCCTCGTTATATTTCCAGTCCAAATATACCCTTTCAGATATATTTTTGGATCCAAATATACACCTCCCATTATAATTTTGGTTCAAATATACCCATCATTATACTTTTGTGCTGATATACCCCCCCCCCCCCCCCTTTCTTTTTTTAAAGGCGATTTACCTTTATTTTTTTACAAGCGGACACATGATGAGCTTCAAATATAAATATTTGGGCGATTCACTTTACAAACTCACTTATTTAATCCATCTCTGGCTCACTCCCTCGATTCATACAAAAATAATGCACATATTCACAATTTGTACCCCTGTCATCTAAACCCTCAGAACGAATAAATATCTTTACGGGAAATTTTTGAAGTTTTGATATATAAGAAGAATTATTTTCTTTCTGCCATCATCTTTTGGTGTAATATCATATGTTAAAACTTATACTTGAAATAATCAACGAAGCAAGATTACCATATATAAATGCAAGAATCTTATATCTGATAAACGAATCATTAATGTCAACGAAAAAGTATTCAAAAATAGGTGGAGCAAAGACTTTAAAGAGTTTGGATTCATGAGAAGCAGATCATTGAAAAAGAGAAGAAAAGAAAATAGAAGACTACAAGAAAAGAAAAAAACTTAAAGTGGAGGGAATTGAGATAGTTTAAATGGGTGAATATAAAAAATAAGAGTAAATCAGCATAAAAGTTTAATGGGAGGGGTATATTTGGACCCAAAGTATATCGGGAGGGGTATATTTGAACTAAAAGTATAACGAGGAATATATTTAAGCTATTTCTAATAATACGGGGGTATATTTGAAATGAAAATATAACGAAAAAGATATATTTGAACCCAAAGTATAATAAAAAGTATAACCATTTCTAATAATATAAGGGTATATTTGACCCTTTCTCCGTTTTCGCAAAGGAAACTATCCTTCATACGTGTGTTCTTCAATGTAAAACTTCATTGTTATGTGTAAAAAGTCAGCAGAGGTTGTTTCATTAATTTTATTGATTTAAAAATAAGAGAGATTCAACAATAATTTTTTTTTCTTAATACAAAAATTACTCAAAACAGAATATCATTCCCATCTACCTCTATGACAATTGGATTGAACCCACAAATTCAATTTAATGAAGGATCTACTTAGGTGAATAACACATGGTGAAAATTATTTACACTCCCAACTTTATATTAAAAATTAAACTCCCTCTTTAACTTTGAAAAATAGTTATTCTACCCTCTTTTTCCTAATTGACTTTTTAAATGTCTATTCTACCTTTATATTATCAATCTTTGTCTTCTTTTTTTATACTTCTTTTAAATCATGATATTTTTATTTTTTAATTATATATTTAACAATTTTTCTATAAAAATATTATTTTCGTTGAAAATAGAAAAGTGAGAAACATTGATTGCGTATATAAGTTAATGTTGTTCTATAATAAAATAAATTAACAAAATAAAAAAATAAGTTTATTAATATTAACGAAAACTATAATTTGATAATCTTATAAGCATATTTCAATTCAAGTAATTCAAAAATAACTAATAAAATAAAGGTATATTTCATAACAAAATCTTAAAAGATTATCTATTTATATTTTAAATGTATTGTAAATTACAATTTAGAAAATATTTCATCAATGACAATCAAAATTCGTTTATCTATATCAATGTTTTAAAAGGCGAGGGCGTAAGGTGAGATATTTTACCTGATACGTGGTGAGGCGTAAGCCTCGAGATGTTAGGGCGTAAGCTCCATGGATCTTTAATTTTTAATATTTTATAAATTATTATAATTTAAAAAATCACATAAAAATTATAGAAAATTCAAGAAAATATAAAATAAGTGAGAATGTACATAGAACTACTTCATCTTAAATTGCTAATCAAAATCAACAATTGACTGAAAAAATAATCAGAACTGCTCATCTCAAAAAACTAATTAGATTTGCTTAAAAAAATTGAGTAAAAGTTTATTAATAAACTAGTAAAAAATAAACGTGAAAAAGGAACCTACAATTAGAAGCATCAAAGCAGATCAAGTGATACAGAATGATGTGCTTATTCTTTATAGCTTGCATACTGATCATTTTTATCTTTTACCTAGTGAAAGAAGAAGAGAAAGAATAAATATTAGGGCTAATAATAAAAAAATTCAGATTTAAAAGCTTTTTGACTTCTTAAAATCTAATAATAAGTTGAATTTTTTAATTTTTTTTTGTCTTAATTTAAGTACTTGTTTATTGGTTTTAATTTTAATTATGAGAGTTCTTATAGGCTTACGCCCCAAAACAAAAACTCGTCTAGTGCCTAAATGTATACTCAAATTGATGGGGCTTACTGTCCACGATACTTTAGCCCCCACAGAACATCCCGGGGTGTTTTAACTATGCCTTGTCCCGATGCTCTCCTCATAAATGTCTTTTAAGACACAAATCAATATAGTAAAAGAGAATAAGAGATAAGTGAAGCTTAAATATATGATATATTAGTTTAATACTCCTATAGTTCTTGAAAATAGACACATTCATCTTCATCTCTATCACCTTTTTTTCAAACTTTTATAGTATGACTTATTAGTTTAATATTCTATAATTGTTACAATTTGAAATAACACCCTTGTTCTTGTATAACGAAATTATTGTACTCCATATCAATTCTTCGAACATTTTAACCGTCCCAAAAATGACATTAGACAGTCCATTTAGCCATTCAATAGTTACTTTGCATGCGCTCTTCAAAAATCCATAGGAATCTTGTATGGGATAGGCGCCCTTCCCCTTCTTACCTTACGAATCACCTCCTTGACCTCCTCAAACTTTATATACTTACAATACCTAAAATTTTGATCACTTTTAGTGTGTCCTAAATCACCCAATACAATATTCATGTCTCTCTCTACATTCAAGAGTTTATGAAAGTATGTTTGTCATCTTCGCTTAATGTGTGTCTTTTTCATCAATACTTTATCATCCTTGTTCTTAATTGTAATGACCGGGTCCATCATTACGGGTAGAACAATCGTGCCAAGTTTTAGAGTTAAAAAATTCCGGGTTTGAGAATTTGAAATTCTGGGCTAGGTTAGCCTCGGTCGATTTTGGAGCGAGATAGAGTCTAGGGAAATCCAGGTAAAAATGAATTTTGGTGTCTTGGATTGAGCTAGTTTTCCACGTAGCCAAGACATAAAGAAGTCCGGGGGACTTTTCAGAATTGAATTTGGGTAAGTAGAACTCCCGAAATCGCGTTTGATGTGAAAGGGTTATTTTGGGATGTCGGGGGAACCAAGTGTGTTGTGAAATGGCCAAAACTGGCAAATTTATGGAAAATCTTCCTGTGACGAGCGCTGTCACGCGCGATAGCGGCCACTGCTATAGCGGTAGAAATTACCGCTATAGCGGCAGTCAAGGGGCAGTCAACTCACTTAAAACCGCTATAGCGACAAATGATCGTTATAGCGGAGCGGGGACCGCTATAGCGGGCCGATGGGTTTTTAATGCAGAAACAACTCTCAAAACATCAGAATTTCACAAGTTTGTTTTGGGAGAAGGGCTGAGCGAATTCAGTCGATTTTCTTCATTCCCTCGCCAAAAATCATTCCTAAGATAAGGTTTTTGTTCCCCACACTTTGTAATATGTTTTCTATGCGGTAGAATTGCTAGGAGGAAAATTGGGAAAAGGTTGGAATGACCTAGGGATGATGGAATTCGGGGAAGAAGGGGGTTTCAAACATGTATGTTCTTGGGTGTTGATTTAAGTACGTTAAAATGATCATAGGTTGTTTAATTTCCTGTTTTATCCATAAAAATGATAAGACTAGCAGAATTAACGATGGAAAAGCCCGGGAAGAGGGTGGGATGATCATGGATGGCATGGGGTTTAGGGATTTGGTATAATCCTAGTAATGCACAGGCCCGTATGTTAATTATATGTATTATGTGTTATTTTTAGACCAAGAACGTGATAGAAATCCGAAACACAGTAAAGCTTGGGTTGAATAGAGCTTGGAACATTCGAGGTAGGTGATGGCTTTCGTATTTCTGCGAATGTGTATATTCATTGTACTCGTTGTCTAAGTAATTGTGTGCATTACATTGCTTAGAAAAATTATGTGGAATGTCTAAGTTCGATTTACAGTCTATGTTTGAATGGTTTTTACTTATTGGCTTTACAAGGGGTGTGCATTCATTCTATTGACTGTTGTTGTTGACATTCGGTTGGCTCGGGTACCACGCCTGGTACGGGTATAACACATGATTGGCACGGGTACCACGCCTGGTACGGGTACCACGCCTGGTACGGGTATAACATTCGGTTGGCCCGGGTACCACGCCTGGTATGGGTTTACTTTATTGCATCCTGCACTGTTTCATTGATTATTGTATTGCATTGGTTGATATTACTTCCGTGAGAGGACCAGATTATTTTACTGAATGTGATACTTGATATTGGTTCCGTGAGTGGACCAGGTTGTTATTGAAAAGTGCTATTGATTAGTGGTCTTTGAGTGACTGGGAACTGTTGTATGACTGTTGAATTGGTCTTGATTTAGGCCGGGTAATCACTCTCGTGGTATTTGTCTAGAGGGGATTCCAGGGTGGGTCCGGGCTAGAGGTAAGGTGTGGTTATGGTTATTCTTGTTGGTGGAATAGAACTGTAAGAGATGGATTCATGCGGTAACGAGCTAGGTAGAGACTTGTAGTCTAGAGATGCATGTGATACTTGTTGCATGTTTGTTGTCGCGCCCCATTTTTCTCGCGAAAAGCGAGATTCGACGTGACAACTCTCTTTTGAATGGAAAAGAGTGAAGAGTCGCCACCTAACGAATTTAAGGCGTGTTAGGGCACTATCTAACTAGTTATAATTAAATTAAATTTTAAATCTACGCAACCAGAGAATCGGGTAAGGGTTCAAGTTACTTCGAAAGGAAGGTGTTAAGTACCTTTCGAGGTCCACAAATGTGGGTCCCTGCCTGATTCGTTATTTATGTGGGGAGTATGTGATAAACAAAGATCGGTTAATAAATTCAAGTAAAAATCTTATTTTTAAAAGAAACAGATAAGCTAGGCTAATTAAATTATTAATAAATCTAAGTGAAAAAGAAATAGGCGCAAATTACAATTAACACACATGAACGAGTAAATAAGAAGCGAGATAAGCAAGAGAAAAGAATTGACACAAATGATATAGAGAAGATAACTTAATCACTAAGTAACTTAGTTAACTACCCCAAACAAATGGAAAGAAACAAACTTAGGTTAATTTTAACCTATTCGGATCAGCGCCCGGCTTATTTATCGAAGACAATTCCGAAGACATTGTCGTATTCTGCTCGGGTCAATTTCCATCATGTCCGTCTATCTACCCGCCTAAGTTGGTTATGAAGATTATTATTAGCCTAAAGCGCGTACTAAAGAAATGGAAAAGTCTAACGTACCTTAGTATGCCTACCCGTCCCAACTTAATATCTAAGAGGCATTGAACTGCTATTTGAATGTGGGTCTAGACAAATAAAACCTAAGGTTACTAATTAGACTCGAGCTTTAGTGTCAAACAAAACAAGAAAGACTCAAAACATGTAGCACGTAACGGTCTCAAGTAAGCCTCTTATTTCATTAAAAGATAGGTGGTTAAAACAATTCACACATTTAGCATTTTATTTAGTTAAACCTATAGGCATCATATCTAGCGATTTTAACACGCTAACACTGTTTTTAACAAAACCATAGGCAAGATCTATGATTTTAAAATGATAAGACTGATTTAAATCCTACAAGCATGGTCTCTAAGTTAAAGCAGATTTACCTATAGGCATGCTTTCTAAGTGTTGACTGATTTAGACATTAAGGGGTCGTTTGGTTGGAAACAAGTTATCCCGGGATTAATTATCCCGGAATTAGTTATCCCGGGATAACTTATCCCACCATGTATATGGGACAACTTATCCCTTCACTATGGTATAAATGGTGGGATAAGTTATCCCAAACTTGGCAACCAAACAAGAAACCAAAATTTATCCCTGGATTATTTATTTTATCCCAGGACTATTTGTTCTTATCCCTCGCACCAAACGACCCCTAAATGATCAATCATTTACAACTACTACACATGCTGCCTACTATTTAAAGACTGATTAACTAATTTAAAGTCCTAATGACATAGTGTTTAAGCCACATTAATGTGTACAAACATGTTGAAAGTTGACTTGACCCTATTAATTATTTTAATATGCTGAAAACTGATAGCAGATTAAACTGCTGAAATAGATTTTAACTCACATGTGGCTCCTAATTTAAAGGCTGAAACTGATTTTAAAACCTATAACATGGTAACTAATTTGATGATGCTAGAACAAATTTTAAATCATATGTCATGATAACTAAATGAATTACTATGCTAAAGCGAATTCAAGTCCTATAGGCATGGTATCTAAATGAATTAATATGCTAAAGCAAATTTAAATCCTATAGGCATGATATCTAAATGAAGTAACATGTTGAAAATGATAGTCAGATAATTGAATATGCTGAAAAGAGGTTTTAACATGCTGAAATTGAATTAATATGCCGAAATAAATTTGAATCTTATAAGCATGATATCTGACTTAAGTTGAAACATATATTAATCACATAAGCCTGGTTTAAAGTGACGAAACTGATTTAAAACTGAAATTGAATTAATACCTATAGTTATGTTTCTACGTTAATTTTATTAAACACGTTTTGAGTAACAGATAGCAGATAGTTTGCCCCCTCCCCCATAGCAACCCCCTAAAGTATTTCATTTATTATCGAAGTTTATACAATAATTATTACAGACCAATGAATGAATGAAAAAATAAAATAAGACAGATCTAAGCTTTGGAGACTCTCAAATCTCGGGCAATTCTTCACTGTGTAACCATCTTCTAATAGAAACCTGTTAAATATAGCATAGGATTCGGAAGATCCTAGTATGACCCATGAAACTAACCTCGACATGTCAGAGTTCCTGAGAATCTCAAGGATTCTAGGCAGTGCTTATGTCGAGGCATGGGAATACATTAGGACCTCCGTATTCCACAAAATACAACGAAAATAAAATCAAGCCAGAAGCAAAGGTAATCATATAAACCAACCAGTCAAACAACATAAGCCAACTAACAAGTTCATGCTAACAATGGTTTAATGCAAACAAAAATATAAGTTTTAAATTGACATCCTACAGACATGCTTTTATAAACAAATCACAGAACAGTCATGGCTAAACACAGATGGATACATATTCCAAACTAAAGGTAAACATGCATATGAATTGAAATCTGCATCGATAAAACACTAACCAATTATCCGCAAATAACAGGAAATATTCAAAGCCTTTACAATCAGCAATAAGTAGCCCTTATCAACCAAGAAGAGAAGTTAAAAATATGAGTAGTAGTGTCTGTCAAGTCTGAGAGATAAATGAAAAAGAAACTGTGTTTTATAGTGAAAGAATAGGACTTGAATTAAGGAAGGAAATAATTCACAGAATAAATCAAGGAAAGAAATAATTCACAGAATAAATCAAGGAAATTTTTACCTTAATTAACTAAGAGAATCAATTGACAGAAGGTTTCTACTTTACCATAAATAAGCTGTCTAGAAATAAAGAAAAAATAAGAAAATACTGGGCAATTTAGAATAAAACTTACCATAATCAATTAAGTACCAAAGCCAGCTAATTTAAAAAGAATCAAAGAAAGGAGGACAGGTTGATTTTGAGTGTCCAGCTTTCCATAATTATCCATGCTGAAATTATTCACTTTGTCTAAGAAAAGGAATCAATCTCATGTAATGGAGGTGTAGATTTACTAATTACAGTTAAGCAAGAATAAAGATGAGCCACATAGACATGCATAATCAACTAGCATATTTGAACAAATTTGACTTTGCCAAATCATATAATTTGTCAATACCACAATCCTTTCCCAAAACAGTTGATTGAGCCAATTCAGTCAACACATACGAAAATTATCCAAGTACTAATTCAAAATAAGGAAGATAAATCAATCAAAAGGATGATGACATGCTGTCCATAATTTGAACTTGAAAGGAAAAGATACAGACAAGTCCATTTGCTTTAAAAGATAGACAAAGAATCATGGATGTTCTAAACATGCAAAGGAGGAGAAATCTAGATCATGCTTAAACCAATCAATTACGACTGACGGTAATCAAATAACGAGCATAAAGGGTCCCTGCTCACAAAGTCGATCAAGCAATGGAATCATGGAGATCATTCTACTCTCATGCTCATAAACAACCCATATAAGACAACCTTAGAACTAAGCATGAATTTTCAGAGTCACAAAATCTATATTCCAATCAACTGATAAACAAGCTATGGATTAATACATTGGGGAAATTGAATTCAACACAAAGACACTCACCAGTTTCAGGTTTAGAACATAGCAACAGTATTTAACATGCTTATATATCAATATCAATTTTACAAAATAAACACATAATAGAATTTTCAGAATTAAGCTTAGAAGTAAAACTCGTAAAAAAAATTGGTGATTTTTACACATGACAATCCATATGAAATAATTATCATGAGATTCAAGCACAAATTTACAGTCAAAATTTACCACTTTCACATCACATAATCTGGTAACAGAAAAAAGGATGTGACAGAATTGAACAATGAAAGAAGCCAAACCGAAAATGGATTCGTGATATCCCAAAGGAACCCCCAAGTTCGACAATGACCAAAATGGCAGACCTGATTCCAAATATCTCAAAACCAATCCACACTTAGCCACAAAAATCAATGATGTCTCCTTCGTTTACCCGGACATGGCGGTGGTTCGTTGGGGTTTTGCCGACGGTGGGGTTCAACAGCTTGAGGTGGCCATTGGTGGGGTTTTCCATCGAAACCAGTGGGGTTTTAGCAGAGAGAGTTTGCTGGTGAAGACCGAGGAGGTGGAAGAGTTGCATGGTGGTTTGGCGGTGGAGCTTCGTCGGCTGGTGGGGTTTTGGTGGCGATGAAGAGAGGAGTGGAGGTGGTTGTGGGGTTTTGGTGGCGATGAAGAGGGGAGTGAAGGTGGTGCTGGGGTTGATGGCGGTCTGCCGCCCGTCGGCATAGGAGAAGAGAGGGAGAGCTTGGGGAGAGAGAGAAGGGGCGGTCGCTGGACCGCCACTGCTGGCCGCTTTGCCGACGGTGATGGTGGTGTCGACGAAGAGAGAGGAAGAGAGAAGAGGGGTGGAGGCGGCTGGTGGGAGTGAAGGAGAAGTGGGAAAATGAGGTTAGGGTTTGTTTTGTTTAAAAAGGAAAGAAGAAAAGGGGTTTGATCTCGGCCGTTGATCGTATTAGATCAACAACTGAGATTGAATTAGACTTGGGATTTAAAATTGGGCCAAATTAGCTCAATTTAGGCTAAAATTGAAATAAACTGGGTAGGAAGGGATTAGGATTTAAATAATTTGAGATTGGAAATTGAATTCGGATGACTATTTAATAAATAAACTATTACGTATACAAAATTTAGTAGATAAAATAATAGTTAACGATAATTATCAAAAGATAAATTATCTTAAAAAAAGGAATAAATTACGTATATATATTGTACGTAAAATAAATGACATGTAATATCATATGAAATTTATGGAAAAATAGTAATAATATGAAATAAATTATATATTTAAAAATTGTATACGAATTTAAAAGTATCACGATGACGATAAAAACGTGATTTACTTAGTAAATAAAAGCAATACTCGAGGAAAATTAAGCTTAAAAATAACAATAATTAGTATAATAACAGCCCGAGAGAGGTATAGATAGGTCAAAATTGGGTGTCAACATTTGCCATACTTATTACTGGATTTTGCGTACTATTTATATACTATTTTTTTGAATACTGGCTGATGATCCTACCAGTACACAGTGGTGGTGTACTGATACTGCACTTGTCTTTTTTTTGGTGAGTACATGAAATCTTCCAGCGGCTGAGATGAGACCTCAGATTTAGCACCGGCGATTTCGATCATCAAGGGTGAGATAATGATTCGAGCTACCTTGGGATTATCTCTGGAGTTTTAGTCTATTTGTTCGGATTTACAAACTATTCCTTATTTTGTTGGGGTTGCATCCCCGTACTCTAGATTTGGTTGATGTTTTGTACGATGACTTTCAGTTCCTAGGTGGGAAATTTCCACACAGTTTACTATTAATGATAAGTTTTTGATTAGTGATCTTATGTCTATTGCTAGTTTTCATTTATGCTTGCTGGTTTTAGGATGCTAGTGTAGGCAAGGGTGGAACTCTATTGGTTCGCTCATCCGGGGGTTGGGTGGGTGCCACTCACGAAGGGATGGGGCGTGACAAAGATGGTATCAGAGCCTAGGTTCGTTGATCTCGTTGTACCAAATAGGTCTAGTAGAGTCTTGCGGAACGGTGCGGAGACATCCATACTTTTCTTTGAGAGGCTATGGGGCTTTAGGAAAAACTATCTCTTCCTTCTTTTTCTTCGTGCTAGAACTCGATTCCAATTGGTATCTGGAGATACAAATTGGTATCTAACTTTATTCACTCTTCTGTCCACAGATGGTTACTACAAGGAATAACGGAGCAAGGCCAACGGTCCCAGTAGTGGGCCTGGATGTTCGCGGCAGAGGTAGGGGAAGGGGCAGGGGATGAGCTGGAGCCGCACCCGCCAGGGGTGGAGCTCGAGCTGCTGCTGCTGCACGTGAAGTAACCCCTCCCCCACCTCAGGATCATGTGGAAGAAGTAGTGGTAGAGGATGGAGGAGCTCAGGAAGAGGCAGCACCGGTTGGGGGTGCATGCCTTCCTAATATGACACCAGAAGCTTTCAGGCAGGCGTGGGATATTTTAAGTGGGTTGGTTGGTGCTGGAGCCATACCCGCAGCTTATGCGAATCAGGCCTTAGATACTCAGCCAGCGGTTACTACTACACCAAGGATGGATGCAGTTTCGGGCACAAATGATCTTCTCAGGCAAATGTTAGGCCCAGTGATAACAAGTAATGAGCATGAGATGCTCACTAAGTTCCTTAAACTGAAACCTCCGATGTTTCAGGGTACAGACAAGAAGGATGCCTATGAGTTCATCCTGGATTGCCATGAGAGGTTGTAAAAATTGGGTATTGTACGTCTTTGTCACTTTCCAGCTGCAGGGTGATGCCAAGCAGTGATGGAGGTCTCATGTTGAGTGTCGGTCCTCTATCCTACCTCCACTGACTTGGGAACAGTTTCATGCTTTGTTTTTGGAGAAGTACGTTCCTCGTACCTCGAGGGACATGAAGAAGGATGAGTTTCTGAACTTGGAGTAGGGTGGCATGTCGGTCTCAGCTTATGAGGCTAAGTTTTATACGTTATCTCGTTTTGCTACACAGATTGGGTTTCGAGGAGGAACGGGTCCGGTTGTTTGTCAAGGGTCTGAATAGTGATTTGCAGGTACTGACAGTGCATATGACTTCTTCAGGCAAGGGTTTTAATGATGTGGTGGAATATGTGAAAAAGATTAGGGAAGTTAGGCAAGCGGGGCAGCATAGTCCTAGGCAAGCGGGCCGAGTAAGCCTTCTGATGCTGGCCCCTGGAGTAAGCCTTCTGATGTGATACTTACTCGGTCCGTCCTATTTAGTCAGCTCTGCCAGCTACTACAAGTGGTCGTCAGAGAGCTCAGTCTTCAGCTCCTAGAGGCCAGGGAGCATCTTATACATCAGCTAGCAGGCCTACTTTGGACCGTGGTTGCTTTTATTATGGTGAGTTGGACCACTTTAAGAGGGAGTGTCCACATAGGCAGGCAGGTAACCAGAGTCAGTAGCAGACTAGAGCAGTGGTTCCGGCAGGCAGAGGTGGTAATATTGAGGGTCATCCACAGAGTGGGCGAGGTAATTTCCAGGGATGCCGGGGAGACCGAGAGAATGGCGGCGCAGGCAGGGGTGCGGCACAGCCGGCCCAGGAAGTTTCCCGGATTGATAATCGTGCACATTGCTATGCTTTTCCAGGAAGGACTGAGGCAGAAGCCTCAGATGCGGTGATCACATGTACTATTCTTGTCTGTGATAAAATGGCCTCAGTATTATTTGATCCAGGATCTACATATTCTTATGTGTCTGTTAGTTTTGCATTGGGTCTGAATTTGAATTGCGATATCCTTGATTCCCTTATCCATGTATCTACCCCGGTTGGAGAGTCGGTGATTATGACTCATGTATATCATGATTGTTTTATGGTATTTGTGGGGCTACGTACTTGGGTAGACTTAGTAATTCTGGATATGACTGATTTTGATATTATCTTGGGTATGACCTGGCTATCTCCTTATCATGTTGTGTTGAACTGTAACACCAAAACTGTGACTCTAGAAATTCCGGGTAAGGATAGATTAGAGTGGGAAGGTGTATACAGGCCTAAGCCAGTTAAGATAATATCGTTTGTTCGGGCTAGAAAGCTAGTGGGAAAGGGGTGTCTAGCCTTCTTGGCTTATCTCTGGGATGATAGTGCGGAGTCCCCTCCTATTGAGTCAGCTCCGGTGGTGTCCGAATTTGTTGAGGTGTTTCCAGCAAATTTACCTGGTATGCCTCCGGACAGGAATATAGATTTTTGTATTGATTTGGAGCCAGGCACTCGTCTCATCTCTATTCCTCCGTATAGAATGACTCCAGCAGAGTTAAGGGAACTTAAGACTCAGCTGCAGGAACTCCTAGATAAGGGATTTATACGTCCCAGTGCTTCACCTTGGGGGGCTTCGGTTTTGTTTGTGAAAAAGAAGGATGGTAGTATGCGGATGTGCATAGACTACAGACAGTTGAAGAAGGTGACCATCCAGAATAAGTATCCTTTACCCCGGATAGATGATTTGTTTGACCAGCTTCAGGGTGCATCGGTGTTTTCGAAATTGACTTGAGGTCGGGGTGCCATCAGCTAAAGATTAGGCTCGAGGATATTCTGAAAACTACTTTTTGGACTCGGTATAGACATTACGAGTTTCTAGTGATGTTGTTTGGTTTGACCAATGCACCGACAACATTCATGAGTTTGATGAATGGGGTGTTTAAGTCCTACTTGGATTCTTTTGTTATCGTGTTCATTGACGATATTTTGATCTACTCTAAGAGTAGAGAGAAGCATGTTAATCATCTTCGCATTGTACTGGACATCTTGAGGCACCAAAAGCTTTATGCAAAATTCACTAAGTGCGAGTTTTGGTTGACTTCTGTGGCATTTTTGGGGCATGTGGTGTCAGAAAAGGGGGTGATGGTGGATCCCCAGAAAATTGAGGCAGTTAAGAGTTGGGTTCGGCCTAGCTCTGTGACAGAGGTGAGAAGTTTTATTGGGCTCACGGGGTACTATCGGAGGTTTGTGAAGGGCTTTACTTCTATTGCTACTCACCTAACCAGGCTGACACAGAAGGAGCTACCATTTGTGTGGTCCGACAAGTGCGAGGAGAGCTTCCAAAAGCTCAAGACACTTTTGACCATAGCTCATATATTGTCCTTGACGATTGAAGGTAAAGACTTAATTATTTACTGTGATGCTTCATATTCTGGTTTGGGTGTTGTGTTGATGCAGGATAGGAATGTGATAGCCTATGCATCCAGGCAGTTGAAGGTGTATGAGAGAAATTACCCGACTTATGACTTAGAGTTGGCAGTGGTGGTGTTTGCATTGAAAATCTAAAGACACTATCTTTATGGTGTCAAGTGTGAAGTATTCACAGATTATCGCAGTCTGCAGAACGTTTTCACTCAGAAGGACTTGAATCTGAGGCAGAGAATGTAGATGGAGTTATTGATTATGATGTGATCATTCAGTACCATCCGGGTAAGGCTAATGTGGTGGCAGACGCATTGAGCCAAAAAACTATTAGCATGGGTAGCTTGGCTTGTTTGGGGGTATCCAAACGACCACTAGCTAAGAAATTCGGGCTTTGGAGGCCAAGTTCATGTACTTGGGTGTCTTAGACCAAGGCGGGCTGTTGGCCAGCATTGAGATCAAGGCCATTTTCATAGAGGAAATAAAGGGAAAACAGTTTCAAGATCCAAAACTGGGCAAGTTGCGAAGTAAAGTGATATCCAGGGAGTCCAGAGATGTCATGTTAGCCTCTGGTGGTGTATTGCATTTCAGGGAGAGGATTTGTGTTCCTCGGGTTGATGATATAATTCCAAAAATTCTGACAGAAGCTCATGATTCGCGGTACTCGATCCATCCGGGTGTAACCAAAATGTACAGGAACTTGAGGCAGCGTTACTTGTGGCCCGGGATGAAAAGTGACATAGTTGATTTTGTGTCCAAGTGTCAGAATTGCCAGCAGGTAAAATATGAACATCAGAGACCTGCAGGATTACTTCAGAAGATGCCAATTCCAGAGTGAAAGTGGGAGATAATAGCCATGAATTTCGTGGTGGGTCTTCCCAAGACATTGGGGAAGTATGACTCAATTTGGGTCATTGTTGACAGGCTGACCAAGTCCGCTCATTTCATTCCGGTCAGGGTAGATTATAATTCGCAGTAGTTGGCCAAGATCTATGTGAAGAAGATTGTAAGACTGCATGGGGTACCACTGTCCATCATTTTAGACAGGGGTACGCAATTTACTTCTAAGTTCTAGGGCTAGTTACATGAAGAGTTGGGTACACAACTCACCTTTAGCACAACCTTCCATCCTCAGACTGATGGTCAATCGGAGAGGACGATTCAGGTATTGGAGGACATGCTGAGAGCATGTGTGATAGACTTCGGTGGTAATTGGGACCAGTTTCTACCGTTGTGCGAATTCTCGTACAATAACAACTATCACTCCAGTATCGATATGGCACCGTTCGAGGCCTTGTATGGGAGAAACTGCAGATCACCGGTTGGGTGATTTAAGGAGGGTGATGTGAAGCCTCTTGGCGTAGACTTGGTGAGAGAAGCGCAGGAAAAAGTAAGAGGCATACATACCAAGTTGTTGGCTGCTCAAAGCAGGCAGAAGGAGTATGCAGATTGTAAGGTCCGGGACATGGACTTTCAAGTTGGTGAACAAGTATTGCTAAAGGTGTCACCAATGAAGGGGGTTATGCAGTTTGGTAAGAAGTGCAAGCTTAGCTCTCGGTTTATCGGTCCATTTGAGGTCCTTGATATGGTGGGGCCAGTGGCTTACAAGTTAGCACTGCCATCTAGTTTGTCGGACGTCCATACGGTATTCCATGTATCCATGCTCAAGCAATACCATGGGGATGGAGACTACATCATCAAGTGGGATGAGGTACTTTTTGATAAAGATCTTCGTTATGAGGAGGAACCGATTTTGATTCTTGCTCGGGATGTCCGGAGGTTGAGGACAAAGGTGATTGATATGGTGAAGGTTCAGTGGAAGCATCATCCGATTGAGGAAGCCACTTGAGAAACCGATAAGGACATGCGGGATAAGTAGCCTCAATTGTTTGAGGATTCAGGTACTATACTTTCTTCCTTTTAATTCCATAATTTTGGGTTTGATCGTTCGGGGACGAACGATGGGTAAATTGGTATATGTTGTAACGACTGGGTCCGTCGTTATGGGTAGACCAATCGTGCCAAGTTTTAGAGTTAGAAAACTCCGAGTTTGGGAGTTTGAAATTCTGGGCTAGGCTAGCCTCGGCCAATTTTGGAGCGAGGTAGAGTCTAGGGAAATCTGGGTAAAACTGAGTTTCAGTGTCTTGGATTGAGCTAATTTTCCATGTAGCCAAGACATAAAGGAGTCCAGAGGACTTTTCGAAATCAAATTTGGGTAAGTAGAACTCCTGGAATCGCGTTTGACGTGAAAGAGTTGTTTTAGGACATCCGGGGAACCAAGTGTGTTGTGAAATGGCCAAAACTAGCAAATTTATGGACTTTCTGCCTGTGACGAGCGTTGTCACGCGCGATAGCGGCCACCGCTATAGCGGTAAAAAATTACCGCTATAGCGGCGGTCAACTCACTTAAGACCGCTATAGCGGCAGATGACCGCTATAGAGGAGCGGGGACTGCTATAGCGGGCCGATGAGTTTTAAATGCAGAAACAACTCTCAAAACATCAGAATTTCACAAGTTTGTTTTGGGAGAAGGACTGGGCGAATTCATGCGATTTTCTTTATTCCCCCGCCAAAAATCATTCCTAAGGTAAGGTTTTCGTTCCCCACACTTTGTAATATGTTTCCTATGCGGTAGAATTGCTAGGAGGGAAATTGGAGAAAGGTTGAAATGACCTATGGATGATGGAATTCAAGAAAGAAGGGGGTTCCAAACATGTATGTTCTTGGGTGTTGATTTAAGTACGTTAAAATAATCATAGGTTGTTTAATTTCCTGTTTTATCCGTAAAAAATGATAAGACTAGGAGAATTAATGGTGGAAAAGCCCGAAAAGAGGGTGGGATGATCATGGATAGCCTGGGGTTTGGGGATTTGGTATAATCCGAGTAATGTACAAGCTTTTATGTTAATTGTATGTATTATGTGTTATTTTTAGACCAAGAACGTGATAGAAATCCGAAACACAGTAAAGCTCGAGTTGAATAGAGCTTGGAACATTCGAGGTAGGTGATGGCTTTCGTATTTCTGCGAATGTGTATATTCATTGTACTCGTTGTCTAAGTAATTGTGTGCATTACATTGCTTAGAAAAATTATGTGGAATGTCTAAGTTCGATTTACAGTCTATGTTTGAATGGTTTTTACTTATTGGCTTTACAAGGGGTGTGCATTCATTCTATTGACTGTTGTTGTTGATATTCGATTGGCTCGGGTACCACGCCTGGTACGGGTATAACACATGATTGGCACGGGTACCACGCCTGGTACGGGTATAACATTCGGTTGTCCCGGGTACCACGTCTGGTATGGGTTTACTTTATTGCATCCTGCACTGTTTCATTGATTATTTTATTGCATTGGTTGATATTACTTCCGTGAGAGGACCAGATTATTTTACTGAATGTGATACTTGATATTGGTTCCGTGAGTGGACCAGGTTGTTATTGAAAAGTGCTATTGATTAGTGGTCTTTGAGTGGCCGGGAACTGTTGTATGACTGTTGAATTGGTCTTGGTTTAGGCCGGGTAATCACTCTCGTGGTATTTGTCTAGAGGGGATTCCAGGGTGGGTCCGGGCTAGAGGTAAGGTGTGGTTATGGTTATTCTTGTTGGTGGAATAGAACTGTAAGAGATGGATTCATGCGGTAACGAGCTAGGTAGAGACCTGTAGTCTAGAGATGCATGATACTTGTTGCATGTTTGTCATACTTATTACTGGATTTTGCGTACTATTTATATACTGTTTTCTTGAATACGGGTTGATGATCCTACCAGTACACAGTGATGGTGTACTGATACTGCACTTGTCTTTCTTTTGGTGAGTACAGAAAATCTTCCAGCGGCTGAGACGAGACCTCAGATTTAGCATCGGCGATTTCGATCATCAAGGGTGAGCTAATGATTCGAGCTACCTTGGGAATATATCCGGAGTTTTAGTCCATTTATTCGGACTTACAAACTATTCCTTATTTTGTTGGAGTTGCATCCCCGTACTCTAGATTTTGTTGATGTTTGGTACGATGACTTTCAGTTCCTAGGTGGAGAATTTCCGCAGTTTACTATTAATGATAAGTTTTTGATTAGTGATCTTATGTCTATTGCTCGTTTCATTTATGATTGCTGGTTTTAGGCTGCTAGCGTAGGCAAGGGTGAAACTCTATTGGTTCGCTCATCCGGGGGTTGGGTGGGTGCCACTCACGACGGGATGGATCGTGACATTAATGCATCTCACTTAGTCAAGATCGCGAACTTTCTCTCTCGCTTTGGCAAGTCTATACAAATTTTTCTCCATCTTTAACAACTAGTTCTTTATATGGTGCTTAAATACTTTCATTTTAGTTGTTGTAATTACTAGCCTCGCTTTCTTCTTCGCAATCTTATATCTCTCCCTTGAAAAAAAAAGGAGGTATACAAAGAAAACTTTTCTTAAGAGATATAAAATTAGGCCCTTGATAAAAAAAATACATAAAATTAGGCCCCTAAATGTATGCTTTAACAAAAGAATCATTTTTTCAAAAAATTACCAAGACTTTTCTAACAAAATATATAATCAAGGTAAAAATATACAATTATTTTATTGTATATATCACAGTAAAAACATACACATGACATACATAAAACATATAATTTTGTTATTGTATATATTTTATATGTCATGTGTATATTATGTATGTCCAGTGATACGTTGAATATACAAATAACATATATTTGATATATAACTATTCCACCACCAAATCATCACCAGAAAAGTCATCATATGTCATCACTAAAAATACCATAACCATCATTTCTCCTATCATAATAAACTAAAAAATATTTTTTTGAGAAAGAAGAAGAAGAATTCAATAAAAAAAATTGAAGTAAAAATGTCAAAAAAATTACAATAAAAAAGGAAGTTGTTGTTTTATTTTGCGAGGGAGATTTTGAATTTAAAAAAATAACAACACAAGTTAGAAAGAGAGGTGTGTGTGAGATAGAAGCAATGAGAAAGGTTAAAACTTCTAATCCCTTAAGTTCTTATACTTTAAAGATCTTGATATGTTAAATATTTATGTGTAAATATTGATAATAGTGGTAATTATAGTTTGCTCGTGTGTAATATTTGCTACATATTCATACGTGTCTTTATTCTGTGTTACTTGTTTGAAGCAAGGACTTGAGTTTCTAAGTAAGCCTTTTGTGATTTTGCCCTAATTGATGAGTCTCTTGTGATAAATCAAATATATTGGGTTTTAATTTAGAAAAAAAAGATATTAATGAATCTTATTGAGCTTTAAATGATGTGAGAGATAGAGACTAATTCAGGCGAATTACATCTTTAATTAGAGTCCAACTCTTCCTCCACCCCACCCTCAATCTCCACCTTCCTTTGCCGTCGATGCTGTTGTAGATGGACTGCACAACCATGGCTACTCTCTCTCTGCTTTCACTTTCGACTCCGCAAATTACAAAAATTTCTCTGAAACAATCCTCCCCCTCCCTCCCAGATTTCATTATTCTCTACTACTTTGAATTTTAACACATATCCACAAAGATCATTGCTTTTAAAATCAAACCCAAAATTTCTTATTCTCTTAAACCTCCAAGAAGTGGTCTTTATCCCTTTACCACATGAAAAATAGCAATTGATTTTACATACATCAAAAATTCAAAATTCTTCCTATCTTTTAGATTGTGAATATTTTTTGAATTTTACTAAATATTTATACAATATCAATTTGATATTTGCAACAATTGAGTGAAAAAACCCTTAAATGGTATAAATACATATTTTTATTTTTTGAAGAACCCTTAAGATAATTCAGAGTTGATCTTTTCTTTTTGGTATGCTTAAGTGTTGTTTTGTGGGAATATAAAGTATAAGTTTTGGTATTTATTTTTTTGGAGAAAAGACGAAGAAGATAAGAAACAAAAAAATAGTTTGAGAATAAATTTGAATCGAAAAATTCAACCTCCATAAAAAGAGTTTAAGTTTGAAGAAATGGTGAAAGGTAATGACTTAAGAAAGCCATTGTTTAATCTCAGATTTCAATGGAGAAGACAACCCCCGGTGGGGGGTGGGGGCTGTGAGGGTGGGCATGGCCTTAAAAAATAGTTTTTTTTTCTTTTAATTAAAATATCACATGTAATTATTTAATTAACTGTTTTGCCACATTTTGTGAGTGTATTACACTCTCATTAGTTGTTGTTTCAAGGTCAATCTATTCACACGTCTTGATAATATTTTTCCTTGTTCACTAATAAATCGACTAATTAAACTCATGTTTCATTATTTTTGCTAATTGCAAAAAAAAGTGTCAAAATGACACAAGTTCATGCTTGAGGTCTTTAAAATGGACAAAATCTACTTGAAATATCTAAATAAAAGTTGATCTCAACATTAAGGGGACTATCGATGAATTCCGTCATTTTTATTTAAATTTCCTACTAGTGTGTCATGTACCATGACATAACGGATCAAGACAGTAACCTATAAGTAGAAATGTGCAACAACTACTAATTGCAACATTAAGTTACTGTATGCTAATATTTTTTTAAAAAGGAAATTCATAAATTCAAGATATATATTTTCTCCGTTTTATTTTATTTGTCATATTTTGTTATGCACATTTCTTAAAAAGATTTTTTCTTTGATCATTTTATTTGTCACTTTTTTATTTACATGTTCCTTAAAAAATATTAACTAGAGTATAATTTGACTAAACTATCCTTATTTATTACTTTTCAATATTTAATACTTTTTTCTCTTGTACTATATTAATATCTCTCCATATTTATGACTAAGCGTAAAGAGGGAAATAAACAACTAATTATATTTTGTTTTTTTAAAATGACAACTATTTTGGATCATCTATTTTTAGTAAGGACGACAAATAGAATGGTCTAGAGGGAGTATTAACTAGTAGTGTAGCTTGACCAAATTATCCTTATTTATTACTCCCTTCTATTTAATATTTCTATCTTTTGCACCATATTAATATCTTTCTATATTTATGACTAAGTGTAAAGGTGAAAACAAACAATTAATTATGTTTTGATTTTCTAAAATGACAAGTATTATAGACCATCTATTTTTAACAATCATGACAAATAAAGTGAACGGAGAGAGTATCTCTTTACTTTGTACGATCATTTGATACTCAACACCTCTGATCAGATTAATAATAATTCGTATTTGAACTCTTAAGATTTTGATTAAAAATGGAAATAGAAGCTGCAAATCTAGTACCTTCGAAATAAAAGGTAGTAGAAGGTTCGTTGCAAAGTCTTAAAACAAATGTTTTGTTTCTTTTTTTTTTTGTTAATTATTCGAGGATTTTTCGAAAATAGTCTTTTTATTTCTACGAGATAGTGATAAAATTTGTGTAAATTTTACTTTCTTCAAATTCCACTTATAAAATATTGTTTATTGTCGTCTTTTATTAACAATTTAACATGGAAAATAAATTATGATTCAAAATATGGTAGTTGAATGTGCAACTACTCTCACAGTTGCACTAACTCCCAATAATTGTAATTGTCTTATTTAGTTTGGCACCGGCAATTACTAGCGGCTTGTTAACGCTTGGAGATTGAAAAACAACACCAAATAACTTTGACTCACCCACATAATTTCTTGGTAGTTGACTACTATTTATTACTCTCCGTTCATATTTACATGTTCATATTTAATTTAATATACTTATTTTGGATTATTTTATTTTTCATCTCTACAAAAAATAGATGATTTATAATATTCGACATATTAAATAGTTACCTGTTGGATTTTTAAATTAAATAAGTAAAAATAAAATATTTATTTTTAATATCGTGAATAAATAAAAATAAATGAAGAGAATATACTTTTTGTTATTATCAAATTTCCTCCATATTTACTTTTGAGTGTGTTGTCTAATTTACTTGATACACTTACCCACCCAACCCAATTTATATATTTATTATTAAATGCGAGTTAATTTTGGGGGGTGTAAACCCACAAGCACTTAAAGAATTACAAAACTTAGAGGATTTTTGAAAATTACTCTCATTTTTTAAATTCCTTTGAGATATTAAGTTTATTTGATCTGAATTACTTCTACTAATTATTTATGATTTTACCACGTTCTTTTTATAATCCTAGTTTAGTATTTGTTAGTATACTGTGAAATTCAAAATTTAGTTAAGTCCCAATGTTTTAAAAAGAAAATTAGTTATTTTTTAGTTAAACATTAAAAATCTCCTTGAGATATTAAGGCAATTCGATTTGAAATACTTTTACTCAGTATTCATGATTTTCTAGCACGTCCATTTTATAATCTTAATCCATTATTTAGTTTATACAATGCGGAGTTAAAAAATATTTAAGACGTAATATTTTTTTAAAAATCGATTATTCTTAGTTAAACATTAAAAATCTCTTCGAGATATCAAGATAATTCGATTTGAATTACTTCTGCTTATTAATCACAACTTTCTAGTACGTTCATTCTATAATCCTGATTCAATATTTGGTTAATATAATGCAAAATTTTAAAATTAGTTAAGATGTAACGTTTAAAATGAAAATCGGTTATTTCTTAGTTAAACATTAAAAATCTCTTCTAGATATCAAGGTAATTCGATTTGAATTACTTCTGCTTATTAATCGCAACTTTCTAGTACGTTCGTTCTATAATCCTGATTCAATATTTGGTTAATACAATGCAAATTTTAAAAATTAGTTAAGATATAACGTTTAAAAGGAAAGTCGATTATTTCTTAGTTAAACATTAAAAATCTCTTCGAGATATCAAGGTAATCCCGTTTGAATTACTTCTGCTTATTAATCACAATTTTCTAGCACGTTCATTTTATAATCCTAATTCAGTATTTGATTAATACAATGCAAATTCTAAAAATTAGTTAAGACGTAACATTTAAAAGGAATGATTATTTCTTAATTAAACATTAAAAATCTCTTTGAGATATCAAGGTAATCCCGTTTGAATTACTTCTGCTTATAGTCAAAATTTCTAGTACGTTCGTTTTATAATCCTAATTCAGTATTTGGTTAATATACAGTGAAATTTAAAAATTATTTAAGACGTAACGTTTTTAAAAGAAAATTGGTTATTTCTTAGTCAAGCATTAAAAATCCTTTTTGAGATATTAAGGTAATCCAGTTTGAAGTACTTTCAGTATTTGATTAATATATTGCAAAATTCAAAATTTAGTTAAAACACAACGTTTTAAAAAGAAATTCGGTTATTTTTTAGTGAAGCATTAAAAATCTCTTTGAGAAATAAAATATCAAGGTAATCCGGCTTGAATTACTTTACTAATTAATCACAATTTTCTAGCACGTTCATTTTATAATTCTAATTCAGCATTTGATCAATATACTGCAAAATTTATAAATTAGTTAAGATATAACGTTTTAAACGAAAAATCGATTATTTCTTAGTTAAACGTTAGACAAATGGGAACCCTTCAAACTTATTAACATGGTCAAAATTATTTTGGGGAAAATAGAAGTTTAAAACAGGATATTCTAAGATATTATGCATAATGTGAAAACCTATGCTTAATTTAGTTTAATTAACGTACTAAACAAATGTGACAATGTGAAAGCTCCAATACAAAGACAAGTTGGCAATGTGTTTCACAGGTTTTAACTGACTTTTTTTTAACTTGCTAAATACGGTGTTTGAAAAATACACACACTGTGAGTGTGGAATATATAGTAGTACAAGAAAAAACAAGAAATTGTCAAAACAGCGATTTTATCAAAGAAAGAAACTTCTTGGGCCGTTCAACACCTAAGCTGTTTCTCTTTGTCCTTCATTTGCAATTTTATGTGTTCATATTAATCAGATTTGTTGTGTTTAACAGTGTAATTACGAGTAATTAGAAGTGATTTAGAGCTAAGGTTTTGAGATTTCTGACGTGTTGACGTCAGATTTTCTGATCCAAATGCTTTTAATGTCAACAATAACTACAGTCTTACACATTTTTTTTTTTTGATTTGATTTATTCTTCTTCTTCTTCTTTTAATACACTACTTTGAAATTTACAAAATCTTCATATATTTTTTTTTTTGGGCTCTCTTCAAAGGTTCCAATTTTTTTTTTATTTTCTATTGTAGACGCGTTTCTGATTCTCTTTGGCCGGTGTTTGGTTTCTAAATTTAATTTTTTGTTGACCGTCATATGAGTGGACTTTGACTGGCCGTGATCGGAATTTTTCTCGCCGTCGATGGGGCAGTGTTGCAGTAAAGGTGTTTCCGGCGATAATGGCGGTAGCGTCGTTACGGTGGTTGACGGAAACAACTCAGCCGTCTCCGCCAACAACCGCCCTAAACCACCACCATCACCGGCAGCTCCACAGTCATTCGGTAACGGGACGAGTTACACCAACAACAGTACGCCAGCTCACTCATTTACCACCAGTCCGTTTCAGAGTCCGTACCCTGCCGGAATAGCTCCGTCGCCATCTCCGGTCGGAACGCCGAGAAGGAAATTCAAGTGGCCATTTCCACCGCCGTCGCCGGCGAAACCTATACTATCGGCGATCCTTAAGCGACAGGGAACGACGTCAGTAAAGCCGAAAGAGGGGCCAATACCGGAGGATGAAGGTGGTGAAGGTGAGAGACAGCTTGATAAAAGCTTCGGATATCCAAAAAACTTGTCATCAAAGTATGAATTGGGGAAGGAGGTAGGTCGAGGGCATTTCGGCCATACTTGTTGGGGTAAAGGTAAAAAAGGCGAACTCAAAAATCAGCCAGTGGCTGTGAAGATCATCTCCAAAGCTAAGGTGTGTGGTATGTGTTAGCATTTGCTGCTATTTTTCACTCAGTTCCTAGAGAATCTAATATACTTCAGATTAAATCCGTAAGATCGCTGTTAAGATTATAGCTAGCTATATAATGTAGGTGGAAGTACTCTGTAGTTTTGGACTTTCCCCTTTTCGGAATTTGGGAATTTTGTTATGTACTTTAGTAAACCACCCAATGAAATTAAATGTTAATAGAACTCTTAAGAAAAATGAAATGTTTCAAGCAAGTGTGACATATAAGACTGGAGTAGTAATGATGTAAGGGAAATTAATAGAAACTAAGAAGCTATAGCTATTCTACAAGGTGATTGATGATGTGTTGTGTCTATGCATTACATATCTTTGTGTTTACTGTTGGTGTTAAAACAAGTGCGCCAAACTTGATGGCGCACTAGGACAACTAACCAGGGCCTCATTTGTTTCTGTCAATTATTGATTTTCCATTTGGTCCGACCTTTTTTACGAAATCCTGTAATCAGAGACATTATAGAAAGCAGTTGGATGCTTGTCAGATATATCTATAAGCATTAAAGTGAAATCGTTCTTTACTCACTACAAGTACTTCACTCTAGCTCTCTAGATTTTATTAAATTCTGGTGATCCTTGACACTTTAAGGTTGTGTTTTGTAACACACGCACACGCGCGCGCGCACACACACGCTCCCTTCGGTCTAAAATGGGATTACGGATTACCTTTACGTTGTGTGGATACTACCTTTTCTGGCAAGGACATGGTGCATAGGTGTTAAGTTTGACTTCGTAGTTGGCTGGTTGACGGGATGAATGTTGTTTGGCAGATGACCACCGCTATATCTATCGAAGATGTTCGCAGGGAGGTGAAGATATTGAAAGCCTTATCTGGACATCAGAATCTTGTCAAGTTTTATGATGCATTTGAGGATGCCAACAATGTCTACATAGTAATGGAGTACGTCTTTCCTTCTCTTCAATTTTTTCTTACTTCCGTTATGCTGGTTTCACTAGAGATGCTTTCAGTTAATGTCAGAAACCATTTCTTTCCAAATTTTTTATACTTTGATAAGGTAGCTCTCTATTTTATCAAGAATCTTCATTTCGAAACTTTTTCCCTTTGATAGCCTCCACTTTGTTGGTATGATTTGAAATGGCTCTAAGATAATTCTATCATGTTGGTACACTTTCATTAGGTCACGCTTGACATAAGTCTTTTTAGTTTGTCAAAGATTTGTATGTCAGTGTTAGCGTAAGCAGAGGCGAATTCAAGATTTCAAGACGACGGGTGCACCATTGCTTTTTAAGATAAGATATAAAATTTAATAGTAACAATAAGTTGACGAGCAAAAGATAATTAATTATATTATCACAAAAAATATCATTAGTTTACGTGTTTTGGAAAATGAAGGGGGCAGCATTATAGGGAAGGTTGCTCAGCATTATAACGAAGGTTGCTTTAGAAAAAAACCTTAAAAAGGAAACAAATATTGGTCAAAAGAGATTGAGTGGTGCGCTGGTTGAGAGCTGATTTTAACTCCTTAGGGTCAAGGGATCGAATCCCACTTGTTTTTTTGAAACCTTCAATAATACTAGATATATTTTAAAAATTATATAAATAATATATCGAGTATTGTCGGATGACCACGGTTTCACGTGACCCTTTTTTGACACATAGATTCGCCACTGAGCGTAAGTTTTAGACTTAAATGATCTCTAGTGTTTCGAGCTTTAGACTTAAATGCTCTTTAGTGTTTCGAGCCTAAAGTTGTCTTAAAGAGAAACTTTCATATTAGAATGAAAGGGGGAACTAATGGATATTGGGCATTCATAGGTTAAGATGTGGTTGTTGTTGTTGTTGTTGCTGTAACTTAATTCTAAAGTGAGTTGTCTACTTCTTATTTTTTTTCCAATGCTTTTTTCATAATAGGTTATGTGAAGGCGGGGAACTATTGGACAGGATTCTATCACGGTAATTTTTGCTATTTGCATGTTAATCATAATATAAAAAGTTAAATTTAAAATGCCTTTCTCTTTTCCTTTCCCAGAGGTGGGAGATACACAGAGGAGGATGCCAAAAGTATAGTGGTTCAAATACTAAATGTTGTCGCTTTTTGTCATCTTCAAGGTGTGGTGCACCGCGATCTAAAGCCCGAGGTACTATGTAAATCAACCTCACTAAAAATATTCCCAAATCTGAATCACATTTTGGGGAGATTTTCTCCTCTTATTCCACTGATCTAACTGCTTCTGTAACTTGATTTACTTGTAGAACTTTCTTTTTGCAAAGAAAGATGAGGATTCACCGATGAAGGTTATTGATTTTGGTCTATCAGATTTCATTAGACCAGGTAATGATTGCATTTGAATAAGACAGACCAATTAGATTTTATTTTTTCCTTTTGGTTGATTTATGCGCTGTCATTTAATGACCATAGATGCTGTGGCTTCTTGAAAATGCACTTAATCTACAAGTAATCCCTTTGAGTTTTGACTTCTGACTTCCTGTCCCACTTCTGTTATTGAATTTTATGATGAGGTGGGGCCTAGCATATTTCGAAAGGTCTTTGTTAGGATGCTTCGCATCTTTGAAAATAATCTCTTTTTCACGTTGTGACAAATTTAAAAGATGCAGGTGTAATTACTTGGGTCAGTTTTGTAATTGTAGGTAAAAATTATAAAATACTAGTTGAATTGTGAAACACACTGCAGAAAGTAATCAGTAGAAAACTAATCATAATTAGGAAAACAATCTTTATCTAAACGTTAACAAATTTCCATAGTCGCAACTGGTTGTTTCTTTAAGAGATGTCAAGTAAAGCAGTTTAAACTTCTTAATCTTAATAGGCAAGGACTCACCTTTGTATAGTCTTAGGTTGTAGTGCTGTTTGTGGAGTTCTTGCCATTATTCCACATTTTACATAAAGGACATAGATCTTTGAGATAAGACCGAGCTTAGATGTAACCTTTACTTACATATTTGACACGAGTAAGTAAAGCTAGAAACATCTGTGAATTTCGTTCTCTCTTTCCCAAAATGAGTCCCCAAACAATCTTTTAAAACACTAATTGTATAAATATTGGATGTCTAGAAATCAAAAGCAGCGGAGTTGATACCTGTCTCTTCCGCAGATGCTCAGTTGTTTTAAGTAAATCAAAATATCAGCATGATTCTCTTTCTCTTTCTGTTATGATGATTTTATCACCTTGGACGACAAATCAGCTGCTTAGCAAATTGAATTTAGGAAATGTCGAGATAAGTGGATTAGGAGTGATTTGAGAAGTTCTGCTCTTATAGGGCATGCAGCTTTTCATTGTTATCACATATCACCATCAGTAAGTCACCAATTGTTCTTTGCTAAGCCAGGTCTAACATGCCATTTCAATTAAGTTGCATCTCTGTGATAAGGATGTGAAATGCTTTATTTTGTCGATTCATTTTAATCGATACTCCTGATTTATGGTGGTTTTTTGCTTCTGAAATTTGCTCTCCAGTGCATGTTCATTTACTTGCTGTATCATGTATGATTTACCCATCCTTACTAATTTGGTATTCAACACTGCCTTTAAGATGTAAAACAATCATTTCTTTTACTTTTGCAGATCAACGACTTAATGATATTGTTGGCAGTGCATATTATGTTGCACCTGAAGTACTTCATAGGTCCTATAGCATTGAAGCAGATATGTGGAGTATTGGTGTGATTACGTATATCTTGCTTTGTGGAAGTAGACCTTTCTGGGCACGTACAGAGTCCGGCATTTTCCGTTCCGTGTTACGAGCTGATCCTAATTTTGAGGACTCTCCTTGGCCTGCAGTGTCGGCAGAGGCCAGAGATTTTGTGAAAAGGCTTTTGAATAAAGACCATAGGAAGAGAATGACTGCTTCTCAAGCACTGGGTAAGTTGTTTATGTTCAATTTATCAGCTTTAGAAAAAAAAATGTTCCATTTATCAAGGTCAAATACATAGATAGCCCCTCAAACTTGGCAAAAAATGTCATTTTGACACCTCATCTTCAGTCGTGACCAGTTGAACACTGTTAATTAACTAAAATGTGTGTCGTAAATACAAAACACTGATGTGGCAAACCATGCATGTGACACTCAGTTTTTGAACACGTAAACATGCCTCTTTTCTGCTAAATTTCTCATTCTCTTCTAAGAAAAGCCCCATTCATTAGAGATCACCATAGCAATCACCCTCTCACTCTCTTCAATTTTCTCACCCTTCCTCGCAACCAGCCACCCTCTGAACATATCTTTCTTCTTCCTCGCATGAACCACAGAGCAGGGTTTCAACTCATGACAAAAAAAATTCGGGTCTAGATTAAAAAAGGAGTTAACTAGAAGCTTCTAAAAGGCTGACAAACGTTAAATTATTTGGCGGTCCGCCCAAAGATGAAACTGAGCCACTGCCGCCAATGACTTTACGGCCTTTGCCGGAGAATCTCCAGAAACTTCCTCACCATCGATCTCGAAGATTCTATCACCACCATCATCAATAACAGTATCCAACTTTGAAGCTTGCCCATCAACAAGCAGTCCTCTTTTCACCGGTTCAATGTTGGTGGTTGCCGTAGCACTTTCTTGAGCCTTCACCAATTAACTTTTCAATTATTCTTCTCTCTTTGTTTCTGATTTTAGCCTCTTCAGTTTTTCCCCTTGTTCTACTGATAACTCTCGTCCCGTTGAGTAATAAATTGTCGGAAAGAGCACAGAAGGCTTATAAATCAGCCACCCAAAGAATGTTGTTTCTAAAGAATTGTACCATGGTGGAGAAGCAAGATGAAATACATCTACAATTGTTGCCTTGAAATTTTCTTGATAGTACTGTTTGTATGAACCAAAACTTGTGCCACCCATCTTCTGCTATTTTCTGAAGGGATTTAAAGGATTACAAAGATAAAGGTACTGTTTTTGAAAAGACGAAGGAAAAGGGCGGTGCGTGGGTGGGTGGGGGAGGGGATGGAGATTAAATATTCATATTTTTCTGTTTTGAGTTTTTATGGCAGAACATATTTTGTTAAACTGACATGTTTCTTTATTTTATTGATCATTTAACACATCATCAGTGTGTAAAAATCATACGTTTTCCTTTGTGGGAATACACTGGGTATGTTGTTGTTGTTGTTATTGTTGTCTGAAGGGTTCACAAGACACAATTCTGTCAAGTATAGGTGTCCAACTGGTCCTAGTTAGAGTTAAGGTGTCGAACTGACAATTTGTTCCAAGTTTGACAGATTATCTGTGTATTTGGCCATTTAGCAATGATTTTGTGACAGGTAGATACTTTGCTCAGTGTCTGGATTTCTCTTGGCATGTATCAATTTCCATTAGTTTTACTGTTCACCCGTTTCACCCCGTGGATCTGATGGCTTCCTTTTGCATTTGCAGCTCATCCATGGTTAAGGACTGAAAATCCTGTTGTACCCTTAGACATATCGATCTTTAAATTAGTTAAGTCTTATGTTCGAACATCACCCTTGAAACGTGCAGCACTGAAGGTAATTCCTTTACTGGTGGTTGTCAAATGCTTGTTTGGAGCATTCTTTTGAAGTCTGCTTTCTTGAGAGAGTAAACCATTTCAATCTATTCTTATAATGCAGGCACTTTCAAAAGCATTGACAGAAGAAGAGTTAATATACCTCAGGGCTCAATTCAATTTATTGGAACCAAAAGCTGGTTGTGTGTCGCTCGATAATTTTAGGATGGTTGGTGGTCTTACTGTATAATTTTTATTTCACAAAAATTACAATTATTCGTGGTGTGTTCAAATTCCTAATCGCATCATCATGAATTGATTGTGCAGGCACTTATGAGACAAACGACTGATGCCATGAGGGAGGCCAGAGTTCTTGACATCTTAAATTTGGTGAGACACCTATGTTATTGTAGTAACTTGTTCTCATTGTGTTCGTTTTCTCTTCAACTTGTATTATTATGTATTGCTACATGCATTACGATATTAACGTCCTAGATATCAACTCATGCTTTTAAGTGATAATCAAGTGGTTCTGGTGTCAGTCGTAAGTGGGCACATGCTCATCACGTTTAATGCACTTGTCAATGATAACCCGGGAGAGAACATAGAAGATAACGTTGCTCTTACAAGTTTTGTCTGTTTCCTGTGTCTTACTAGTTAAAAGGACTCTTCGACCAATATGACACTCCTCTTTGTTTCTATATCTAAATACAATGGGACAGTTATCTTTCTATTTCTGCTACTATGCCTCCTGTATATTGTTTGACTCATTTATTTTCCTCTTGCAAACAAGAAATAATATCATCTTCATTTTCTGAAAGCTCCACTCTGGGTAAAGAGAGTAGCATTTAAGTAAGAAGGTTTTGTTTTCCTATGGCGTGGAGGAATACATAGTTGCCAAATGAAAAGATAAATCCCAACAGTTTGTTGCTTCCTGAAAAGCACGTGAAATTTCTTCGTTCTATTTTATAAATCCGAGAACTTCCACCTTGTATTTTTGCGTTTGAACTTCGCGTCTTATCGCTTCTACAGTTTTGAACTCATGTTTTTGTTTGTTAAATTGAAGCTGGAACCATTATCTTATAAGCAAATGGAGTTTGAAGAGTTCTGTGCTGCTGCAATTAGTACATATCAGCTTGAGGCTCTTGAAAACTGGGAACAAATTGCTAGTGCCGCTTTCAATTATTTTGAGCAAGAAGGAAATCATGCCATTTCTGTTGAGGAATTAGCACGGGTAGGCCAAGGGTGTACTGGCAGTGCCGTTGTATTGATTCATCTTACTATTTTTGATGCGATATCTGTGTTTGCAGGAAATGAATTTGGGCCCTACGGCTTACACTTTTCTCAAGGATTGCATCAGACCATCTGATAGGAAATTGAGTTTCCTTGGGTTTACCAAATTTTTGCATGGTGTGACAATTCGTGGTTCAAGCACAAGACATCATCGATAACATGGCTGCTCAGAGCACACAAGTTGCTCCAAAGAGAGAACAAGAGACTATAATTTCTATTCTTTTCGTTCTTTTTTCTTTTGTGCAGTAATAGAAAGTGTTAAAACTATCTAGTGTCAAAGATATTCAATTCATGTTGTGAGGATATGATCTTTATTCTTTAATAACTAGTGATTTGGACTTTGGATCTGTGTAATTGATTTTTCTGGGGGAAGAGAACTTCAGGGAGCATGGTGAATTGCTGTTTGTCAATCTGAAGCTTAAAAAGTTCATCTCTTCTACATTTTACTAGGTAGAGTTCCTATTATTTTGGCTGAGCACATTCTGCTAGTTTGCAACTACTGGTTGATTGTGTTGGGCAAATAACCCAAAGATACTCTTCAATAAGGTGTGATATTATTCTATTTGGAATAAGCATGTACGATTTTCTCTAAAAGATTTCATACTATTAAAAGTATTTCTACACCTTATATATAGAGTAAAGCTTCATTTTTTCCCCAACTACCCATATTCTGTTTCTTGAATTAAGTTTTACATGACCTATCACCACGATTTTGGGCTTATTTGGTGATTCATTGGTGCCACCAACATTAACCAAGTATCTGTGGCCGCCAAAGCTGATAGGCTTCTTTTTGTGTATGCGTCTTTAAGTAACATGTAAATGGCCCGTATATGAGCAAAAGTAGTAAGTCATGGCCCAGAATCATAGACTCTTGTGTCAATTGTTGGGCTAAAAAACCCGAAAGTACTTTTAACATGATGTGATATTGTTCGGTTTGGGCTAAACTTGCATGATTTGAACCAAAATGCCTCACACCATAAAGAATATCCTACACCTTATATAAACCTTTCTTTTGTTTCAATTATCAATGTGAGACTTTGTTCACACATCCAACAATCTCCCTGTGAATTAAGTTCCATATGTATGACCCATCACATGAATTTTGACTTCCTTGAAGATTCACTGTGTGCCATCCACATCATACGAGTATTTATGATCGCCAAAGCCGATAGGCTTTTTGTGTGTTTGCGTCTCCAAGTTACAAATAAAGGTAGTAGATTGGCCTGTAGAAGGGCAAAGGTAGTAAGTCATAGACCACACCATCACTCCAATTTCATACTCATCTAGCCGGATTATTGATTCTGATATCAGTTATATATTGGGCAAAACTAACCAAAGATACTCTTAAATGGTGTGATATTGTTATATGGTGTGATATTGTTCGCTCTGCACCAAGTCAACCCGACTTTCTTCAAAAGGTCTTACACCATTAAAAGTATTTCTACATCTTATATGTAACTTCCTTTTTTTCTTTCTCAACTACTTATACAAGACTTTGTTCGCACATCCAACATGTTATCATTAAGAGACGTCTAAGTAGGAGTTGCCATTTTCGTCATGTTTTTCTTAGGTAGACCAAGCCAGTAGCTGTTAAAGCAACAAATAAAACTGGCAAATGGTCCATTAGGTGCTGAAATAATGCTTGTTAACATTTGTCATTGACCAGATTGGTTTGTCACCAACTAATCTTCACGTTTATCATCAAGGCACTAGTCCAGTTGTGCTTCAATAATGCACTACAAAAAAAAGTCACAAAAGGGATGATCGAGTGGATAAGGTCGAGTAATAACATTGATATTTTTGGATTATAATCACATCTAGAAGGGGACGTTTGGGCCATTCGAATTGGATATGAAAACTATGCCCATCCCATAATCACTGAGTGCGAGTCTATCTATCCAAATCTTGGTATAAAATTGTGTAGATAATAACTATCAGTAAGATGATAACCAACATTTAGAACGTCGTCAACATAAATATAAAAGTTTTGTCATATAAATTAGGACAAGAAAGAGAACATAATATTAAAAAAATTTGCTGATGATGATATAAAATAGATAAAAAAAAAATCTGGATTGGGCCGGTCAGGAATCCAAGTTAGGAACGATATGGATAGAAGAACTTCCCTTATATTATACTATTCAATTCTGGATGACGAATCGATTTGATAGTACAGAGTTTATTGTTCATGATATTAATTCAAGTTACAAGAGTGTGTTTTTGTTTGTCGTAGGATGGCAGGTGGATAAGGAAAACAACATTTGAATTTCCTCTCTCAACTAAAACAACCACTACCAAACTAACAATTGACATATATATAACCATAGTTTGAATATTAATATCGAATGAACTCTCAACTACTCTTTCTAAAAATATAATGTATGAGAATCTTATTACAAGGTCTTCGGATAACACTTATAGATTCCTCAAGTAGCATCTAGTGAATAGTGTTGTGTTCTTATTTAAATTAAAGATACAACATTATTGTGATCTTTGTAGCTTATCTCGTCGTACAGTCGATCAATATATAATTTAGGGTACAATAGAATTAGGTGTTGAAGAATAAGTGTACACGTAATTAATATATATTTCCTCCGTGTTAATTTGTTAGTCTAATTTTGACTTAAAACAAAGTATAATAAAATAAAAAAGACGTTTGAATCATATGATTTTAAATTAAAATACGTAAAATGTGTCAAAATGTCAATCGTCCAGCCGTCCAGGTGCATGCATGAAGGTTGAGACTTTTTCCTTTTATTTTTATTTTTATTCATTTAATATCTGAAACATATTGGCATGACGACTAATCTGAATACATATTGTTAGGGGTGTACATGTACCGGGTTGGTTCGAATTTTTTAAATACCAAACCAAACCATTAGTGTCGAGTTTTTAAATTTATAAACCAAACTAAATCAATAAAAGTCGGGTTTTCCAACCTCGGGTTTTTTCGGGTTTCTTCGGGTTTTTTCCGATAAAGTCTTCATACAAATATATAATTAACTTGTGCTTCAAATATTTCTTTAGTCCATGCAAAATACAACTATCTAAGGTATTTCTTAAAAAAATAACACAAAATATATTCATTTTATTTGAAATTTACGAAGTGAGTGATGACAATAAAATATTCAACCAAAAAAAATAATGAAATCACATGAAATAAATATTGCATATTAATAAGTCATAATAAAAATAATCATAATTTATAAGTATTAAGTCATGCTCAAATAAGTCTAATAAGTATTATCTACATGACTAAATATTAAACAGAAAAATAAAATTAATTTATGCATTTATGTAAAATTAAAAAATAAATATCTAACATGATTGTCATTTCTAGTGTTGGATTGAACAATCTTTTGTTAACATTCGTATTGATTTGAGTTTTATTTGATTTACTAATATCTGTAGGTTGTAAAAAGACTTATTGAGCCATTTAAAATTCTAAGTTTAAACTTGAAATAACATATTGAAAGATAAAAAATATGAAAAAGTTGAAGAAATATTTATAAATTACATCACAATAAATATTTTTATGTATAAAATATTTTTAAAAATAGTATATATGTAATATCGGGTTGGTTCGGTTCGGTTTGCCTTTCTTTAGTTAAAACCAAACCAAATCAATTATAGTCGAATTTTTTTTTCAACACCAAACCAAGTCAAACCAAACTACTAGTCGATTTTTTTTTGCGATTTTTAATTTGGTTTACGGTTTAATTTTATATACCCTGTATATTGTAGTCCCATTAAGATGGTTAAGTGTACTGAAAGTTTTTCCATTCTTATATTAAGTGTGGAGAGATTCCAACTATTTCACCGCATTCCTCGGTGGTAAATGAATTTTGAGGCTTGAATGTGCATGTAAAGTGTACATGAAAGAAGGATCTAATTGTTGATTTTTGTCAAGCTGAGAGTGGAATGTGAAGAGCTATTTAAAGAAACAAACTATTAGGGAATTATTGTTAAAGTTTTCCTAAATTGCTTTATGATATAGTAGTACTTTTTGGGGGTTGAAGTTGAGCCAACCCTGAGGGGTCGTTTGATTCACGAATTAAGTTATCTCGGAATTATAATTCTTGGATTAATATATCCAACTCGTAAGGTGGGATAAAATTAGATCATATAATTCTTGGACTAATTTTTGAGATTAAATTTATACTTTATTTGATTGAAGGTACAAAGTCCCTCTGTCCCATATTAGTTGCTCACTATACTAAAAATAGTTGTCTTATATTAGTTGGCCACTTTACTAAATAAAGAAAACATTAATTAAATTTTTCCCATATTATCCTTGCAATTAATTTTTTTTGAAAGTGTTCACATTTGTTTGTAAAGTTCCAAAGAAGTTTTTTAAAGGGTAAATTAGTAAAACAATCTTCTTATTTATGATTTCTTAATATGCGTGTAAAAAGAAAAGTGTGCAACTAATATGGGACGGAGGGAATATAAATTTATCCCCTTTATCTCATGAACAGGGAGATGATAAAAAGTAAACCACGCATTACAAAAACAAGAAATGAGGAGAAGCTCAAAGAAAGGGAACTGAATGTGATTGGATGACACTTTTTCCCTTTAATTAGGGGAATTCCCCTTTTGTAAAATAAAACAATAATTAATAAGGTGCAACATGTTGTATCGACAGGACTGAATGGTTTCACTGTTTGATCCAATTACCTACTTGCATTAAATTTATACTTTGCCACAATACCTCATGAACCATGCCTTTAAAATTGAAATTAAATACTCACTATAAATTTCTGCATTTTTTCAAACAAAAAAAATGATGAAATGATACGCGAGGCAAATAGAATTATTCGATATCTATATTGATGGGAAATAGCAAGTACCTCGTGAAAATAATAAAGGTGCACACATGCTAATCAACAATTTGTCTAAATGGATCTAGGGAGGCAAAAATTGTCAATCTTCTTAGAGTAGAGGAGTTGTATTAAGGGAAGACTAATAACAAAAGAGGCCACAAATATGATTTTTAGTCGTCAATTTTTTTGGAAAATGCATATAAAAAATTCCAAAGTCAAAATGCTTTTTTTGACATCCAAAATTTCCCATGTGTGAGGGAGAGAAGAGAATCCCACTTATCTTTTCTTATAAGTTAGTTGGTTACAGTTCATGTTTTGCAGTTGTGGCAACTTGAGAAAATTTAGCATCTTCTTTCAAGATTGTCAAACTTTGGCCAAGAAAAAATTCTAGCACATGGCCCCTACATGGTTATTGAGAGATCTCTAGCTTTAATTTAGTCTTTTCATTCACATTATGATTAATTATGAAATCCATTAAACACCATTTGGTAGTGGAGCATTAAGCAAAGAAACAATCATTGGTCTTGATTCATACACTAATCATGATCTCTATGTATGGTGATGACACCAACCCCTTTATAAAGAAAAGGGTAGGTTTAATTCTCTGCAGTCTTCAAGAATATTGTTTTCAAAGAATTAATTGATGCAATATGAATCATGTTTCCCAAAGCATGTTAAAATATGTAGTACTACTAATTATCTTAGTAACAGGAAATAATTCAGGCGTGTGGGAGGATCACTACATCCTTAATCAAAGATCTCGACATGTTAGAAGAGAAATTATTATACATGATGAAGATGTGCTATGAATTAAACCTTCGCCTAGTAAAAAATCAATTTTTACTCCAGAGTCGTGATCTCAGACTTGAACTATGGCTATTTAAGAGAAATAAAATACCTCTGCTCACATATAATAATCAAAGTATTGATATTAAGTTTTATCGGTCATTACATTACGATCTTGTGCTATTCTGATTTTCACGAGTGTTTATAGAACAAACTTCTCATAGAAAGCGTTGAAGCAATCACCTATTTCCATCCTCACATAGGTAAAATTTGGAGTGTTCCTCTAATTCCAACATCCAACTCATAAGCTACAAAATTTCGTTAAGAGTTCATGTACACAACCTTCACAAAACGTTACATGATAAATGCACTATTAATATTTGGATTCGATCCTCGGGATGAACAAACCTAATAGGAAATACTTTCAAGTTCTCCTTAAATAAGGCCTACGTACGCAACGCCAAACTAATTTAGGCCAACCTGAATTAGTTGAGCCACTGAATTTCGAATATCAAATAGAGTAGTTATGTCAAACAAAAAAACAAAGGGAACAATTGACATACATCATCTACCACTGCAGCAGTATCTCCCAAACAAAAGGTGACATGAAAGAGGTAAATCAAAATTGGAACCACAAAAAATTTGAAAACTAAGTATGAACAAACCAAGGCCATATTTTTTTTTGAGATTTTTAATGATGTCAAAGTGACAAAAGAGTCGACATTAAAGAAAGGGACAAAAGTAGATTTGCAATAAGGTGGTGGGCACCTATCTTCCCTTCCCTTCCCACCAAAAACTCCTTTGTGGAGAAGCATCTTTCATCAATCACTCAATACTCTTAAACACCCAAGGGACAAGGGAATTGCCCCCAAAAAAAAAAAAAACAGAGATAAACTCAAGAGGACAAGTGGCTAAGCACCTTCATCATCGATGATAGGTTGAGAGTGAACACTGTTGATTGATCTTCCCGAGGGTGGGGGAAAAGAAATACGGTAGGTTGAGAGTTAGAATCATGTTAGAGGGTAAGTGCAACACTGTTGATCTTCCTCGAGAGTGGGGTGGAAAAAGAATAAACTCAAAGAGGACAATTTTACACCAAACAAATACAATTCACCTTGTAAGCAAAAATGGAAATCAAGATTTGCACTCTTTTATTAATTATTACGCTTATCTTTCAAGAATTGAAAAGGAGCTTATTGAGTACTAAGGGCCAAAACAAAATTTCTTAATTTTCCAGCCATACACTCCTCTAGATTCTTAAAAAAAAGGACAGAAAAGTAACTAAATTAGAACCCATAATTTCTCTTTTAATAGAAATTCAAAACATGAAAAAGGAAAAAAAAAATCTGTATAATCATTATGAATATTATTCCAACTTGTTCATCTTCTTTCACCACACTTTTGGGTACATGAACATCTCGGAACAGAGCATGTTAAAAAAAAAAAAAACAGCCCAAAAAAGACTCGAGCCAAAACTAGAAATTTACATAATTGGAAGCACTGACAACTCCGAGTCAAAAAAAAAAAAAAAACTACCAAGAACTATAGGGGGAAAAAAAAAGTTCAGGCCTTGAAGCACCATGAATGGTGATGATGATGATGATGGTGATGAGGATTTTCCTTAGCAATCAGTCCCTGAACATGGCGGAATTCTTCAACATGACAAGGGATATTAATTGGTCCTTTATGATCGAATCCGAATTCTTTCTCTGCTTCTTTGAGTAGCTGCAAGAACAGAGGATGATTGATATAATTCACAGGAATAACAAACCTCTGTTGTTCTTCACCTTGACCCACTATAACTGCTAGACACCCTTTTGGTATATTCTTCAACTCCTTCTTCCCATGATGATTATGATGATGATGGAAGCTAATGTGTGGCACATGAAAATGGAAATTCAGATGATGATGGTGTTTTTCTCCAGTACCCATATCAAGATTTTTACAAACAAACAAGAAAAAGATTGTACAATTGAGAGATTTGGGGGGGTTAGAAGGAGGAAATTGGAAGAGAGAAAGGCCAAGGATCAGAAGAAGAGATGGCTAATTTGAAGAGAGTAAAAGAAGAATCTGTTAAAGATCTTGGAACGTTGCTCATAATACCGTTGTTTCAATACTGCAAAGCATAAATCTATAAAATTGTGATGATGATGATGATGATGATGATGATGAAAAATATGCAGTGTTTTTTTGAGAGAGATAGGTAGATATGTATATGTATTTATATAGGGGTTTAGCAAGTAGTTACCCGTTTAGGTTATAAAAAATACTAGAGAAAGTAGGAGGAGAATAAAAGAGTCATATTTTAGGTGGTAACAAAGACTTACCCAAGTTGGAAAATACAAGGCCTTATCCAAGTGAAATTCTACTTCTCCATTCCAAAATAGTTGTAGTGTTTTATTTTGGAGAGTCAATTTAATAAATTTTGAAAATAAAATTAAATTAATTTAATATTTTAAAATTAAAATTTAATTTAGATATTTAAAAGCTATAAAGAAAGTACTATAAATTATAATTTTTTCATATCAATATGATAATAAAATACAATTTAAAATATTAATCAAAATTCATATTCAAAAAGAAAATTATATAACAAGTATTTTGAAAATGGAGGAAGTAATTACTTATTGGGTTAATATGATTTTGGTCCTCCAATTACACAACAATAACTTATCCAGTATGATTCCTCATGGGGTTCAGGCAGAATGAGGTGTATCCGAACTTTACTTCTACTTTCACATGTATTCGATAGATCTTGATAATATTTTGGTTCTTCAATTTTATTTTATTTTAACTCTTGTGATATGTTAATCTTTAATTAATTGAAATGCACGTTGTCGATGCTTCTACTTGTAAATAGTCACAAATTCACTATGATTATTAACTGATTCGTTACTTAATTAATGATATGGTATGTTAACTTATAAAAAAATAATTCAAATATAAAATATTTTTTGTGTGACGGGATAAAAATCTACATTTAAATCAATTTAAAAATTAATATATTGAATCATATATTATAAGGATTAAAATAAAGATTTACTAATAATAAAAAGATCAAAAGTGATATTTTTCCTTAATTATAATCCTAGACAACGAAAGCAGATGAAACAGTCATATTATAGGTGGGTAAAAAAGACTTTATCAAGTGGAAATCGTAATTAAATTAGTTAAACTTTATTATAATTTCTTTTCATGCCTAATTTGATATGTTTTACTTAATCTGAGGGTCTATCGAAAACAATCATTCTAATTTCTACCTTAATAAGATAGGGTTAAAAATTACATATGCTTTATTCCAAACATTATTTATAAAATTACACTAATATGTTATTGTAAAGTTTAGTATAATTCTATGCAAAGAAGGAGAATGAAAGAGTCATATTTCAGGTGGGTAATGTCGTTAGATTGGGAATAAGTTATTCCGGGATAATTAATTTCGGATTAGTTATCCCACCATATATATGAGATAATTTATTTTATCACCATAATATAAATTGTGGAATAAATAATTTTGGGACTAACTAATACCTCCAACAAATACAAAATAAAATTTCGGGACTATTATACCTTATATCTCACACTCTGTGAGTCAGACCAAACAACCCCTAAAAGACTAATAAAGAAAATGAAAGCCTTATCCAATTGGAAATCGTAATTATTAGTTAAAGAGGTTAAATAAGACCTTTCGGTTTTACGAAGGGATAAATACGTAACAGGGAAGCTGCTATTTGCAGGTCTAAAATTGCTATCACCAATTGACCGTTTAAAAGAAGACTCTTTAGGTGGAAAAAGAAAGATATGTAAAAATAATAAATAAAAAAGGAATTTGTGCTTTTAATTAACCTTTAAAATATTTTTTTCTTAATTCCTATGATATTTGATTGAGTAAATTAAATTTATTTTTTAATTAATTGATATGCGCATTTTTATTAATCAACTTGTGAAATTTCATATATTTAATAAATTATTTAATTACTCATTTATTGAGTTACATTTGGAGAAACAATTTAATGGCTATTATAATTATGATTATAAAAATAATCAAAATATAATAACTTTTTAAATGCAAAAGAACTGAATTAAACATATATTTATTAGTTGAAAATGAAATATGTTTAGTAAAATATCACAAGGACCAAAAATAAATTATCTATATCTATATCTATACTATATTAAAAGTGTGAAAGACCTTATAATGTGATTTGAACTTTTTGCCCTTCATTAAAAGACTCTGCAATAGATAAAATTGTCTTTTCACTATTTTTCTCAAATAATTATTCAATTATGTTTATAATATTAACTCCTAAAATATATGGAATCAAGACTTTAAAATATATGGTAAGACTTTTTTTATTAAATTAGGAGTACTAAAATATATGATAAGAGGTAATTTTTGTTTTGTAAGTTGTCTAGGTTTAGTTGGTTCAATTTATCGTATATATTTATTATTAATATACTTTTTCACCAAAAATACATCCAAACAAACAATTGAGAAGGAATTACAAGTTTCAAAGTTTGGTTTATTTTTGAACACCAAAAATATTTGCGATAATATTTTTTTTCCTTCTTATTTTGATGGGTAAAAAGGAGTGAGAGGAAGAGGAGGAAGAGCTTGTGAGTTCGTCTTCATATCAATCGGATACATCGTAAGTTTTTTTTCTCGTGTTCTTAAATTTAATGGTTTTGCCTTTTTCAATTTTTTTAAAAAAATATTATGTTGTATTATTGTGTGATTCTGCATGAAAATTAGGTAGTTATGATTTTTATCTCTTTTTTCTATGATTCTGTTTTGGTTTTTCAGATTTGATTATAAAATTAATAATGAATTCTTTTCTTTTGATAATTTTTTGTGTTTCTCTTTCAGTTGAAAATTTTTAATCGAATAATTGAATGAAACAAGCACTTTAGCAGGGAAAATCAAAGATTTATCTCTTTCCTTTTTTTTTCCGAATAATATTGAACCACCCTAAGCCAATGTTGCATACTGTTTCATGGACAACAGTTTGTTACTTCTTGAAAAATAAAGTATGGATCATCCTTACTTCTTGCTCTATAAAATTTCAAAATTGGTGTAGCTTCCTTTTTGTAAACTGTAATCCTATCATGAACTTCAAATAATTTTTGAACAGATTTTGGTAGATTCTTAGTCTATAATTGTTGTTACATGATCACTATTTTGTGTGTTAATATAGTTATACTGTGTCCGATTATGTCTATAGATTTCTTTACTCGATATCCTAGGAACCATAAATTGTTATATGGTTTGAATTTTTTTCCCTTCATTAAAAGTAGTGTTATTTGTCTATTATGAACTATTTTTTTCGCTTGAATCACGCGCAAAGCGCGTACACTAAAACTAGTTATATTAAAAGTGTGAAGCACCTTATAATGTGATTTGAACTTTTTACCCTTCATTAAAAGGGTTTGCTTTAGACAAAGTTGTCTTTTCACCATTTTTCTCAAATAAATTATAATTACACATAAACACTAATATATATTAAAATATTAATAATATTTATACTCTTAAAAGTTTTCGCAAAATCCCTAAAGTTTCAAAAAAAAAAATCGACGGCCTTTTCTTAATTTTTGGCATATATATATATATATATAATAGGTTTATATTATAACTCAGACTTTTGATAGCCGAAGGACCTGGTTCTCCCGGGGTGAGGTTAAAGAAACTGCTGGTAAGAACATAGGCTAAGAGAGAGAGATGAACAGGATAAAATAATAAATCAAAAAACGGTAATGAACAGTAAAAAATGAACAGTATGAACAGTAAAAACTAGATCATTGACTATGGCGGACTACCGCCCGGTCTCCGATCCGGTAAAAAAAAAAAAAATAAAAAAAAAATAATAATAATAATAATTTTTCGGGAGAATATACTTAGATAATGATATTTGCATAATACGAACATGGAAATAGACTAAGGAGGAGGGAGTACTGAGTAGGATTTTACAACCAAAGCCTACAAACGCTTTAATATTTGATTGCCTATTTCTGCAACTGTTTACAACTACTTAACATTCATACTACTGCCACTGCTTAGCTTCATTGTATTTAACTTTTCAGAGTTATTTAAGATTATTTTTATTTAAACGCATTTATTTAAACGCATATCATTTATTTAAACGCATATTATATTGGTATCAGAGCCCTTAATCCTAAGACCTTATTTTATGAAACATCCACCTAGTTATTATCAGAATTTTTTTGGACAACCAATTTTTTTTATTTTACTTAAAATAGTTAATTTAAATCCAGATTTTAATCAAGACGTACAACAGATTATACTAGAAAGACTTATCAATTCTATTGAAGACTTTTGGCCTTACGAGAAATATAAGTAGATAGACTATAGGTATATGGAAAGTTTGCAAATCTTTTTTGACCATCAAAGTATTACTGACGACACCCATAAGAGATTAGCTATTAAAAGATTTCGAAGACCATACGAAAAAGAAGTAGTTTTACCAAACGAAATATATTGAAATTTTAGACAAATAAAAGACTTATATTCAGATTATTATCATATTTCAGTAGAGAGGAAACAACCTATTTTAGAACAGTTAAGTAAAAAGAATCTAAATAAGAAAGATAGAAAGAGACTACACGCAGCTATTAGAGAAGTTGATCAGACTATACCACAAATAGGAGCACAAGTAGATAAATACAGAAGATTAATAAAAATAAATAGAGAAATAAGAAAAGAGCATACTGTCTGGTTAGGATAAGAACGTATTAGTTTTATGAGAAAAGATAATTTTTCAGAATTAGCTCGTATTCACCATAAAGTGTTATATTCCCTTCAGAAAAGTCTAAAAGGTCATATAAAATATAAAAAAGAGTTAGAACGCTATTTTTTAGATATAAGATCATCCATACCCCGTAGATATAGACATTCTGCGTTTTTTAGGTACTTATTTAAACAAACTCAAGAATATAGAATAATTAAGGTAAATTTTGAAAGATTAATTCAAACAAAACGAGAAATAGCAGACTTATTAAGAAGAATTAAAGACGTTAAGAACAACCCTTATTATTACAACCCTTTAGGTTAATTAAGAAATAGCCCATTTTGCTAAAAGACTTTATATGAGAAAAGACCATTATTCTAAATTAACCCGTATTTACCATATAAGATTGTATCACTATAATAGATATTTAAAAAGTATTACAAGATATAAAAAGACTTTAAAAAGCCATCTAAAAAGACTAAATTTAACATCATCTATAATTCATAATATTAAACAATCTTTACTTTTTCTTAGGGAAGATATTAGACAATCTCAAGAACAAACAAAGGATAAACTAATTCAGGTAAATCTTAACATAGAAGACGTAATAAGAAGATCTAGATCGAAACATAGATCAGCAGCCTTCATGGTAAGAAATCATGCAGAAATAATAAGAGGAAAAGCAAGAATGGTAATTAATTATAAAAGATTAAATGACAATACTAGAATGGATGGATATAAATTACCAGACAAAACAGAATTAATTAATAGAATACAAGGAAGAACTTGTTTTAGTAAACTAGATTGTAAATCAGGATACTGGCAGGTAAAAATGCATGAAGACAGTATAGACTGGACTGCATTCACTTGTCCTGAAGGACATTTCGAATGGTTAGTAATGCCATTTGGATTAAAGACAGCACCTCCTATTTTCCAAAGAAAAATGGATAATATTTTCAGAGAATTTAAGAATTTTGTAATAGTATACGTAGATGATATTTTAATTTTTAGTAATACTATGAAAGAACATTTAGGACATTTACAAATTGTGTTTAGACTATTAGTAGATAATGGAATTATAATAAGTAAAAAGAAAATGGATTTATGTAAGACACACATTAATTTTTTAGGAATAATAATAGGAGAAGGAAAGATAAAACTACAACCACATATTTCAAAGAAAATATTGGATATGCCCGACAAATTAGACAAGACTAAAGAATTACAAAAATTTCTAGGAATATTAAACTATGCAAGAAATTTCATAAAAGACTTAGGAAAAGTAGCAGGACCACTATATTCCAAAACGGGATCAACAGGTCAAAAGACTTTTAATACAGAAGATATAAAACTAGTTCAGACTTTAAAACAAATGGTTAAAGATATTCCAGATTTAGTTATGCCTTTAGAAACAGACTATTTGATAGTAGAAACAGACGGAAGTTTTGAAGGATGGGGAGCTGTCCTTAAAACTCGGAAAAACAAATACAGCGATAAGAAGGAAGAAAGAATTTGTGCATACCAAAGTGGTAAGTACAAAGAAAAAGGTAATATGACTAGTATAGACGCAGAAGTCCTAGCTGTTATATATGGATTAAATGTTTTTAGAATATACATTTTAAATAAACCAGAAGTTTTAGTAAGAACAGACTGTGAAGCAATAGTAAAATTTTATCAAAAAATAAACGGAAAAACAAGTAGCAAGAGAAGATGGTTAAATTTTTTAGATGCCACTTCAGTATACACTATAGTATTAGAACACATTCAAGGAAAAGAGAATGACTTAGCAGATCAGTTAAGTAGACTTATGATTAACTAACTTTCTATTTGTTTAGTATGTATGCAGGAAAAGACAAAGGAAAGGAGGAAGCTTCCCCTTCCGCAGACAAATATCTCCAGACTTTGCTAAGAAATACCCAGTTCAGGCCTCAGACCCGAATGGAGACACAAAAATTAGAAAGACTTTATTTTGGAAAACAGAATTTAATATGTTATCCAGAATGTAACTTGAATTTTAGATTGCAGGGAGGAACAATCATAGACAAACCCCAGAGGTGTCTGATAGACAATCTATGGATAGCATACGGAAAGAGTCCAAAGACCATGGATATTTTATTTCTGTTTTAAATGCTTTATGTGCATATTTCACAAGCAAAAATCAAGACAACAAATTTAAATTTTATGCAGTAATACAAGGAAAAAAGCCAGGTGTTTTCCAGACTTGGATTGACGTAACAGATAGTATAAAAGATTTTCAGACCCCGTTATTTAAAGGTTTTAATAATTTAAATGAAGCATTAGATTATGCTAGGGGACATTTAGGACCCAATTTTTTTATTTCCCCTTCTCTTAAACAAATTACTACTACTCCACAATATAAAATCAATAGAGACACAGACAAAGTGGTTTTTTGTGATCACTGTGAAACTATGACACATGGTTTTAAAAGACTAAATAGTAGAAATGAAGAATTGACAAGGGAAAAAGACAAAGCATTAGAACATGTTAACATATTACAAGAAAGAATTAGAATACTCCATTTTGAAATTAGTCAGACTCAACAAATATTTTCAAATATACCAAAGAGTTCTCCAACTCAGAAAATGGATAAGATGGGTGTACATTCCCCAATGAATGTAGAAAGATCTATTATACCAGATATGGGTATAGCTAGTCCAGTTCAAACGGTAACTGGTAAAGACAAATCAAATCCGTTAATGGCTGGCACTTTGCCAAAAAGTGTAAGAATACTGCCAGACAGTTTTAACATAGCAGGACCCTCTTCAACTGAGACAAAAAATAGAACAAGAGGAAAAGGTATAAGTTTAAAGAAAAATAAAGGTAAAAAAATAGAGGAAATTCTCAATAAGACAGTGAAAAAATTTCTGGAAGAAAAGACTAAAAGAGTGATTGTTGAAAATCCAAGACCAGAGTCACCGAAATCAGAAACCAGTAGCTATAATTCGGTTATGGATCCTACTATGGAACAGTTCGCACAAGACCCTAACGAAGACGAAGACTCAGGCATGAGTTTCGACACCATAGCGGAGCACAACCTGGATACCTGAAAAACAATATCAAGTTCAAAAGACATGAGGTATAATCAAAGAAGACGAAGACAGAATAATGCAAGAAAGAAGAAGACAAAGACAAAAGTCGTAAGCAATGACGCACAATGGAAAGAAAACAAAAATAAATATGTAAGCCATGACATAAGAAAGCATTAAAGTGGAAAGATCAGATATCAACAAAGAGACAAAGAATCAATCAAGCATGTGACGATGGGGCCCACAGCGCACCCGGCTGCTAGAGATAAGATTCCTCAACTCAATTGAAATCTAAGTTGAAATCCGATCCACCCTTTCAGCTATAAATATTCTCTCATTCAGAGAAATAAGTAGAACGAAAAATAGAGAGAAAAGAAGTAAGTGCAAGAGTAAGAGTGGAATAGTTTGTGAGTTCTTAAGTTGTTCTTCATCAAGTAAGTTTGTAATTTATAAAAAAAAAAAAAAAAGAGTGTGAGAATAAGTTAGAAAGTGTGAGTGACCGTCTCTCCGACGTAGCTTGTCAGTTTTCGGGGACTCCCGAAAGGGAAACCTCTCTCCGTCTACAGACATGTAAGTATTTTATTGTAAATATTATTGTCTATGTATCTCTCCCAGTTATGTATTAAAGTTTAAATGTTTATGTGAATTATGTGATGAACATATTGTTATTTACTGTTTTGTTTATGTGAATTATGTGAGGAACATATTGTTATTTACTGTTTATACCTTAGTAAGACTTATTGTTTTATCCTTAGTATATGGTTAAGCTCTTAGCTTCTTATTCAGCACCCATGGATTAACCTGTAAAGTCCTAGGGATTGTTGTCCGCCATGGCCAAAAGTGCCGAAGGACCTGGTTCTCCCGGGGTGAGGTTAAAGAAACTGCTGGTAAGAACATAGGCTAAGAGAGAGAGATGAACAGGATAAAATAATAAATCAAAAAACGGTAATGAACAGTAAAAAATGAACAGTATGAACAGTAAAAACTAGATCATTGACTATGGCGGACTACCGCCCGGTCTCCGATCCGGTAAAAAAAAAAAAAATAAAAAAAAAATAATAATAATAATAATTTTTCGGGAGAATATACTTAGATAATGATATTTGCATAATACGAACATGGAAATAGACTAAGGAGGAGGGAGTACTGAGTAGGATTTTACAACCAAAGCCTACAAACGCTTTAATATTTGATTGCCTATTTCTGCAACTGTTTACAACTACTTAACATTCATACTACTGCCACTGCTTAGCTTCATTGTATTTAACTTTTCAGAGTTATTTAAGATTATTTTTATTTAAACGCATTTATTTAAACGCATATCATTTATTTAAACGCATATTATATTGGTATCAGAGCCCTTAATCATAAATGCTGTGATATGCGTTTAAATAAATGCGTTTATATATATATATATATATATATATATATATATATCATATTTTTTACCCTACTTTTTGTAGTAGTATGCGCGTTCATATAAATAACATAATTTTTTAATATCTGAAATATTTTTAAAGAAAAAATTATATTAATGTTAATTGTTATTTTCACATAATTTATTTATTTTATATAATTTTTTTAATTTATTAACATGTGCAACGCACATACATTAAGACTAGTTCTTATTAATAAATGTGGAATCAAAAGTGCAAGTTATCTCTAAATAATACGTAAATGAAAAGTATAATTAAAGGTCAAATTTGTAGTTGGTAGCGGGCAAGTCTTTAACTGGGATTGGTTTTCCTATATATATATTTTTTTATAATTACTAATTTAAGATTTTAAATTAAATTAAATTAAAATTTAGTTAGTTGCCATTACTCATTAGAACAAAACACTACGGAAATTATTAGGCTTTACTCCTTACCATGAAAGGTTTATAGCATACATTTTTAATGCGTTTTTTGGTTTAAGTTAATACATAAATATTAGGATACGGATAGAAATTAGAGAGAAACATCTCACATGTCATGATACATTTTAGTTTATACACGAAAAAAAATTAATACTATTCTCTCCATCTCAAATTATTTGTCGTGTTTTTCATGTACACGTCTCTTAAGAAAACATTAACTAACTAGAGTTTTTTCTTATGATATGACAATTATTTCAGAGATCATGAAAGATAATTTGAGACGAAAGAATACAAAATAATTAACTAGGAGTGGATTCCATCTATACATTTTCTTCCCGAGATTCCTCTTATCTCATTGAACTATTATTATAGAAAAATAAACAGTATTAGTTCCTCATTTTCGTGGGAATTATCTAGTTAAAATATGATTATTATTAATTAATTGATTGATTCATTTTGTAGTCACAATCGACAACAATAAAGTGTACCTTTCACTTTGCATTTGGCAGTTCTATTGATATATATTTGCCATTTGTCTTTCGCATTGCATACTACTAGTTTGAAAACTATTGAATTACCACATTGAAAAATATTTTAGATGAAAATAATTGTTGTCGAAAAAAATAGAAAGAAAAAAAAAAGAAGACTAGCGAAGACATTAGAGACATGTAAAATAGGTTAAAAATGAGAAAAACATGGAACGAATTCTACTTAACAATTAGATGATATTAAGTACTCCCTTCTTAGCAAAATAGTTGTCACATTTCGCTTTTCGAGAGTTAATTTGACTAACTTTCAAAACTAAATTAGTTTAAATTAATTCAATATTTTAAAAGTAAAATTAATATATTCAAAAACTATACAGAAAGTACTACAAATTGTAATTTTTCTTATATCAATATGATGAAAAAATATATCTTAAAATATTGCTCGAAGTTTATACATATCTCGTTTGACTCTCAAACTAGAAATTGTGACAAGTATTTTGAAACCGAAGGAGTATATATTATCTCTCTCTTATTTACTAAAAAAATCCATGTGGGTTGTTGTCCAAGTTAGTTGGGTCGTTATAAAATTTGTAAAAGAAATAAATAAAAGTGGTTGTTTTATAAGTTAGTAGTTGAGTCGTTGGTATAATCTTTAAGAAAAAAAAATCAAGAAGCACGTGAGTCGAATTTGATCTTTGTAACAAAATTGAGCCATTTTGGTGGTTTGGAGATACTTGTTTGAACTTTGAAGAGCATATATTATCATTTTTTTGAAGTATGCTATATTCTTTTTAATTCGTTTGAGGGATCATTTGGTCTAGTGGTTAAGAGCGCAACATATAATATTTGCGTTAGCTAGGTATATGTCACAAGTTTGAAACTTATCGTAGACGAAAGTTTGACATTTAAGTGAATGCATGTGAATAGAAGGAGAGCTCATTATTCATCAAGTTTTGAATCTTACGCTATTAAGCTCTCGATAAATTTTAATTATAAAAAAAAAAAACTTCTAATTCTAATATTCTGATTGAATGAACGAAGAAAATAGTTTATAGATCATTCAATGGTTGATTATATTTGACTGACATGTACTGATGCAAACATAGTTTGGTAGCAAATTAAGATTTGATAGTTGAGTCATTCTAAGGTGAATTGAAGCTATAAGGATAGAATGAAAGACTAAATTATTCTTGTATATGTTCTAGAAAGTAAATTATATAATATATTTCATTTTATTCGATTGTTAAGACTTGTTACTAGATGACACTTTCGATTAGCATATTGATATAATGAAATAATTACTATATATCAACTTAGTATTGAACCATGGATTGCACACTAACGAGAGGGGTGTTCACGGGTCAGTTTGGATCGGTTATTGGTCAAAATCATAATCAAATCAATAAAATCGGTTTTTAAATTCTTAAAACCAAACCAAACCAAATATAATATACGGTTTGGTTGTTATCAGTTTCGATTCGGTTTGGTTCGGTTATTAACCATACACGAAAATAAAAGAAATAATTCATTCAAACGGGAAAAAAAGACAATAATTTTTTCAAAAAGAAAAAAATACATTGTGAGATTACAACATAAAACAATAAAATGACGTACTCTAATACAAGATATTTAAATTATAAATAAATTTTGATGAAAACATATATAAGATAATTAAAATTATTTATAAAAAACAATAAATTATGTATATATAATTATAAAAAATATGTAATATAATTTATCGGTTTGGTTCGGTTATTTTTTTGGTTTTCCTGAGCAAAATCAAAACCAAACCAAATATTATCGATTTTTAAAAATGTAAAACCAAACCAAACCAAACCAAACCAAACCAAACAAATCGATTTATTTAATCGATTCGATTCAGTTTTTCAATTTGAATAGATTTTTATCCAAACCGTGAAAACCCCTACGAGTAACGAGTGCTCTAATCTTCCCTAAATTATTCATTGTATGTGAACATATTCAACTTGCAAATTGAACTAGTGATAAATTTTATCTGCACCTAATAATCCAAGAAAATGGGAAATAAAATTGTCAATAAACTTATCCAATATAATCTGTCAATTCTTTTATTTTGCCATTCGTCATTAATTCTCAGTTACATATACATCCATATTTCGCTTTTACAAACAATTATTCATTTTAAAAAATAGGTGGTAGACAAATCAAATTAAAAAAATATAATCTATTTTATATAAAAAGCATAAATTTGGATTAACCTTTTTAGGATGCTTAATTTTATTTTTACACATTTAAATTATTTATATCAAAGGACGGAAAGTACATCCGCAGCATATGCTTCTTTTAAAAAAGATAAAGTGGTGGCATAATTATTAGTAGTAATTGATTATATTTTAGATATTATCACTATTTTAGGCTTTAATAAAAGCAAAGGGTCCACCAGAATAATTTGAGAAACAAAGAAAAAAAATTCGAGCTGGTAATAGGAAAATCTATGGTAGGGGTCCCACTGAACGGCGATAGGTGGGGTCACTTTGATAACTTGTGAAGAATGAAGTGCCAGGTCATCAAGTGGGGTCCACGTAGGCATCATAATATCGACGGTTGAGCCTTTTTATTTACGGTACTTTTTAAAATTCTGCAAGTAAAGTATCAATGATTAGTGGAAATATATTTGTCTTAAATTACCGAACTGTCCCCTTCTAAAATTGACACATTTTGTCCTAATTGAAGGTGAAAATATTGTCAAAAAGTTACGAGGAGGAGAGTGGCAAACAACCATGATTCTTATTAAAATAGAATATGTAAGAAGTATCGCAAGGAATACGACTATACGAGGACTTGTGGAATGCACTCCTAGATAGAGAAGCACAGGTTCGAGCCCAGCTCATGAAAAGGCCTTCGATCGATAGGGTAAGCGCTCATTTCGTTCTTGCTTGCTTTCATTCTGTTATGAGGATGCGAAGATGGATACAATATTAATATGATTGATAGTTTAAGTTTACTATTTAAAGTTTTCCAACCTGTCTTGGTGGGAGAGAGATAAGGATATCCCTTAAGAAAACTCTTCTAGGACATATTTTGAACATTACTTTCCATTACTACTCTTTTCATTATTCCCACACTATTCTCAAAAGTAGAGTTATGAAAATATGATTTCAATGTAAAATCATAATTATGACTTTGTAAAGAGGGTAAATACCTAGAAAATGTAAAGTACTCTTTCTTTAAAGAAAGAGCAAAAATGAAAAAAAAATTCAATAATTATCTTGATATTTGAACAATTCACTTATTTTGAATCATGAAAAAAGTCTCAACAATTCAATTAATATGGGACGGAGGGAGTATTAAGTTACATTACTTTGTACTTCATAATTGTAAAGGTATAAAGTTTTAAAATGTCTAAATAGAAGTGTTAAACCACTAAAATTACATACTACAATGGTTTTTTGGAATGCTTTAAACCTTTTGAATAAATAACAATAAAATAAGCAGAAGATAAGTTTTTTTTTTTTTTTAATGAAACTGATTTAGAATAAGGTAGATGTAAGAATTCCTATTAATTAAGACAAAGAGAACTTATGCCTTTTTTTTCTTTTTCACCACATGAGGACATTTGTTAGTGATAAAATTAATAAACTTTATATTTTTTAGCTCCAAAATTAATGGAGTTCTTATATTAATTAGGGTAACATAATTACTGGAATGGGGCCGCAAGTTACGGCATAAATGGGCCAGGCCCAATCTGGTGCCAGATTTGGTTGTGGACCTTTTTGTCTTGACCCATTTTGCTCACTCACGTGCCTCTTCTCTATCATGATCTATGACAGGAATTCTGGTAAGTAGTCGGTTAAATTGCGTTAATAGTACAATTTTTGTATATTGTCGATGTATATAGCTTAAACATTTCGAGAAAATGGCGCATTCCCTTTGACATTAGGAGATAGGTCTATCTAGATAGCTAGCAAGAAAACTTTTAGTTTGGTTGCTTAAATGAAAGATGATAAAAAGTACTGATGAAATCAATGTATTGAGATTTTGCCGTGCTTTTAGGGTAAAATTCAACTTTAATTATGGAGCAAGACATAAATAATTACTCCCCCACGGGCCCACACCTCAATTATTATTCCTAAAGATAAAGAAATCCGTGCAAATGTTTTCTGTTGGACTAAATATACTCTACTTTTGAGTGTTTATTAGTTTAACTATTTGACATTTCAAATTTATTGACCTGACTAATTTGGATTCGTTCACCGAAAGGAACACAAGTTTTTTCTTTCTCAAAATTCAAATCCGACACCTTTAATCAAGAGGGAAGGAATTCCGTCCCGTCTTATATAGCCATTAATATTGAAGGAGGCTTAATTGCTAGACACTTCGATTCATCAGGGGCCAACTATAGTATAGCTGCAATTAGATAATAAAATGCAAGCAACTGTGGAATTTTGCTAGTTACGTGCACACAATTAATAACCTGATGCATGCATTTTTGTATTTATTAGAACTAAGATATGTTAATTTGATGATTTAAATATTGACCTTTGAACTAGTTTATGATTCTGATATCAATACAGTATATAATATGTACGTCATGTTATGACAGGGTCAGCAACAAGAAGAGGAACATGCATGCCATTTACTCCCTCCGTTTCAAATTGATTGACCTATTTTGACTTGGCACGGAGTTTAAGAAAATAAAGAAGACTTTCGAATCTTATGATTTTAAATTAAAGATATGTGAAATATACCAAAATGCCCTTTAATCTTGTGGTCTTAAACATGCCATGTGGAAAGTTGAAATTAAAAAGTTACTAAAAAGAGAAAGGGTCATTTTTTCTGAAACGGACTAAAATAGAAAGTAAGTCAAACAAATTGAAACGGAGGGAGTAATTTTTTAATCATTTTCCTCATAGACTTAAAATTATTAAATAGGGAGAAAATTTTGATATACATTAGGAAAACAATCAATTGTGGTGGTGGTGGGGGGTGGGGGTGGGGGGGGCAAACTTGGAAAAGGACCAGGAAATTTATTCTAATGTGGCTATATATATAAGAAACAATACATAAAGTTTTCCCCCGAACTTATTAATAAATTTCATTTAGACGCTTAAATCACTGCGAAAAAACATAAAATTAGCTAAGGAATATATCGGTAGTCCCGCGTTAATCAGTCGCTAAAAATCTCTTAGATAATTGAATTTTCTAATAATCTGTCGCTAATCCGTAACTAAATGGGATTATATAACATGGAATTTTTGTTGTTTAGATATGAATTTTTTTTTTTTTTTGCTAATTTCTTGTTTTCTAGAAGTGAATTACGACCCGTTCAGATTGAGCATCTGAACACATGATAAAGTATTTCTTTTAGACGTGACTTTTGACTCATAATTTTGAAAAAGGTTTTGAGTGTATTCCTAAGCGTCTATTATGTAAACATGTTAACCACCACTTAAAATATGTCATTACTTTCTTCAATCATATGCATTAGCCTCAATAAATCATAAAACCACGGGGACGTTTTCAATTGATGTTGTTATGTATAATCAAAGGAGGAGACATATTTTATGTGATTAACTTATTTACGTAATTGACATTTACAAAAATTTTCAAAATATGAATCGAAAGTGTCTAACAAGAACACTTTATCATGTGTTGAAATGTTTTATCAAACATATCATAATTCGAGAGTGTTTAAGTCAAATTTACTGACAATGTTTAAGTAGCTGTGGTGTGGATTTATTTCAACCAACTTCAAAAGTATCCTTAGATCTTAAACTTGTTGGGTCACATACATCCTTGAGCCCATGATAAAGAGATGAGCTAGGGAGGGAGGACAATGTGGTACAATATGATATAAGCAATTCATAAAATATTCAAAATCAAGAGGTACAAATTGTTGCCTAACAGACCCCCCTCCCCCCAAGACCACAATACATAAGCATGTCCACATTATATTATTCTTTAAAAATGGTCAATTTCTATCACTATGTGCGTATGATTCTTGTTTTTATATTTCCACAAACCACAAATTGGATTCTTTATTTCCCTTGGAAGTTGCAACATGAGATTTTAATTTCTTTCAAGCAAAAAAATAGTAATGGCTAGTAAAATACTTATAAGAGAAAATCTTAGTAGTTTAGTTCGTTGACTATCTGAATTTTTTTCGTTGTTTTCGTTAAAGAAATTTTTTAAGGTTGCATATTGTTGGGTCACATTCATCTTTTAATTTGAGGTGGCATGAGCCCATGACTAAGATATGAGCTAGGAGGGAGGACAACGTGGTACTATATGATATAAGCAATTCGTAAAAATATACAAATCAAGAGGGCTATAAGTTGTTGGCTAACAGGCTTCCCAAAACACACAATATGAATGCACACATTATTCTTTCAAAAATAGTCACTTTCCATCACTATGTACGTATATGATTCTTATTCTAAGATTTCCACAAACCACAAGTAGAGATTTTTATGAGACCAACAAATTCAAGACAGTAAACCAGAAAAAATAAATATGGGACCAACAAATTCTGGTATTTTTTAGGTGCTATACTTAATTAGGGTTGACAAATACAAATTGCAAAAAGGTGAGGTGTCATGGTGAATTTAAATAAGGACTCCAAAACAGAAGACAAATTGCCGGGGTTCTCTGAATCCTTTGCCTTTAGGTTTAGGACAAAGCAATAACTCTGCGAAAGGCCTTGATTATTATTTTCTTTAAAAGAAAAAATTGGGGGCCGGGAAAGGGGAAATGGGGAATGTATGGGGTAAATCTGGTTTATGAACACATGGCAGTGATCGGTTAATCCTCTGAAGTTGGCATTGCTCTAATAAGGCAGAGGGTTTCGAGAGACATCTCGAGATGGCAACAACGAAGTGCAACCTCTCGGGAAAGATATGGACTTGAGAACCAGTCGTCCACAGTGACGTGGCACAAAGGACAAATTAGAGAAAAATTGTTCAGATTGTATCAGGACTTGACCGAGCTCGTACGAAGCTAAACAGCTGGCGCAGTCCACAACGGATAGGATGCGTAGTTACTAAGCATAGATCTAGGTAACATGGAACCCAAGTGACATTTTTCGATTGGCCAATGCCCATCTTTGTGACCTATAAATAGTCCTCCTTCCTTAGTTGTAAAGCATCTTCTTTTGCCCCCTCTCTCTCTCAAGCAATAAAATAGTTTCTTAGTCTCTAAGCTTCTCTTACTTTATTTGTTTCTTTGTTTTTTCGTACTATTTGGTTACACTCTCGGGGACACTAGAATCCATCTCGAGCACGATAGATTTGTTCCCTTTGCTTTACTTGCTTTATGGATTTGCTACATTCTTTGTTGCTTACATCTTTTTACTAACTGGCTAACTAACAAATGAACACAAAATAAGGTTAAATTGAAGCGCATGTTCTTGACTTACCTACAAATTCAACTGTACCAAATTTAGGGTAAATAAGGAAGAGGATTACAATTTACAAGGTGGGAATCGAACCCTCACTGACAAGGTGAAAGTTCAAGCCAGCTTGATTAATGAATATGACTTCTCTTTGTATTTATGTCCTCTCAAAAAGGGTCTAGAGGTCGGAAATGAAATTGTTTTTTAATGATGAAACGAGCTTTTATATGTCTTATGTGAAATTTATGAAAACTCAAAATGCTGGTAATGTTAGAAGACGACCTACAACATCGGATGGTGAGATAAACATGATTAATTCTTATAATGATAGGTTTTGCAATAAGCTATAAAAAATAGAAAATGTAAGAAGTATCATGGATGGAACAAGGTTTTGCGCCTCCAATGATAATGCACAAAGTGATCCCAACTAAAAGAAAATACCTAGCCTTTAGGTAGATAATTTTTATTTACTAATTCATCAACGAATTTAGAGGAAGTTAACCATCTTTTCTCTCATTGTGATTATGCCAAATTAAAGCTATCTGGAAAATGTTTGCAGGACCTCAGGGCATAGGTTACAGAAACACTAATTTGAAAATGCTTCTATTTTAACTAGTAGAATTACGAGTTCAAAAACCCCATCATATGTTGGAAGCTATGGAAATTAAGATGTAGCAACAAATATGAGGGCATTAAGCCCTCTGTCTACAGAACCAACACTAATAATATCCTTAATTTTATTTTGGACAAATGGAATCTCCCCTCTTTCAGGTCTAAACCAACTAAATCTCACAACATTACATATGTGATATGACCCTCCCTGAAATTTCTTAGACATTGTTGTCCCTCCTCATTTTTTGGTTAGGAGTCTCATCTTAATGATCATATATAAAGCTTGGGGTATCAAACTCAAATTGTAATTTTTTGCACGTCAAATATCAAACGAGACTTTATATAACCAAAAAGAAGTTTTATTTTTTTTTTTATATAAAAAAAGATAACTTTTCATGTGTTTTAAGTGTCTACTTGAATGACCAAAATTTCCTCAGCTTTCCTCTATAACATCTTCCTTTAATTTGTTTTATTCACAACTATCAAACCTAAATCATCTTGCCATATATTTCTTTAGTTTTACATTGTGGGGGACGTACGCCTTTTGAGTGAATTCTTGGGATATAATCGAATAATTTTGGCCATATGTTATTAAGGGAAGACATATTTAATTAGACGACAGCAGACATGAAATTAATGAGTTGTCTCTGTGAAATTGCCGACACTTGACGAATAGTTCACCGCCCAAAGTCATCAAACTATGATTCCTGTGGTGCATGGGATATAAGGATAAAAATCGAAAGATAGAAATTTGAAATTGATTTTATGTTATATTTGATTTGAGATATTAGTTAATTTTAGAAAAACTTTTACATTAAAATAGTAAAATTAGTTATTACATATATATAAAAAAACGAAATAGCTAATCTCATAACATATTCGGTCATAATACAAAATGATACTGTAGCTAAGAATTTTCTTTAGCGGAAGTTTTTCACATTAATTTCATACACATTTTCCAGTATAAATGAAAGCTGGTGTTTGAGCCAAGTGGCAGCCAACTTTCAAAGAATTACATTATTCTAGTATAGTAAAAGTTTTCACCGATTATAATATGCTTAATATTTGTACTAGGTCACCAATTAATAGTTTACATGCAACTACTTGATAAGCGACTTGACCGAATAAATATCTCGTTTGAGTGCATAGAAAACTAGAATTTTCCATTATATAAAACGCCAAGTTTTTCAACCCTCAATTTGATTGTGTAATTAGCCAAACAAATCTAGAAACAAGATATACATATACACACAATTGAAACTATTGAAAACCTCAAGATATGTCTATGTAATTACCCACACTAGGGGGGGGGGGGGGGGTAATTGATAGATTTTGATGAGGATTTGAGCTGAAATTTTTGTTAATCCAGTTTTGAATCGTCTAAATTCCTTAGATTTTTTCGAAAAGTTATAACGTAACAGAGCTCTATTCACATTTCACAAACCGAAAAGACATTAATTACCTTAGATTATTTTTTTCCCTTCCAACTTCTTTCACGAGCACGCCAAGGAATGAGTAGTTGTGAATCTTGGAAGATTTTCTTCGTTGTAAATTCATAACAGGGGTTGAGTGACCGTCTTTGTTCACCAAAGAAAATATAACTAGTGGAGTGACTTTATGAGAAATCGAAGATTACAAGTATAAGTACTGGCAACTATATTATTGCATATCAATTTTCGTCGTCATCATTCATAAAAGTATATATATATACTACGTATACATATATAACCAAGGAGAAAAAGGTCAAATGGAAGTACAACTGACTGGAATACAAAATCAGGCTCTGAAGCACCACAAATGATGGTGGTGATGGTTGTGATGTGCCGCGTTATCCTTGTCTATCATACCCTCAACGTAACGAAACTGTTCCACATGACACGGTATATTTATAGGACCATTGTGATGAAATCCATAAACTTCCTCTGCCTCTTTCAACAACTGTGTGAAGAGAGGATGATTAATGTGCATTACAGGGATCACGAATTTCTGCTGCTCCTCCTCTCCTTGACCTACCAACACAGTAACACAACCTTTCGAATAATGATTATGATGAAGGTGAAATGGAAAATGTAGATGATGGTGGTGGTGGTGATAATTGCGTTTATTTCCACTCCCCATCGATCGTTTCAAAAATAATGGATCAAGTTTGTGGAAGCTGAAGCAGGAAAATGAGGAGAAATTGATCAGAGAGAGAAAGGCCAAGGATCAGAAATTGGTACGTTGCTCATAATATATATATATATCTATGGTGTATTATTGATGAGAAAAATTTGATATTTAGAGCGTTTTTTCCCCTTTTCTAAATGGGGGTATTTATGCAAGCAAAAGGGAGAGGAATGTGTCAAACGCTTAATTGATTACTTAGAGAAGAAGGTGTGTTCCAGACGCGGAACAACTGGGTAAATTCCTACTAATTGCCGCCTCTAAGGAGGAGGTCAGAATGACAATTTTAGATAAGGATGAGGACTCCTTTTGCATATTTGACATGGTACTTGGGGTCCGAATAATATTATTCACAAAATTTAAAGCCCTGTCAATCGGACCGGGTCAACCCGAAACCAAATCGAATCAACTCGATTTTAGCTCGGATTAGATCGAACCGGTGTAAAGGGGGCTAGGCTGGGTTGTTCTACCTATTGGGACCGGTATCGATCGGTTTACTTTTTCCAACTCGGGACCCGGAACCGGTTAGCCTGGTACTGTCAAATCATGAACAATACTGGTTAACCCGGACCGGTCAACCCGATTTCATTTATAGTCTACAAAGATTATTACCGTTGGACACTTATTAATAACTAATAAGTAATAACTAATAAGAATTAGGACAAAATTATATTTGATAAAATATACTTCTAGAAGTTTTTATTTTAAGTATTGAGTATTGCTTATTAAAAAACATATAGTCATTTAAGACTTTAAGTTTGTATTTAATTAATAATTTTTTTTAAAAAAAATATTATTTTATTAAAACTCGGCTTGAATCGGCCTGATATGGCCCAGACCCAAACGGGTCACTTCTAACCCACTTCAGTCTGAATTGGTAGAATCCGGTTCCCATAACCCGATATCCAACTCAGTTTTCAATTTGACCGAGTCTATTTTTTATTGAACCGGCCCAGTCTAACCCAGCCCATTGACACCCTTAATTTAAAGGTCAAATTTTGCATATTGAAGCTTATCTCATGCTGACGGATGGGTCTTGAACAGGGGTTATGTGTATTTATGGAAAAGGTTGGGTTTGAATTGAATAACTCAAATTCTATCTACGTATTATTTTGCATGTGTGTATTTGACCTTTGGTGAAAGGATTGCTAGTAACTTCTTTATCATTTCCCTAAGGTATACTCACTTCCTTTCTTAATAAGTGATTGTTTAACTCTTTTTTTTTTAAATAAGTGATGCTTTAAATAATTAAAAAAGTATTATTTATTATTTTATTCCTTTTTAAATAATATTTTTTTTACAAAATCAAAAAATCACTAAAAAATTATATTTTTTTCAAAGTATTATTAAGAGCAAATTTATAAAAATACTTTTTATTTTTTAAAAATAAGTAATATATTAAAGGGTGATCCAAACTAAAAAAATCAGTTATTTAGAACTTGTTTGGCCATAGATTTCCCAAGTAAACTTTGGGGAAAAAATTGACAAATAATTTTGCCCATACAATTTATCATTGTTTGGTAAAAAATTTTAACAAATAACTCAATTTTTCAAATACTAGAAAAAACTAGTATTTGGGTCAAATCTCATTATTTGAGAGCTTTTAAAAATTTAAATTCTACACCAAACTTTTATCTTTTATAAAAACATCCTAAATTTATTCAAATTCTACATCAACGAAGATCTAACTTGTTATTTGCTACAACGAAGATCCAACTGACTTGTTGTAGAAGTCATAAATCTTGTTACGTCGACGTTTCTATCTTGCTATTTAATACAAATTTATGGTTAATTTTGATAGTTTTTAAGACTTATGTGTACAAATCATATTTCTTAAAAAGTGAAATATATTTTTCAAATACTATGACCAAACACATGGTAAAATTTTACACAAATCTTCACCCAAATAATATTTGTCAAAAGTATTTGAAAATCAATGGCCAGACGCTAACTTAGAAACAAAGGGAGTATAATAATCTAGATGTGTCCATTAGAAAAATAAATGTGGAGTTAAGTTACGGGAAAATAAATACATAAAAATATCATTAAGATTGGAAAGAGCAATTTTTTTGGAAATTGTTAAATGCCCATAAATTTCTTTTTTGCTTACTGGTTGTTCCGACCTTATGGTCAATCTACTCCGTACATTTTTTTTTGTGTTTCTTGTCCCTATATCCAAACTCTATAAAAAGGAATTGACTTTTGTCCCATTTGAACTATTTCTTTTCCAAATAGAATATACTCAAGTAACATATGAATATTTATAATCTGTTTTCTCGTACTTTTTTAATCATATAAAATCGTCTACCTTGCTTTTCGGCTCAGTGATATTTTTTCAATATAATACTTGAATGAATATTATAATTCATAGATTTTAGAAGGCAATCACATTCAAATACATGAACTATAATTAACCAAATAGGATTTGTCATAATTGATAAGATTAGAGATAATTACATTCACAAATCATGCAAGTGGTACAATTAGAAGACGCATGAATGTCAACTGGGATGCTATATAAGATCAAGAGCATGCAAATAGACGATACAAATAACTTGTTGGAATTAATAAACTTATAGAGGTAAATGTAAAATTTAAAGAACCACTGATATATTAAACACAGTTTTCTCCATTGTAAAATAAATGAATTTTTAGGGTGTGACACAATCCTTAAGAAAGTTAGTTAATAATATTAACTAAAAACAAATTTGTTAATATTGCTTTTTGTTTCTTCCTGAACCTTTTTTAAAAACTATAAATAGTTGAAAAATCTATTAAAGAAAGATTAAACTACTTAAAGAGACATATCTCCTTACCATATTTACTAATTCTCCTACTATTTTATTTTAATTACTTATTATACCACATGTTAACCAAAAACCTTTCGGATATATCCCAATCCCATCGGATACATCCCACCTATCAGATACATCCCAACCCTCGGATACATGTTGTAACCCCTCAGATATATGCGGATACATGTTGTAATCCCTCAGATATATGCGGATACATGTTGTAATCCCTCATATACATACGGAAAACCAATGTATTCGAGATAAAACCAAAGATGTCGATGTATCCGAGATAAAATCATGTATCTAGATGCCTTATGCAATGTATCCGAGTGGTTTGGGATGTATCCGATGGGATTGGATGTATCCGAGTGGTTTGGGATGTATCCGGCGGGATTATGATGCATTCGAAAGGAAAGTAATGGGAAAAAGAGTAATTAGCTTCTAAAGATGTGTGGATCCCTTAAAGAAAAGGATAATTTTGAAAAAGATTCATAGATGATTTTCAATTAAATTTCCCATAACAAAAATCTCGACGATTTCAACCCTCACTCCTTTCACAGAAACCAAAACGACACAATCGATATATAAAATGGAAAGCTTGACATTCATGTAAATTATATAGTTGATTTACAAAGTGAAGTTTCACATATCACATGATTTAGTTTTTAAAAAAAAATGTAATTCAAAGATTAATTAAGGTCGATTTTAATATCCCAAAACATATGAATTTAATTGAGCTGGAATTATGTTAATTTAATAATGGGAATTGACGTGAGCTGAAATTATGGTAATCGAGTTGGTCCATATATACTTCCGGAAGAAGGTGTGTTCGAGACACAGAACTGATAAAGTGAATTGCCGCCTATGTGGGAGGATAGGGATAGAGGATGGAGCCAGCCTCTTGTGAGCAATAACTTCGTCCTCACGGGATATTACCTGGAAGATTTAAAATACAAAAAAAGTAAACAAATGAAAAATCAATGACATTAGACATCTACTATATATAACAATAATATTAATGTCCAAATACTTGTTTAATTTAAAAAATCAGTGAATAATTACACATTTCTACTTATTTTACCCTTAATTATTAATTATATTGTTGAACGGAGGGGTATAATTTTCGCCCTGCAGGATAAGGTTGACAATTCCTAGCAATAATTCTTTCTTCCTTGCAGTATTCAGGGTCTTTAATTTCAATAGAAGGAATATAAAGTTTGATCTTCAAAAATTTGCATTCAAATTCCGAACAGCAAGAAGAAAAGTCTAGTGGCAGCTGTAGTTTCATTCAATTTTCATCATCATCATGGATACACATACAATAATCAACAAAGAAAAGAAAGGGCTAGCTATAGAGGGAAACTTAGATGACCTTAGAGAAGATACATCACCTAAAACAAGAAATAGCCCAAGATATAGAGAAAACAGAAACTAATGAGGCCCAAGGCTTTTTTGAAGTGGGACAAATTCGAATTTTCAGGCCTTGAAGCACCATAAGTGGTGATTATTATCTTTGTCTATGATACCCTCAACGTGGCGAAACTCCTCGACATGACAAGGTATATTGATAGGACCACTGTGACGAAATTCGACTTCATCCTCTGCTCCTTTAAGCAACTGGACGAACAGAGGATGATTAACGTGCATCACTGGTATAACAAACCTCTGTTGCTCCTCTCCTTGACCCACCATCACCGCCACGCACCCTCTTGGGATGTCCTTCAATTCCTCAATATCATCATGATGATGGAAACTAGGCAGATGCAGTTCAACATGAAATTTCAAATGATGGTGTTTGTCTCCGTTCCTCATTTTTTGAGTTTGTGCTTTTTTTTTCTTTATAATAAAAGTTTAATTTGAGATGAGAGAGGTGTTGAATGGGGTATTTATGCAAACCAAAAGTGGGAGAGAATGCTTAACAGTCAAGAATTAAGGCGTGTTGCAAACGCGGAACAACTCAAGTGGGCTTTACTTGGGTGGGTAAATTCCCCCCAATAGGGAGGTGCATTGTCAGTTGTGGTTAGTGTTAAAAAACAATTACTGAATATATTTTTTATTTTTTTTCGATCTATATATATATATATATATTCATTATTCTCTTTGTTTGAAAATAAATATTATTTTAATTCATTTTACATTTACTAAAAAAATAATCAATACAACATATAGTTTATTAAGTTACCTCTTTTATTAAATTTTTATTAAAACATACTTGTTACCTTACAAAGATAGTGACAAGGTCTGTGTACATTTTAATTTTTTTCAGACTTCACTTCTTTGATTACACTGGCATGTTATTGTTGTTGTTTCTTAAAAATTGAGTAAAAAATAATTTTAATACAAAAAAAAAAAAATTAAAAAAATATACTGATTTTTATCTTGAATTTCTAAGATAACCATATTTTAGAATATTTCTTTTTATTGAAGTAGCACTTATTTTAAGAACGATCAGACAATGAAGAGACAAACGTTACCTGATGAAGTAAAAATTCTTATATTAACGGCATATAATTTAAATTCAGTACAGGATTGTTTAAGAAAAGAGGTAGAGGGGTCAAATACGTTATACGTCAAAATCCTAAGGTCAAATGGCAAATTCAATTCATCTTAATCTCATGTTAGGGGATCAGTGTAGAATAAATGTGAAGTGGTCAGTTTCAATGGATAATAGTACCCGCTCCGTCTCATATTAATTGGTCATTTTTATTTATATACTCATATTAAAAAATTATAAATAAGAATATAATTTTACTAATTTATCCCATAAAAAATTTCATTGAAACTTTACAAACAAATGTAAGCACTTTCAAAAAAAATTAATTGCAAGGATAATATTAAAAAAAAAAAATACGATCACCAATTAATATTAAACGGAGAGAGTCATATTTTATCTCACGTGTTAAATTGCAATTTATTAGTTAGATGCGTGGTAGACCTTCTTTGAACTGTCCAATTTTACATAGCGAGTTTGCGGGCGAGTTTTACAGGGACAAAACTTCAACCAAACATTATCTATTTGCATTTATATACTCCAACAAGCTGATAACCGTTGAAATAATTTTTCTTTTTAGCATCTCCTAAAAATATGCGATGTGTTTTTAATATTTTTGTTTTATTTTAAAATAAGTAATATTTCATAAAATCTAGAAAGAATTTATTTTTTCCTTCAATTTTATTATTATTTAAATAAATAAAATTTTACACAAATAAGAAATCTTAAAGAGCTATTCTTTCCATTTCAAAATAAATAAATTTTTGATACTTTTTTTAGGATCCAAAATAAATGCATCTTTTAAAGTTTAAAAGTATATCAATAACCTTTTTTTTTCAAAATTACCCTTCTCTTTAATTAATTTTTCAATTTTTTTTTTAAAAAAAGATGGAGTAATTTGTTCACTTAGTTTTGACTTAACCTAATAGTCTTGTTTGGATTTACGAAAGTCATGCGCCAACCACTTTTTGCTTTGATTTTACACACAGGTAAAATTTCAGCTTCTTTTTTATCCTAACAAAAGTAGAAGCAAAAACTTTTCTTTTGGTAGAATTAGAATGTTGATAAATCCTCTTGTGTTTGTCAATAAAGTAGTATGGACAAACATTTTAAGAATTACTTTTGAAAGATAAATATCGAATTGTAATAGTATTTTGGTAGCAAATTTTATTGAACTACCTCAGAGCGTTAAATGCTTCAACTACTATGTAAATTTTCAAGAAAAAGAAAAAGATAGAGACTAGAGTAGCCTAGAAATAGAAAATACTTGGCTGATTTGCAGCGTAAAGCCAACACTTTTGGGAGTTGATTTCTTTCCTAATAGAACTAAATAAGCATATTGTGAAGCTTCTTTTTTTTTTGGTCATAAATTTGTCATATAAGAGTATCTACATTTTTTAAATTTTCTATTATTATTTTGAAACAATTAAATAAAAATTGTAGCGCATCAACAATGGTTGACCTGTGATTTTTACTAAACACATGACGAAGTCAAATGAGATTCAATATCTACTATGTATAAAATAAATAAATTAATAATGGACTTTTTTGCCGAACCCCCTCGGTCATACCTAATTTCTCCACTGGGTATCAAAATGAGAAATGTTAAAAACCAAGTCCGAATAAACTTTCTTTTACAGCAATTTCAAACTTACATAATCCAAACACACCACGTTTTTTTTTCTTTCCGAAAAGTCAAACTAGCAATTTTACAAAAACTAACCAATACCAAATCCATATGCCACCTTCTATTCACCAATTATAAATTCCAATATATTGAAAGTTTCATCAAATGGAAGCTTGAAATGGAAATTTGTCAACTAAACTACCTTTAGTTCTTTAACTAGTTCTATTAGTAGCAAACATGACATTATTATAGGGTCCCATTTACATTTTTGGTTGAGGGAAATTTGGCATATATTGATTTGAGAGCCTCACAATAAGAATTGAGTTGACTAACTACTAACTAGACAACACTTGCTTAAAGAATATATCCCTTTGCTTGAAGCCTTTGAGCACCACAAATTTTTTAAGGCCCAATACATTGATATTGAAATCCATGTGATTTGTTTACAGATATGGGTTAACGCTGTACAAGATTCCCCAATTCTATTTGTAGGCTCTAATCCAGAATATTTTTCAGAGAAAATCAAATCTAAGTTAGTATTTGACGATAGATTTTGAAGACTTGTCTTTAAAAAATTTGTTTGGTCATAAAAATTTTAGTCTTTAAATATTTTCAAATTCTCAAAAACTGTTCAAACTAGTTTTTAGAATTTAAAACTTTCACTCAAAAAATTTCAATTTTTTTCAAGTAAAATACACGTTCAAGCACAACTTCAAAAATTTAACTTTTCAAGTTTCTAACTATAAAATATATGACCAAACGGTAACTAACTTAGGCAAAAAGTGGCTCATCATTATTGCATGGGTTGGATATGTGTAGGGGGATATTATGTCAATCCTTTGAGAATATCTTGATGAAAAATTTCAAAAAAAATTGTAGTGTCCGAATCTGCCTCTTTTTGGGCGATTTTTCAACATATTTGGCCACTCGGCCAAAATAACTACGACCAATATACAATGTACGAAAGTATACATTATTATATATAAAATATATACTTTTTAACATATTGCAGTTAATATACAAAAATATATATTCATTTGTTATTATTGATAAGTGGCTACACATCGTAAAAGTCTTATCTTTTTTCCTGCCTCTGAAGAGGCCACATGCACTCGGGCCTAAATAAGATCCATAACTTGATGGTTCAAATAGTATAAAGCCCATTGTAGAAATCATAGGCTCTCACTTGAATGAAGGAAAAATTACTTGACAGAGCAAACATATTTATCTGAAATAGCGAGAGTTTGAAAAGATTATAGTACATAGCAAAAGATTGGGTTTTATCTATTTCTTTTATATCTGTTACTTAGAGTTGTATTCATTCGTTCTGATCTGATACATGAGTTTTTTCAAGTAAATTATTTTTTCGTTTGGAAATTAACCAAACTAGTACGTAAAGCCCATTTTCAACGAGCACGGGTTCTTTGCACAAAAGAGATAGTACTTTGGATTCAGAATTTAAAGTTTGTCCTTGATTTTGGTGGTATTTTATGAAATCGGATGCTTTAAGTTTTATGAACAACTTTGAACTAACATACGTTAGGTTGAGCATAGACATAGTAAATTGATGCTCACGAATGAAATCAAAATCGATGAATTCTAGCATGCAAGTTAAAATAAACCAGTAACACTTCATAATATACTCACATCAAATTATAATATACTTTTCCATCCCAAATTGGTCTCTCGTTCTTTTTCTCTGTTGTGTCAAATCACTAATTCGTTGCTCAATATTTCTCAATATCAAATTGAAAAACTTATACCTAAAACTTTTGCCAAAGATAAGTTACATATTACTCGTATAAAAACATTCTCTGTAACAGGGGAAAGAAAAGGGTTGGCACTTTCATAGAATCGTGAGAATAAAGTATAGGGAAAAGGGTAAGAAATACCCCTCTACTTTAATTTATTGGTTAAGTTTACCCCTAGTTATACTTTGAGGCTAAATATACCCCTGTTGTTAACAAAGTTAACAAAAATACTCCTATTTTTAACATCTTTCCACCATGGTATTTTTAAATTCCACATGGCCTAATATTTAGGTGAGATGGACGCCACATGGCATGTCACCTCACTACTAGTTTTTATTCTTTTTCTTTTCTCTTTATCCATTTACAAAACTTCTAATCCAAAAATAAATTCAACTTCATTCTTATATTTATAAATTAATTTAATTAATAAAAATTAATAAAAAATATTTAAAAAAAACATCAAAAAAACATTAAATTCAGATAAAATAAACCCCTCAAAATACAAAAATAAAATAATTATACTCAAATTTACCTTGTCCAATATTAAATATGAAAAATACTCAAATGATGACAAGTTCACAACTTATATGTTCTCTCGTAAGTGATGACAAGAACAATCATCAAACTTCTTTAACTCAGCTATACAAATCAAAGAAATACAGTAACACTACCAATAAAAACAATATGAAACTAATTACAAGGACAATACATTATCTGATCTTAAGCAGGACAAAGAAACGAACTTTTTCGCCAAACACAAAAGAAAAAAAAAAATGCGTAAAAGTTTAAGGAAAAAAACAACAAACAATAACAAGCATGAAGCTGTTATTGGATTACACTGAATATGTTTGTTATTGAACAAGGTAAGTTTGAGTATGATTATTTTATTTTGTGCCTTTTGGAGTTTATTTTATTTGGATTTAATATTTTCTTGATTGATTTTTAAAGATTTTTTATTAATTAAATTAATTAATAAATCTAAGAATGAAGTTGAATTTATTTTTGAATTAGAGGTTTTGTAAATAGATAAAGAGAAAAGGAAAAAGAATAAAATAACAGGTGGTGAGGTGGCATGCCACGTGGCATCCACCTCACCCAAATATTAGGTCTTATGGAATTTAAAAATGCCATGGTGAAAAGATGTTAAAAACAAGGGTATTTTTGTTAACTTTGTTAACAACGGAGGTATATTTAGCCCCAAAGTATAGCTAGGGGTAAACTTAACCAATAAACTAAAATAGAGGGGTATTTTTGACCCTTTTCCCTAAATTTTGACATATTTTATCTACATAACAAAAATTTAAAAATATTTTTTTACTTTCTTAAATTGAAAAAGACTCAATTTTTATTTTATTTTATTGAAAACGATTCAAAAATATCCTCCTCCCACCTATTAGAGTAAAAGTACTCTCAATATTTATTAAAAAATTTAAAATTGCCAACCAACAACAAACTCGTTTCTAATAAAGTTAACCCCCTCTCATGTTAGCAAATTTACGACATTTAATTTTTTAAATACAAATTGATTTCAAGTTCGTATTTAATAGTACTAGTATATGATAAGTTTAAAAGAATGATTAATGCAATGGTAGTCTTCATGAATTCTTTGAGAACTAACTAAAGTGTAAAAATACAGAGATTCTGAGAGAATCTACATAATTGATTTTAACTAATTGATATCAATAAATCATCTTGTCCTAGGTGGTTAGGGCTGTTCATGGTTTGGTTAAAAATCAAACCAAATCGATTAAAAAAATTGATATTCGGTTTGGTTTGATTTTGAATTTTAAAAATCGATATTATTTGGTATAAGAAATTCCCGTACGAATGCTTTCAAGTTTTCTAAACTATTTGATATCTTATTTGAGGTTTCAACTTTTAATTTACACTTATTACTCAGAACTATGATATTTACTTATGATACCCTTATTATACATAAACTCAGTTTAAATGCATTTTTAGTATGTTTTCACTACTTTATGCATATCTCACATATTTAGTACATCCTATAATACTGACGTATATTTGCGTTGCATCTTCTTGACGATGCAGATACAGGTTTCCATTCTCAGGCGCGTGGCTAGAGTTCGTGAGCCATTCAGCGAGAGTTGGTGAGTCCTCATTTTTCCGAGGGCTATTTGAGTTTAGTTTGTTATCTATCCTTCAACACTTAGAGTTAGCCGGGGTCTTGTCCCAGCAGCTTCTTATGTCTTATGTAGAGACTTTTCAGACATAGACAATTTTTGAGTCTCTTTCAGATTATGTGCTCCTTGACTTTATCTTTATGGATTTGGCTGTTAATTTCTATCATGCTTCCGCTATATCTTCTTATGATTATCCGAGTATGCTATGATCAAGGGTTAATCTGGGACACTTGTGTTCTGGATCTCGTGTTACGTGTAGGGGGTAACTTCGGGGCGTGACAGAAATAGTCTAAGACATGAAAAAGATTTTTCCTATAATAGCTTGATCTATAGAATTGATACAACTATAGTACAACTGTATAGAACTATTTTTCCTAATATGAAGACTAATGCTACCATATGGACAGATGTGATTCATTTGCTGGAGAACCACAGACCCAGACTTCACTACAAGGAAGTGGCTTGGAAACCTTCTACTTTTGGCATTAAATGCAACACTGACGGTGCCAATAGAGGAAATCCAAGTAGGTGTTCATATGGGTTCTGCCTGAGAAATACATAAGGAGACTTGATATATGCTCAAACAGAAGAGATAGATGAAGGCCCTAACATAGAGGCTGAAGCTATAACTATCAAAGAAGTTGTAACCCACTGTGTTGCTGAAAGTATCACCCATGTTGTGTTAGAAACAGATTCTTTGTTACTGAAAACATATTGGATGGTATATGGCAAATTAGAGGCACAATGGAAGAATTAAAAAAATACATGAAGGATTGCGAGGTAAAAGTAGAGCATATCTACCCGGAAGGCAATACTATGGGCAGATTATCTAGCTAACATTGCTTTGGAAAAGGAGGGTAGATTGGGATTCAACAGTATCACAGAACTACCTAGCGCAGGGAGAAGAATTCTCAATCTTGATAAGGCACAATATCCTAATTTACGAATAAGAACAAGGATTATCAAGTAATGAAAGCAGGGTGAAGCTCTATACAGTAGCAAAAACAAGGAATCAATAAGCACGGAGTACAACAATGATGCACACTACCAGATATAGGCAATAATCAGCAACAAAAGGGGGAAAGATCAGGGAGATGCACACATCAACAACACAAGAAAAAGCAAGAAAAAGAATATGCTTTGCTGGAGGAAGGCGGATGCTCAGTCCAAAGAGAAACCCCACAGAGGTAACAAAGAGGGATATCAATCAGCCAGGAAAGACAGGGATTTACCAGAATCGTTGGATGAGGATCCAAAATAAATGCTCAGAAAAGTTCCATACCAAGCTCGAGGTCAACCCACAGGCGGAGGACGACGGAGCTCACAGGCACACAAAGAGACACAGTGTTAGACCAAGACACAAAGTAACACGAGGTAACATGAATCCAGAGGAGAAGATAAAAGCAAAGAAATTACCGTCAAGAGCTAGAGGAGAAATCGCACCATAACTGTGCTCCGACCTTCGAGAGAGATGCGGCAGTGGAAAGACTGATGAAGTAATGAAACAGATGTAGAAAGTTTCCAAATTGTATTTGGACCGGGTCACTTTTGGGCCCGATCAACAGATCCTTATGTTTTTCTTTTCTCTTTAGGGTCACTTTTGGGCCAGACCTGATTTTATATTTTCGGTTAGTAAATTAATAAAATCCGGGTAACATCATGCACAAAAAGTTATTAAAAAAAAATAAAAATGGTGGAGGAAAATATGTGTGAAGCGAGATTGAGATGGTTTAGAAATGTGAAAAAGAAATGCACGAATATTCATTGAACTTACTGAGGATATGACCTTAGATAAGATGGTTTGGACAACACAAATTAATGTAGAAGGTTTGTAGGTAACAGTGTGTTGTCTTGATATCTATTCATATTAGTAGTCATAGATTTGGTCTTTTAGTTTCTTGTCCTATGATTTTTGTTACTCAATATTGTTTCTTGTTGTACTGACTATTTTTTTTTCTTGAGCCAAAGACTTATCATAAACATACTCTGAAATATTGATAAAATTTATGTATGTTCTACACCCTCAAATTTTATTGTATTAGATTACACTAGATATATTATTGTTATATAGTGTAGAATTAAAATGAAGAAAAAAACTAGAGGAAGATACGGGTAAATCACTCAGGATAGAGGGACCCCCTACCCGAACCGGCCCAATAAGTCAATCCTTCCCCAAATTGGAATCAATGGATCAGAAATATAACGCGTCCGTTGAACTGCAGAGAGAGAGAAAAACCCTAGGCAACCTTTTACAAAGATCGAGTCTTTTCAATCAAAGCTCTAACTTTTATCAATATCAATTATCGAGATGACACCAGAGAAGAAGAAGTCGAATGAGGTAAAATTATTAGCAAATAGAGAGCCGAATAATCTTTTCAAAGCTCAACAGGCGAAGAAGAAATCGATTTCAATTACAGAAAAGCCTAATCTTTTCAATCAAATTTCTATTACCAATGGAGTAGAAGCTACAGAAAAGTTTAATTTTTACAGATGCGAACAGAAGAAGAAGATGAAGAAATCGATTTCAATTACAGAAACGCCTAATCTTTTCAATCAAATCACAATTAGCTATGAAGAAGAAGCGAAAAATCTTTCCAGATGCCAACAGAAGAAGAAGCATTCAGTACCTCCTGATCAAAAAGGTATTCTTTCTTTGCACTGTTTTTTTTAACGGTCCAGCAGGCAGCACCTAACCAATTAAATTTCAGCGAAGGGCGTTGTGGTGATGGAGGCGGAGCCGTCAAATAATAATACAGAGCAGATGGATGTTGATGAGGTGAGTTCTGATTTCGGAGGTGTAAACCTGTTACTTACAATTGAGGTTTTTTTTAGTTGTTAGTTGGACTTGGATTCTATTCCTAGCTTATGATCAACATTAAAGTAACATGTTCAACAACAAAAAAAGCTATTATTGCTAGCTATCATGATTTTGTGATTGAGAAATTACTCGAATGATACTTAAAATTGAGCTTAATTGTTGTTGGGTGGACGTGTGTTTGTATCGCTAAGAGGTGTATTGTATTCCCGTGTTTAATTTGCTTCCATTGTTTTAATCTACATTGCTGATCATGCACTTTCCATGTTTGACGGTAAGTAGGCAAAATCCATGCTATCTTTCTCATTTTTTCACTTAATAGTGCGAACATCTGCCCCAGTGAGACAAATAGACTAAACACAAAGCCGACAAATCATTCCCGAGCATCAATCCTGTGTCATCACTACAAAAACAATGTGAGACATCGAATTTCTGCCTTTTACTCTGCTACCAATTTATGCATCATTGAGTTATTTTGTCAAACTAGAGACACCACAACCATAGCCTTTTTTACACTACTTCACTCGTCTCGTCTGTTGCTTACATGCCAATTGCCAAGTAATTTCATTTTCATCCACTTGAAATTTTCTACTTTATTATTTTTTACTCTGAAATTTTCCAGGTTTATCTTTTCTAAACTATTGCTTGAAATTGTTTAATATTTGAATACCTTAAAAACAAAAAATTGTCTGATCACATTTTCTTTTCTATCTAGCCCATGGCAACTCACTTGCAAGATGAAATACTTATGGACATCCTCAAAAGGTTACCTGTACGGTCTCTTCTCCGGTTCAAATGTGTTTCAAAACTTTGGAAAACATTGATCTCCGATCCTTACTTTAACATGAAGCATCTCAATCATGCCAAGAATTTCCAGAATTCCCAAAAATTTCTTATTTCCCAATGCTGCCCTGAAGATGGTATATATTCCATGTATTGTTTTCCTTTATCGTCGGTTCAACCAGTTGAGAATGTACAAAAACTTGAGTTCCCTTTAATCTCTAGACCATATAGATGTGCAATCACTTGCTGTTGTGATGGCTTGGTTATTATCATTGTAAATGATAATATTGATGTTGGACGCAACATATATTTGCTATGGAACCCCTCCACCGGAGAATCATTTGTACTCCCCGGTCCACAGCTTCCACAGAAGCAAAGTTCTCGTTTGGGATTTGGTTATGACCCAACTTCTGGTGACTATAAGATCCTTAAAATTCACCCTTACGTAGATAGTCCTGGCGAAATTCTCTCGTTGAAAAGTGGTTCCTGGAGAAATATTGATAAACATCCTCGTGGCATTTGCAGTGATGTCGAGGGTATACATTATTTGTCATTTCTAAATGAGGCCTTTCATTGGATCGGCTCTGTGGCTTCAAGAAATTATTCTGTGGTTTCATTTAGTATTTCAAATGAAGTGTATGGAGAGATACCTTTACCCGAGCAAATTTTATGCTTGAGGGGCAACATCTCTATTGGCGTTTCAGTATTGGATGGTATGCTTTGTGTTCATTCTACATCTATTCGTCAGAGGAAGGACTCTTTTAAGTTATGGGTATTGAAAGACTACGGTGTCAAGGAATCTTGGATTGCATTGTTTTTTATTGTAGATGGTCTCAGTCTTTTTCGCACCATACCAAAATATAGGTTTGAGGATGGTGAAGTGCTATTTTGGTGCATACGTTTTGATTGTTCTGGGAATTCTTTTAGGACATCCAAAGGACCATTTGGATTATGGCCTCAATGTGATACTGTTCAGCTTGGATTAGCTTTTACAGAAAGCTTGATCTCTCCAAAATCACTTATTTAGTGTTTGTTTGTGTATGTTTGAGGCACCTTTTTAATTTTTTTCAGTTACCATGTAACAACCTCTTACTCTTGTTATTGTTCGCCAGTTTTTAAGTTTCAAAATCTATTTACCAAAGATGTCAGCTTGTTTAATTCTTGTTCTTAGAGAAACAGCAAGAGCGATTTCCTTGCTAAGAAAGAAGTGGCTAATCCCCTCGTTTCTTTACCTATTATTGCTTGTCTAGTGTTATTTACTACTAAATAAATGCAGAATCTATTCTTCTGTAGTTTGGACTATGCATTGATGTGGATTCAACCAAGAGATATTTCTATCTTGTGATGAATGAATGATTTTAGATTATTTGTTTAGGATTTTAGGATTTAAAAAGAAGAAAAAACACTAGGAGATGCGGGTAATTCACTAATATGGTTCAGGAAATTACGCCTAGTGGGGTAAAGTGTGTGGTCTTGAATTTTTATCCCAATGACCTTAACTTGAAAAAATTCGTTAGGATGAATTTATGTTGCACATCATGCATACTGAGCAGTTTCACGATCAATTCATATGAAGATCATTTTTGTTAGACTTTTCTTACGGAAGACAAAATATCAAGACCAAGCCATTTTAGGCAATTTATAAACTTCTTAGAATAGAACTAATCTACTTGTAACAAACACTAAAATGAATGTTGTAGTTTACTCAACATACAAAGAGAACAATACTGAAAGAGGAAATTACAATAGGAATAACATGAACCATGGCAGTAACATAAAGGAGAGGGATGAGAGGATTCATAGAGAGACACAGACTTTGTCTAAGCACATAAACAATACGATAATCTTTCTTTCTAACTCCTCTTCCTTTTTAACTAGTTGTTAATTGGTCCGGATTTCAAATTAGGGATAATTAGGCGAACTAGCCACACGGATAATTTATTTACAAGAAAAATGACCTTTGTTTACTTTGCATAAAAAATGGCCGCCTGATCTTCTTCTTGGTCTTCTTCTTCCTCCTTTCTTCTCCATCCTTTCTTCCTCCTTTCTTCTGCTTCTTCTTCCTCCTTTCTTCTCCATTCGTTGTTTCCCCTTTTTTTAAAAATTCGACGTATTGTAAATGTGAATCGTTTTGAGTGAATTATATGTCAAAAAATTTAAAAAATCGAGAGAAACTTATATTTAAAATTGGGACTGTTTAGAGGAGATTTTGAGTTGGTTGGAGCTCATATCTTCTTTGTTGGTTGCTTTTTATTTCTTTAAAAAAATTTCAACGTACCACAAACATGAATCATTTCGAGTGAATTATATACCAAAAAGAGAGAAATGGGGGAAGTGGTGGAGGCTGTAGAGAAAAGTTTTTTTTCTTTTTTCTTCATTCTACACTGATCACCATCTTTGAATTTCAAACAGTTCTTGTTATTGTTGGAGGTGCACACAAATGGGGTAAAACATTACTACTGCAGAAGATTTTAGTATATGCGGTGGTGAGGAGGATGGGAATTATTTTGGAGATTTAAGATTTATTTTTTTCGCTCCCATTCTTGGCCTTTGGTTTGCTTCCATTCTTCCGACTTTCGCACCGTTATTAGACAGAAAAATACAAGAAACAAACAGTTAGTATTTATTTTAAAAAATGGATATCGATATATTACATATACATTACATAATTATTTATATAATATTGATACATATGTAAATATCATTTATACAATATCAGTACATGTTTATACACCATTTATACAATATCGATACACGTTTATACACTATTTATATAATATTGATATATTAGATAACTTTTATACAATATCGATACATTACATATACATGTGGCTATTTTTTTGTAATTTTTTTTATAACTAATTAATTTTTGGACTATTTTTTTTATAAAGAAAAGTTGACTATATATATTGTAACCTAATTATTTTATTGTACATATTTCAAAATTATGTTTGAGTCCTTCCGCCTGCCGCCCGCTTCTGCCGTGGTTGCTGCTGCCGCTGTTTTTCTGCAGCCACCGGCTCTGCTGCTGTCCGCTGCTGTTGCCGCCGCTGTTGTTCGCTGTTGCCGCTGTGCTGCCGTCTGTTGTTGCCGCTCCGGAGATTGCTCGCCGACGATCTCAACTCCGGCGACTCCGCTAACGCGCCGATCTCATCTCCGGCGACTTACCTAACGCGTCGATATCAACTCCGGTGACTTAGCCAATGCGCCGATCTCCGTTGCAGTTTGGCGTCCCAGATCTGAGCGGATCTGTTCAGACCCAAAGGTCAACGCCACAGTCGTCAGCTACCGCCGACGTCTGACGCCAGCGCCAGCGCCTGCTCCGATGAACGGCGCCGCATCTTTCGGCCAGAAGCGCCGCCAACTCTTTTTCGTTTCTTTTCTCTTCTTTGTTTTGTTTTGTTCTCTCTTCTTCTTGCAGGAATATTTCCAACCACAGACCCAGCGTGCAATAAGATTCCGGCGACCAACAAGATTCCGGCGACTAATTTCGTCACCTCATTTTGCCGGAATCTGTCACACCAAGCAAGTCAGCGCCTCTTCTTCACAAGATCTATCCCGGTGCTCTCTTCACCTTTGTCTCTATTTGGCCTAGTCTTTTTACTTCTCCGGTCTCTTTGCAACCAGTTTCAATTTTGGGAAGTTGTTAGTCGTCTGTTGGATTTCTGAGATTGTTTGCTATTTGTTGTGATATATTGTGCCTTTTTCCTTTCTTGTTTGCTTTTGGATTGTGTAGCAGTAGTCTGGTCCTTTTCCCTGTGTAGTTTTCCTTTACTTAGTGGCTTTGTTGATTGATGGGAGGCTAGGGTCATGTGATCGGAGCGGTTCGGGGTCGGGGCCAGGGGCGGGAGGTAGGAGGGTTAAGTGGGCCAAGGGTGCCTCTAGGTTGCGAGTAGGGTCTTGGAATATAGGAACTTTATCCGGAAAGTCCGTAGAGTTAGTCAAGAGTCTTAGGACGAGAAGGATTAACATAGCTTGTGTCCAGGAGACTAAATGGGTGGGCATTAAGGCGCGGGTAGTGGATGGGTATAAGCTGTGGTACTCGGGAGGCGTTAGGAATAGGAATGGCGTAGGCATCTTAGTTGATGAGGAGCTTCGGGAGCATGTGGTTGAGGTCTCGAGGGTCAAGGATAGGATGATGTTGATCAAGTTAGTCGTTGGAGGTTCTACTCTGAATATTATTAGTGCGTACGCGCCGCACGTGAGTTTGGAGGAGGAGGAGAAGGCGGGCTTTTGGGAGGCATTGGACGAGGTGTTATTCGTAGGATGCATAGGGGTAGAGTGGTCGGACCTAATGAAATTCCGGTGGATTTTTGGAAATGTACGGGCAGCGTAGGGATGGAATGGCTGACGGGGTTGTTCAATGTTATTTTCAGGACGGCGAAGATGCCCGGAGCTTGGAGATGGAGCACGATGATTCCATTGTACAAGAACAAGGGTGACATCCAAAATTGCAACAACTATAGGGGTATCAAGTTGTTGAGTCACACCATGAAGGTCTGGGAGAGAGTTGTGGAGTTGAGGTTAAGAGGAATTGTGACTATTTCTGAGAATCAGTTCGGTTTCATGCCAGGACGGTCGACTACTGAGGCTATTCATCTCGTGAGGAGGTTGGTGGAGCAGTATAGGGAGAGGAAGAAGGATTTGCATATGGTGTTTATCGACCTAGAAAAGGCTTACGACAGAGTTCCCACGAAGGTTCTTTGGAGGTGCTTGGAGGTCAGGGGGGTACCCATGGCATACACTAAGGTGATTAGGGACATGTACGATGTCGCAAAGACTCGAGTTAGGTCAGCGAGGGGAGATTCCGAGCATTTCCCTGTGGGGATGGGATTGCACCAGGGATCGTCCCTTAGCCCTTTTTTATTTGCCTTGGTGATGGATGTGTTGACGCGGCAAATTCAAGGTGAGGTGCCCTGGTGTATGTTATTTGCGGACGACGTAGTTTTGATTGAGGAGACTCGCGAAGGAGTTAACGATAAATTGGAGGTTTGGAGAAAGACCCTGGAGTCTAAATGGTTTAGGTTGAGTAGGACCAAGACGGAATATGTGGAGTGCAAGTTCAGTGAGGTGACATATGTGACTGACGTGGAAGTGAGGCTGGGCACGCATGTCATCCAAAAAAGAGATAGCTTCAAGTACCTTGGGTCTATTATCCAGGGTAATTGTGAGATTGACGAGGATGTGACCCATCGGATTGGTGTAGGGTGGATGAAATGGCGGCTCGCATCCGGGGTCTTGTGTGATAAAAAGGTGACTCTCAAACTGAAAGGCAAGTTCTACAGAGTAGTAGTTAGACCGGCTATGTTGTATGGGGCGGAGTGTTGGCCGGTCAAGAACTCTCACGTTCAGAAGATGAAGGTGGCTGAGATGAGGATGTTGCGCTGGATGTGTGGGTTTACTCGGAGGGATAGGCTTAGGAATGCGGATATTCGAGAGAAGGTGGGAGTGTTTTCTGTGGAAGATAAGATGCGGGAAGTGAGGTTGTGATGGTTTGGGCATGTGATGAGGAGAGGCACAGAGGCCCCTGTGCGGCGGTGTGAGAGGCTGGCTATGGATGGGTTTACGAGAGGTCGTGGTAGACCGAAGAAATATTGGGGAGAGGTGATTAGGCGGGATTTGGTGCATTTGCAGCTTACCGAGGACATGACCTTAGATAGGAAGGTGTGGAGGGCTCAGATTAGGGTAGTAGGTTAGTAGGTTGGTTGGTTTCTTTGTAGGGAGGAGTGCGGGGTTTTGTTATCTTTGTAGTTAGTTGAAAGGCTACGCTTGTAGCTTTTGTTTCTTATGCGCCGGCTACTTGCTAGTGCCTTGTGTAGTTAGATTTTTATATTATTTTGTTGTAGTATAGTTTTTGTGTTTATCTGTTGTTTTGATTATTGGTTTTATCTCCTGGATTGCTTTGAGCCGAGAGTCTATCGAAAACAGCCTCTTTACTTCATTCTGGGGTAAAGGTATGGTCTGCGTACATCTTTCCCTCCCAGACCCCACTGTGTGGGAATATACTGGGTATGTTGTTGTTGTATTTCAAAATTATCCCTTCAAATTAACCTAGGTGAAGACCTTTTGGTCTTATCACTTCTTTTTGGTCCAATAACTAACTGTCCAATAAAAAGTGATAGCGATTTGGCGGTCGAGTTTATTGGGACAAAAATTCAACCAAACATTATTTATTTGCATTTTAATACTCCAAGAAGGTGATAACCGTTGAAATAATTACTCCTCCTTTTTAATTTTTTTTAACTTATTTTAAATTGACACTAAATATTAAAAAATAAAAAAAAGTTATAAATCTTGTGGTCTTAAATTAAAGTTATGTCAAAAATATCAAAATATTTCTTCATCTTATAATGTTAAACATGTCAAATGGAAAGTTGAAATTAAGGAGATGCTAAAAGGGGAAAAAGTCATTTTTTTAAATAGACTAAAAAGGTAAGTAGGTGAAACAAATTAAAACGAGGGAGTATTATTTTTTCAAAATAAGTGATATTTTTATATTTTTATTTTATTTTAAAATAAGTGATATTTCATAAAATCTAGAAAGTATTTGTTTTTTCATCCAATTTTATCTTTATTTCAATAAATGAATTTTTGCATAACTAAAAATTCATTAATGAGCTATTCTCTTCGGTCCAAAATAAATGAATATTCTAAAGTTAAAAAATGTATTAATAATTTTGTTTCCAAAATTACCCTTCTCTTTAATTAGTTTTTCAACTATCCTTAATTTTAAAAAAATATTGGAAGAAGCAAAATGATAATATTAACAAATTATTTTTTGATTAATATCATTAACTAACTTTCTTAGGGTGCCCAAATTACTTCATTAGTAAAAATACTTCATTCTCTCAGAGAAAAAGAAAATACTTTAGCTGATTTGCAGTGTAAAACCAACACTTTTGGGAGTTGATTTCATTCCTTTTAGACCTAAATAAGCATATTGTGAACCTTTTTTTTTGGTCGTAAATTTGTCATATAAGAGTATCTACGTTTTTTAATTTCCTATGGACATTTTGAAAAAAATTAAATGAAAATTATTGCACATCAACAGAGGCTGAGCTACGATTTATTAAGAGAGTTCAAAATATGAAGAAGTAAACACACGAAAAAATCAATAAAATTCAACGTTTATTATATATACATAAAATTAATTTTAACAATATATAAATAATGTCGAGGGGTGTTCAAATGAACCCCGCCGAACCTAGCTCCGCCCCTGCGCATCAAAATGAAAAATGTTAAAAACCAAGTCGAATAAAACTTTCTTTTACAAAAATTTCAAAAATATAATCCAAATAAAACACATCACCTTTTTTTCCCCACAAAAGTCAAACTGGCAATTATACAAAAACTAACCAATACCAAATCCATATGCTACCTTCTTCTATTCACCAATTATAAATTCCAACCTAGTGAAAATTTCATCAAATGGAAGCTTAAAATGGAAATTTGTCAACTAAACTACCTTTAGTACTTCAACTAGTTCTATTAGTAGCAAACGTGAGACTATTATAGGGTCCCATTTGGATTTTTGGTTGAGGGGAATTTGGTATATTGATTTGAGAGCCTCACAATAAGAAATAAGTTGACTAACTACTAACTAGACAACACTTGATTAAAGAATATACTCCCTTCGTTTAAAAAATAATGACTTATTTTAACTTGAAACGAAATTTAAGAAAATAAATAAGACTTTTGAATCTTGTGGTCTTAAATTAAAGTTATATCAAATGTACCAAAATGTCCTTTAATCTTGTGAGCCTAAACATGTCACGTGGAAAGTTGGAATTAAAGTGTTGCCAAAAAAGGAAATAGGTCGTTCTTTTTAAAACGGACTAAAAACGAAAGTAGGTCATTCTTTTTGAAACAGAGGGAGTATTCCTTTCTTTGAAGCCTTTGACAACTAACATAAAACACACATCTTTGGGAGCTAATTACTCTTTTTTCCACCTACTTACCGCTCGGATACATCGCCTCACTTCGGGATACATCACCCCACCTCTGGATACATCCCCAAACTACTCGGATACATCAGAATTTCATTGGATGCATCCCAAAATCACTCGGATACATCGGAATTCTTTTGGTTTTACCTTTGATACATCAAGTGGGATGTATCCGAGGTGAGGCGATGTATCACGAGTTGAGGCGATGTATCATGACCTGAGGCGATGTATCTGAGCGTTGGGCGATATATCCGAGCATTTTATGTGATATTTTAAGTAATTTAAATAAAATAGTGGGAAAGTAAGTAAATATAATAAGAAAGTATGTCTATTTAGGTAATTTTTCTAAATTTTAAGGCCCAATACATTGATATTGAAATCCATGAGATTTGTTTACAGATATGGGTAGTTAGCTAGCTGTACAAGATTCCACAATTCTATTTGTAGGCTCTAATCTAGAATATTTTCAGAGAAAATCGATCTAGGTTAGCGTTTGATGCCAGATTTTGATTCTGAAGATATTTCTCCACAAATTTTGACATCCATAAATATCATTTATTTTCTTTTTTCATTCATTTATTAAAAGTCATAATTTATGATTTTTAATAAATTTAATAAATTCAATTTTTTACTAAATCCGTTTAATAAATTTAAAAATTAAAAATTTAATTTGTGCAAAGTTACTCTAAAAGGTAGTTTACAAGAGTTCAACGAAAAATAAATAAAAATACAATGTTATATTTTAGAGTAATTCAAAAAGTTTGATTTGATCTTTTTTTTTTATTACTAAATTTCTTCAGATAATTTTCTCGAGTTATTTTTGTGTATTTTATAGTGTCTATGTACTTTCTATTAAGGATATTCCTGATTTGATTTAATTTTTAAATAAAATTAAAATAAAATCAGTCATAAAAAAAATAAGAAAAAAGTATAATTAAAGTAATAATATTAATGAGGAGCCAATTTAGTGGAAGATGAGAATTTTCTTACCGAAATTGTTGAATTTTTTTCCTAATTTATTCTTTAACTATGGTTAAGAAGTTTGTTAAAGTAATTTAATCTAAACCTTTGAGTTATAAAAAGGACAAGTGTCACTTATCTAACTATGTATTTGAGGAAATGGAGAAAAGGTGTAACGGATGAAAGCCAAATTCCTCCTTTTTTGTCTTGCCTTTGAAGAGGCCACATGCACCCGGGGGAGTTAATTTCTTATATGGTCACTCAAGTTTAAAAAGATTCCACTAAAGTTTTTTTTGAATTTTTCTTTCCTTACATGGTTATCCAAGTATTAAAAAATTCAACTAAAGTCACTTTTGAATCTTTTTTCTTAAATGGTAATTCAAGTATTGGAAAGATTCTATTAAAATTATTTTTGAATTTTTTCCCTATAAAGTCATCCAACTATAACTAAAAAATCTTAGTTGATATGGCATGTCATATTAATTTCTTATTTTTTCTTGCTATGTAGGATCCTAGACTAATATTGGATACAAAGATGTTAAATCAAGCCATTTAATTTTAAGTATGTGTTAATTTAATTAAGTCCTAAATTATTTTAAAATGAAATCTTACTATCTAAACGAGGATGATTTTTGAAGCACTACTAATTAATTCAAAATATAGAAAATACTATAGCACACTATTAGTCTTATTATCTTAACGAGGATGATTTTTGGTGCAATTACTAATTAATTTGAGTATAGAAATAAAATTAAGCTATCTAATTTTATATGTATCAATCAAATATGCTAATTGAAAAAAAATATTAATGACTTACTCGTATCTCAGACCTGATATGAAATGAATCAAATTTTTGATGTACTGCAAAAAAGCAACTTATTTTTATGTGTATTATATGAAATTTTAGAACTCCTGTCAACTAATTATTTATTTTAAAAAATATAATTTTATTTGTAATAATTTTTATTCAAGCATCTAAGAGATGAATTACTTGATTTGTACGAATACAAAAATTCACTCTCAAAATTATAAAGAACATTTATTTTCTATATTCAAATTAATTAGTAATGCTCAAAAAATCATCATCCTTAAGATAATAAGACTTCATTTCAAAATAATTTAGGACTTAAATTGACATATATACTTAAAACTAAATGGCTTGATTTAAAATATTTGTATCCAAAATTAGTCTAGGATCCTACATGGCAAATAAGAAATTAATATGACATGTCATGCAAAATAAGATTTTTTAGTAACACTTGGATGACTTTATAGAGGAAAAAATTCAAAAATAATTTTAATAAAATTTTTCCAATACTTGAATGACCATTTAGGGAAGAAAGATTCAAAAATGACTTTAGTGGAATCTCTCTATACTTGAATGACCATATAAGGAAAGAAAAATTCAAAGATAACTTTACCATGATCTTTTCAATACTTGAGTAACCATATAGGAAATTAAGTCACACTCGGAGCCTAAATAAGATGCATAACTTGATGGTGCAAATAATATAGAAACAACAGGCTAGGGAAAATTATCTAACAAAGTAAATGCACGTTCTATATTTCTCTGAAATAAGGAGAGATTAAAAAATTACAGTACACAGAGAAAATTTAAATTTTATTTGTTTCGCTCTGTATCTATTCACTTGGAGGCTGAAGTTGTATCTATTCGCTCTGATACAGAGAGATTCAATATACTATATCACAAGTTTTCTTATGCAAATTATTGCTATATTTGATAATTAATCAAATTATAGCTAAAATCAGTAATAAGGCTCAAAGTACCGTTATTTTTAAAATTTTCTCTTGAATGAACTGGACAATGTTTTCTCTCCGGGTCAAGCATCATCAAAGTATGTAAAACCCATTTACAACGAGCACTGGTTTTTTGCACAAAAGAGATACTTTGGGTTCAGAATTTAAATTTTATCATTGATTTTGATGATATGGTATGAAACCTGTTGTTTTAAGTGTTACGAAGAACTTTGAACTAAAATATGCTTATATTTGGCGAATTCACAAAAAATGATGAATTATGGCGTGCAAGTTATGACAAATCGGTAACACAACATATTTTCATCAAATTATAATATACTTTTCCAACCCAAATTAGTGTCTCATTCTTTATAATATAGAAACATTCGCTGTAACAGGGGAAAGAAAAGAGAACTGCTGATTTTTCTTTTCTAATAATCCTGAAACTAATGAACAACAACTATTAATTACATTTTACAATAATCTCTAAGAATTAGATAAAGAGGGCATATGAAACTACTAACTATTTATAACTATAAAGCCCTCTGTTGATTAGATGTTAAATGACCATGATGCCCTTCTCCTCCGGCGATCATGGTCAGTTTTCATTGCTACTAATTACTCCGTTCTTCCACCCTTCCTCCGTCGCCGTTCAGCTGTCCTAAAGTAGCTCGGGGATTCCAATGGCAGCTGCTGCATGCTCTACCGGCGGCAAATGCATCTGCAATCGGCTTAATTACCAAAGTAACCTCCCCAATCGCCACGCACCACGCAACAGCTAAAAACATCACCATCACAGCAGCACCGTGGATAAGATCTTCCGCCGGCCAAATTGGCAACAGTACTAAACACAGAATCTGCACCGGCAACGCAATTATAAAAGAGGTCGCCAGCAAATTCACCCGTACCTGAATTTTCCTGTTAATAACAAAGGATATAACCCTCCAACACGAAAACAAAAAGGCTATTGAGTAAGCAACAGTAAATCCCCCAAACAAAATGGCACTGTACAAAGGGTGTGTACACAGCACCGTCTCGTTCCCCGAGACGTCGGTGGAGAGGAACGAGCTAGAATGCATGTATTCCGGTATATGCTCCTGCAACGGAGCGAAGAACACAACAAGGATCTGAAGCACGAAAAGGGGCAAACAAATGGGCCAGACGACGACGACCGCCCAAATCTCACTCGGATTTTGTATCTTAATCGATACGTTTATTAAGTAAAGAAGGGTGATTAAGAACCCCGGTTGGAATAATCCCAGGGAGAGAACAACGTGAACTTTACAGAGATTGGCTTGTTGATCTAGGGTTAGGAAGGGTAAAAAGGGGAGAATGTATTTCCGGCGGATGAAATGTAGCCGGAGAACTTCGTTTAAAGCCCAAAGAAAAGCGAAGAAAACGAGGAGCAATCGGACGGTCCAGAGAGAATTGAAGTTTTGGAGATGGGGATATTGTCGGGATCTAAAACGGAGATGGAAGATGAACACGAAGGAAAGGAGAGAAAGAAGGAGAAGACCGGAAATGAAACAAATCGTAGCGAAATCAAACGTGCCGTCTGCAATGGAAGCTGAAGGAAAAAGGAAAGTGGAATTCACTGACGGATCTGTTAACAGAGTCGTCGTGGAATTGAAATCTGAAGGGAATTGAGAAGGCGATGGGAATATTGTAGAAGCAGGTATTAATGGAAAAGATGAAAAAGACGCATCGGAGCCATTAGCAACAAAGAAAGGAGACTTTCTCATAGATAATGTTGTGGTGGTGGTGGTGGATGATTCGCCGGCCACTGTGCCGGTGACGGTGGTGATTAGACGGTGAGTTATTGTTTGTGATTAGTTGTTGGAATTGCTGCATAATTGTTATGGGAGGTATGTTAATGGCGGGTTGAGTATGGGAGGAAAATTACAAAAGATTTTTTGAGTTTGAAGGAGAGAGAAATAAGAGTCAGATATTTTTGGTTAGTGGATTTTGAGGCCCAATAGCCCGTTATTCTGCGGTTGCCATTTGTATTCCAAATATACAAGGTACAAATAAAATTTCACTAGGTACAACTTATATTACAGATAGAAATAGTAGTATGGATGGAAAATCTGGAAACACATACGGGATAATGCTCTTTTTTTATTAATATAAGAAAATTCCCTGCCCTCCTATTATTTTCAGTATAATTTACTCATAAGATAATAAATAATCGATTAAATTTACTGTTTATTTTATTTTTTAAAAGAGTTAATATAAATGAATTTTTAGTCTCTTAACATGCGCTTGTGATTGTCTTATTCTCATAAAACAAGGGACTGTTGAGTAAAACAACAGTCAACGTAAAGTCTAAAGTCTAAACAGCTAAGTGGGAATTTGGACATTGAAAATAAAAAAGTTTTCGCTTTATTTGAAATTTTTGGGGGTTGAAGTTGAAATTTTGTTTGGCCATATTTTTTTGAAAAACTTTTTATAATTTAATGTGTTTAAGATAACTAAAAAGTGAAATAATAAGATAGAAAAAAGTGAAAATAATTTTTATGGCCATACACCATTTTATGAATAAAGTGAAATAATTTTCTGAAAAATAGTGAAAAATTCTCATGATCAAACACCCACTAAATCTAATAAGGTTGTAATGAGATAAATGAGATTTCTTTATTCCAAAAGATTTCTAGGTTCAAATTTTGTGTTTGAAAATATGTGGGCATTTGGTCATAATTTTTTTTTACTTTATTCAAAAATTATTGTTTAGTCATAAAAATTTCAGATACAACTTAAAGTTGTATTTGGAAATGTTTTCACTTTTTAAATTTTTTTTTTGAAAAAAATCCAAAATTGTATTTTCAGAAAATAACTCTATTTAAATTATATTTCATTTTTAAATTATATTTGTGTTTTTATATTATATTTGTGTTTTTTTAAAAAATATATTTAAATTTTAAATAATTAGTACAAACACAATGGTCAAATATAACTACCACTCTAACTATAAAAATTTCAAAAAAGTAAAAAAAAATAATCATGGCCAAACAGGTCCTACGTCTCTTTTAAATGGGACTTATACGACACAATTCAAACTAGTCAGAACTTAATGTACCTGAACATTAGATGAGAAATTTAAAAAAAAAAAAAAACAAAAAAAAACTAAACAACTAAAGGTGAAATAAAGAAACAAATTAAATAGAGAAGCGCATTTAGATCTACTATAGTCATTCATTCAAATATCTGATAGCTTCTGATATTTTGCTCAAGTTGAAGTGAGAGTGGATATTTATGAGTCATTTTCATTAGTTGGATTTTTCTCTACGTTGGCCAACTGGTCCTAAGTGGAGTAGTTAAGCTATCGCAGTCTGAGCTGGACGTATTAAAGGTGTTAATAGTAATAATAAAAAAGTACAGGCATGCTATGAAAAGCTTGAATCATTTTCGTAATAGAAAATTGTCATAATAAATAAATAGACTCCTTGCTTCATCTGACATCAATATTTTTCAATTCTGGCAATTCACAAGTAAGTACTTAAATTTGTATAAAATTAAATAAGTAGACATATGTGATGTTTTACGTGGTGTCCTACATGGTGTCTCACACGAATTGTCAAGTAGTATGCCACGTTGAACGTGTGTGTCTACTTATTCAATTTTATACAAGTTTATTATGTGCTTACTTGTGCAAACTCAAAGTTAAAGGACATAAAATGTTAGTTAAGACCAAATTAAAGGATATGTTTATGTATTATCCTTGGAACAATCAATATTCTCTTTTGTTAATTATATACATATAAATGCTTGAGAAAGTTTGCTAATGGATTCCATTATATTATATACATCAAGTCTCTCGATTACTCCCTCCGTTCAGAATTACTTGTCACTTATTTCCTAATTGAATTTCCATTTTTACTTGTCATTTTTGACATATCAAGGAAGGACAATATCTTTTTTCCTATTTTACCCTTAGCATTAATTGTTTATTCTCCAAACTAATTTCAAGACACAATAATAACTATCAATTAATAGGGGTACTATAAATTAATAGGGGTACAATAGTAAAATAATCATGTTTATAATTATTTTCTTAATAGGTGTGTCAATTCAAAAAGTGACAAGTAAAACTGAACGAAGAGAGTACTTGTTGTAGCGATTTTTTTTTTCTTCAAAAGGTTTTGGTCATATTACTCCAAGATGGGCTTTAGACTCTTCGATTAGATGAATGTTTTGAAATTACTAATATTGTTGGATTTATTTTGCCAAAAAAAAAAAAGGACTACAAGATCCAGATCAATATTCTCATAACTGGCCATGCAAAATTCACTAAAAATAAATCAGTTATAATAAACGACCGATCACAAGGGTTCGATTTCGTGTAATCCCCCTCATTCATTTCCACTTTTTATATTCCCTAATTATTTTTTTAAAAAATGGACCAGTCACTGATCACGATTGGAAATATAATATGACTATAAGTAGATTAGAATCCTCCTAACTCTTTTTTTGCTCAATAGAAAGGAAATGTGGCTTAAAAGTTAAAAGTAGAACAGAATTTATACGATCTGTTAGAAGAATAGCATTTTAATATTAAAGTATATTGGGTATAATTAACAAGAAAGTGGTTAATAATACATGTTCTTTCCACTATCTCCTATTACCCAACTACATCCAAATTACTGCTCCCTCCGTCCCATGTGGCAATTTTTGATTTGACGCGGTATTTAAAAAAAAAAAAATTTTGAAACTTGTGGTCCAAAATAATCCTTGAATATTTGTATGGTTGTAAATCATTTCACTAAGGGTAAAAGAGGAATTTCAAAGTTAAATTTTTTCTAATTATAAAAAGATGATATTTTTTTTGAGACAGACTAAACAGGAAAGTATGCCACGTAAAATGGGACGGAGGGAGTATTCACTATCTTGATATTTACAATGGGAAAGTATGAGAAGTGTGGGTAAATATTGTAGGCGTTCTATTGGTGTTTTTGAACTCTTCAATTAATTTAGAGTTGTTTGACTTATATGACGTTATGGGGATTTTGTATTCTGGAGGGAAGTGTGGGAAAAAAATTGTTGAGTAGATTTGAATATCCTGATTAAAGAGAGAAAATATCCGTGCCTTATCCTAAATATTTATTTATTTATTTTTGCTCATTTTATTTTTCAACCGCAATTCACCGTATTTTCACCAATACATACAATCAAATAAATGTGACTTGATGGTAGCTAAAATAAAATTAAGGTATTGAAATGATTTTAGATCAAAATGGGGATTAATGTACATATTGTTACAGTTACAAAACGCAACTTTTCTGGGCTATTGAGATATGTTCATGCAGACAAAACAAAAAACCCAGCATGCAAAATCAATCATCTCCTTAAATGTCAAATCACTGAAACCATGGAGCAAAATTCAATCAAATGGGGTATCTGCGATTGATTAGGAGATCACGAATTCAAGCTGTGAAAATAATTTCCCACAAAAATTCAGAGTAAAATAGAGTACAAAAAATTCTTATGATCCAATTTTTTTTCTAAGGCCTGCATATAGCGATAACTTTAATGCAACGTGATATATATACATGAAATAATCATATACTACCACAAATGAAGAGCCTAATATTAAAGAATAAAAGGAAAATGTCCAAGTTTACTCTTCAACTTTGTGAAATTAATGGTTCAAATTTGGCTCTCGTAAGTAGTTCGATTAAATATATTTTTATCGTTATAATTAAGATTCACCCAAATATGCTCTTGTTCGTTAATGAACGAAGCTTTCTAATATATGGCTTTTCATATAATGAAAAATGGTTAAAGTTACCCTTCATCTATGCGAAGTGGTCCATATTTGCTCTTGAACATATTTTGCAAAATTGTGTAGATTTTAATTTTTTTCAAACATCCACCATCATCGCTCTAAATGAATCACCATTAAAACAATTGATTCTCTCCGCTCTATAATTAATACCATTTTCTAAAACAACAATTACTCCACTATTCCGCCTTTAACACCCCATCTCACGCCCAGGACTTGATATCTATCTGGATTCTGGTGCATAGGCAATTTTTAATTTTGGGGCCCAACATTGGGCGAGATTCCTGCTCTGATATTATATAAAATTAGATCTTGGGTTTTAACTCGCACCAAAAAGCTAGCTTAAAAGAGGATAATTGCTCAAGCCTTATAATAAGAGACCACCCATCTCGTTCTTTAACAAATATTATTGCAAATGATTTAAAATTTAAATATTACTGTATATATCTGGATTTGTTTTAGTATTAGAAGGTTGTTATTGCCTTTGATGTTAAAATTAGAACTCCAGGTGTTATCTTTTTTTTTCTCCTGAAACTGTAGAAGAGACATGATATGCAAATACACGTTGCTCTTTGTATAGTTATGTCAGCTGATAGATAGCCTTGAGACCTTGTCTTTCTTTTCTTTTTTCATTCGATATTCGATGTTTATATAATTATATTGAAACTCGATTAAATTGTGCGTTACAGGATCCAGTCCAAAAAGTGATACTCCTAACAAGCTCGAACTCAATGTACATCTCTAATTAAAAGTGAACGTATTCCAACCATCCAAGCATAATCCGGGACCTTGTTGTTTATAGGAGGACTTGATGGTTCATTTATATACATTTATTGTTGATCGACAGTATTACCTAATCGTTAGTTGCATAAATAGCAGTATTTGAAGCTTTAAATTATCTTAATTAAAAAGGCAATATACTGTTTAAACCATAATCTAAATCAGAATATTATACTTCCTTCGTTTATTTTTACTTGTCAGGTTCGCTTTTGGAGAGTTAAATATGAATTTTGATCAATATTTTAAGATGTATGTTCTCATCATATTAATATTGGTAGATTGCAACATATAAAAATAATTTTCGTATTGTTTTCTAATATGTAAATTTTAACATTAAACATTGAATTAATCTAATTCAATTTAACTTTAAAAATTAGTCATATTAATTTTCGAGAAATGAAATATAAGACAAATAAAAATGAATGAAAGAAACATAGAGCAGTGTATGCCGTCGTTCCCAGCTAGATTAGCTAATAATATGGCATTGTGGTTAGGGCTGGGCATATTTCGGCTCAAACCAAAAAAATCGTCCGAACCAAAGTTTTTGAAATTTCAATTTTCGTTTTTCGGTTTATTCAGTCGGTTTCGGTTTACATTTTCAAAATCTTAGAAATTTGATTAGGTTTTCGGTTAATGGTTTGTGAAAACTGAACCAAACAAAACTGAACCGAATATGTGAAACCGAACCGTATCAAAATTAATTTGGTTCGATTTCGGTTAACGATTTCACCAAGCCAAAAATTAAAAAACCAAATCAAATTTCACGATAATAAATCGAATCGACCGAATGCCCAGCCCTAATTGTGGTCGTGCATACATCTCATCAGACGACGCAGACATTCTGCTAACAGAGAGAGTAAAAGAGAAAAACCAGTGAGTAAAACTCAGTGAATTGTCAAGTTCATTTCCAGTACAGTACACTCACATTTCTCTGTCCCCATCTTAATTAAACGCCTTTCCCAGCTCTCAATTCCAGCTCAGATATATGTACTAGTACTATTATTGATTTGATCATGCAAATCTACATATAGAAATAATTCTGGTCCATTTGTCCCAAATTAGTTATCATGTTTTATTTTTCGTGAGTCCAACTATTTTAATTTTGAAATACTTCATTTGTTTTAATTTATATGATATAATTTAACTGGGCACAAAATTTAAAAAATATGAAAAGACTTTGAAATGTTCAAAACTATTCTATAGGGACTTTTTGTGAAATAAGTGGAACTCAGCATGAATAAAAAATTGATAGTGTCATTAATTCTTTGTCAAATAAGGAAATGTGTCAAATTTTTTTGGACTGACAAACAAGAAAAGTATGTCATATAAATTAAAACATAGGAAGCGAGAAGAGGTAGTTGCTCGAATGATAAGCACCCCTCACTTCCAACCGACAGAGGTTGCAAGTACTACTTTTCGTATAGTGTTTGAATAATACAACAACAACAACATATCCAGTGTAATGTTTGAATAATAAAATTTAAATTTTAAAATATTCTTTTGATCGATCTAATTCGGTTTAGCTTTAAAAAGTAATTAATACTAATCTTCAAGAAGCGCATATAACAACTAATTTGAGACTAAAGAAATATTTAACAAAGCAATTCTTGTACGTTAGCGTTAATGCAACTTGGTAAGGGACATTTAAAGGTACAGAAATCGTCAAACTACAGGATATATGCAAAACATACCTACTGATGTTAAAGTTGTTAACTCAGGTCTTATTGTGTGGGTGGGGGGAAAATACTCCACCCGTAATACTATTCGGATTTCGAGAATCAAATGTGTTCTTTGATTATAATTTTTTATATGTTTGTAAAATATTTTAAATTATTAATTGTTATGATTTTTATTGTTTTTAGCTTTTAGATATATAACTTTTAAATAAAAAGTTTGATTCAAAAAATTTGAATAGTGCCATATGAATTGAGATAAAAGTACCTAAATGAAACTTTAACAAAAATTTTAGCAAATAAAAGTGAGTTTTCTCTAATAACTTAAACTTCTAAATAAGATAGTTACATAGTTTAACATGTTACCTGAGCAGAGCAGGTAGAACTTCTTGAGTTCTAGTCTCATGCCACCCACTATATATCAAAAGGACTCATGCGCTTTGCGCATAAAAATTAAATCAAGCTCGCTCGCGAATAAAATTCTTTAGTAATTTAAACTTTTAGATAAAATGATTATATAAATGAGCAAGAAGAATTCCACAATTACCACAAAGATGATCAAAGTAGCTAGAATTTTCTTTGTTTTTCCTTTCTCCAGAGTGAAAGCCAACTATTGCTTACCAAAAAAGTAGACTGTTTTTGCTAAGAAAGAGATACGAAAAGCTGCACATAGTTTATCAAAAATGAAAAGGCTACCATATGTACTAGATGCTAGATAACCTATACATTTTCTTCTCTAAAAGAAAAGAGTTAAGGTGCAGACTCCATACTGCAGAATATATGTCCATATTATGTTCCATAAAATCTTCACAGCACGATACCCTCCACTACAGTTCATACCATATATATATATATAATCTATCGCATGTGCATACCATAGGCTAATTACAGCTCATAGAATTTCATTAGTATTAGACACTCTAGAAACTAAGTCTTGGTAAGTAACATCGATGATCACTAACCACAATAACAATATGTGTAGTGTGATTTCATAAGTGGAGCGAGGAGATAAAGTGTATGCAGATTTTATAGTTATCTTGTGTGAGGTAGATAGGTTATTTCTGATAAACCTCGATTCAAGGAAAACATTTTCAAAACAAATTTGACAGATATAAGAGTAAAACCTATGATGAATATACTGTAGAAAAGAAAAATAGTGACAACAAGAATAGTAAAGATAACCCAAGTTAAAAATAAAACAGTAGTAATATATGGGGAACGAGTGAAGAATAAGATAATAGTATAATACTAATGTATTACTAGGGAGCAGATTTGACAAATACAAGAGTAAGAAGGAAGATTGTATGCTATCTATACCACATTCATAGTAAATTAAAAGATCAGATCAGGAGGAGTCTTGTCCTCGAAATATCCACTTAATTCCGATGTTGCTCAGACTCTCCAAATATGTTTTGTACTTGTGTCGAATACTCTAAAGGTGCACTATTTTTAGAGGATCTGAGATGCGCTGCTCAAACATTTTTGCAGAATCCGAGTAACATAAGTTTAATTCTCATCTCCAGTTGCCTTGTGTAAGAACTTTCTATTTTGTTGTACTTCATACTTTAGGTACAGAAATGGAGAAACCCTAAACTATAGATAGAGGGGGAGGGGGGGAATAGAAAATTACTTTAGCTGTTAAGCTAGAAGGCAAAATCAAGTAGTAGATCAGAAGGTTTTTACCATCATATTTGAGGGGGCCTTTAATCAGTGTTCAATGATGAAACCTAGTAGAAGCATCAAGTAAGACAGAGACAAACAAATTACACAGCCATGATAACTAGGGTTGAAATTTAACACCTGAAACAAACTCAAAAAAAAAAAAAGAACAGCAGAGACAGTAATAATGAAATCACAGCTATTCTGCCCCCAAATTACAGAAAAATTTAGCCTAAAAGGTTATTGCAGGGGTCAAAAAACTCATGATTATTCCAACATTCCTGTCGGTAAAACCCTGATTTTGCATGCCAATTAAAATCCCCCAAAACAGAAAGAAATCTGAATACACGTGCACTTTACACCTTATAGTGAGTCAAATTTGCACAAATCCAAATCAACCAAAAAAAATCCCAAAAAATACAGTGATCTAAAAGAAATCTCACCAGAGGTTTCTGAAACCAACCCAAACAGATCAAAGACAATATGGTGCAATTTTTTGTTTCCAAATTGGGGGGAATGAAGCCTGGTCCGAAGACACTATCTCATCGTGATCATATAATTAAAATTTTAACTTGATCGATTCGATCAATAATACTGATCCCATTGTAGTTCTATACGATCGAGACGAGATAATGGCTTCGAGCCAGACAACATTCCCCTCAAATCTGGAAGCTTTCTCCACCATCTTGATTCAACAATAATATAATTCCCTGAATATTGATTTGGAAACTGTTAGTTTCAAATAAGAAATTTTAGTGGAGTACATCAAAACAGCATGATGGTTACAATGATTTGATTCTGATATATGGTGCTTTTGAATATTGTTTTTGTAGTGGGGGAGGGGGGTGGGTGAATGGTGAAAGGCAGGGGAAAGGTGTAAACCGTAGGACAGAGTATATAGGGGCTGCTTCTCCGTTTTGTATGCTGGAGTATTTATCCCCCAACGCCTTGTCCCCTCTAGGTGAAAACATACAATTTAGCATACTTTTTCTTTTCTTTTTACCTCCGTCAGTATTCATATGGGAGTCCAACTAATTTGAATTGGAGTCACCTAAGGCATGCGCCTCTTCGGGAGAGAAGCTCCCTACTAAGATTTTTCCATATTCAAGACTCAAAATCGGAATTTTTGATTAAAGTAAGAGCATTCACATCTTACACTACACTATATCCTTTGATGGTACCTCAATGTACTTTCTACCATTTCATTAAAGTAATTATACTTACTAGTAATAAGTACTACTTTATCTTCTTTATTAAGTCATTATGACTATCCACTGCACTTAATTAATCGTAATAGTATTAGTAGTATTTTAGCTATGTGAATGAAGAAATTATAAGTAGAACTAGGAAGCGTTTTCACTTTAATAGAGTTTATATTGTGTGAACTGACTTAATTGGATTAGTTAATACAGAGTATTGAATTATTAAATAAGAAAAGAGTAACAAAAGGACGGGGTTAAAATTTGATAAACACATGGAAAACAATTATTAGCCAGATTATTTGAAAATTTTAAATAAACTTTTGCTTTCTCAAACACATTCAACTTATTGCATATAGAATACACTTATATAGTATAAAGTTTTTTTTTTACACTAATCATTATTATTTAACTTGTGATATTTCTAATCATTTTATAATAGACCTGAATATAAAAATATTTATTGCATATTGCATATTGCACATTTGACGAGCTACCATGGTGTAATTTCGTTTTGCTTATTTAAGTTTCCTTACAATTACTTAAACTATCCCTATCAATAGTTTTACTTTCTATTTTAACTGGTTAAGAGATTTACATTTTCTCCATACAAATATTTAATAGTACTTCTGTATTGTCTATTCATCAAAGTAAATTTAGAATCATTTTTTCTAAGAAGTGGAGTAGTTGTTATTTGCTTAATAAGGTGGATATATATGAAAAGTATTTGTGTCCTTTTACACCATAAAATAGAATTGAAAAAGATGTACCATGGAATCTTGAAGTATAATACCAGTCCAAAAACAATACATCTATATCTTCTCCACATTCCATTGTCTCCTTTTCATCATTACTTTTAGATGCTTTACTTTTTAAGTATTATGATCTTCATTTTTCACCTCAATTTCGAGTGTCACTCTTTAGGGAAGAAAGAATTTTCAAATTAGGTCTACTTGGTACTCCCTGAGTTCCTAAATAGTAAATATTTGCCCTCCTTATTAAAATAAGATGTCTATAATATTTGTCATTCTAGAAATTCAAGACATATTTTATTGTTTGTTTTCACTTTTACCCTTAATCATAAATATAAAAAGATATTAATATGGTGCAAAAAAAAAGTATTAAATAGAAAAGAATATTAAATTACCCTCTAATTAATGTTTTTTCTTAAGGGTGCACAATACAATACAAGACAAGTATTTAGGAACGGGAGGAGTATTGTCAAAAACTGATTTCATCACTAATAAGGTTGGTGGAAAAGGAGTAATCAATTACTCTTCATTCTTAATTAGATATCTCGCATTCATGAAGTTTCGATATGGAGTTGTCTTTATCAGAAAGTGCTTTACTCCTAATGTGAAAAGTTTCGTCGTAAATCCAAATTTATTCGAAACACAATATATGTATTGAACATCGGACAAGAAACAAATTAAAAAAAAAACGCTTTCATCATTTGCCTTTCATTAGTTTGAAAATTGGTCCAGTTGATTCGTATGTGAAACTTTCACATCATAACATAAGAAAAAGGATAAAATGCTAATTTTTATATATAAACTCCCTATTTCCCATGAAAGAGAATTCACATATACTATTTACTTTCCTACATTATTTTGTTGTCTTTACCATTCATTTGACTTGATCACACAATGCTGTCCTTTGCTTTCTGTCAGCCTCTTGTGAACAGAGTATTCCTTACGTCGAAAACTTTATAATATGATTTCATAACATTTTATTATGCAAATTACAGTGTTGTATATTCTTTGCTAATTTCTAGACTTACATCTTTACACGTGAATTAGGTCAAATTATGTCCAAAAAAGTAAAACACAAAAGATAGGACAGTTTCGCACTAAACATAACATTAGAAAAAGAAAAACAAAAAGAACCTCTTGCTTAGCTTTTAAAAACTCATGATTGAGTCAAGATTCTTTGCATTCATGCGAAAGTTGTTACGGCAAAATTCTATGTGACATATTGTCCGTTTTGAACCTAAACCCCTACGAATTTGTCTTTTAGACTACATCATAGCGAGGCTAAAAGCGTGTGTATATCTGAATTTGAGTTATGCCATAAAAATCTCTTCCTTTTTCTTCCATTCAGTTGTGAGATTCGCCTATCATTCCTACATGACTCGTCCTCTGTCAGGGGCGTCATAAGAGCCAACGTTTGCTTTAACGGTAGATGGAATCAATAAATTCAATGTAACTATAGAACAATAATTGACATTTCTTTATCATTAATTAGATATCTCAAATAGCTTACCCAACATGAATTCATGAGTTGAATCAATGAATTTCAAATGTATATCTTGTAAATTACTCTCTCCATTCATCTTTACTTGTTCAGTATACTGAATATGGAGGTCCAACAATACTTGTCTAGTTTGAAAAATCAATGAATAATTTATTATTTTGTGTCAATTTTACCCTTGCTATTAAATACTATTCATTACCCAATACATTTTTCAAAATATTAAATTTATTATATTCACAAGGTGATATAGTAAATTACTCTTATTATTATTACTTTCTCTGTCCCATTTTATGTGGCACTTTTCGCTTCTCGAGTGTCAAACAATTTAAGTTTGATTGTGAATTCGGACATGAAATTTTCAAGTTTTTTAAATAATATTTATATCGTTGAAAACTACGTAAAAAGTACAATAAGACACTAGAATTGACAATTCAAAATATTTAAAAAATATACGAAGAAATAACGGTCAAAGATAAATTTGTTTGAATCTCAAAATCTGAAAAGGGCCACATAAATTGAGGCGGAGCAAGTATTTCTTAAGGTGTGTGGCAAGTTAATACTCCCTCCCTTCTTTTTGAGTTGTCATGATAAGACTTTGTACAATCATTAATAAAAATTAATTAGGAGTGTAATTTGACTCATATACCCCTTATTAATCTTTGTCTATTTATATGTCTCTTAGTTCTAGAATAGTTAATGCTAAAGGCAAAGTTGAAAAAAATAATTAATTTTCTTTTGAATCTTTAAATTAACAAGTATTTTGGAATAATTATTTTTAATATATATATAACAACTAAAAAAGAACGGAAAGAGTAGTGTGAACAAGTAAAGATGAACAGATAGAGTAAAAATAAAAAGTACTCCATCCGTTTCAATTTGTTTGGTCTGCTTTCCTATTTAGTACGTTTCAAAAAGAATGTCTCATTTTTTTTAACAACTCTTCAATTTCAACTTTCCATATGACATGATTAAGACCACAAGATTAAAGGACATTTTGTTACATTTGACATATCTTTAATTTTCAATCGCAAGATTCACAAGTCTTTTTTATTTTTTTAAACTCCGTGCCAATTTAAATATGTCAAACAAATTAGAAACGGAGGGAGTAATGCAAAGATGTGAGGGCTTATGTCACATGCTTGACCAAAAGATGAGTTGGGATACATGAAATTGGGATTACATAGACCCTAACCTTTAGGCTTTTTCATATAAACTTTTCTACATTGACGCGTTTTTAAGTCATTGGAATTGGGGATTCCCAAAAAGTGGAGTGAGTGGGTGAGAATTGAGGAAAAAGGGTGCATCCGCCAATTCCCCCTTTTTTTCCTTTTAACTTTTTGTCTGTTTCAGACTACTCCTTTCACTATTCCGACATTAACATGTTTTCCTACAGACACATCTACAAATTCGTTGGAAATGACAAATCAACAACAACAACAACTTACTCAGCGTAGTTTCACAAGTTTAGTCTGAAAAGGATGTTGTGGTATGTATGCATATTATATCTCTATCTTTTTGAGATAAAAATATTATTTTTGTTAGACTCTTGGCTTCGTTTGATCAAAATGACAAACCAAAATCTAGATATTTCACACACTATTATTGGCTTCATACTTCGCGTCTAAAGAAAATCCATGGTTGATAGTGAAACAAAGCCAAGGGATTTCTTATTCTTTCTTTGTCATGACAAGTTTACCAAGGTTAGTTTTGGATTGCCAGAGTGTAATTTGATTACTAAAACAATTGCTTGTGATAATAGTTGAGTGTCATTACCAGTGATGAATCAGAAATTCTAACAATGAACTCAAAAAGAAAGTACAAAATATTACTCCTTCCGTTCCTAAATAAGTGTTCTTTTATACTTTTCATTTTGTTTTTAAATAAGTGAGGCATATTATATAATCGTCTCGTGCTTGACTCTATCTGTAAGACAGGTGTGTGCAGCCACTTAGTGAGGAGACAAGACCGGAGAGAATCAAGAAGACATTAATAATGTTGTTTAAATTTTATCCTTCTTTAAATAAAAAGAGTTTTGTATAATCAAGAAACTATTAAAGAGTTATATCTTTAGAGTAAGTTAGTAAAACACTTTTTGTATGAACGGATATTTTCTTAAAGGGTGTGCCCAAGCTAAAAAGACCAATTATTTAAGAACGGAGAGTATATCTTGAAGCTTTTCTCACAATGTTAACTTCCTTAATTTAGCTCCACCACTGGTCATTATGGAGACATTTCAGTAAACAAAAGGAAACAATTCAAAATATAATGTTACAGAACTCGAACCAAATGACGTCTTATTTACTGTGGTCCGTATGATTTTTTGCTTAACACCTTTAATCTTCAAATTAATTGTTATATGCATTGTTTATATCTATGACCGTGAATCTTCGCAAATTTAACAAATTATGCTCCTGTTTGACCATAGATTTTGGGGGTAGAATTTCAAAAAGAATTTGAAAACATTATATGTTCATGATATCTGATCGGTTAATTTTCAAATTTCAAAAACTGGACCAAAATCAATTTTTTGGTGAAATTTCACTTTCACTCACAAAATATCAAATTTTCTTCAACTAAAATATATGTCCAAACACAACTTCAAGTTCTAAAAATTATTTATCAACACAACCTTAAAAGCTCATCTTTTTTTTAACCACGTCTCAACTACTTCCTTTGTCCACTTTATATAACTCATTTTTCTTTATATAACACATTTCTACATTAAGTAACAATTGAACTTTAAAATGCCCATTTTACCTTTAATGAAATGATTTATAGTCACACAAATATCTAAGACTTATTTTAGACCACAAGTTTCAAAAATCTTCCTTTCTTTTTTAAAGTCCGTGCCATCAAACTAGGTCATATAAAATGGGACGGAGGGAGTAAATCTTATGACCAAATGCTAGCTATATTTATCTCAATTAAGAATCGGGCCGGAAACACTAACAATCCATATGCAGCAGTATGGGCCGCTCCTCCCTTGGGTGCATTTCTAGTCTTGGGCCCAGAATGGTAAAATCCATCAAGTTTTGTAATAATGGGCTTACAGCCCAACCTTTCACAGTTAATTACCTTTATGTCTATGGTTGGCATATGAAGATGATACTTTTAAATCCTTCATAATAGACTAAAGAAAACAACCTCCCTCCTATTAAAAATCAATGAAGTTAAGTGATATTTTTGTTATGATTTCCATAAAACTTAGGTAGATATATAAAAAAATTATTATTTTTTAAAATGAAGGAATTTCTATTGAACCTCCTTTCTTATCTTTACCTCCACCGCTGATTATTACGAAGAAATTTCATCAAAAAAATGCTACAATTCAAATTATAATGTTACAAACTCGAATCAAATGACCTCTTTTTCACTGTGGTCCTGATGATTTCGAGTAAATTACATTATTATATGAAATGTTTATTTTTATCTCTCTGATTTTGAATTATTAAAAAAGTGAAAAATTGTAAATTATTAATCACTTAGTTGTCGATGTGTTATAAATTTAGATTGTTACTTTATATTTAAGGTCAAATATAATTCCAGAAACACAATAAATGTTTCATATTTTTTAATTTTTATATAAAAGGATCAAAATACACATTTTAGTTAAGTGATGATTAGCGTAATATTTTACAAAGAGAAAATCAGAATTTACTAATGGGCCGCTCCTCCCTTGGGTTTTGGGCCCAGAATTGTGTAACATCAAGTTTTGTAATAATGGGCTTATAGCCCAACCTCTTAATGGTTTGGACTAGGGATGGGCATGGTATGGTATGGTGCGGTATTTGAAACTTCGGTTCAATAATTTCGGTATTCGATTTTTAAAAATACAATATCATTACCATACCAAATTAGTTCGGTATGGTTCGGTATTTAAAAGTTCGGTTTCGATACCTTGTGGTATGGTAAATCAGTAACCATAGTTTGTTCAATTCCGACTAATATATACTTGTACAATAGAGAATTATGACTTTGACTTTTCAAAAAATGTCTCAATTGTATCATATCAACACATTACACATGTTGAAATATATATTCAAAAGAAGATATAAGCAACTTCTTTTGTTAATCAATTATACAACAAAATATTTCAATCAAGATTAAGTAGTCAAAGTTTCAATATCTAAATATTTAGTTTTATACTAATATTAGGTTGTATATTTGCTAGTATTTTAATAATATATAAATTATTTATGCAATTATATACTTCGATATGGTATTCTATATTTTGGTATATTATTTATAAATACCGAATACCATACCAAATACCAAAAAAATAAAAATGCATACCATATATCATACCAAATACCATAATCTCTAAACCACGATATCAAAAAATTCAGTTTGATATGATAATTCGGTATGTACCATACCATGTCCACCCCTAGTTTGGACAACCTCGCTTTCCTATTTGAAAGAAGTATTGTCAAATGAGAATGTAATGTAAATAACTTGTATAACTAAGGGTGTGTTAGCCTGTTAGGTATGAAGGAAAATATTTTTTCTTGAAAAGTGAGTTTTTTTTTATTTTTTATGTTTGTTTAGTATGCAAAAGATATTATCTTAAAAGCATTTTATAATTTAGGCAAATTCTACGAGGCTGGGATGGATGGAGGTGGGTTGTGTTAGAGGGTGAAAAGACGACAACTAATGTGGAATGACAGTTATGAAACTAGTTTTCACTATGATTCATTAGAGGAAATCATTTTCCTCATTTTAAGAAACTTGTTACTTGTAGAAAATATGTTTCAAAATTTTTAATCAACCATACATTGAAAAAAGATTTTAAAAGATTTTTTTCGAGAATACTTCTCTCCATACTTAACACGCCCTAAATTTCATCAAAATAATATTTTTAAATTTCTTGGTAAATTCATAAAGCTACTGCCATTTTACTTCTATATCTATACTCCATCGTCGCCCCGTTGCTAGAAGAATTCACACATATCCTGTCAGTTCAACAAAAAACAAAACAAATAAATAAATAAAGGATTATAAATAGTCTCCTATGATCATTTACAAATTTAAATTTGTGAAAATAAACTTTTTAAATTTCTCGTGTTCTATTTTCAAATTTCTTATCTCTAAAACCGAAAATCTTATAAATAATATATAAAAATTAAAATAAATTTACAAAGGATCACAAAAACTAATTAACTCGAAAGATTAATTCTTAGAAGAAGACACGTTTTGGTAGGAGGGAAAAGAAGCCACATTAAAGAGTTCAATTGCTTGATCTTTTAGTACTCCCTCCCTCCGTTTCAGGAAGAATGACCTACTTTTCTTTTTAGTCTGTTTAAAAAAGAATGACCTTTTCTTTTTTTTGCAACACTTTAATTCTAACTTTCCACGTGGCATGTTAAAAACCACAAAATTAAAGGGTATTTTGGTACATTTGACATAACTTTAATTTAAGATCACAAAATTCAAAAACTTTCTTTATTTTCTTAAACTGTGTGTCAAGTCAAAATAAATCATTCTTTTTGAAGCGGAGGGAGTACAATATTTCAATAGCTTGAGTGCTTGACTACACCAAAAGTAGCCATTATTGGGTTTGAAATTGGGACAGTTATCCAAATACAACACAACATTCACCCTCCTTTTTCCATGTTTAGTGAAACATCACACAGTTGACAACTTGACATAAAGCATTCAAATACACACCCCTATTTATTCTTATTACAATTCTCCACACGAAACTCGTGCTGCAACACTTTCGATCCTATGGCCTAGGAGGTGTTCAAACCGACAATCGAAGTCACACACTCACTGCACGACTTCAGCCTACTCAACGCACACAAGTCTTTTCGACTTAGACAAATTCAGACAACACTTTAAGACAGTAAAAACACAAGTCTTTACAGGAACGAATTCCCAACCTTTTTATTATACTCGCAGCATAATACAAAAGGACACACACGAATTCTACTAAGGCATTTTCTCTCTCAAAACTGGATAATGTCTTAGCCAAATTCTGCCTACATATAAATCTGCACAAGGGCAGTTACAAGCGGTTACAACTGCTCACACGTCTAGCACATGGCCTATACAAATTTTCAAACTCAAAATAAACTAAGTACAGAAATATATCTAACACTTAGAAACATTTGAATTTTGAATTTAAACTCAACTGCCCCATGTGCGACGCACATGGGCAGCCTTGTGCCTTAGCCGAAATTCCTCATGCCCACACTTAGAATTATTTCTGTCTTACCAACACTTAGAATATTTTCCAGCTTCTGTTTTGCCATGCCTTCATGCGACAGTCATGTCTTGCCATCGTCTAGTCAATGCCACTGCTTGCACACACTGCCTGCACGTCACTGCCGTCTGCCTAGCCGATGCCACTGCCTGCACGCATGCCCCATAGGTGCCATGCGCCTGTCCTTGCCCTCATGCCTCTAAGCTGTCTTGCCAACACCCAAGCAACTTAGACTTAGCTGCCACTAACACTTAGTCGCTCAGCCAACGAACATTGCATATGCCTACGTGTCAAGTCCAACGCCCAAGTCCTTACCATGCCCTTGCCGACGTCGCTTACGTAGAACGGGGGTCTAACAAACCACCCCCACCTCTTGAACTCGATGCCCTCATCGAGACTGTTTTGAAGTAGTCCCCGATTTTGTCATCAAACTACCACAAGTCTTTACTCTTCTCCCAAACAGCATCTTCAACAGCCTTGCCTTTCCAATGTACTAAGAATTCAGTCTTAATATTCTTCTTACTATTGCCAACAACCCGGTGATCAAGTATACTCTCAATATCAGCTTCATACTCTTTGCCAACAAGAGGAGTAGCTCTCTTAATCTTGTTTCTGTCCGGATCACCTCCATCTTCATAGTAAGGTTTAAGAAAACTCACATGGAAAGTCGGATGAATTTTCAACCTTTCTGGCAGCCTCAATCTATAAGCAACCTCGCCCACTCTTTGAATCACTTCGAATGGACCATCATTCTTATGGATCAGCCCCCTATGTCTTTGCTTACTCGTAATCTGTTTCCAGATTTGTGGAGTAAGTTTCAGCAACACTCTATCACCCACATTGAACTCCAATGAGTGACGATGTTGGTCAGCATATTTCTTCATGCGCCGCTGAGCCTTGCGCAAACTATCTTGTGCCTCCGTGATCATCTCAAATCTGTCTCTAGCAAGTCTATATGCAGCAGTACAATTCCCTTGGCTTTTCTTCTTTGCAACATCAAGTGGTGTCATGAGCTGCCTGCCCAATACAAGCTCAAACGGAGTCATTTCTGTTGCCGATGACTTATGCAGATTATAGCAAAGCTGCGCAGTGTCTAGAAAATCTGCCCAATTTCTCTGGCTTGCAGTCACATAATGTCTCAAATATTCTTTAAGCAAATGATTTATTCTTTCTGTTTGGCCATCGATTTGCGGATGATTAGCAGTAGAAAACTTCAGATCAGTCCCCATCATATTGAACAATACTGTCCAAAATCTGCCCGTGAACCTTGAGTCTCTATCACTCACAATATCACCCGGCACATCAAAGAACTTCACCACGTGCGTATAAAACAAGTCAGCAGCCACCTCGGATGAGCACATGACTGGTGCAGCAATGAAGATTGAATATTTTGAGAATCTGTCCACCACCACCATAATAGATGCCATGCCATTAACCTTTGGAAAACCTGAAATAAAATCCATAGAAACAGATAACCACGGCCGTTCCGGAATAGGTAAAGGTTGCAGCAACCCCGCCTCTTTCTTACGTTCAGTCTTGTCCATTTGGCATATATGACAAGTCTTAACATAAGCTTCAATGTCGTCTTCCATCTTAGTCCAGAAATAAACACGGGACAGTAGAGCCAACATCCTCTCAACACCCGGATGTCCAGCCTACGTAGTGTCATGCGCCTCCTTCATTAAATCTCTACGCAGCCCACCACCATTAGGTACTACGATCCTCCCCCCTTTAAAATGGAGCAGATCGTCCTCGATCCAATATCGCCTCAACGTACCCTCTTGAACTTGACCCATCCACTTAACATAGAGTTGGTCATTTAATGCACACAACCTGATTCTATCAAGAAAATCAGTCTCAAGCTTCGAAATAGAATATACGACAACAAATACCTCTTTGCGACTCAAAGCATCTGCAACTTGATTATGTTTCCCCGGCTTATGCTCCCATATAAAGTCATATTCAGCCAAGAACTCTTGCCACTTTGCTTGCTTTGGACTCAACTTTTTCTGTATTTTGAAAAATGTATTGGCTACATTATCCGTCCGCACCACAAAGCGTGTACCAAGCAAATACACTCTCTAAATCTGCAAGCAATGTACAACAACAACCATCTCCTTCTCATGAGTGGAATACCGTTGCTCCGCATCATTCAATTTCCTGCTTTCAAAGGCCACCGGATGACCTTCTTGTACGAACACACCTCCAACAGCCTTGTCGGAAGCATCAGTATGTACTTCAAATGGTAACTCAAAGTCTGGCAGCCTTAGTATCGGTTCTGAAGCAATAGCCCGTTTCAATACTTGGAACGCAGCTTCACATCTTCCCGACCACACCCATTTGACATCTTTCTTCAACAAATATGTCAAGGCAGCAGCCTTCTTTGAATAACCCGCAATAAATTTTCTGTAATAGTTAGCCAAACCAAGGAAAGATCTCAAGCCTTTGACGTTACTTGGTGCCTGCCAATCAACAATAGCCTGTACCTTTGTTGGGTCCATCCGCACCTGATTTTGACTCACCAAATGCCCAAGAAATTTGATTTCTTTTTTAGCAAACTCACACTTCTCCATCTTAACATAGAGTTGGTACTCCCTCAAGCGAGACAGCACCACACTCAAATGTTTGACATGTTCATCAAGCGACTGACTATAAATAACAATGTCATCTAAGTAAACTACGACGAAGTCATCAAGATACTCAAACAGTACATCATTCATTAAATTACAGAAAGTAGCTGTGGCATTAGTTAGCCCAAACGACATTACAAGAAACTCATATGAGCCATACCTAGTCACACATGTGGTCTTAGACTCATCACCCTCCGCTATCCTAACCTGCCAATAGCCTGCCCTTAGATCTAACTTGGTGAACCAACATGCCTTGCTTAGCCTATCCATAAGATCCTGCACCAACGGAACTGGATATTTATTCTTCACTGTCACCTTGTTCAAAGCCCTGTAGTCCACACACATCCTTAGCGACCCATCTTGTTTTTTCTGAAATAAAACATGTGCATCATAGGGAGCCTTAGAAGGCTGAATCAGTCCGGCATCCAGCAACTCATTCAATTGTTTACGCAGTTCAGCCAATTCCTTAGGAGCCATAAGGTAAGGAGCTTGGGCAGGAGCAATTGATCCCGGTAACAACTCAATTTTGTGATCAATATCCCTCCTCGGAGGCAGCATCTTTGGTAATTCAGGCGGCATCACAACAGCAAATTGTTTCAGTAAACTTGCAACGCAATCCGGCACTTCAACTTTCACATCTGGTTTGATCTTAACCAAGGCATCAAGGAATGTTTCTTCACCCTTCCTTAAGCCTTTATCAACAGCAATAACGGACAACATTGGAGTCTTGTACTTCTTCAACTTTCCAGCCTCGTCGTAAGGATGAACAACCCATATGAAACTTGAGTTCGCATCGTCCATTACCATTCACTCCATCCAAGTGAGGGAACAGAACAAAGCGATATTACTTCAAGAAATCAATTCCAAGTATAACTTTGAAATCTCCCAGCGGCATAACCATCAAGTTGTGCTTTCCAGCCCAACTTCCCGAAATCAGCGACACACCGTAAGCCATCCCCACAATTGACTTAGCCTTCGCATTCACAGTTTGGACATAAAACGGACAACTCTTCAAGTTTAGTCCGTATTTTGCAGCAACTTTGACATCAATAAACGTGTGGGTAGCTCCGGTATCCACCATTGCCACCATAGCTTGCCATCAACTTTCATTTTGATATGAATCAAGGCAGCATGTGGATTAGAAGCCTTTGAAGACTCACCAACAACATTTATCAAAGACAATTGATTAAAGGACAACCCCAACGGATTTGCCAAAGCAGCCACGACTCCCTCTTCATCCTCATCTCCATTCACATTTCCAGCAAGTATAGCATTCACTCTTTCACGATTGGGACAACTCTTGGCCAAATGTGGTCCACCACAAGTCCAACAGCCTTAGAATTCCCATCTTTCGGCTTGTTCTTGTTATTTCCAGCATTTATCACAACCTTTCTCTTGTCCCCATAATCTTTTCGTCCATTCTTTCTCCATTCCCCTTTCTTCTCTGCCTTTTTCTTAGACTTAGAAGTAGTAGGAATTTCAGAATTTGGACGCGTTGAGCGAAAATCCACCAACGAATCAGCAGCAACAATCGCGCTAGGCAAGTCTTTCACATTCTGCCTACGCAACTCATTTTGTGCCCATCCTTGCATCCCCGAAATGAAATTGTGCAACTTGTCCTCATCCGACATGTTTTAGATATCCAACATCAAAGAAGTAAATTCTTTAATGTAGTCACGAACAAATCTGTTTTGCCTCAGCCTTTTCAACCGGTCTCTAGCAATCCATGAGGCATTGCTAGGAAGGAACTGGTCCTTCATTTCCTTCTTCAACTTGGCGCAAGTATCAATCTTAGGCCTGCCAGCACTCTCATCATCCGCAGTTCTGTTTCTCCACCAAAGTTAGCATCACCCGTCAAGTACATCGTAGTGATGTTTAACTTGTCATTTTCAGAAATCCGGGCAGTTGAGAAGTACTGCTCCATATCCCAAAGGAAATTCTCCAATTCTTTGGCACTTCTGGCACCACCAAAAGACTTAGGGTCTGGAATTTTCAACTTGGAATGATCGTCACGATTCTGCCCAGAAGCAGCCACAGCACGTCGCAGCACCACCATTTTTGCATGCAGATTCTCATTTTCCTTGCGGAATTCGTCCATTTGAAAATTCACAGCCTCACGAAAGTTTACCACTTCCACCATGACCTCAGAAATACCTTCATCATTGTCATGACGAAATCCTTCAAGTTCTGTCCGCAAATTATGAATCTGGGTGATTATATCTACTAGATCTGGATCACTGGCTTGTTCGTCAGTCAAGCCAACCAGCGCCTCAATTCGTGTCACTTTTTCGTTCAGTTTAGCGTTCGTCACCATCGTCACAGCCCTGGCTCTGATACCAGTTGATACAGGGTCGATTTTTTTTTCTTCGGCACCACTGCACGGCAGTCACACACTCACTGCACGACTTCAGCCTACTCAACGCACACAAGTCTTTTCGACTTAGACAAATTCAGACAACACTTTAAAGCAGTAAAAACACAAGTCTTTACAGGAACGAATTCCCAACCTTTTTAGTATACTCGCAGCACAATACAAAAGGACACACACGAATTCTACTAAGGCATTTTCTCTCTCAAAACTGGATAATGCCTCAGCCAAATTCTGCCTACATATAAATCTGCACAATGGCAGTACAAGCGGTTACAACTGCTCACATGTAATTGATGCTCTTTTTCATTTTAATTTATGTGAAAATATTGATTCGATACGAAATTTAAGAGAAGATGAAAGATTTTTCGAAACTTGTTATCCAAAATAAACTATAAAAAAATTTATGGCTATAAATCATTTCATTAAAAGTATAATAAAAAGTTTAAAGTTAACAATGTTATTAAATATAGATTAATATCGTTCTTTTTGGGATTGACCAAAAATGAGAGAGTGTCATATATATAAATTGGAATGGATGGAGTAATATTTTATTTGGTCTTGTTCACGATAAATTGGGAATATAGTATACGATTGTCGTAAACAATTACCTATTATTGTCGCTTGCAACTTGCAAGTAACCTAAATTAATGATATATTCCCCATATTTTAAAATTAAGGATTTACATAACTTATACTATAAAAAATCTGTATAAATATCTGCCTGAAATATATTTTGAGTTTACATTTTCACTAGAGTATTAAGTATTTGCTTTTAAAAAATATAATGTATATATGTAACTAAATATATTAAACTATAAATATTAAAAGACAATTTATTATAGATGGTTTAACTCTGAATGTGAAAACGCATGGTTATAATTACGTGCCTGGTTCAGAATTGATATGTCTGTCCTATAGAATTTATTTTAAATTATTATCTACTTTAAACCCAAGATGTAAGTTATACGATATATCTGACCAAACCATTTTGGTAGAAACCGATTTTTCAGAAAACCATTTTTCTCTCTCTCCTCTCCCTTCTTTATATTGTGTAAATTGTAAGATTGCCGGATACTGATCGGAGTTTTATAAGAATAGTTCGTTCTTCAAGGTACTTACTCTGTTTCTCTTGTATTTCCGTTTTCTTATTCTCCGATCTACGCCGTGACTATGTCCGGCTAAAAAGATTTGTATCTATGTCGAACATCTAAACTTCGCTTTTATATCTACCATGAAAGATCTAGACTTTATCCAGATATATACAAATTTATATATGGTTTCTTGACTTGGTTCCAAGATGGTGGTACAGTCAGATCCATGTTTTTTGTTCCTTGATTTATAACCACTTATTTACCTTTATTCATCAATGTTCTCGAACGATCTTATAAAGTCGTAACTGGTAATATTGTAAAGGTTGTTTATCCACCGCAGTCATCGTTTGTTTTACCTAATAACACATTAAAATTAAGGATTTACATAACTTATACTATAAAAAATCTGTATAAATATCTGCCTGAAATATATTTTGAGTTTACATTTTCACTAGAGTATTAAGTATTTGCTTTTAAAAAATATAATTTATATATGTAACTAAATATATTAAACTATAAATATTAAAAGACAATTTAAAATTTCAAATAAAAAGTTTCTTTTATTTTTTAAAAAATTAAGAAAAATTAGGATAAATATTTTGTATCCCTGGGTTTGATTAAAAAAAGAGAATAAACAGTTTTTGAAACGTGTATCTTTAAACAATTAAATGAAATATGAACAATATGAACCTGTGTATATATATATATATCAATTTATGATAAGTGTTTTCTTACCTTCAGATACGTAAGCTATTTGTATTTTACATTATTATAAGATTTTATTATATAGAAATGTTTATATTTTACTCCATCTGTTTCAATTTGTTTGACCTATTTTGACTTAGCACGAAGTTTAAAAAAATAAAAAAGACTTTTAAAACTTGTGGTCTTAAATTAAAGATATGTCAAATGTATTAAAATATCATTTAATCTTGTGATCTTGAATATGACATGTGAAAAGTTGAAATTATAGAGTTTCCAAAAAAGGAAAGAGGCATTCTTTTTGAAACGGACTAATAAGAAAAGTAGGTCAAACAAATTGAAACGGAGAGAGTATTTTAGTTTTTGTATTTATTTTTTTGCTTACGAAACTATCTTAAATTTACTTAGTTCGATGAAGATTCCTTTGTGTAGAATTTCAACTATAAGGGCTTAAATGTTTCTAGAAATATATATATAACATCATCATATTTGTATATGATTTCCATACTAATTAGTAATTACTATAGGGGTATGGAAATCCTTCACAAAAATACAAGAGCATTTAGTGTAATTAATCTAAAATATCATATACAGTTAGATTACGAAACTAACCTCATGAGAAGAACAAACACTTACTTTCGACCCATAAGTCTACAAGTTCTATTTTTTAAAAGTTCGAAATAATGGTCATGATTTGTCTTAAGCATGAAATCCCTCTATTTTTGTACGAGCAATAAAAGCTTGAAGAGGAATATATAGTTTATACATGCATTGTTTACAAAAGTTTAGTACGATGCGACATGGACATAGTTAGGGGCGTGCATTATTCGGATTAAACCGAAACATTAAATTAAATCAACTCGAATTTTAATTTGGATTGATTTTTTTGGATTTTTGGTTTGGTTTCGGATTAAGAATTTACTTTTTTGGTTTTTTTGGTTTGGTTTCGGATTTAGAAAAATAAAAACCGAAAAAATCGAAATATATATATATATATATATATAATCCTAATAATACTCTAATAAAAAACTAATAAGGCAATTATGATTTAGTTTATATTTTATGTTTGGACATCTATTGATATACTTTTTAGGTATGTGTTTTAATATTTTATTCGTGACTTATATTAGAAAGTATATTCAATTCATTCAATATTATTACTTCTCCTTGTATATAATTTTTTTTTTAACATGCAAATATAACTTTGATTATGTTATTAATTATTAACATAACCGAATAGCCGAACCGAAAAAAACCAAACCGAACCAAACCAAATTTATTTTGGTTCGGATTGGGCTGCACTTTTACAAAATCGAAAACCGAAAAACCGAAACCGAGTAATACAAGACCAAACCGAAAAATCGAATGCAGACCCCTAGACAGAGCCTCCTTAGCTTAAGGGTGGTCCGGTGAATACCTTTTGTTAGAAAATTATGTGGTGTACAGAGGTTAAATGTTAGCTATTATAAATCTATATTTAATTTTTTACATACCTAACATAACTGGAAAAAAAGTTTGCACATCCTTCGTCAACTTCCTGGTTCCGCCACCGGAACATGTGTCGCTCCAAGAAACATCAAAAGTAGAAAACTAGTAATTAGGCCATACTACCTTGCAATAATTGAAAAGGAAAGTCTAATCATGGCCGTTTAGGACAAATTTGGATGTCATTTTCAGGAGTTGGTACTTAATACAAGGTGCAATGCACTAGCAAAATTTGCAAAGTGGCCATAGTTCCCTTTAATTAATGACTTCCACAAGCATAAAACTACTAAGTATCACAAAACTCAGGCTTACCGTCAAGATTTGTAGTGGGATAAACAGGACCCTTCCATTCTTGTTTAGGTATCTCGGGTTCAAGTCTTTGGAATAGAAAAAATATTTGTAGAAAGTGTTTCCACTTTAATTGGGATTCCAAAGTAAGTACCGCGGAAACAATAACAAATCTCAGGTTTGGGATAAGAATACTAACGCAATGACTCTTTTGCCCTGAACGTTTATATCTCTCTCTAATCTTAAAATGTATAGATTTAACATTATATTCATTGATGGACTCAAAAAACCTCAGGACATGGTTATAAGTGAGAAATTAAACTAGCAGCAATATTATGTTCTTTATGGGTTAATTATTAATACAAAGAATTCAAAAGTCACTCAAAAAGTCTAAAAAGAAAGACTTGTGAAGTCCCCACCAAAGAAACATGCACATAGACCATAGTGATGACTTATGAGGTATATATCCTTTTCTACCTTTCTAACTTATTATTTGTATTTATTTTGTTTCTATTGAGTCTCAAAGAACTTCATTTCATATAATGGTACTAATGAAAGAAGAGTTGAGATAACTATAAACTCATGAATCATGACTCTTTTAAGTTCATTTTTCTACTTCATGAGTAACAATCAACATCTCTTTCATGGATCATCAACTTGAAACTTAAAAAGTTAAAATACAAACTAGGATTTATACGATGTGTTATGAGTACTGACAAATACTAATTGATTCTCTCTTAATCAAAAAATCGGGCATAAGTATGTGTTGCCCCATAGAAACGGATTGAACTATGAGTTCGACAAAATCCAATACTTAGATTGAACTTTATACGAAAATTAAATATAGATAGAATTAAATATATATTTCAAAACTCACTATCTTACGTCTTAAACTTAGAACATACCACGTCTAAATTTTAAATTTGCCATCGCTACACAAAAATTAATATAGAAACCCATCAAGCACGTTTTATAACTAGTAAGGAATAGCAACTTCACCTACCACAAAACCTCGCTTCTTCCTCACTGAATTAAAATTTCTAGAGCTTATCACAATTATGACAAGATTGCTCAGGACAAAATTTCAACATTCACGGCTAAAAATGCTACAATAAAGAAAAAGATACCATAAAAGACATGACACCTGTATATAGTACAGGAGACACTTCATCAAATCTAATAAGAACAAGTAACCACATCAAAGATCAAACAAACAATTCAATTACAAAGAAAAGCTAAAAAGGAAAGGGAAACGCCCACGGATATGTCCTAGTGATTAGAAAAGTAGATTTGAAAATCTTGAGATTTCACGTTCAAATTTCAGTGAAGGCAAGAATATTAGGTGAACCTTTTCTATTTGTCCAAGCTTCGATACTTATGCTTTTGAAAGATAGCTGATAGCGCATAGCGCATAAATTTAGTTGAGATACGTGCAAGTTGCCTAGTACCAAAAATTATATATAAAAAAAACAAAAAATGGTAAAAGATGGCAACTATAAGAAATCAAAAGCATACGTGGTATACTTAAAAGTTAAAATCAGAAGAACATGAATCTTGTGTTGAAGCTAAAGTCCTAAAGTTGTCTATTTCTTCCTCCTCATGATTATTAATAATACAAGAACCAAAAAGTTGTTTTTTTTGTAGCTATTAGGCGACCATATATATCAATTATCTTACTGTCTTTATGTACAGTACAGTATAGTAGATCTAAACCATTTTACTTCTAAAACATATCTCACTATATGTGTAAAATTTGTTACATGTATTTATGAATATATGTTGAACAAAAGTAACACAATCACAGATGCATTGTAAGATCACAAGGCAATGGTATATAACATCTAATTCTGCCAGAAAAGTATGAAATTATCAGCAAAAAAAGTTCCACATGTTTCTTCTTCTGACTCCAGATATGCATCTTGTTTTTGATATTTAGACCACATGTATATGACATTAGAAACAAGATCAAAATTTCCATTTTTGATGCCACACCATACCCCCCTACAGGTTTCCCTAATCAAACTGATATATTGAAGTAACAATTTTATCTCGGAGAGTCATTCAACTAACAGTTTTTATCTCAGAAAGTCGCTTAATTTTGTTTTGTAACACAAAAGTCACCCAACTAATGGTAATTATCTCATAAAGTCACTCAACTTTGTTTTGTAACAGATAAAATCACTCAACTATTATCATTTCACCTACAAAGTCACTTAATTAATTGTACAATTCTTATCTTAATTAGAGAGTTACAATGGAGTTACATCTTGAAATGACAATAATTGAGTGATTTTTCTGTTACAAAACAAAGTTGAGTGACTTTCTGAAATAATTATCATTAATTGAATGACTTTCGTGTTACAAAATAAAGTTTAATGACTTTCAGAGATACAAGTTGTTAGTTGAGTGACCGGCACCAGATTACTCTTAAGGAATTGCGAAAGGCTGCAGAGGAAATATGACTTAAATCAATAACCAAACCACTTTTTTTAATCTGGAAAACTATACTATTTCTTTCTATCAATATAAATTATGTACATTTTGTTAAAGAAGAGAAGTCCTCAATCTCAGTACATTCACACAGTATAGCAACAAGTTAAAAAGCACTGTACAGATGGAAGGTATCAACAAATTAAAAAAGATATCAAAAATGTCCAAAAGAAATAGGTTGGAAAAAGATACACGACATCTTAGACAATTGGCTTAAATCAACCAGCAAACCACAAGTCCCCATCAAATGAAAGCAACAACAAGAGATACATGTTACATTAGTGACTATATAATACTTAAAAACACCTATTTCAACAATTTTTAAACATAATTTCTTGTCAATACAATATTCATAAACAATTCAAAACAGAACACTTAGCTTCTCTCTCTGAACTTGCAACTCAACAGAGTAATAATGGAACCAGAACTTGAAAAATCTGAAGCTCCTCACTTCAAAAGACCCTTAAAGAAAAAGTGTGAAAATGTTAAAAGGTTTACTGATGAGCAAGTGAAGTTACTTGAGTCCATGTTTAAACTAGGGACAAAGATAGAGCCAAGAGAGAAGCTGCAGTTAGCAAGAGATCTTGGGCTACAACCACGCCAAGTAGCTATTTGGTTTCAGAACAAGAGAGCCAGATGGAAATCGAAGCAATTAGAACACGAATATCGAATACTTCAATCAAAATTTGACAATTTAAACATGCAATTCGAATCCTTGAAGACTGAAAAGGAGAGACTACTCATTCAGGTATCTAACTTTTTGTACTTCTGTGTGTTTACTTTTTTATATATTTGAATTCCTTTAGTGAAAATTCTGGCTTCTCTGCTATCTTTTTACTCTTTGCATCACCACACAACTTATGGAAACTAATAAAATTTGTTGTTTTCAAACAGTTGGAGACATTAAATGATCAGCTAGAAAACAACCTCGCTCGAGGCAGTGAATTGCACACAAGTCCAGAAAATGGATTTACAGACTTAGAATTGAAAGATTCTCCAGGTTGCTCCAATTCAATATTTGGAAACAAGAGGGTAAATGAAGAGGATGATGACACAGCAGAAGAAGCAGACAAATACTTTACTCCCAAAGAAGAAGCAGAGTTTTGGAACCTGGAGGAATTAGGAGATAACAATTCTTTAGAACACTGGTGTGTTGGCTTAGGTAGCATCTCCAATTCCAAGTTGTGGGACTTTTGATGAGCCTCACAATTGTACAGATCTCGTCCTCAAAATGTTCCCTTTTCGCCTTTAATAGAGCCATAGACCATAGTAGTAGGAGAATAGAAGGAGGAATATATATATGTTTTCTCCATTGTGCCCAAGAATCAGAATGTAGCTTTATGAAAATGATTCTAGTTTTAGAGGAACTGGGTGTAGCACATATAACAGAGGCTTTGCTTGTGAATCTATGAACAAGATGCATGTTTTAAATTTCTCCCAACCCTTTTTGTTGTTCACAAGAAAGCTAAGCAAAAATGTTGCAGTTAGAGGGAAAAAAAAAAGAGGCAACCTGCTGCACAGAACATCTCGGGTTCACACAGAATCCGGAGAAAGATTGCACCTTAGGGGTGTGATGCAGGCAGCCTATTCTGATGGAAGCATCAACGATTGATTCTACGGCTTAAACCTGTAACATATATAGGTCACATGGAGACAACTAATCGTTCAATTCTGGAACAAATGATGGTAAATAGAACAATAATCTCTCCTAACTAAAACGTAAAAGAAAGGAGCATTTGAAAGAAAAGGAGTGCTGGCAATTTACTGGTGAGGATCACCATCATCAGATATCCCTATTTTGTTCTCCAGATAAAATTTTTTGCTCAATATTGTTTAAGAAGTAAATATAGCAAATTGCATTGACTCATCCGCAGAATCTATTAAAATTAGAAAGGAAGAAAGTAATCAACAAATTCTTGAAAGATAAGAGTCAGCAACAGGATGACTTAATCTACTGAGAAGACAATTGGATAAATTCCTAACTGGAACATTCACTAGAGAGGAAGATCTAAAAAAGGGAAGAAAGATAATAGCACTTTCTGTACCCCGTAAGATAAATTTTAATTTTGGATCTTGTGAAGTGTTCAGACATATTTAATCTTTACAACAAGAAGAATGGCATACCTCTACCGTAAAGATAAAGAGGCTATTTGTGATAGAACTTCGGCTAAAACTTATTTAATCTTTAATTAATTAAAATTTGTGTTTTTGAATTTTTTATATAAAAAATATGTGATATTAAGATTTTTTTTATAAGATTATACCAGAACAACCTTAACATATTGTAATCGTGAATAGTTTCTTATACGTTTTAAATTATTAGAAGTTAAATATATTTAGCTAAATATCACAAGGACTAAAATCATAATTTGTCAATATTCAAGGGACCAGAAGCACCAAATTTTCCAAAAGGAAAAAAAGGAGCTGCCCTTTGTAAGAAAGAAAACATTTAAATAGAGCTAAGAGATAATCATAACAACATACCGACGGTTTGGCCGAGTGGTCTAAGGCGCCAGATTTAGGCTCTGGTCCGAAAGGGCGTGGGTTCAAATCCCACAGCCGTCAGTTTTTCTTCTTTTTTTTTAAAAAAATTGTTATTGGTTTGATTACTCGCTCCGGTTAATTAAAACTTTCTCATTTTACCCTTGTGGCCTTGTCAATTAATAGTTTTTGATAGCCTAAAAGTTCCAAAATGTTGGATCTGTTTTCCTTCTTTTTTTATTTTGCTATTTGTTTAATTATTCCCTCCAATTAATTAAAACTTTTTTATTTTATTCATGTAATTAATATTTTTTGATAGTTTAAACAATCTTATAAGTTCCAAAAAGTTGGATCAGTTTTCCTTTTTTTTATATATATATTTTGCTATTGGTTTAATTATTTCCTCTGATTAATTAAAACTTTCTCATTTTATTAATATTTTTGATAGCCTAAACAATTTTATAAGTTTCAAAAAGTTAGATACAAGATAAATTAGTAAAACTACTTAACTTATTTATGATTTTCCAAGGACATGTAGAGAAAAAAGTGGATAATTAATATCGCACAGGGAGAGTATTATCTAACCTTTTTTCAGCTAAAAATACCCGTTTTATCCAAATGCATCAAACGGTTGAAGAATCCCAACCTTATCAGTTGTCCTTTCTCAAAGGAAGCAATGGCTCTCTCCCTCTCAGCTTCAAAATCCATTACTTACATAACAACATGCATCAATTCTACAACTGATCCTGTTCCATCTTCCTCTCTCTTCAAATCCCTCAAAATTCCCCGTTTCTGGCCATGGCAAAAGGTACTTTCTTGAATGTACTTCATCTCCCTTTGCTAGCTGCATAAATTTTTGAGAAAATAAAGGTTAATTGAGTTGTATTTACAGATAAAGATGGGACCTTTGACTGTATCTCCAATGGGGTTTGGTACTTGGGCGTGGGGCAATCAGCTTCTATGGGGTTATCAAGATTCAATGGACTCTGAACTTCAGCAGACTTTCAATCTTGCTGTGGAAAATGGTATCAACTTGTTTGATACGGCTGATTCTTATGGGACTGGAAGGTTGAATGGACAAAGTGAGAAACTTCTTGGAAAATTTATTCGCGAGTTTCCAGGTGACATTGCTTTGTTCTTCTTTCTCATTAAAAGTAGTATATTCATGTATGGAAACTCTGTCATTAAGGAAATAAACCAAATCTTGCTTTTGAATATTTCAGGGGCTAATTCAGTATCAGGTTTTGAATAGCCAATTCGATACTTTTAGTCATTCTCTTTAGGAACTAGGAGAAGATTTACACAGCAATTCGCATGATCCAGTCACAGGTAGTGGTGGAGCCAGAATATTCACCAAGGGTGTTAAGAATATAAAAATATAATCACACGAAGAATTCAAGGGGATTCCACATATAGTGTATATATACATAAAATAAGAAAATTGCCTATCTAAACAATGTAAGTTTCCAGCGAAGGAGTGTCAGTAGATAGCCCTTTGGACAAGGTAGCTCTGCCGCTGGTCACAAGGCACTTATGTTTTATCTTAATTTCTTCACATTGAGCAGCATTGAATTTAGTTTAGCTTCCCAACTATTCATGTTTAATCTTGTATATTGTTTTGAAGGATTGTTTGCTACTCCCAGAGTATCTTATTCTCCAATTTTTACTACTGCCTGTTGCTTCCTTACTTTATTCATTTTGCTATTTTGTTGTGTTATTTTTTCTTTCGATCCTACTTTGGTTAAACTTCTTATGATTCGAGGGTCTATCGGAAACAACCTCTCTACCCCACAAAGGTAGGGGTAAGGTCAGCGTACATCTTACCCTCCCCAGACCCCACTTGTGGGATTACATTGAATATGTTGTTGTGTTATTGTTTGCTACTCCCAGCAATTATGTGAATCTGTAACATTGTTAAACTTGAGTTACATAATACCTTCCATTCTTTGTGAAATAGGAAGAGAAAGAGGAAAGGGATAGTAGTTATGCTCAACTGTCACGGTTGGACTGCTGTCTGAGCATTTGGTGCTCAGTAAGTTTGTCAAGGCTGCCTACATTCTCTTTTCTTTTCTAAGTTTTTAACCTATCATGTTTTCAGGAGACAAGCAAGTAAAGAATGACATTGTGATTGCAACAAAATTTGCAGCATACCCATGGCGCCTAACACCTGGTCAATTTGTGAATGCTTGCAAGTATTGCTCATCCCCATTTCTTCTGAACATACTGATAATCAGAATATCGAAACTCCAGTTTTACGGGGGAAGTTGCATATTTTAGAATTTTCATTTGATTAAAATTACATGTTGTCAGAAATGCACTAAATTACTCTATCTGCTTTGTTATCTAGTACAACAAATTTGTAAGAAAGACATTAGGCTCATAATTTAGTTGTTCCTTGTGAAGCAACAAGATGATTTTCTTAAATAGAACTTTGTGACAGTTCTTCTCTGGAAAGGATGCAAATTGAGCAAATTGGAATCGGACAATTGCACTGGTCAACTGCAAATTATGCACCTCTGCAAGAACGAGCTCTTTGGGATGGTTTAGTTGCCATGTATGAGAAGGTTACTAATAACTCAGTATTTATTTGGGATTGCGTGCATTGTTTGACTATTATGTGTGAGGGAGATCAACGTTTTGGTGTTATTCTGTCATTCTTAAAAGCAATTCTGAATTGACGTTCTGCTAGATCTGGTCTCCACTGGATAAAAATACTTGATAGATTTGTATTGTTTCACATAATCAAATTACAATTTTTCTCTCGTGCAGGGTTTAGTTCGTGCAGTTGGCGTGAGCAACTATGGACCAAAGCAGCTGCTGAAAATACAAAAATACCTTGATGACCGAGGAGTTCCTTTGCGCTCAGCCCAGGTGCTGAGTCTTATTCTTACTTTACTATGAAGTATGCAGTTAGCTTATTCTTACTTTACTATGAAGTATGCAGTTACCTTTCTTTTCAGAAGCAAATACAACTTTGTTACATGTACAATGCTCAAGTTAGATTATATACAGCGTGGAATGCTCTGTTGCTTAAAGAGGTAAAAACCAACAATGTATTACTTCTGGTAAGTCTAAAGAAAATAAAGACTGTCAGCTCTAATAGGACCGACTTACCTAGTACCTGTGCTAGTAGGACGTAGAAGGTATGCAGTAGATTCGTCGAGATCACACTAGCTAGGCTTGATATAACTGTTATCCCGGAGAAAAAAGTGAGTCAATTGCCTCTAATGTTCAAGCTTGTTCGTGGTCATTAAATATCATATGACCAGTTTGTACTAAATTGCTTCATATTGTTGCTTGCTTTGGTGCCACAATCTTAAGCCAGTGACCTCTCCAACATCAGGTACAATTTTCTTTGCTGAGTATGGGAAGTGATCAGATGGAGATAAAAAATATATGTGATTCTCTAGGCATACGTGTCATAGCATACAGTCCTCTGGGTCTTGGTATGCTCACTGGGAAATATACGCCCTCTAATCTTCCACCTGGGCCAAGGTACGCACTCTCAATTTCTTCCCGAGTTGAATTTTTCTGACTAGTAAACGAGCAAGTACAGCTCAAGCAATTGTTTGATACTCGTCTCAACGTAAAACATCACTTGTAGGGGAGTACTCTTTGGACAAATTCTTCCTGGATTGGAGCCTCTACTTACCTCTCTGAGAGAAATAGCTCAACGACGTCGGAAAACAATACCACAGGTAAACGCTTCTTGAAATTTTAGTGGAATGCTCTTTCCATCTGTGTTACAAAAAAATTCTATTCGGCTCGTTGCATACCAACAAGCAGGCCACCGCATCTCACTGCTGGTTCAGTATTCTCATCTAATAGGGCCTTTTGTATAGTTTGGTGTTTGCAATAACTCAAAGCACTGCGCGGGAGTTATTTTACATCTAGGTAGCCTCCATCTCTTGGACTTTAAGCTTGATGTTAGATCTGCTTGAGAGTCGATTTATGACTAACAGCACATACGAAACCATAAATAGTGAACATATGCAGTTGGGGTGCATGTAGTAACCGATGCACGCTCTCTTTTAATATGGACAATATGAAAAGAAAAAAAAAGGATATTTAAGTTGGTGTGTCTTGGTACCCATGATACTAATTCTGCTAGCTTTGACGTATCAAATTTTGAAAAGAAAAGAAACTATGCTTCTACATGAATAATCAAATAACCAGGAATTGCATCATCATATACAGTAAATTGTGGCTCCATACATAAATTACCAAACAATCAGCCATTCCTCATCAGTGTATAACTGGGGACCAGGGCAGCCCGGTGCACTAAAGCTCCCGCTATGCGCAGGGTTCGGGGAAGGGCCCGACCACAAGGGCCTATTGTACACAGTCTTATTTTGCATTTTATGCGAGAGGCTATTTCCAAGGCTTGAACCTATGACCTCCTGGTCACATGGTAATAACTTTACCAATTACTCCAAGGCTCCCCTTCAAACTGGGGACCATATAAGAGAAAATAATCTCAGCATAAAATTTTATATAACTAATACAATATTTGATTATGAATATAAAATCTTGGCATTACTAGCAGAGTAGCAGTAACATTACCTGGATAAGAACACCTAATACGTAAAAAGTACACGTGAAGCTAAATATTGACTTTGATACGGCAACCCCTGCATAACGCTCCTTTATTATTACTCACCGCATAACAATGCCTGAATTTATTATCCATTATAAGTTATAACTAATTCATAAACCAAACAACCTACAAAAATGAATACATAACAAGGTTACATACTTGATACTTAAGTATACAACATTAGTTCATTTCAGATTGTAAAACGGCCTTTCCTCTAGTCCTCACCAGAGCTTTCATAAATGATACGCAGGGTGTTGTGCTAGGTTAAGCTGATGCTTAAATTAGTTTGATTTGCCATATCGGATGCACTTCTTAAAGCCTTTGGGAGTTACCTCTACAGTAACCTGCCATCACCTACGTTTACCCTGTTTTGACTGTACGAACATTGTTTCTTGATATTTAAGACTCCATCTTTAGAACTTCCTCTACAGTAACTTCTAATGTTAACCTAATCAAGGTGGAGCATGTTTCCATATTGTATTGGATTTGCAAAGACAATCTGGTGAACCTGATCTGCACGCAATTAATCTATTAGGATCTTTCTCACCTTCTGAAAGTATAGTTTCTCTTCACCAAAATATATTCCCTTTAACCTGGCGCCTTGACATCACCAGGTAAGATATGTATACTTGCAAAAAGCAGTGTGTATGTACACTTTGTTTTTTCAGAGCTACAAACCGTAGTCCACGAAGTTAAGAAAGAATCTAGCTAGTACGTTGTGTTTCTTCTCTCTACGCCAGCCTCCATGGTGTGGACTTGACAGTTTAGTCTGTTTCCTCGTGCACAATTGTCAAGTTCGAAGATGCAATGGTTAAAACGAAAAATGCGGCCTTCCATTTGTTTATTAAAGTATGCTTTCATCATCAGAATTTTTTTCCTCAAATACTCCATGATTTGTTTAATTATCATCATCTACTCCAAGGAATTATTCTTCCTTTCATTTTGCTTCATATTTATACAGTATTAGTTCCATCATGCAATTAATTCTACTAATTTACGACCAAGACTGTCTGCTTGGAAAGTACTGCTTTCACAAGTACTTTTTCTTCATTGGAAAAAGTTTTCCTTGAAGGATCAGAATGATGAAGCGTTGCAAAAATGAGTTGACCTTTGCTAGAGATAATTCAATATCCATGGTGTTTTGTTTCAAAGACGAACGTATATAAGTTTTTGAACCCTGCAGATGATCCCAAGGGGATCTGGGATCTTGACTGAATTATAAGATGAGTGTATTCCAGCTGAAGCAGGCCACTCGACCTCTCAATTTCTATAAAAGAACTCGACAAACTCCTGTTTATGCTTGGTTTAGTTCGTTCATGTTATTCACAAACTTGGTACTCCAATGCTATCACTGCATGTTGGTAGTCATTTCTTTTGCAGGCTATTAACTTAAAGTCATAATGCAGGTGGCTATCAACTGGTGTATATGCAAGGGTACAATTCCTATCCCAGGAGTCAAGTCTGTAAAACAAGCTGAAGAGAATCTAGGAGCCCTTGGTTGGCAACTCACTTCTGATGAATTGCTCCAATTAGAATACGCAGCTCTTGATTCTCCACAAAAGATGATCCAAAACGTATTTCAGACAAAGTGATAACTTCACATAAAATTAGATATGTTTAAGAAGATATACTTGGAGAAGGCAATGAAATAGAGTGAAAGGATACAAATATATATACATCTGGATCATTTTCATAGATCATTTGCTCTTTCGAGAGGCATTTTCTCAAATATCTGCAAGGTAACTTTGTGCACAGGAATCCTCACCATGGAGGTAAAATTTAGATACTGATCAAGGCTAAGAGAGTAGGATCACAACACACACATCAACATTCCCTCAACTAATCGTCTAATGCTTGAGAAGAACAGAACACATGTCCACCAAAGAACCAACTGCACTCGATCGAGACTTTGTTGAGAAGATAAAGAATAAAAACACACCTCATAAACATACCAAACTCAAAGCGAGCACTAAATTCTTTTTATAAATGGAACTGGAGTTGAAACAAATGTGCCATAGTTAAACAGACAACAATAGATCCACCAAAATGTAAGCTAAGCAAAAGAACTACAAAATCATGCAATTGGCATAACCATCTCGACAGGAAATGCAACTGACTGTCTACTTGATCTTCTTCTTTGGCCTCAACTGTAAAGCAAGTAACAAAAGAAACAATTTAGTCTAAGGAGTCAAGTTGAACAAAGCACATGATAAAAAATCTTGCAGAAAATTCTCAAGAAGTTACCTGGTTGCTGTGACCGCATTTCTTCTTCCTGCAGTTCACAGCACGAGGATGCAAACGGGCATAGCACCTGCAGTGAAAACATGATTATAAACTGGAGTTCTGGATACATGTGAGCCCTCAAATGATATAACAATGGCTGGAAAAAAAACGAACGTGTTCAACAATTTCTTGAGCAAACAACAGATTTTCAGTTATACCATATTACCATTTCTAAATGGATAAATGAACAAATAAGTCAGTACACCATATTCTAACCACACTCTCATTCTAATCCCAAATGATGAAAAAATATTTGAACACAAATGTGTAAAACAGCTATAGCGGAGGATCTAGAAACAGGGTTGATAGCAGATAATATTTGGTAGATTTTCACTCGTTAGATGCCTTCCAAGAACAATAATTTTCCTTTAGCCAAGCACAGAGCTCCAAAGTTTGCAAGCTAGAATCGCAAAAACAGCTACTAATATTGTTACTTTTTCGTGTTCGAGGTGTAGCTACACCAGAGGTTGTCTTTTGGACTAAACACCACCCATGGCTTCCCAACCACAATTTTCAGCTTTACCTCTATTTCATGTCAGTCTTAGAAGTTTTTAATTCACCATCAGTGGCAAAAGTCAGGACACATTGACACCAAATGCCATCTAAGCTTGCATTCACATAGGACTGTGATTTTACCACAAAAGGTATTTTTGAGCAGAACCTCTTAAAGATTTGATGTTTAATTACATCTTCCACAATAAATTGATAGTTTCCCCAGCTCTAAAGGAACAGAAAGAACCAACCACATAATAATTTCTAACATGTAGAGTTCGATAAGTAAAGTTAAGCGCTAAATGCGGAGAACTTACTTGCGGCAAATCATCTTATCTTGGTTGTATTTCCTGGCCAATGCCATAAGAGACGGTTCAATAATCCCACCACGGAGCCTCAGAACAAGATGCAGAGTCGACTCTGTTTTATACAAACATAATAAATTAACTAAATAAGCAACCTAACGATTAAAAAATCACTTATATTTCCAATCCAAAACAAACCTTTTTGGATATTATAATCCGCCAGTGTACGCCCATCTTCAAGCTGTTTACCAGCAAAGATCAGTCGCTGCTGATCCGGTGGAATACCTACATAGTTGAGATCAGTTATATGAATCATTTTATATTCATTTTGTTCCATTTGAACACCATTTTAGTTCCACAACTCAAATATAAGAAATTAAACTTGAAAAAAATAAAGGTGGAACTTTTAAGAGGTGAATACCTTCCTTGTCTTGAATCTTGGCCTTGACATTGTCGACGGTATCGCTGGATTCAACTTCAAGGGTTATGGTCTTCCCCGTTAGGGTTTTCACGAAGATCTGCATCTTATCTTTCTGACGCTACACTTCCGCAAATGGGGTTCCAAGCTTTTTTTCTTCAGGAAGCTTATATTGGTGTGTGGATTTTAGGGTTTAGGATCTCCCCTTGAACAAAACGACGCCGCACGCATGTACTAAATCTAAATCTAAGCGTAACTTCCAATTAGGCCCTTGTAGATCTTGTAATTATATTTCATCACCTCCCTTTGCATTTGAATTTGACAAATGAGGTAGGAGTTGTTCATGGTCTGATTTAAAATAGATCTAAATTATAAACAAAAAATTGAATCAAATCATGTTACAATCCAGATCATCGTGAGTGGCACCCACCAGAATCCCTCTGGATGAGCGGACCAATGCCGACCCAACACTAAGCAAAGTCTAACAACTCAAAACCAATGCATAAAATAAACTAACATTCAATATCTCAAAATACTATCATAACAAAAAATCTACGAAAAATTCTCCCTAGAACCTGAAGGTTATCGTACCAAAACATCTACCAAATCTAGAATACGGGAATGCAAACCCAAATAAACGAGAGTTTAAGCCCAAAATAAGTGGGCTATAACTAAATGAAGATGACAAGGTAGCCCGACCGAAGTAGCTCACCCTTGAGATTTTAAAATGTTGGGACTACAAGTGAGGTCGCGCGTCAGCCGCCGAAAGATTTCTTGTACTCACAAAAATGAAAGCAAGTGCAGAATCAGTATACAACCACCATGTACTGGTAGAATCATCAGCCAGTTCCAAATAGACAAGATATGAACAGTAACCAACACTGAGTAAAGTAAAGTAAACATGTAACAAGCCAACAACATAACTAGACTACAAGTCTCTTCCTTAGCTTATCAACATGACCCAATTAACAACCATTGACCACACTCAATGACATCACATATATTCTTTTTACATAGCTCCGACCCACCAAGGATCTCCCTAACATCATCTAAGTGTTAGACATGAAACTCCGGTCTACACCAAAAGCAACCTCACATTTAAGTATAATGACCCGGCCTCTCATGAACCATATGCAATAATTACATTTCAAGAATACAACCCGGCTCACTCATGAAACCATATGGAAAACATGCAACAAGTATACAGGCCCTAGACTACAAGTCTCTACCTACCTTGTCCCAGTATGAAATCTATCTCTTACAGTTTTATACCACGAACATGAGCCATTAACTATACCCTTCAGTCTAACCCGGACTCACCCATGAATCCCCTCTAGACACATACCAAGTAATGATTCAACCCGGCCTAAACCAAGACCAACACAACAGTTAAACAAGTTCCCGGTCACTCAAGGACCACCAACAATAGCACCTTTAACTAGACAACCCGGTCCACTCACGGAACCAATACCAAGTATCGCATTCAGTAAAATAACCCGGTTCACTCACAGAACCAATATCAACCAATGCAATACAATAGTCAATGAAATAATGCAAGATGCAATAAAGTAAATCTGTACCAGGCGTGGTCCCCGTGCCAACCGAATGTTATACCCGTACCAGGCGTGGTACCCGTGCCAATCATGTGTTATACCTATACCAGGCGTGGTACCCGAGCCAACTGAATGTCAACAAACCACAGTCAATATATGAACACACACAACTTTTAAAACCAACAAGTAACCTAGACATTCCACACAATTTCCCTAAGCAATGTAATGCATACAATCACTTAGACATGATTACATGAATATACACATTCACAGAAAATCATAAGCCATCACCTATCTCGAAATGTTCCAAGCTCTATTCGACTCGAGCTTTCACGTGTTTCGGATTCCTCTCTCGTTCTTGGTCTAAAAACAACACACAAGACATATAGTTAACACCCAAGGCCTGTACATTACCCGGATTATACTAAATCCCCAAATCCCAGGCCACCCATGATCATCCCATCCCTTTCTCGGGCTTTTTACCATTAATTCTCCTAGTTCTATCATCTTTTACGGATAAAATAGGGAATTACACAACTTATGATCATAATCAATACAAGTAAATCAAATTTGTACCAGGCGTGGTACCCGAACCAACCGATGTTATTCCCGTACCAGGCGTGGTACTCGAGTCAACCGTTAGTATTCTTGTACTAGGCGTGGTACCCGAGCCAACCAATAAGTATCCTGTACCAGGCGTGATACCCGAGCTAATCGAATGTCACACAGAAAATCCAACAGCCAACGAAGAATGAACAAAGCACACTTGTAAACCAACAAGCAACAACACATAGTTCATTTCACCAGACTCATACCAGACAATTAGACATTCATAATTATTTCCTAAGCATGCAACTCATGCAATACTAGGCATTAGTACATGAACATATAATGCATATTGGGAAAACAACAACCATCACCTACCTCGAATTATTCAAAAGCTCAACTGAACCAGAGCGTTTCCATTTTCTGAAGTTCTTGCTTGTTCTTAGTCTAAAAACAAACATACAATAACTATAAACAATTTACTGGCCTAAAAATACCCAAACTATACAAAAAAAAAAACAGGCCAAACTATGATCATTTCTCCCTTTCTCGAGCTTTTCCACCATTAATTCACCTAACTTTATTATTTTTACGGATATATTTGGAGAAATACGGCTAAGTGATCATATCCCAACAATAATATCAAGACCCAAGAACTTTTACGCCCTATAATCCCTTTTTTCCCTGGATTCTACCATTTCTAAGTCAAACTAAACCTCCCTCCAAGTCCACATCTAACAATTCTACTCCATAGGAATTAAAGTACTAAGTTAGGGGAGTAAAATCCTTACCTTTGGAACGGAAAATGATACAAAACGGAATGAATTCGCCTAAATCTCCCTGCACTTCTCCAAAACGCAGTAGAGAAAAAATTGAACGTTTTGGGAAAGTTTTCTGCATAAATCCCGACTTAGTCTGCTATAGCGATCCACACTCCGCTATAGTGGTATCGCCGTAGCGGAGCCGATCACTATGGCAGAGGCTGACCGCTGTTGACTTTCGCTATAGCGGTAATTTAATTACCGCTATAGCGAAGGTCGCAGTAGCGATATAGCGGTTGACACGAGATAAAAAGTCGTAAAGTTCCTCAAAAGTGCTCATTTTACAACACACCTTGAATTCCCGATGTCCCAGAACAACTCGCACACCAACCTTGATACCGAGAGTTTCACTTACCCGAATTCACTTCCGAAAAGTCCCCCGGACTCCTCTATGTCTTAGCTACAAGGAAAACTAGCTCAATGCAAAACACGTTACCCAATCCTCACCCGAATTGCCCTTGACCATACCTCGCACCAAAACTGGTCGAGACTAGCCTAGCCCTGAATTTTCAACTCTCAAACCCGAAAGTCTTCTAAATTTTTAAAAATTGATAATATTTTGTTTCGATTTGATTTTAATAAAAAAATCAAAGAAATAATCGAATTAAACAAACAAATTGTATATATAATAATTTTTATAAATATATATACATGATATATTAATTTTTATGAATAATTTTAAATTTATTATATTTTTTCATCAAAACAAATGGTTTGTAATTGTGCTATTTAGTTCCAGAGTGAAAACGTATCTAATTTGTGTTTAAATATACTTGGCTTATTTATACCAATGATCATTCTAATTTTCTTGAACCTATACAAGTTTCATTTGCACATTTATTCTGGGCTCTATTGTATCTGTAGCTTTTTAAAGTAGATCAAAATTATCTTGAAACTCACAAAGTTTGATTACATTTTTTTCTTCCATAAGAATCAATCAATCTTTCTTGTGCCATAAAAAAGATGAAGTTTCAAGAATAGCTTTGTAATATTTTAACTTACACAAAATTATTATATATTTTGTGTATTTATATTTGGAGCCTCTAATTCTAATTAAGATACTGCATAATCAAATATAGTGTAAAAAATGAATAATTGAACCAAACCAAATAAAATCGGTAACAATCAAATCGATAAATATTTATTATATTTGATTTGGGTTGATTTTAGTAATTTAAAAATCAACTAAATTAATTCGATTTTGATTTTAACCAAAAATCGACCTAAATGGAACCGTGAAAATCTCTAAATGAGGGAATCTTGGTAGCTCAATTAATACCTTGTTGGCGAGGATTCGATCTCTCATCTTGTAATTTTCTTCCCCAACCCCCAATTTTATTTTATTTATTTTTTGAAAAAAGAGAATATGACAAATAATGCGAAGTAAAATTGGCAAAATGTTTTATTTGATATTTACACCAAATTAAATAATTTAGTTTTAATAATTAAAAATTATAAAAATATTTTAAGAGATTTCCTATTTTCTTGATAAAAAATTCCCTCTCTATTTTCTTGGAGAATTGTTATTCACGAAATTTCAAAGAAATATTCTCTATCCATTTCTGAATAAGTGATTTTTTTTAGTTTGAATACACCCCTTTAGAAATTACTCATTCCTAGAAAATAAAAAGTAAATTTTACTAACTTGCCCTTGTAAATATTTTGAAAAGATTGTATCTCTTTAGTAATTTTTTGGTTTTGTAAAATTTTCATTATTTAAAAAATAGTAAATTTGAAAGAACATTATTAATATTTTCACGATTATCTAAAACATCAGTTATTTAAGGATAAAATGAAAAAGATAAACAACTACTTATTTAAAAAAGAGTGAAGTATGAAAAATACACCTAAACTATACTCTTTTTTTAAACTTACACTTTCAATAGTTTAAATATGAAACTAAAAAAAAAATTAAATATGTTTTAAATATTTTAGTCTTTAAAAAACAGAAGAAGTATTCATTACAAAATAACAATTCCTTCGGAAGATTGGGATGGATTAAGATTTTAATTAAAGCTCTCAAAATTGGAACATATATATATATATTTAAAAAAATAAAATCATCGAAAGCTTTTCCCCTAAAATGAAATGGGTTGTACGGGGTACTTGAATTTAGCCTTAATGCGTTTCCATAGAGTCATACAGATATCAAAATTAAATAATACTCCTAATAAAAAAAAACAAAAAACTAAACGACAGTAGCACACGTGCCTTTCAGTGATACCTACTCTTTCATCGAATGCCACGCCCCAGGTACTCACCAACCCCTATCAACTCTTCCTTTCATAGTCGCTGGTGGACCTGTCTCTTCTCACTCTTCAATTTTCCTATATATAAGATGACAGAGTGCGCACTGCGCTTAGCCTCCTCTTCTCGCGCTCTCTCTGCTAACTTGCGCATCTCACATACTCGAATCTCTCCTCTCCGTCGATCTCTTCCGTTTACCTCTCCGTCTGTTACTGGAAACCCACTCTTTTGCTCCCACTCACATCAGGAAACATCAGTGTTGAGTACAAATTCCTCGAGATCTCAGTGCCGTACGAAAGCATCAATGGCCGAGACAGTGACGGGGAAAAGTGTACAAGTGTTCGATACCGAAGAGGAGCTTGCCATCTCTTTAGCGAAGTACACTGCCGGTTTATCTGAGAAATTTTGCAAAGAGAGAGACGCTTTTACTGTGGTTGTTTCCGGTGGTTCACTTATTAAGTCTCTCAGGTAATGATTAGTACTTCTCTTCGTTTCTACTGCTCCTTGTTTGTTTTTTTTTTTTTTTTTTAATATTGTAATCTCAGGTAATGATTAAACATGTCACGAGTAAAATTGAAACTATAGAGTTACCGAAAAGGGAAAACGATAATCTTTTTGAAATCGACTACAAAATATAAAGTAGGACGAACAAATTGAGACGGAGGGAGTATTATTTTGGGGGTAGTTGGGGTTGCTAATGCTTGTTGAAAAGTACAGGAAATTGGTGGAGCCACCGTATATTGATTCAATAGACTGGTCGAAGTGGCACGTTTTCTGGGTGGATGAGAGAGTGGTTCCAAAGGATCATCCTGACAGCAATTATTTGCTTGCTTATGATGGTTTTCTATCCAAGGTATATTTGCCTTTCTACAATATATTGGATTTTATTTAGTGCTGCTACAGTGTCTTTATTAGCTTTCTACCTATTATATTTCAGTTCTCCTCTGAATATTTATTGTTTCTCCCCAACTATTGCGATCTTTCACTTGTTTGGCCGATCAAAAAATTGTGAGCCTTACAGATTTTTTTGAATCTCGGGCTATGCTGAAGGTCTCAATCTCTACAAAATAAGTTTAGGGAGAAACGCAAAGAGAGATTAATGCACTTTATGGGGCTATCCGAGTATTGATGGAGAATACACGTGTTATTATTAAGCTTCCCATTCATCAACTCCAGATGAAACATTTGGGAGAATCAGATGAGAAAGTAAATATGTTAGGACAGTGGTAAAAGAGAATGCAAGTTATGCATACTGCAAACATATAATATTCCGCAGCTTGATAAAAAAACATATAATTTCCCGGAGTGTCTTACCTTAAGGTCACATGGAGACAACTTTACCGTTGCTGCAAGGCTCCCCTTCTATGATCCACTAAAGCATTCTTGCAAGTAAGTGCAGTAAGGCCTCACTTGGAAGTTGATTTTAGACTTTTTGTGTAGAGGGGCGGGGGGAGGGATCGGCTCTTCATAATGCACCAATAAGACAAGAAATTGGTATATATGACCATATCTATCATGGAACCAACTGTGCTTATATGTTGTATGTGTCAAATAAGTTTTAGATTACATTTTCGGACATAGGTGATAACATTACATGATCACAATTTATTTTTTTAAAAAAAACCTTACACCGTAGAAAAAGAAGTGAAGTTGAAATAAACAGCATTAAAAATTACTTTTTGTTTGCACAGCATATACATAAAATCCTGATATAAAGAACTTGTCAACCTTGAAGCCCTTCAATGAATGACTTCAACAGTCATTGAGGTCCCCATTTTCTTTTGTGGGGTATTTGTATTATGAAAAATTATATAGTATTAGCAAAATACTTCAAACATCTACAATTGTAAAGATTGCTTAATGAGAATGATTTGGAGATTTTTGTAGCTAGAGGAATTTCGTGGGGTTAAGGTTTAGAGGATCAACTGAAAAGTAATTCAATATAGCTTAAGAACGATTGTCAGTTGTGCTTGTTGGAAATTTAACGAGCAAGATTTCTCAGTACCTCGTAGAACTGCTGATAAGATTAGTTGGACACTTGAACTCATTTTGACTTTGCTGAATTCCAATTTCCAGCTAAGAATGATACAAGCGGTTTTGAATTGCACCATCAATCTTGACCTGCTCGCTTTATTGAACGCTATTTGTGAACTCTATCAGGTTAAATGGGCTTGACGTGACACTTATTGGCAGTCCGACCAGCTCTAAAGCAGAGTAATATGAAGATCCCTCTTCTTTGTTACTTCCTTCAAATTCCTCATCCAAAGACTTAATCTGGCTGGTATTGGCATCGAACGGATTATCTAATAGCGCTTCCGCTTGGCTTTAACCGCCTGTTGCTCCTAACCCCGTCAAGTTACCAGTTATAAGCTATAGTACCACAAAGTATTGAGTGTTGTTAGTTAACAACAACATTCTAGGGCAAACAAAGGAATATTCTTAAGGCCAGAAAACTTATCTTTACATGTATACGGAGGATCTGACCCTTACCTTGACCTGCTTTTGGATTGTTTCTTTTTCGCCCATTGAATCCTGAATCTGTGTCCTCAGAGCCACATGTTCTTTAACCTCTCCCCTTGTTCCTTCAAGTTGTTTAATTTCTCTTAGAATTTTCTTCTCTTCAGTCGGAGGAATGCTTTCATGCTGAATGCGGTATTGCAGACTCTTAATCTAATTGATTTCCAAATAAAAAATAACAATGAACATTAGGTGGTTTTTAATTGCTGAGCTGATAAAGATGAGCAGAAAATGTAGCAGAACGACAAAGGAAAATGAAGGGAGAAAAGAAAACTGAAGAAGCTAAAAGAACAAAGAGACTAGAGCTTACAAGATTATCAAGCTCCTCCTTAGATGAACGCAGACTAGAACCCCCCTTTCTCCCATCTTTCCTAGGACCACGAGCTTTCCCAAGGCATCCTGCAGAGGTTTTATTTCCTTTCTCTTCCCTTCGATTACTGTCCAAAACTTCTGATTCTCAGCACTCACAGGTTTCCGTTGGCCTATTACTTGTGCTCGTTCTTCTGCCTGCTAAATAATTGATGAGTTATTTAATTATTTTCATCAAGATATCTGAAAACAGAAGTTTGGACACATCCATGTAATCTTTTAAAGTCCTTGGTAAACAGGTAATATCAAACTACCATTTTGCAAAGCTTGTCGTTGTTGAGCTAAAAGAGTTAAAATGAAGGATAACTACTCTTGATGTTGAGAGGGGATCCTTATTCAAAACATGTTGGTACATATTTAAATAATACGTGTACAACATACATGAATTTTGAGTTTTAAAGTTTAGTTAGAAGACTTCAATACAACAACTTCATCAAAAAAAAAGTTTAGTTAGAAGACAACAAATGTCATATTAAACAATCTGCAACTAAGACCTGCACCTACTGTGACCTGGAAACAACACGACCTTTATTCTTGAACTTCGCCATTGAGCAAAGTTTCTTGATGAAAGTTCTCATCATTAGCGTACCGAACTTTAAACTCATATTGTCAAATCAATGGTTCCCACCTATAAAGTAAATAAATGATTCTTACAGGAAATGTGCATGCGATGAATGCAATTGTAGCGCCTCAAAAAATTCCGAATCAGGTTTAATACTTCAAACGAGCATAACTCGTAATCTACTGAGTTATGTGGTGCACATATTTAACGAGAATTGTAGTGCATATATGTAATTATGGAGTATACATATTAGTATGTTGGATGCTTGTTGGGATTGAGCAAAGTAAAATGTCCCCCTTATTTTAGTGGTTAATAATTGAAGTAGGGTATAGAATATTGGGTGAAGAAAAATGGAAAAAAGAGAAGCAAGTAGAAGGGAAAGTTCGGGAACGTACATGTACTAGTACAGTAGTACTACTGATGCTTCAATTCTCCTTCTCTTCTTCACTTTGCAACAAGCATTAAGGAAAAAAAAATCAATGAAGTGGGTATGTGATTTTGGAGAGGAAATCGTACAACCGTTTCTTATGCCCTCAACTTTCAATTCTCTCCCTTCTTTCAACTTTCTATAGGGAAAATAATTGGGGGAGTGAGTAGAAAATTAAAGGAGAAGAATTTGTTTTCATGGAGATCTAGAAGCTTAGCAAGAAGAAATCTTCTTACAAATCAAAGTGGTAACAACCTCATGGTATCTTCAAGAATTGGTTTCAAAGTTTAAAGTTAGGGTGTGAATTCCAAGAAGTAAATTCTTTATCCTACTCTCGAATATGATTATGGATAAGTACATGAGATATTTAATTCGAATTTTTATTAGCTTTGGAAATGAGTCTTGATAATTAGGGTTCTTACAAGGGGGAAAAGACGAATAAAGGTGGAATTTTTGGGAATTACTACCAATTGGGCAAATTTGATATCGAATTTTGTAAGTTGGAAGAGTAGAGAATTTGCTCTAAAAGAATTGGTAAGGAATTTGGTTAGTTTCGAGTATACATGAAGAACTTTAGAATGATTCGTTAGACGAACCTTCGGGTTATTGATGGATATATATGTTATTTTTTGTAGTTAATTGGTTGCCTATTGGATGGTGGAAGCTAATGGTCGGTTATGTAGAGGCTACACCCATATATGTTAAGTTGTTGAGAATTGTGATACTACGACTAGCTAGGAAGGTACCAAAGGTATGTAAAGCTAAAACCTCGTTCGCCGTTAAGGCACGACCTATAGTCACTTGTTTCTCCTAAAAGAGTCAACATAGTCTACTTGATATATGTGAACAAAGCTTTCACTTTTTATATGTCTAACACAGAACTACATGCCTAATATGGTCATAGTATCTACACACCCTTTCCATTTGAAATTACTTGTCTTCAAATGACTTGTGCTATACGACCCTCATCCGCCCGTATGAGCACCTGCTATACAAATGACTTGTGCTAAGTGAATGAGTCGTTATACGTAAAACCATTAGGTAGTTGTTGCGCGTTCAACGAAGCAGTTGGTAAGCTCCATTCTTATCTGGAGACGAGATGTCATAGTACTCTTAGTTGTATTTATAGTCATAGTTTGGGTATGTCGGGCCCTGTCCCGACCATCTATCATTGTATAGTTATAGATTCTATTAGAAGCTTCGTAGACAATCTAAAGTTACCATATGTAATTGTAGTTTCAGTTGTCGATTGCATTAGTGTGGCCAGTTGGACAGCGTGACTTATGTATAGCTCCTTGTTATGGTTTTATGTATAGCGACTCATTCACTTAGCACAAGTCATTTGTATAGCAGGTGCTCATACGGGCGGATGAGGATCGTATAACACAAGTCATTTGAAGACAAGTAATTTCAAATGGAAAGGGCGCGTGTAGATACTGTGACCATCGTATAACACAAGTCATTTGAAGACTAGTAATTTCAAATGAAAAGGGCGTGTAGATACTGTGACCATATTAGGCATGTAGTTCTGTGTTAGACATAGAAAGTGAAAGCTCTGTTCACATATATCAAGTAGACTGTGTTGACTCTTTTAGGAGAAACAAGTGACTATAGGTTGTGTCTTATCGGCAAAGGAGGTTTAAGCTTTACATACCTTTGGTACTTTCCTAGCTAGTCGTAGTATCACGAGTCTCAACAACTTAACATATACGGGTGTAGCCGATCATTAGCTTCCACCATCCAATAGTCAACCAATTAACTACAAAAATAACATATATATCCATCAATAACCCGTAGTTTCGTCTAACGAATCATTCTAAAGTTCTTCATGTATACTCGAAACTAATCAATTCTTTTAGAGCAAATTCTCTACTCTTTCAACTAACAAAATTCAATATCAGATTTGCCCAATTGGTAGTAATTCCACCTTTATTAGTCTTTTCCCCTCTTTTAAGAACCCTAATTATCAAGACCCATTTCAAGAGCTAATAAAAATTTGAATCAAATATCCCAAATACTTGTCCAAAATCATATTCGAGAGTAGGATAAAGAATTTACCTCTTGGAATTCACACCCTAACTTTAAACTTTGAATTCCTTGAGGTTGTTACCATTTTGATTTGCAAGAAGATTTTTTCTTGCTAAGCTATGAAAACAAATTCTTCTCCTTTAATTTTCTGCTCACTCCTCTAATTATTTTCTCTATAGAAAGTTGAGAGAATTGATAGGTGAGGGCATAAGTGGCTACTGTTGTACGATTTCCTCTCCAAAATCACAAACTCAATTCATTGATTTTTTTTCCCTTAATGCTTGTTGCAAAGTGAGAATTGAAGCATTAGTAGTACTACCGTACTTGTACTTTCCCTTTTACTTGCTTCTCTTTTTTTCACCCAATATTTTATAAAAGTGACCCCACTTCAACTATTAACCACTAAAATAAGGAGGTCACTTTACTTCGCTCAATCCCAACATGCTAATATGTATACTCTATAATTACATATATGCACTACGATTCTCCTTAAATATGTGCACCACGTAACTCTATAAATTACGAGTTATGCTCGTTTAAAGTATTAAACTTAATTCGGAATTTTTCGAGACGCTACATTTAACCACACCAAAGAAATATAGAATATCTGGAATGCTTATATGCCTAATGCGCAAGATAATATAATTAGCAACTCTTCAACTTATAAGAAACTGAAAGGAGTAGGCTTCTTGACTTGATTATAGCTATCTAAGGAGACCATTTCCCTTCCCTTTACTGTCTTCTTCGACATTCTTTACTTTTTTCTTTGTTTAAAATAAGCAGAACATTGTTGCAACATTCAGCTGAAAGAAGATTTATGGACAAAGCTTGCCCTCTTGGCCCACAATTTTTCAATAAGCTGAAATCTTGCGTGGTTCATTTTTTGTAGCTCTTTTTCTGCCTGATCAAATTTGGTCTTCAAATCTCCGATATCTAACAATGTGGAAAGACTGGATCTGCTTAGGTTCAGGCCAGTCCTTAACTGCATCCTTCCAGAGGCCGATCACAGGAACTTTTTCCCCTTCCTCCTGAAATGATTCTTTAGTACCATGAGAGCCAAATTAACCTTTACTCCATGATTCATTTTCCTTCGGAAGGTTGTTCTTTTCATTTACAGTTTCAACTGAAACGTGAGCTAACTGAGATTCCATATCTCTGCCCGAACTACACTACGAAAAATTCTTATCAGAAAAGACTTCTGGTGATGCATGGCTGCCGAGGGCATCCTTTTGGATTTCATAACTCATAGTACTTGCTTCACATGTGAATTGCTTTACATTGTTTGATCTTATTATAAATGGTGATAGTTGTTACTTCATCATTGTTCTCATTTCACATCTTTAGTTCTGTCTACCAAACTTCTAACCTCGCTTTACTTTTCTTGGGCAGATACCTATTCCTGCTGGTAATGTGTATGCCATAAATGATGCATTATCAGCAGAGGCTGCGGCAGATGATTATGAGACTTGTCTAAGGCACTTAGTTAAGAGCAAGATTGTAGACATCTCTAAAGAGAGTGGACTTCCAAAGTTTGATGTAATGCTATTGGGTATGGGTCCAGATGGACATATAGCTTCCTTGTTTCCGGGGCATCCTCTTGTCCATGAGAAAGAGAAGTGGGTCACCTTCATCAAGGACTCCCCGAAACCTCCATCGGACAGGATCACATTTACATTTCCTGTAATAAACTCATCTGCAAATATCGCACTTGTTGTAGCAGGTGCTGGGAAGGCAGATGTAGTGCATAAATCGCTAGGTGATAGTGAAAGTTCTGATTTGCTGCCTGTGCAATTGGTTTCACCCGAAGGAGAATTGGTTTGGTTTTTAGACAAGGCTGCCGCTTCGAAGCTGTAAGGATGAAGATATGTGAGCTGCGAATTAGTGCTTCACTGCTGTGTGTATTTTGTAATTTTAATACATTCTCGAGAAGGCTTGTTTTTCCCAGTATTGCATGTAAAAGGTGGTGGACTCATATGCCATGATCCAATTTTTGGCAGTCTTTCCTCACTTGTTTCTGTAATGATCCTTGACTGTCAGGAAGTCAGTAATAAAACTGCAGTTTACGCTGTTATTATCTTTTCATCTACAAGTTAGGCATGTGGACAGATTGTTTGTAGCATTAACAGGTAGTGATATGCCAAGTGCAAACCAAAGCTTATTTACTTTTATTTTACCTTTACAATAAGTGACTAACCCCTCTCCCTTCGACTGTTTCTTCACTCTCAACCTCTCTATATATATCTGAATATTTATTCTCCCCGAGTTAACAGCTTACATATTGGTGCATCCTATAGTACTTTTGTCTCTTTAATTTCGTGTTTTTCTTGTTTGTTTGATATGTATGTTGAATTGTCACTGCAGGTTTCTTTTTTGGGTTAAGATTTGAGTGTTTTGGTCAAATTGGTAATGGTTATTGAATAATCCCCATGCTAAGCATTTCTATCAATGGCGTCCATAGCTCACTGAGTTCGAGTTGTGTGATTCGGCTAGATGCACAATCTCAGGTTCTCTTCTCCTACTTCCTCAGTCGGTTGTTATTTCTTTTTTCCCTGTGTTCTTCCTTTGTTTGATGTTACTTCTTTGTGTCACTAAAGTTCCCATGGGGATGGGGTAATTTGTTTAGTTTATTATTTTATGAAGGATTTTTAGATTTTAGCTTAAGGTTTGAAATTGATTTTGCGTTGCGCGGGCACGACATCTAGTTTGATCATAAAGCTTAGAGGTGCTGCCCTTCTTCAGTTCTTTGTCAAATGAAGGGGCTTGCAAGCAAAGCAATAACACAAGGGCTTACTTCAAGTGATAATACACAGATTGTTACTTCTGTAATACTACTATTGCTCAATTTACGTACGTTTGACATAGACGATGAAAATGTACAATTAGTTGACAGTACATCCAGTTTGGATTAATTCAAGTTAGCCTTTCCCGTAGAAAATACCATTAAATGCATAACCATTATGGTAAAAAACAAGACCTGCAGCCACCCAAAATGGAAGCAAACAGTGCTGAAACAAAAAAGCTAGCACGAAGAGAAATCGGAGAGGGAACAAAAAGAGAAGAGTCTGTCAGACAACCATGAGACCATCTCAGACCCCATTTGAAGGGTTATCTGAGAACGAACATCTACTGCTACACAGCTCGAGGAAGCCATGGAAGGAGGCTGTTAATCACGCTCTGGTCACATGGCCATGCTTCATCAACCGAACTTAGTTTCTTGTCTCCTTAGAACTCAAGGATACAGTGGTACGAGCCTATAGAACAAATCCTGTTCAAGTAAGGTCGTGCCCAATATTGTAGCTTTCTGCTCCATAAACAGCAGACAATTAAGTTACATCTTCGATGTGGGATTGTTTACACGCCAAACTAGTTATGTTCCCCCTCTCTGGCAAAGTGATTAAAAAAAAAAGAAATCTACTTTGGGATTTTGATTTATCTTTTTAGAAAGGTATATACTTTCTCAAGGACATGAAGGAGCATAAATTTAACAAAAACCATTCCAATTAACCAAAAAACAAGAAAAAAAATATTCTGCTTCCATGACATTTTGGCATTGGACTATCTTAGCTGAAGTGGTGATTTCTATGATATCTAAACTCGTGAGTCGTGACAGAGAAATGATAGACACTAACCGACGATGGGGATTAACAATGCTGCTTCGTCTTCGTGGTCAGCTGATCGAAAAATACATGTTCGACGAGAAGAGATTGTTCACACAACGTGGAAGGAGTATCTTAAAGAACAAGTAGTTATTAGTGTTATTGATTTATTTATTTTTACTAATGAACTTTTGTAATAGTATTTAAAAATTAACAAAGTGTAATTGGATGTAGCAACTCGTATATGAGATTCAACCAATGACATTATGTGATATCACTCTTTTAGAATAGATTTGATCGTTTGTTTTAGGTAAATTAGTCAAGTTGGTGATTTTGCTGGTTTTTTTGAAATTGTGGGATATAAATCATATTTCATGTTTTTTTTAGGAAAAATACATTCAAATATAACCAAACACAATTCCATCGTCAACTTCAACTCCATAAATTTCAAATAAAGTGAAAAGTATTTGGAATCTATGGCCAAACGCCTACTATGAATCTTAAAATTGTAAGTTCTAGCAGTCCGCTTGAATTTTGTGGACATTAATTGTATAAAATTCGTTCATGATCCCTTCAACTAAAATTGCAACATGAATTGGTCAAAAATAAAACTAAATTATAATTAAAGTTGAATGTTACAATATTTAATCATGTATAAATTCAGTTATAAACAAATTCAACATTAAACAGTTAGAAAATTCTATTAATTTTTATATGAATTTGACCAAAATTATCTATTGAGTTTGAATTATGTAACAAAAAATAGTTTAGATGATGTCTCAAATAGTAATTCAAGCAAATTCAGTGATTTCAGCTAATTTTGATTGTGAAATGTTCAAAATCTGAAATCTTCAAATTTTGTTCGATATGAAGTAGTTGTATTGGATTCAAATCTTCAAATTTTGATATCGAGTTCCTTGTTCGTTTTGTGTGAATAAATACTTGTGTCACATATTTTAGGTTAAAAGTTACTATTTTCATTCAAGGTATTGTTTATTAAACTTAAAATCTCTATTTTCGTACAACCGGTACAAGTATGTTAACAAGAACAAAAGTTAAATATTAACATTAAAATCATATTCATAATTTAGTTAACGAGATTTGAAAAATTCGTAAATAGCGTTATTTGTGTTTAGATTTGTGAAAAATAGCAAAATTTTGCTTAAATATGAAACATAGCAGCATTTCGGTTTCAAAATGTAACAGAATATAACACGCTATTCGTTCACATAATAAGTATATTCGCACAAATAAAATATCTTTGTAACAAAATACTATATTCATCCGCGTCATAAGTGTATCTGTGTGTATCCAATATCTCTGCCTATTTGTAGCCGTGTGGATAATAAACATATCCGTGCATATCTACTGTAAAACCTCAAACTCTCGATATATGCCGTAATATTTTTAAACTATTACTAAGTCACATTAATTTTTGGAAAAACTACCTAAATAGACATACCTCCTTACCATATTTACTAACTCTTCCACTACTTTATTTTAATTACTTAATATACCACATGTATCACTCGGATACATCACCCCAGGTCATGATACATCGCCTCACCTCCTGATACATCGCCTCACCTCGGATACATCCCACCCGATGTATCAAAGGTAAAACCAAAAGAATGCCGATGTATCCGAGTGGCTTTGGGATGTATCCAATGGAATTCCGATTTATCCGAGTAGTTTGGGGATATATCCAGAGGTGAGGTGATGTATCCGAGCGGTAAGGAGGTGGGAAAAAGAATAATTAGCTCCCAAAGATGTGTGTTTTACGTAAGTTACCCATTTTTTCATTTTTTATTGCCTAATGGGCTCTTCATTTAGGCCCAAAAGACCTAACTGGAGATTGCAGAACAAATACTAGCAACTTATGGCAGTCAACATACGAGCTGCAGCTTCTTCAAGGCCCAAGCTAGAATGTCAAACTTCCCCCAAGCAACTTGTAAAAACCATATTTAGGGTGTGTTCGGTACGATGGAAAATGTTTTTTAGAAAAATAAGTAGATTTCTTATCTATTTTCTTGTGATTGGTACGTAAATAATAAATATCATCCTAAAAACATTTGTATATAATCTAGACAAGCACTATGAGAGGTGAGGGTAAATGTGGTGTGTTGTAGGATGAGGAAGACACATTCAACGTGAAACTCGTTTTCCCTACTTAATTTCACTAGGGAAGTTAATTTTCTCATTTTCCTCAAAAAAATATTTTCAAAATTTTTGACCAACCGAATACACCGTAAATCTTTAGATATCAAGTAAATAACAGTTGCTTGTCCATTATTCTATTTCTGGTGTGTTACCCATTTGCACAAGTAGACCAAACAACAAGATATAATATGCACAAGACAAAGTGGTTCTTATGGATAGGATATGTCTCTCTATACGTATTCCTTTTTTATATTTAGTAGCTATACTCACGGTTGTTGGGATCTCTAAATTAATCTCAGAGTTGAAATAATTAAAAAAATTGCATACCTTGTCGTTAAAGCAATTGATTCTTGTCCCCAAATATATATATATATATATATACACGATTCTTTATGTGATTCAAGATCTTTTCTTATCCTTTTTATGTCTTTCATGGTGCCTGGATCAAGCACCTCAATTAGTAAAGTTTCTTATCGAATTTATTTTCCTCTATTTAATATTACTTGACTCATGTTGACTTGGCGTGCACATCCCGTGTAAAATTATTACTGTCATTTGTCAGATTAGCAGTCGCAGAAATCTATCATTTTTACTTATTGAAAGACTCGTTCATTGATCTTGTCCACATATATATAATGCATATATGCATGTATACTAAAAGAGAGATCCAAGTTTGCACATTGGTTGAATCTACTTTTACAAGCATATAATTAAATGAAACTTCAAGTTTTCAACTTGCACAATTGTCACTCCACTTGCCTGTGATGCATGCAATATTGTTCTGTAAGAAAATTGATCAACTATTGGTTAGAATTAATGTTTATTTAGAAAGTGAGAACTGTAAATATACTACTGTATATATAAAAAAATTGAACGGCTCTGGTTCTTCGTAGTAGTTTGTAATTGAGATCGGCCTTTGTGGTACAATTTCAATTCCCTAAATATGCTTTTTCAGAGTTGATCAAGATTCAAGTGGAAGCACTTATAATTATTGGACTGGGTTTGCTTCTCTTTTTTTTAAAAGAAAAAAAATTAAAAAATCATTACTTCAACGTGACATGGGCGTGAAAAGTGTTTCATTTAATTTCAATTCCAATTGGACGACAAAAGTGGAGGTAGAGTAGAAGGTATTTATGTATTAGCTTTAAGTCAAAACGTTGTATTTATCTAATTTAAAGTCCAATAAATTAAAGAAAATAGAAGTAGAACTCATAATCTTTAAATTTTGGACCTGCCTTTGAGACTCGGGACGGAGAAAGAAGAGGAGTCCGATCGAGAAGGGTAGAAAACAACATGGAAAAAAATGCCCCCTGGTTAATTTAAGAGTGAGCGTTGTTGTTGGCTTAATAATTGTGCTTGTTGAAGTTTTTATGTATAATAATGCTTAATAATAGGGTATATAAATATATGTTGGAATCAAGAAATCAAAGAAAGCTCAAAAGAAAATTGGAGAAGATGAAGTGAAATGAGTCCGACAAAGTTCAGTGAAGTTCAGTGAGTCAGCGTCCTTTTGTCTTTCAGCTAATGCTACGTGGAAGAAATCACAAGGTGATGTGATGAATAAACTCTCCACCGTTTGATCAAGAGATATGAATGAACTTTATCTCACGTGACTGATCACGTGAGAGCATAGTTGGTTGTTTCTTTTTTGTTACACAGCAACAAATAAGAGTAGGACAACTGTATAGGATTTTATTTTATTCTTTTAATTACTTTGTCAGATCTGGATGTATAAATACATGTATAGAGAAATGAATACACAAGCAGAAAATTTTCTCAATTATTTCTTCTTCAATTTCTTACATGGTATCAGAGCAATAGCGCGATCCAAAACCCTTTTCAAATCAATTCTCTCTTTCAGCTAAATGACTGAAGGAATCACAGTGGCTGAAGCCACAACTGCTGGTGGTAATGGATCTATCAATAACACTCATCCTTACTTCTTAGCTCCCTCTGATTCCCCTGGAATGAATCTGGTGAATTCAATCTTCGATGGTCGTGGTTATCCAGGATGGAGAAGATCCATTCTCATAGCTCTATCCGCAAAGAAGAAGCTGGGCTTTATCAATGGAGTGTGTGTGGCCCCAGCTCTTACTGCTTCAGACTTCGAGCAATGGAGTTGTTGCAACAACGTGGTAATTTCTTGGCTGTTAAATGCCTTGTCAAAGGACATTGATGATAGTGCCATCTACTCTAACACTGCCAAAAAGCTTTGGGACAGCCTTGAACAGCGTTTTGGTAGATCCAATGGAGCTAAGTTGTACCTTCTGCAAAAAGAAATTTCAGGCTTAGTTCAAGGTAATAGTGACATATCTGGATATTTTACAAAGCTTAAACGTTTATGGGATGAACTAGACTCATTGAACCTGCTTGTCTGTTGTACATGTGTGTGTGTGTGTCAAGGAAAAGAAAAATTGACCAAGTCTCTTGTAGATCAAAGGTTAATTCAATTCTTAATGGGTCTAAATGGTGCTTATGCACAAGCAAGAGGTAATATCCTCATTATGAGCCCCTTGCCTAGTATGGATTTTGCATACTCTCTTTTGCTACAGGATGAAAATCAAAAAGAGGTTTATGCAAATGCTCAGTTCAATGGAGACTCTTCCTCCTTCATGATCACTGGACAGGGAAAGCTTTCCAATTTACAGTTAATGGCAGAGTTTGCATCCTTCATGGCAACAGGGCAAGGAAGAGGTAGTCAGAAGTTTAAAAATCAATCAGTCAGACCAACTGTTCCAGCTCAAAAGATTGGGAACAATACTCAAAAAATTCCTAAGCAACCACAGAGGTTCAAAGGGAAGAAGAAGTACAATCCTAATGTCAGCTGCACTTTTTGTGGAAAGACAGGACATGTTCATGACGATTGCTTCAGGCTAATTGGCTTCCCAGAAGATTTCCAATTTACTAATTCAAAGAATTTTTAGGATCAAGTAAGAGGAAATGCAGTGGCAACCATTGAAGAGGATGAACACATGATTGGAAAATCAATTGAGGGAAACAATAACAACAGTTTGGATCAATACAGCAAGGAGCAAATATCAAAGATGATGAAAATGTATAGGCAAAGCAAAATGAGGCAGTTAGCTAATGCAGGAATTAATCCTGCTGCTCTTGCTGGTACTATTCTTAAGTATGCAGATTGTTGTTTTGCTACTTTAAAATCAAGCATCTGGATTATAGACTCAGGAGCATCTGAACATATGTGTTATAATTCCAATTCTTTTTGTCTTTAACTCCTCTCCCTGTGCCTTTGAACATTAGTCTATCTAATTCTTTCAAGGTAAGTGTTACCCACACATGGAGTCTTTCTATTCTACCAGGTTTAAACCTATTGAATGTCCTTTATGTTCCAACTTTCAAATATAACTTATTATCAGTACATAAGTTATGTAATCAATTTGATCTTAATGTCCTATTTACATCTAGTGGGTGTCTCTTGTAGGGCCTTTTAATGAAGAGTCCTCAAGTTTTTGGTGAAGTTAGGGAATGTCTGTACCTATTGGAACCCTCTAGTCCTATGTCTAAGCTCTTATTTGATATCAATATATTTTCTTTTTCACAAAGAAGAAATTTTAGTGAAGTTTCTGTTCCTATTTCTAATTCTGTAAATACCACAGTTATCAATGATGTAAAGCTTTGGCATGTAAGATTGGGACATCTCCCATTTTTAGCAATGAAACATTTACATTTCCTTCATTGTGCTAAAAAATATGAGTTTATTTGTGATGTTTGTCCTAAATCTAAGCAAACTAAACTGCCTTTTCCTATCAGTAGCATTAAATCCATAAGAATCTTTTAACCTATTCACATTGACACATGGGGCCTTATAAGTCAAGTACTTACAATGATTTTAAATATTTTCTCACTATAGTAGATGATTACAGTAGAGGTGTTTGGACCTTTCTGTTGAGTGCTAAGAGTAATGCTTTCCCTATACTTAAGAATTTTCTATCTATGATAGAAAGACAATTTGAGGTGAAAGTTCAGATCATAAGATCAGACAATGCTCTTGAATTGGGGAAAGGATCACATGAGGAAGTTTTTCTAGCATCAGAAGGCATTATCCATCAGAGATCTTGCACATCTACTCCTCAACAAAATGGAATTGTTGAAAGGAAACATAGACATTTATTGAAAGTGGCAAAGGGACTTATGTTCCAGTCCAAGGTGCCTATTTCGTACTGGGGTGAATGTATTTTGACTGCTACTCACTTGATCAACAGACTACCTTCTAGTGTTCTTAAAGGCAAGATACCATATGAGGTACTCTTCAATCAAACTCCTTCATATTACCATCTGAGGAATTTTGGTTGTCTATGCTATGCTTCCACTCTTGTCCAAGGAAGGAAGAAGTTTGAAGCAAGAGCAAATGCATGTGTCCTATTGGGATATCCTATTCATCAAAAGGGCTACAAGTTGTTGGAGTTAGACACAAAGAAAATTATTGTGTCTAGAGATGTGAAATTTTATAAAGATCACTACCCTTTTGCCATAGTTAAACCAACCAATACACCCTTCTTTTCTACCTACCCAGTATCCTCATAATCCATCTATTCCCTTTTTCCAGATAACAATCAATCCTCACAACCATGTCCCTTTTCTCTTCCCAGTTTTTCACCTAATCCCACAATCTCTGTACCTCCTTCTCATAAATCAGATAGTACAGTGGATGCTCACACCACTCCTACAAATCCTCCAATCAACCTTCCAGTTTCCTCACCATCTGTTGCTCCTAGAAGGACACTCAGGATTTCTACCAGGCCAGATTACTTAAAGGACTACATCTGCAGCAGTATCATATTAACTGATTTGGATAGTGCTTGTTTTGGCTGTATTGATAAACTATATGCTCTTTTATTTGCTTCTTTATCAACTAACAACCAACATGTCCTACATTCTATCTCCCTCCTCAAAGAACCTAGAAGCTACAGTGAAGCTTCTCAACATCCAGGATGGACTGAAGCAATGAATTTGGAGTTACAGGCTTTGCAAGATAACCACACATGGGATGTAGTGGAGTTGTCTCACGGAAAGAAAGCTCTACCTTGTAAATGGGTATACAAGGTAAAGCATTTATTAGATGGCAGTGTTCAAAGACTTAAAGCTAGGCTTGTAGTTAGGGGGGACATTCAACGAGAAGGGATAGACTACACAAAAACTTTTTCACCTGTTGTGAAAATGACTACAATTAGGTGTTTGCTCACTGTTGCATTTAAGAGAGGTTGGTTTGTTTCTCAACTGGATGTCAACAATGCATTTCTGCATGGTGACTTACAAGAGTAAGTTTTTATGAGGTTTCCTGCAGGGTTGTCTGATCCTAGTCCTAAGAATGTGTGTCTCCTACAAAAATCCCTCTATGGCCTTAAACAGGCTTCACGACAGTGGTATGCTAGATTGGCCGGAGCACTGAGTTATAAAGGTTATTCTTCTTCTTTGAATGACTACTCATTATTCTTTAAAAAGTCAGGTGATCTAGTCTCAATTTTAGCAGTCTATGTTGATGATATTCTCCTAACCGGGAATAATCTCTTGAAAATAGAGGATATCAAAAGTTTCTTAAATTCAGAATTCAAAGTCAAGAACTTGGGCAACATTCACTATTTCCTTGGCATGGAAATTTTACAGGAGAAACAAGGATTTATTGTTAGTCAACGAAAATTTACCTTGGATCTTCTGGCTGAGTTTGATGTCTCTCATTTGCCTTCAGTATCATCTCCCATGGATCCATCCTCAAAACTCCGAGCTGGTGATGGTCCTCTCATAGACAATCCCACCCTTTACATGCATCTGGTCGGAAAGCTCAATTATTTGATGCATACCCGACCAGATCTATGCTTCCCTGTTCTTACACTGAGGCAACATATGCAAAATCCCACCTTTACTCATTATTCCGCTACCCTCAGTGTTTTGCGTTACCTGAGTCTAGGTCCAGGACAAGGAATCCTTCTTTCCTGTAATCTTTCTTTCTCCTTGACCGCTTTTTGTGATGCGGACTGGGCCGCTTGTAAAGACTCTCGCCGATCTGTTAGTGGCTTCTATGTCACCCTTGGAGGTGCTTCAATTTCTTGGAAATCGAAGAAACAAGTGTCGATCTCTCTCTCTTCCGCCGAGGCAGAGTATCGATCTATGCGTTAAGTAACCGCAGAGCTCACATGGCTTGTCCGCCTGTTTGCTGATTTTTCCTCCCCTATTTCTCTTCCTATTTCGTTGTACTCCGACAGTCAGGCGGCTATTCACATGGCTCGCAACTCACTTTTCCATGAACGAACGAAGCATGTCGAGTTAGACTGCCACTTCGTTCATCAACAGTATCTTTCCGACCTTATCACTCTCTCTTTTCTCCCCTCTGCTCTTCAGGTGGCCGATATCTTTACCAAACCCCTCACCGGTGTCTCTCATCACTCTATTCTCAGCAAGTTGGGGGTCATGTCACTACCCTCCACCTTGAGGGAGGATGTTGGAATCAAGAAATCAAAGAAAGCTCAAAAGAAAATTGGAGAAGATGAAGTGGAATGAGACTCCGACAAAGTTCAGTGAAGTTTAGTGAGTCAGCGTCCTTTTGTCTTTCAGCTAATGCTACATGGAAGAAATCACAAGGTGATATGATGAATAAATTCTCCACCGTTTGATCAAGAGATATGGATAAACTTTATCTCACGTGAGAGCATAATTGGTTATTTCTTTTCTGTTACACAGCAACAAATAAGAGTAGGACAATTGTATAAAATTTTATTTTATTCTTTTAATTACTCTATACAGATCTGGATATATAAATACATGTAGAGAGAAATAAATACACAAGCAGAAAATTTTCCCAATTATTTCTTCTTCAATTTCTTACATATATATGGACCATCGAGAGGCTTCTACTTATTATTATTGCAATGCAATATTTGTAAGCCACTGATCCACCATAGAATCTTAATTATCATATCATCAAAATGATTACTGTAGCTATGAATGAAGACCAAATGCACACCTTTCATAGCTGGTTGCTGCAAAAAAACTGCCAAACATTTATAAAATTTTAATACTACTCCCTTCATCTCATATTAATTGCACATTTTTCTTTTTACACGCATATTAAGAAATTATAAATAAGAAAATTATTTTATTAATTTACCTTTTAAAAAACTTCTTTGAAACTTACAAAATACAATAAATGTGAACACTTTAAAAAAGTTTTAATTGCAAGGATAATATGAAAAAAAATTAATTATTGCTTTCTTTATTTAGTAAGGTGGTCACCTAATATGTGACAACTATTTTTAGCATAGTGATCAACTAATATGAGACAGAGGGAGTACAATTAATCATTGTTTATTAGAAAGAAAGAAACTAAACAAACAATTAAAAATAGGTAACATGTTTCACTTCTTGAGCTTATATATATTGCAAATAATTAATTGTATTCTTTTTGACAAATTAAAACGGAAGATATAAGAAAATAGATACTCATTTAATTAAGTTACGTACGTCACCAACAGCATATTTTTGGAATCTTCATAACTGATTAGTTGATAACAGAGAGTTAGTTGGAAATAATTAAAACACATTAAAATGCCAAAGACACGCGTCAGTTGACAGTGTACTAATCTATTGACGATGAATAAGTTCTAATATCGTCTTTTAAATTTGTCAGAATATTATATTTAGATATTTAATTAATTTATATTTTAATTGAATATCTTAACTCATAATAAAGTATTTTAATTAAATATTTTTAATATACTTTTTTTTTTTAAAATGCATGTATTTTCATTCATCTTTTGATAATTATGTTAATCAGATAAAATATATCTCATTCTTTAATTATATGCATCAAATTAACACAAGTAGAAAATGCATGAGGTTTTACAATCTAGTGAGGTGAATGAGTATAATTTTTAAAAAAATAACATATTTTATGTGTTAATTTAACTACCTAATAATCGTATACTCAAAAAAAATGTTTAACTTTATTAAGTGTTGAGGTATTCAATTGAAACACAAAATAGTTGAGTGCATAAATGGAATGTCCTGACAAGTTTAATACGTTGGTTATGTATTAAGTTTTTCATTAAATTAGACCTTCGTTTAAACGTATTTTTTGATTTAAATAAATTAATTATTTTAATTTTAGCATATGTCTTTCCTTTTTCGTAGTAGAACTTTGTTTTGATTAAAAAAAAATTTGTTTAACCTTCAAAAATGAATAAATATTGAAACGTGTATATATATATTTTCTTTTTTGTTCCAGGAGTGTATAATTTAATGAGAAAGTTGAATCAAAGCTAATTAAAGAGACCCAATTTTCCTGTGGAGTGTGGAGGTTGGTAGTTTATTTCAAGAATTGGCTCTCAATAAAGTTATGAATGGTACGAAAAAGCAAAGGGGAACACCATCATATCTTATCATAATTATCAACAGCAAAAGAGCAGAACAATAATAGAAAAGATATAAAATAAATTTAAAAAAGCATTATTATTTTTTTCAGGAAAAAAGCATTATTTAGAGAGCCTGTTTGGATTTGCTTAAAAAAAGTAGCTTTTAATTAATGTGATTAAAAATTAAAAATAAGTATTTATAAATAAGTAGATAAGTGCTTAAATAAAAAGTGCTGAAATTGAAAAAAAAACTGTTAATGAGTTTGATAAACAAGTGTTGTTAAGCACTTTTTTGTTATATGAGAGAAGGAAAAATGAAGCGGGAGGAGAATGAGAGAAAAGAGAGTAATTTCATACATTTTAGGGCTGAAAAGTGAGGGTAGTGTTAGAATTAGAAAAAACTATAAGGGATAAAAGGGTAAATGTATTGATCAAATTTTAAAAAAAATTAAGCCGAAAGTAAAAAGCTGGGAGTTCCAGCTTTTAGTTTTTTTTAATCAATTTTTAGTTTTTTTAATTATTTTTTTACTTTACCAAACACCTAAAAAAACTAAAAAAATAATAATAAAAATCTAATTTAATCAAATTTTAATCCTATCCAAACAAGCTCGAAGTCATCTCGATTTGGACACATGAAAAGATGTAAATGTGAGTCAAAATAATCCGCCGCACTGTTCCTATCAACACCAAAAGTGGTCCATTTAAACAAAATTGGATAGGATGGTGGATACATACTAACAAAAAATATGTTCACTTACATTTCATGTTTATATTACTTTATTAACGAATGCATGATATGTACTTTTATATACTCCATATAATTAAGTTTGATAAATTATTGTAATTTATGTAAATATTGAATGTTCATAAAATAATTGCATGATAGTAATAACTAATAATATATTTAATATAATCATACAAGCAAAATTTAAAAAGAATAGCAAAATATACGATCTTATTCGTATCTTTATAGAGGTAAAGAGACTATTTTCGTCTTTTCAACAGACCTTTGGGTCGGAAAAAAAATTAGTAACAATCGACAAGCAAATGAAGGGGAAAAAATGTAACACAAACTTGATGAGCTTCTTCTTTTTCTAGATATGTGTATGCAGTATGCTCCCTATGTACACTCAAATACTTTTTCTAATTTAATATACATATAAATGAATTTTTTTAACATTTTTTTTTTACTACTATTCAAATACTTTTTTTCAGAAAAATTTGCTACACACGTTAGTTCTTTAAAACAGTCTACCAAAAAGAAAATTCTTTAAAACAAATGCTTTCTATATTCTATAAAACAAATTAAGTATTTTGACTTTTTCAGAAATTCGACCAAACAAATTATAAGAGGGGTGCATAGAAATACTAATGATTAGTTAATTAAAGACAAAAGACTAACTACTACAAAATGCACATACGTACCCTCCTTGGGCTTAAACTTCTTGACACGTGTTGCACCACAAAATTGAAAGCTGACTGTACTATAAACCTACCACTGGTATTTATTATGCACGTCTGCAAATCCTAAAACACAATTTCTTCCGGTAGCTGATTTGGAGGTAAGTTATTGAAATATTAAATTATATATAAATAATATCACATATAATAATAGTTCATGAGGTAAAATATTTATATATAAAATTAATATGATATTTAATTTATAATTTAGAAATTCGCATAATTAATATTTTCTACGTGTATAAGTTATGAGGTATTTATGTATTATTTTTAGGTAAAATAACAAATTCGGAATAACTAAATCAGGGGCGGAGCCAAGTAGAGTATATGTAAAGTATTGATCACCTCTTCATCAAGAGTGGACTTGCTATGGAGGTTTGAAACTATTTTGATCGTCTTTTCAATATAAGATCCTTCCGAACGGACTCCTTTTAATCCCGACGGTTTAACAAATCTCACAAGAAATCCCATTGGCTATGTCACGTCTATGCTTACTATTTTTTCAGTTTAGAAACTCTGAAAAGAAGACAATTGAACCCCTTTGATTTCTTTTACATTTAACTCCCCCCCTCCCGCTTTCTTAGTTAAGTAAATGTGACCTACCGAAGACTGAAGCTTTGGTCTGGACTGATCAGAGAAAGCACTCCTATACTGAGTGATGTTGATTCTGCCCTCTCCTCTCCAAAGGTCAAGAGAGAGACTACATCCTCCCCCTTCTTTGTGAAAATCATGATTTCGTCACTGAATGAAATTCTGTATAAAATAATATATAAATTTCATCATTATTTATCTCTATATTATTCATACCTCATAAGTCTAACCAACTATCAAACGGTCCAATTATACATAAATTGGTCAATTTTAATGTAGAAAATGTTAATTTTTGATTTGTTTTTAAAACTGAGGGAGGGAGAATAAGGAGAGAGAGGAATCCATTTGTTCCCAAAGTGATAATGACAATTGACATGTGCTTTGGTTGCGTGCGTACAAAGCTTGCAATTCCCTCATCAGTGACCAAACTTTTTCAACCCAAGGCCGAACGCCGCGCAATAAAGCTCGCTCTTTAGTAAATCGCTTGTCTGCTGAAAAATGAAAAAGCTAGTCCTTCAAAAGGTTGAAAACTTATCCAGACCGACAGTGTATATACACTAAATCAATACACCTTATTATAGTTAAGTGATTAATGAAGTAATTGTATATATTAATTAATTATGATTAAGTGATAGCTATATGTATTTAAACACATGTAATGCATTCATTGGTTTGGTGTATACACTCGGTGTGAGTAACTCTTTTCCCTTCCAAAGGTCATTTCATATTCTTTAGTCTTGTTTTTTATTTTATTTTCTACAAATGTTTGGCTTTCACATATAGTGTGAAAAAGGAAGATAGAAGAAGAGATTTTTTTTTTTGTTTCCCGAAAATAGACGGCAGTTCTAATCCCCGTTTTCACTATCAGATTAATTAAAGAGTTAATTCTCAAAAATATTAGATCATTAATGAACTTAGCCTTTTCCTTTCCAAGTATTGATCCCGACGAGTGCACTTAACGTGGGATTAAGTTAAAAATTTTGAGATTAAAAAGGATAACAGTTCTCCTGAGGATAAAGTAAAATTGATTAAAATATGAATTGTCCCATAATCGGCAAAATCATCGTTTTAAAAGATAAAAGATAAGAAAATATTTTTTATACAAACAGTAATTAAAAAAACTAAAGAACATAACTTTTATCATCTTTTTGGTGTAATGTATTTTACAAGTTTATATAACGTCCAAGTTTTCACAAGGTTGGTCCAGTAGTTGAAGACGTGGAGTGAGAATTCTAACGAGCCTTTTGGTGATAATGAGAATTATTCATTTTTTTCAATTTTTTTTAATTTGAAAATTAGAGTTTAATCATGAAGTTGTATTTGGAATTAAAAAAAAAACACTTTAAAACCTGTTTTTTCCATCTCACTTTTTGATTGTTGCATTTAGTTTTATTTTTAAAAACTTTGCCCTAAATTTTTATTTTTATAAAAACGACCCCATTTTCTTCTTAACAATTAGTAAAGATCACGGACTATTAGGGGTGTACAAAATCGAACCGCAAATCGAATCAAACCGTAAAAAAAACCCGACTAATGGTTTGATTTGACTTGGTTTGGTATTGGAAAAAAAAACGACTATAATTGGTTTGGTTTGATTTTAACTAAAAAAAGTCAAACCGAACCGAACCAACCCAATATTACGTGTATATTATTTTTAAAAAATATTTTATACATAAATTTTTTTATTGTGATGTAATTTATAAACATTTCTTAAGCTTTTTCATAGTTTTTATCTTTCAACATATTGTTTCAAGTTTAAACTTAGCATTTTTAAATGATTCAATAAGTTTTTATAACTCATAGATATTAGTAACTCAAATAAAACTCAAATTATTCAATTCAACACTAGGAATGACAATCATGTTTGATGTCTATTCTTTAATTTTGATAAATACATAAACTAATTTTATTTTTCTATTTAATATTTAGTCATGTAGTTAATACTTATTAAACTTATTTTACAAGACTTAATACTGTTAAATTATGATTATTTTTATTATGATCTATTAATATGCAATATTTACTCTATGCGATTTCATTTTTGTATTGGTTGAATATTTTATTGTCATCACTCATTTATATTTTGTGTTATTTTTTTAAAAAATACCTTAGATAGATGTATCTTGCTAGGACTAGAGAAATATTTAAAGCACAAGTTAATTATATATTTGTACGAAGACTTTATCGAAAAAAACCCGAAAAAAACCCGAAAAAACCTGAGGAAACTCAAATAACCCGAAAAAACCCGAGGTTGAAAAACCTGACTTTTATTGGTTTGGTTTGGTTTGTAAATTTAAGAACCCGGCACTAATGATTTGATTTGATTTTTAAAAAATCTGAACCAACCCGGTGCATGTACACCCCTACGGACTATAATAGAGCAAGAGTTTTAAGCGGGCCAAGTGATCACTTTTTAAGTTCTTAAAAAGTATGGAACTTCATAAATTGCTTAGAGCCTGTTTGGATTGACTTATTTTAAGTGTTTTTTAAGTTAAAATAGTTTTTAAGTTGTTTATAGTGTTTGGGTAAGGTAAAAAAGCGCTTCTGGACACTTAATTTTAAGCCAAAATAACCAAAAAATACTAAAAGCAAAAAGCTCAAATTTTCAACTTAAAATAAACTTATTCAAACAGGCTCTTAGTGTTAACTCAACGAGCCTAAATTGATTTCCATTTTAATCATGTCAAGCATTATAGTAATCAAAGGATCTAATTGTGACTGCATGTGTCGATATAACGAAATTAAGTGAACGCATATAACCTATGGTAATTGTACTCATCAAGTGCATGCGTTGATACAATCATTGGAGTGAATGAATATAAGTGAAATTGGAGCGAATAAATACAATTGAAACTGGAGCGAACGAATACAAGTGGTACAAACCGGTAATATTAATAAAAGTGATTTTTAAAGTTGTAGTTAGATTACGAATGTGTGAATACAAGTGAAATTAGAGCAAATAGTCATTTAATTATTTAAAGCGAATACATACAAGTGAAATTAGAACAATAGATACAAGTGAAATTATAGTGAATAGCTACATGTGAAACTAGAGTGAATGGACACAAGTGATACAAGTCGGTAACAATTGATAAAAGTGATTTTCGAAGTTATAGTTAGATTGTAGATATATGAATACAAGTGAAATTAGAACGAATGAATACAAACTGCTAACAACTGATAAAATTGATTTTCTAGCTTGACTATATAAATGTGTTGGATTGTATCTTTTAAAGTTGTAGCTAGGTTTTATTTAAAGTCAGAGGCGGACTCAAGATTCAAATACAACGAGAGCACCACAAAAGCATATGAACGTTAGTGAAAGCAATATCACCCAATATTACCCCATTTGAGAAATTTATTAAGCACTCATAAAATTGATTTTTTTACCATATAAATATAAGTTAAATGAAATAACTGAATGAAAATTGTTTTGTGGGGGGAGGGGGGAGGGGGGGGGGGGGCCTTCAGTCTAACACCTTGCATATATTAATGTTGCATGTTCAAATCCATCACCTACAAGTTTTATGCAATCTTTTTTTATTGATCAACTAAAAATAAAAGTTGTAATGGCCCAAACTAGAGGCGGATCTAAAGAGTAGCCTGGGGTTCACTCGATAAAAAACTACATTGTATATAAGGTATTTTTTGAAAATTTTATGTATATTTATAGATTTTGAAGGTCCTAAACATAAGATTAGAGATTGACTTATGGTTAAAGGGGTTCAAAATTCACCGTGAGGTTTCAAGTTCAAATTTCAAACACTAGATTTTTATTTTTCGAGCCCTCTTAGTGAAAATTCTGAATCTGTCATTAGCCCAGACCCAAACCTGGGTCACACACTTGCGCTCAAGTAATGATTAGGATGATTTTCTAGTAATGATACAAGTGCATCTCATAAATTATAAGTGATACACTTATAAATTGATTCAGAGAGAATTTCAAAAAGTTGTATCACTGATATAAAACAAACAATACAATCTATTAGTGAACTGATACATACAACTAAACCAACAAGCTGTTGGGATCGAAATCGAGGGGGCGTCATGCGGAAGCTATTAATTGCAAATCATCAAGGCGATAAATCAGATGACAAAGAAAAACATACTAAAAATATATTATTGATATGATTTGGCTAATTGACCTACATATGAAAAATTATATAAAAAAAACATAAAATTGTTGAGAGAAAATCTCTCCCTAAACAAAACTCTTTAACGACTACATTGTGGATGTAGTTGTGTTCAGATATTAGAAGAAGGATCTTCAATTTATAGAGGTTCAAACTTTTCCTCCAAGAAAAAAAAATCAAATATGGAAGAAAATTATATTTTTCTTTCCGAAAAAATAAAAGCAATTATGGTAATACTTTTACTTTTCTTCCAAGAAAAGTAAAACTCAAATTTGGTAAGAAAATCAGGGCAAAAATCCTAACAAATCTCTCCCTTTTGGCTTGATTTTCTTGACAAAAACTTGATTCGTCTCTTCACATGCTTGATCTTCGTTCTTCACATAATCTTCATCACTGTTGCTTGCCATATTTAAAAGTGAAGCCCTTGCGGGTTAAAAATATTAGAGCCCTTTCGGGTTGAAAATATTAGAGCCCTTTCGGATTAAAAAAATGAGCCCTTTGTAGGGTTAAAAATGTTTTTGTTTTTAAAAATATAGCAGCAAGGTTGTTGAAAATATGGTTGAAAAAATATCTCCACATGTAGTACCGACCCTTTTTTTTTTGGAACAAAAAATCTTCACTATCGGCGAATTGGTTATAACTTTAATCATGACATGTCTTCAATCTGAACCATCGGCTCATTGAACCCACTGGATCGTTGAACCCATTGGATCGTTCGGCTCTGATACCACTTGTTGGGGTCGAAATCAAGAGGGCGTCATGCAAAAACTATTAATTGCAAATCATTAATGCGATAAATCGGATGACAAAGAAAAACATACTAAAAACATATTATTGATATGGTTTGGCCAATTGGCCTACATATGAAAATTATATAAAAGAAAACATAAAATTGTTGAGAGAAAATCTCCGTTCAAACAAGACTATTTAACGACTACAATGTGGATGCTATTGTGTTCTGATATTAGAAGAAGGATCTTCAATTTATAGAGGTCCAAACTTTTCATCCAAGAAAAAAAAAACCAAATATGAAAGAAAATTATATTTTTCTTTCTGAAAAAGTTAAAAACAATTATGGTAATACTTTTACTTTTTTCTTCCAAGAAAAATAAAACTCAAATTTGATAAGAAAATCGGAGCAAAAATCCTAACACAAGCAAAACTACAACTATGGTAATTATGCTTCCAATTATAGAGTCTCTAATTAATTAAATTATCATTTTAAATCTAGATCCCAAATTCTATTGCCAAAACGGATGCAAGATCTAAAACTCATTCGGGTATGAAAACTTTTCAATTATTTTCGGAGTTAAACTCCATAAAACATCAAAAAATTCTATTTTTTAACTGAACACAACTCTAATTTTTAACTTTGAAAGTAAAAACGACCTTTATCTATTTTTACAATAAAACATGGCTGAACCTCTATGTAATGGTTTACAATAAAAAGGCCAAAGGAACCCCACGGTAGCAATAGCAAAAGAAAAAGCAGGAAGAGAGAGAAGGGGGGCAAGTCTTCGGTGCAGTACTTTCTCTCTCTAGCCCCACTAACCTTACTAAATAAAAAAGAGAAATAGATAGACACACACACAACAAAACCCAATAGGACGCTCTCGGCAAGTGATCAAAAGAAAAAAGAGCACACTGATTAGATTAGAGACAGAAAAAGACTCATGAGAAGAAGAGCTAAACCAAAGTAAAAAAAAGAAAAAGCAAAAAAGCAGTTGAGAAGGGGAAGGTTGGGTTGGTTATGGTGGAAAATCTAATCGGCACGGTGCAGCAGCAGCAGCTCAGGGGCAGAATCGTCATTCCAGATTTGTTTCTCTCTCCATCTCCATGCTCCTTCTCTTCTTCACCTCCGTCGCTTCTAATGTTGTTGAATCCATCGGCACCAGAATCAGTAAGCTCGGTGGTGTATTCATCGGCGTTGCCAACGGCGGAAACGGTGCTGCTTTCTCGATGGACCGTCAACCTTCTAATGCCGGTATAGCTTTTGCTGTTACGGCCTTGGCCGGTCTCGCCTTGGCCGCCGCTGTTTTCTACACTACTAGGTAAACCTCCGGGAAGACTGAAATTTCCACTGTAACCAATAAAAGGAATTATCGAAAATCGAACCAGACTCATTGAAACCCTAGAAATCTGTAGAGTAGATCTTTCTTTCTTTTTCCTTTTTCCACAGTTAAAACAGTCAGTGTAGAAGTAGATGAGAGCTCTCAGACGAAGTCAGACTTCGTCATCTTCAAATTCCTCTTCACCGTCTTCGTCATCACCATCATCATCATCGTCATCGTCGTGGATTCATTTGAGATCAGTTCTATTCGTTGTTGCTTCCTCACCAGCTTCTTCTTCTTCCTCTAATCGGTGAGTCTTTCACTCTCTAAAACTGCTTCGATCTGCTTCTCACTTTCTATAAGATTCATCTGCCTTTTTTTATTAGCATAGTTGTTCTTTTCAGATCCGATCTCAGGTCCTCTTTTTCTACTAGGATGTGCCCCAGTGCTAAAGTTTAAATCTTCAAACCATTGCTCAATCTCCGTCTCTATTATGTTCTGTTAAACTAATTGCTTTGCTGCTATAATTGACTCTAAATTTGATTTTTATGACAGTTTTTGTTGGATTTTTTTAATATAACAGTGTTGTAGTTTTGTTGGATTTCTTGTTGTCAATAACCTGGTGGATTTATTCATTGAGCTAAGCTTTGAACAAGTCATGTAATGTATTTGATTTATATTAGATAAGGGTGGAGACTTTCATTACGTGATAACATTTTTTTATTGAATGTATGTGGACTATATTTTTCAATATTTGTATGCTTACTTGATCAAAAGTTCTTAAAGCTATGATATTTTCAACCTCTTGCTGTTTTCTCCTCCTCTGCTTTGTCACAGTGACACAAGCAGGTTGACCTTGTGTTTTAAGTTTCACAAAGTCTTCCAACTATGTGTTTATGGTGATAAATTAAGTGTACACAAGAAATGGCAATTTGATATGATATGTGACTCTCCTCCAACTTTCCCAGGACAGGGATGTTATATATTTTTATCTGGAGGTTTTTGGGGCGTGGATTGGGGTGAGGTTTCACTAGTTGAAAGGGAATTTCTAACATAGGTAGTATCTAGGTGTTGATGTAAGTTTTAAGTTTCTATTCCAGGGTCTCACTCTTAAGTTACTGTCTGTGTTATTTGGATATTGTTTGGATGGTTGGTCGTTAACAGCTTTAGTTACCGTCTGTGTAGTTTGGATATTGTTTGGATGGGTTGGCTCGTTAACAGCGGGATGGGATGTTTAGCAGTGCATCTAAGTGATCTTTTCCGTATATTTTGCTTACATTTAATGTTTCCAATGGTGAAAGTTTTTCTTAATTAAGTTGTGTTCGTAAATGTTTAGCATATTGTGATGATTTAGCATGAAAGCAGCACAGCCCCATAAGATTGAGATTAAAGTAGCAACATAATACGACTCTTCGCGATGCAGTGTCACCCCTAGATGCCTCAGGTTTCTTAGTGAGATGTTATTTGGAGGTAATTAGGAGTGCTTTGTGTTGGGGTATTCTGATTTGAATCATGAATAAGTCCCGCCTATACTGCTGCTAAACCACATCTGTCAGAGATAGTCTGAAGGATAGATTATGTTCTCTATTTAGCAGTTGAGTGATGTACGAATTTGAGTTGCTAATCATGCTGAATATCAATCTTGCCTGATGGATCTAATTTGAGTTGCTGATGTTGTTACCTTGACACTTAACACAAACAAAGATATACTGTTACCTTGACGTGCACTTCTTGTTTATCAAAATGTTTAATCATGCTTATTGATTTATTTCAGAGGTCATCTCAAATCACCATGGTCTCGTAGAAAAAGAAAACGTGCTCTTGCACCCCAACAGTGGAGAAGCTTTTTCACACCAGAAGGAAAACTTCGTGATGGTGGAATTAAATTTCTAAAGAAAGTCCGAAGCGGAGTGAGTTTCTGGCCCACCTTAATTTTTAGAATTGTATCTTTCTTATTTCGATGGACACAAAGATTATCAGGCCAACCAAACCTCAAAAGGCTGGTTTGGGAAGTTAGGAATGAAAGGTAGGTTCAAAAGAGGAACATGAAAGATAAAATGATTTCATTTCCTTTGCTTGGTTAAGGGGAATCCATAATATTGAGTTGAGAAAACCCATTCTCTCTTGTTAGGACATAAGAACGTGAAGAGAAGTCGTAGATTTTTGCCAACTATCATTAATTTTTAATCTAGACTTTTCTCAAAGGGAAAGAAAAAAATAGTTTATTTACCTTGTGTGGTTAAGGGATAATGGAAGATGGAGAAAAATCATTCTGTATTTCTGTCTTGCTTGGTATCCAAAAAAAGAGTGAAAGGAAATCGTGAATTACCCAACTTTTTTTCAAAATTTTCAGTTCTTTCTCTGCCAAGAGGAAGAGAATCTCTTTTTTTTTTTGTGCCCTAGTGAAACCATTCAACTCTTCCCCTTTTACAACTAAAGAATGAAATGGAAAGTTTTAACATCACAGTTTCTCTTCCTTGCTTTCCAAACAAGAGTAAGTATGCTGACTAATCTATTGGCCCTTTCATGTAGGGTGTTGATCCTAGTATCAGGGCCGAGGTTTGGCCATTCCTCCTGGGAGTGTAAGTATTTCTTTCTCAAGTAATAATTATCTTGTTAAGATTGATAATATGAGTTTTGCTTGTTTTCTTCTCCTTTTTTCTACGATAAAATTAGATATTTGCTTCTTTTCTCTTGTCCTCTTTTACTTTGATGAGCCAATTGAAGCTGCTTAATTTCCACAGGAGATGGCAGGGGAGTTCTATTATATTAGGAATAATAATTTATCATCTGGACATTTACTTCTTAGTGACTGATAAATATCATATCCTTACGCTTCCCCTTAATTTTATATAATAACTACCTCCCATGTGCTTCATTCAGATTTAGGACCAGTAATCTCATGCTTTGTCACTCTTTAAACACATCCTTTTGCTGGACCGCTAGTTATGCATGTTAGGGTCACTGGCTCTTGGAGTGCTAAGAGTACTTCATTTGGTGACAATCTAGGTTCTGGATCCTTTTACCCTTACCATGTAGATGTACACACCTTTTGAAGTGACAGATGGGCATTGTTTTTAGGGGTTTCTAGTTCCTTTTTGGGTGTGCAGCAGTGTTTACAACAACAACATACCCAGTGTAATCCTACAAGTGTGGTCTAGGGAGGGTAGATTGTACGCAGACGATACACCTATCTTGGGAGGTAGAACGACTGTTTCTGATAGACCCTCGGCTCAAGGAAAAATATTTCAAAGCAGGTCGAAAAAAGAAATAACAAGAGTGAAGAAGTCATGGCGAGTGCAGTAGTGTTTTTCAAATTATGTTGAGTATTTAGTTAACCAAGTAAACCTCAAGTAGGAACTTAATAGTTTGCTTCGAAAGATTGAGAAGGTGTTTTTAAAAGGCACTTAAATTTTTGGCCCAAAGCTTTTGCCAAAAAAGTGCTTATTAGTAAAATTATTGTATAAACTGCAAAAACATTTGGAAGATCTTGGTGAAGAATGTCATATTTTGGCTAGACCACACCTGTCTATTTCCCTAGAAAGGTTTTCTCCTTGCACTTTTTAACACCTTTTCTCTATTCTAAAATTAAAACGTATTTGAAAGTCAGCTTTATCTCTATTGTTAAACCCACTTCTACCATATTCAGAGCTCGAAACTGGGAATGGAGTCCTCTTTGGTAGGGATTGGTAAACCCCCATAATGAGTTTTTTACGGTGTGAACGTGTTCCCAACACCAAATGGTAAACCCAAAAAAGATAAAATCCAAATTGTTGCCTTCAACAACAACAATAACAACAACAAACCCAGTGTAGTCCCAAAAGCGGGGTCTGGGGAGGGTAGAGTGTACGCAGACCTTACCTCTACCTCGAGGAGGTAGAGAGGCTGTTTCCGGAAAATTGTTGCCTTCAAAAAAGAGAAAATCCAAATTGTTGAAAAAGTCTATCTTTAGTGTTTAGACCTACTTTAGTAAAATATATGTAATAACATTTACCTTAATAGTTGTATCTAAAGTCTAAAGAAAACGAGATACCTCAATTGGCAAGAAATGAGTACTTTTGTATGGTTTGTCATTTATTCTTTAAAAAGCATCCCTCACCCAAATGAAGCCTTAAGAGCAGTTTCCAGGCTTCTTCATCAGTGTAATTACTGTGTTGCAAGTAAGTTTGTTTTTATTTTTATGAAGTAAGGTATTTAATTAAAAGGCATCATAAAGATGCATAGCAAAAGGTACAACAAAAAAGAGTGTGTCTGCTGTATAAGTCCAGAAAAAGTTCAGTACTAGTTACAGGCGTCTGATTGAACTAACTAAAGTCATATAAACATTTCGTTTTTAGGAGTATGGTTAGGACTTGAAATCCCATCAAACATCTACGGTTCCTTTCATTCCAGATGCACCAAAAAATAGCACCAGGCACCATTGCCCAAGTCTTTTTGATGGATATCCCAATTCTCCATGAACACCAGCATTCCAACAACTGACAAGAACATACTCCAAATGTCAGCTGCTACTGTACAATGCAGAAATAGATGCTTCACACTCTCAGACTCCTGGCACATATAACAATTATTCACTGTTTGAATGCTTCTTCTACTGAGATTATCCTGAGTAAGACTAGTTTCGTACAAGGTTGTCCAGATAAAAACCAATTACTTTTGTAGTTTGTAGGTGGTTTGGCATCCATATGTGTCAAGTTCTGTGACAATGAAAACATCGTGACATCTCTTTATTTGTCAAAAAAAGTTCTGCGACTGTGATTGCCTCTTTCGTTATTTCTATACAGTGAATGCTTTGGTTACAGTTAAATTGACTTCCTTTATGTCTCTCTGCAGCTACGAGTTGAACAGCTCTAAAGAAGAAAGAGATTGTATAAGAAATCAGAAGAGGTATTATAACCAGATAATTGATCCTCCCTAACCCCAAAAAAGGATTGAGATACAAGAAAGTTTCTTTATTTTTATCTTGTAAAAATGTAGAGGGTTCGTGTGTATTCAGTTGACAGGTCATAGTTATCCTTTGTGTTAATATTTGTTCCAATTACCTTTTGACTGCATGATTCATACTCCTTACCAGTGTAGTTAATCTGTGATTGCAGGAGGGAATATGAGAGCTTTCGTAGAGATTGTCGCCGACTGCTGAAACGCAATGGGACCTTTAAAATGAGGGAAACTGGTGGAATGGGAAGCGATGGTGAAGGAAATATCACTGAAGGGATGGATTCCCCTGACTATGAAGATGTTGTTACTGCCCGCGAATCTCTCTCCAGTGAGGACAGGAGCACATATGTTGAGGATTCTGATAATCCCGGTGGTACAATGTCAGATGAATTTTCCAGTTCCAAACGAGTGACGGAGCCAAATGATGTCTCTGACTCCGAGTCATCAGACTCAGATTCCTCTGCAGATCCTGATATCAGTCAAACTGTCCCCTCAGCAGAAAGCATGGATGAGAATACTGCTGAAGTGACCTCTAAGGAGGACTCTTCTCCTTCAACGACAGAAGTCCAGTCACAGCCCTGCAATGCAGAAGATTTTGCTACATGGCAACGAATAATTCGGCTTGATGCGGTTCGTGCTAATGCCGAATGGATAGCATACTCCCCATCTCAAGCTGTGGTATCAGAAAGTAGGGCACACCGCTTTGCAGAGGCTGTTGGGTTGAAGGACTATGAACACCTAGAGCCCCCTAGGATCCTGCATGCTGCTCGGTTAGTCTCCATTCTTGAAGCCTATGCGCTATATGACCCTGAAATTGGCTATTGCCAGGGGATGAGCGATTTGCTTTCACCCATAATTTCTGTAATGACAGAGGACCATGAAGCTTTTTGGTGCTTTGTTGGTTTCATGACGAAGGCTCGGCATAACTTCAGGCTTGATGAGGTTGGAATCAGGAGGCAGCTGAATATTATTTCTAAGATCATCAAACAAAAGGATTCACATCTCTATCGACACTTGGAGAAGCTCCAAGCAGAGGATTGCTTTTTTGTGTACAGAATGGTGGTAGTTCTTTTCAGGAGGGAATTATCTTTTGAGCAAACGCTCTGCCTATGGGAAGTAATGTGGGCAGACCAGGCTGCTATTAGGGCTGGGATTGGCAAGTCTGCTTGGAGTAGGATTAGGCTGCGTGCACCACCAACAGATGATCTCTTGCTTTATGCAATTGCAGCATCTGTATTGCAACGGAGGAAACAGATCATAGAGAAGTATAGTAGCATGGATGAAATTTTAAGGGAGTGTCAGAGCATGGCTGGTCAACTGGATGTATGGAAGCTTCTAGATGATGCCCATGACTTGGTGGTTACTCTCCATGACAAGATGTAGACATCTTTGTTATGGTGCTTTCCAAGAATTTACACTAATTTATTCTCTATGCTGCTCGAACGTTATTTTGAGGGATGATGCTACTAAACACTGCATGCATCTCTGGTACACACGAAGAACTGCTCTACCTGAAGACAGCTTATGGTCAAGTACTGCCGCTGCTTTTCTTTTGCTAAAGAACATGCAAATGTCAAAAGAATCTGCACTTTAGGAAGTAACTTATGTGACTATCTCCTACATGTAGGCTTGCAAATTGCTTGAATTCAGTGTAGCAATTCGCTGGACGCCTGATTGGTGTACCATGCTTGATATTGAATTTTTTAACTTAGTTCTCTTGTTAATGCTCCTAAGGTGGCTTTTATTTGGAGTATTTATCTCCTATTTGCCCCAACCTCCCCAAGGAAAATGGGGTTTCATTTAGAGTGTTCTCTTTGAATCCATGGGATTGTGGATGATGGAATAGCATGCTTTTCCACGCACTGTGGTTGGTTTGTAACTTTATCATCAAAGCAATACCTATATCATAGGCATTACAACCTTAAATGATGTTTTTCTATGACATGTGAAGCTCGAATACAGCCGCAGAATATTTATACTCGTCCGAGCTATTGAAGTGGCTGTTCAAAAACATCAATATTTCACAAGATTGGTTTCTTACGATTGTCTTTCACAATCTCCAGAAATATTACTTCAGATCAGGTATGTAAAGGACTCCGTCATGAACTTGTACCTGCCAGTCCTCTTGCACATTTACAGTCACTAATGATCCAAGAGCAGTATAGGCATGTTTGGTTGTAGAAACTTCTCTAACCATTGATAGAATCATGTGAACAAAGGGTGTGTTCGGTACGATGAAAAAGGCCTTCTTAGAAAATAAGTGAGTTTCTTATTTATTTTTGTGTTTGGTGCCCAAGCAAAAATATTATTCTGAAAGCATTTATATATAATCTAGACATTCAATTACTATGGGAAGTGGGGATGGGAGCTACAGGGGGTTGGGGTTAAAGATGACGTGTGTTGGTGGGTGAGAAAGACGATCAATGTGAAATGATACTTGTACTTAACGAATTTGTTTTCTTATAAAAAAATATTTTAAAATTTTTTGATCAACCAAACATGGAAAAATTGAAATTCTTCTGTACCGAACAGACCCAAAGTAAGAACCTTTCTTAACAGGAGAAGGCTACTTATTCAGCAGAACGCATAAGTAGGGGTATTCATTTGATTTTTTGTTTTGAAGTCTTATTCCCTCCACAATCTTTCCTTCTTAATCAAAATAATTTATAGCCACAAAAATTTCTATAGCTTATTATAAATCACAAATTTCACAAAGCATTACTTTTTCTCTTAAAGATCCATGTCTAGCTAGACCAACACCTTTCAAATAAATTGGGATGAAGAAAGTAATGCTTGTTTCCAACTTAATTCACGCGATTGAAATAATGGGCATTACTAATAGTAGAGTTAATGATCAAATACACATTTACAGGTTGATATTAACTAGTCATTGTTCCTTTTATTTATCACCCTGTTTGTATTAACACCCCTCGATGATGAGTTGTTGGTGCGTTTGAAATCAAAATTAGGGTTCTGAAATCAAAATTAAATGGGTAAAAGTATTCCCCATCAACCATCAATTTCAGCAGGGATTATTGTTTAGCTTCTGATTTTGGTTAAAAAAAATCTAGAATTCTATAAAATTTTAGGGTTTCATGAAAAAACGAAGAGGGGGAGAAAAATTGAAATATGATGGATAAGTAAAAAAGAAAGGGAAAGAAGAGAAATTAAAATAGAAAAAAATATTTTCTTAAAAAAAATTAGTATAATATAAGCAAGTAAAGAGAACAATGGATGATTGTAGAAACAAAATGATTTCAAATATTTGGCAACTCCGAAAAAAATGATAGTTTAGGCATATGTTCGACTATTAGCTCCTAGTGATAAGGTAATGCGTGAGCTAGCCAAACACTCCTCTTTCCCATTGATGTATAATGGGACAAACCAACAAGCTAGTAATACTGCCAGAGAACAAAAAGCAGCTGAATTTTTGTTTTTAAAGACGACCATTCTATATCCAGTATAGTGGTAAAAGCGGGGCAAGCAAGCGCAAGACTTGTCAGTTGTCATCTCCAAAGGCACGAGCAAAAACAAGATGTTCTAAAAGCTGACCGCAAATTCAGTAGGCTGGTTGCAACTAAATTAACCAGTACACACCAGAAGAAAACACTAAATCTAAACATGAAGGATAAATATTCTCAAATATCTAATAAACACAAGCCAAGTCAAGTCTACTGTTTCCAAGAGGGCATCAGACATAGCAATTGTGAAGCACAGTACAAAATTGACGACCACATTCAGTTGTTGCAGCTCAATAATGAATGAACTAAAACAACATCTACCAAATGTTCTTTCAACAACTACATAATCAAGAAAAGGTGTGTCCCGATGGAGACTGGAATTCAGAAGAATTACTTCTCCTTGGTGTAGTGTCGTACTGCAAAGGCCAAACCCAAGATCAAGATGGGTACAAGGAACTGTAGAATTTTGATAATGAATTCTGGAGTCTTGTCTGGATAGTATGCGGCTTGTTCCGGTGGAATATAAGCGCGTTTTAGGGGAACTGTTGACATGTCAATTTCCCCGATGCAATACTTATCCATCATATCTCTAGCATTATCACTGTGGCCAACATCTTCAAAGTCGTTTGTTGCATCTTTCCCTTTTGATAACGGAACAAAGATCAGAATTCAGGCCACACAAAAACCATCAACACTTCTTACCCAAGTAAACAAACTGTAAGTGAAGAAAACCAAGTATTACCTGTTGCTGAAAGCAAAACTTCATCACCACCTGGATGATCATCCATGAATGGAGTTACATCATATACCTGAGAGCATTTTAATACACAGGCATAAATTCATATTTCATTATAGGGAAGGAAAAACATAACTCTCTTAAAACCTTGAAGGAAAAGCATCTAAGATGAGATATAAGTTGGTCTACGCTTAACTTGAAAAATGCTTATTATAATAACGAGAGATATCACTTCATAGCAAATATAAGAGAGACAAGGTGCACATAAGCATCCTAAGGTAAATGGTCCTTGTGGAATTATTAAGGCAGTTTCCCTATTTGAGCAACTTATACCATACACACGTCTTTTTTGCCATACATATCACCTTTCAGATTTATCTAAGTTTTTTTCCCATAAGCATATTTCAACAAAATTCACATGTCAGGCACATGACTTGAAGAGACATGAAAACAAACGAGATGCATAACCAAAACATGGTTCATATCTCTAGACATTTCCTTCAAGCCATAGCATTAGATATTGTTTGTGACTTTGCTATCCTTCTTAATAAACAAATCATTAAACACTTCATGAAGAACAATCAACTTGAAAAGAAAAGAGAGCAATCATCTGTTGAAGAAAATGGAATGACTCACTCACACCAGAAGGTTCAAGCTAACAATCTCTAACATAAAATATGTTCCTGAGCTGTAGAGGTGTATACACACATAACAGATACTTATATTTTCTATACTTTAAGATTGAAGATCTAATTTAGGTCAAGTCGTATAATTTTTTTTTAAAAAAAATCTGATCTGCAGTTTCAGTCACTCAACCTCCCAAGGTAGAGGTAAGGTGTGACATACACTCTACCCTCCCCAAACCCCACTTGTGGGATTACACTGGGTATGTTGTTGTTGTAATCTGATCTGCAGTTTGTGTTTCAATTTTTCTACAAATACATTCTTCATGGGTTCATGTTAATAGCAGTTTGGACTTCGGAAAATGCTCGATTGAATTAGGAAAAAGAGTAGATCATTTGAAAGAGAATATTTGAAAGTTGAAACTGAGCTCGGACATGAATTTCACTTGAAAGTTAGAAGTTTCGTGGGCGAAAACTATTATTCTACTTGAAGTACTCCTCAATCGTTATAAATATTTCATCAGTATTTGAAATGCTAAAGTCCAATATTAGCAGATAATGATGACGAAACATTTATTTGCAATACTGAACTTCAGATTTGCAAGTTCAATGTCACATACTTGTTTTCATATCCACGCGATAAAATTTGAGTTGATAAAATGGGCTGACTCTCAAAACTTGTAATACTTTTTTTCAACATAGCAAAAGTAATTGGCATACCAATTAACTGGTCAGCTTGGATCAAAAGGAAAAGAGGAAACAATAAACCAGCTCTCTTTTTTCTCAATTAAATTTATTTTTTTCCTTTTTACTTCCCTCTCCCGTATCCAGTGCTAACCTTTCTGCATCAAATCTCTACGATAAACAACTAACCCCTGTTATACATGTTTTCCAGGATGAAAGACTGAAATCTCAAAGTGTATTTCAATATTAGCTACCAAAACTTACATTCATATTTACCAACATGACCTTCATCAACACACATAAAAGTTAGTTACTGTTTACAGACCACCAAACTCCTTTTTTTAGTAGGGAAAGTCAAACTCCTAATCCTTTTCCTAGATGAGGCGAATCTAGGATTGAGCTCGGGGCTCTAACATGGTCTATTAGATTTACCTGGTTCAAAATTTATTATTTGTATTTTCCAGTGGATTTTTTAACACATATACAGAGTCTAAGCAAAAGTTACTGATTCCACCTATTCCAAGTTTCTAAGTTGGTCACTTCAACTGAACACTGCCAAATGCAAAGAAGAGTCCAAAACTGAACTCGAAACGGCAATTAGTATGTAAACCGCTGAAATTGCAAACAAAAAATTCAACTGGAACTTTAAAAATAACTAATTAGATCAAATCAAAGCCATCACCAAATTTCTGAATCACTATCACTTCTATAATTCCAATGTTACAACACCTACTACCACACATGCTAACTTTATAAAAAAAAACAGATTCAAATACCAGATAATCAAAAAGAGGGAAAAAATTCGTTAAACAGTACAGATAAGATCAACGAATAACTAAAATCAAATTGATACAAAGAACAGATGAAAAACGGAAAGAGATGTTACCTTTCCGCTGATAACAAGCCAGCAATCTTTGGTCTTGTTGTGCTTGGCGACCTCCTCAAATGCATGAAGTTTCCGATCTGACGCCATTTTTTTCCTGCTACTGCTGCAGCACCACCGGCGAGATCAGTTAAATTACTTTTACACAGAAAATAAGCACCATTAACAATCAAACTAGATAAAATTGGGGATTCTCTATGAACTTTTTACATATACTCACGAGAAAGAGACGGGGAACGAGAGTTTCTTTGGATTCTGTTTCTCTCTCCGATTGTTCACCCAACACCTTTTTTGCATGTGGAGGGGGAAGTACAAGGTCAATATTATAGAAATCTAGATACGAAATTGCCCTTCAAATTTTATTGAAATTACGCCCCTCTAGTTGGATTCTGGTCTTTCTTTTTCTTTTTTCCCCCCTTATATCTATTGAATATGCGGTGGTTGTTGAAGTATAGTACAACTGTACAACCACGTCGGCCCCTTTTTATTCTTGTTTGTTTTTATATACGTACTTTTATGTTTTATAAAGGAAAAAGGTTAAATTTTCCCTTCGTAAACTGTCTATATTAACCGTGCAGTATATTTTATGGGCCTAATACATAGTTAGCCTTTTAAATTTATCAAAATATCCTATTTAGATACTCAAACTAATTTTTATTTCAATTAAACACATGAATTCGTAATAAATTGTTTCATTTGATTCAAATTTCAAAAAAAATATTGTCCATATTTTCATTCGACAATTAGATAATTAAAATTACTCAGAAAAAATATACAGTCTCCTTTTACTATGCACATCAATCTCACATATAAAAATATTTTAGATTTCATGAATTATTAACGAATGCGTATAAAGAAAGAAATTGATATATAATACGTGGTTAACTTAACTACCTACACATGAATGAGAACACACGCAAAAATAAATTTCATAATTTGAATCGAAAGTGTTTAATTGAAACACTTTATTACGAGTTGAAGTGTTCAATTGAAATATGATTTAATTTAAATGTCTAAATAAAATATTTTAATAAATTTAAAAGGTTAACTATATATTAATCCTTTTTCCATGGATCGCTTGATATATAAAATTGAAAATATAAGGACATTTCGTGAGATTAGTTGTTCATCCTCGGTATGTAATTAGCTAATTTTATTATTTTAATATAAGTAAAATCAAATAATTTTGAAATCAATCAATATAAATAGTTAAACATATGATAAAATAATCTAATATTTTATTTTAAAATTATTATTTTTATCCCGTATATTAAACAATTTCTCAAAATATGGAGAAGGACCAAATATATCCATGTACTATTAGAAGTTGTTTAAATATACCCCTCGTTATATTTTCAGTTTAAATATATCATTTTTCGTTATATTTTGGGTCTAAATATACCTTTGTACTATTATTAATAATTTAAATATACCCCTCGTTATACTTTCAGTCCAAATATGCCTTTTCAATATACTTTGAGTCCAAATATACCCCTCGTTATACTTTCAGTTCAAATATGCCTTTTCGATATACTTTGAGTCCAAATATACCCCTCACATTATACTTTTATGCTGATTTATCCTTATTTTTGACTCTCACCCATTTAAATCATTTCAAATTCCTAGTGTTTTTTGTGGTCCGCTTCTCATGAATTCAAACACTTTAAAGTTTTTGATCTACCTATTTCTGAATATTTTCCCATTAACACTAATGATTCGTTTATCAGATATAAAAAAAAATCTTGCATTTATTTATGATAATTTTTCTTAGCTGATTATTTCAAGTATAAGTTTAAGATTTGATATTAGACTAAAAGATCATGTAAAGAAGTTTATCCATTGTGAGGGCAAGGAAAGATTTAAATGATAGGGCTATAAATATGCATATTGTTTTGTATGAATCAAGGGAGTGGGTCAGAGATGAATTAAATGCGTGAGTTTGTAAAGTGAATCGCATAAATATTTACATTTAATAATAAATTATTTTTATTTTGAAACTCATCACATATCCGTTTATAAAAAATAAGAGTAAATCACCTTTATAAAATGGTGAAAGAAGAGGGTTAAATCAGAATAAAAGTGTAATGAGGGATATATATTTGAACTCAAAGTATATCGAAAAGAGTATATTTAAATTGAAAATATAATGAGTGGTATATTTAAATTAATTTTAATAGTATAAGGATATAATTAGATCCAAAATATAATTAAAAAATGATATATTTAAATAAAAAATATAACAAAAAATATATTTAAATAATTTCTAATAATACAAGAGTATATTTGACCCTTTTCCGCTTAAAATATATACAGCCTATCGTTGACAAAGTATTTAAATTTACCCCATTTTTAATGGTGGTCCAATATAACTGTGACCCTGTGACCCATCTATTAAGATGCTGCCACATGTTGAACAGCACGTGTGTATTACCATTTTCTTATTTTTGTCCACTATTGTGTTGCTATGTGCCAGCCACCCTACCCACCTCACGAAACTATTAGAGTCTGTTTGAATTGGCTTATTTCAAGTGTTTTTAAGTTAAAAAGTTATTTTATAATATTTGATTAAGGTAAAAAAATGCTTCTAAACACTTAATTTTAGATTAAAATAGCAATAAAAAAGTTAAAAACTAAAAGATGAAATTTTCAACTTAAAAAAATCTTAAAATAAGCCAATTCAAACAGGCTCTTAGTAATTCTGTGTTCAAGATCAGTAACAGAAATAAAAGAAAAGAAATTTTTCAAGTCCATAATTTACTTACGTCCTTAAAAAAAATTAATTATCTTATTATTATTCAAGATTAATGAATTAATGTATTTTTAGGATAGAACGAAAAATTATTTTATAAAATTCATATTTTAATTTACAAATTTTTAGCCAATTCAAATGGTAGAATAAATCACATATTGTATACTTTCGTTTTGTTTTGAAGAAAATGATGCAAAATACAGTGAATAGAGGGGAGAGTTTTTGTTTGATCAATTTTTTTTCAGTATTGAGGCATAGCCACATAATTTATAGTTGGCTTGAGATTAACAGGTGCGAAAACACCTGCCAGGATAGATGCAAAGATTGGTAAGGGATCAACATGTGCGAAAAACACCTATTCAGAAAAGGTGTTACTTGTTTGCAAACAAACGCAAATGTTTGGAAAAAAAATTCCGCGAACAATAACGCGCGAAAAATTATAAAAAAATAAATCAAATGGTCATTTGCGAAAGTCGAAGCTGAGTGATGACAACGACGTGAGAGGAGACTTTCTTCTCAACTCTTTAAGAGCTAAAAGGAGTGTTTCTCAATATAACACACAAATGTTCTCTTCTTTCTCACCATTGTGATACAAATGACTTTTGCTAAATTTTTATTTTTCATATTTTTCAATTCACACTACACCTCATTTAAAAGTTTTAACCCAAGGGAAAAAGTTGGTATTATTTTTTTTGGGTGGGATTTGATCATTAGTTAGTGTAATTGCTCTCTTTTTGGCTAATCACAGTTTGTTTTTTTAAAAAATAAACTGTGGGAAGAAGAAATGGGCGAGGAAATTATAAGATGAGAATCGAACCCTCACTAGCAAGGTGAAAATTGAAGCAACTAATCAACTAAACTATTATGATTTCTCGATTAATCACAAGTTACAAAACATTTCCTTACTCTTTTTTTCCCTCTTCCAAAAGATTGGACTTTTCAAGGAAAGAAAAATGGAAGAGTAAGTGGAGAAGAAAGTTAATAAATTTATTCCACTACTACTAGAAATAAAAGATTTTTCTCACCATCAATTAATGAGAAATTTATGCTACAAAATATGATTTCTCACTCATTTTCTACCAAGCCAGTTCACATGGAAGATATACAGTGAAAAATAAATTATCATTGAAATAGTAGGTAACTTCCTATTTTTTTATATGAAAACACTATTTTTTTTCGTCTTGTGTGATAAGAAGGTGCCTCTCAAATTGAAAGACAAGTTCTACAGAGTAGCAGTTAGACCGGCTATGTTGTATGGGGCGGAGTGTTGGCCGGTCAAGAACTCTCACGTTCAGAAGATGAAGGTGCCTGAGATGAGGATGTTGTGTTGGATGTGTGGGTTTACTAGGAGGGATAGGCTTAGGAATGCGGATATTCGAGAGAAGGTGGGAGTGTCTTTCGTGGAAGACAAGATGCGGGAAGTGAGGTTCGATGGTTTGGGCATGTGATGAGGAGAGGCACAGAGGCCCATGTGCGGCGATGTGAGAGGCTGGCTATGGATAGGTTTACGAGAGATCGTGGTTGACCGAAAAAATATTGGAGAGAGGTGATTAGGCGGGATTTGGTGCATTTGCATCTTACCGAGGACATGACCTTAGATAGGAAGGTGTGGAGGGCTCAAATTAGGGTAGTAGGTTGGTTGGTTTCTTTGTAGGGAGGGAGGAGTGCAGGGCTTTATTGTCTTTTTAGTAGTTGAAAGGCTACGCTTGTAACTTTTGTTTCTTTTGCGCCTGCTACTTGCTAGTGCCTTGTGTAGTTAGATTTTTATATTATTTTGTTGTAGTATAGTTTTGTGTTTATCTGTTGTTTTGTTTATTGGTTTTATCTCCTGGATTGCTTGGAGCCGAGGGTCTATCGGAAACAACCTCTTTACTTCATTCTGGGGTAAAGGTATGGTCTGCGTACATCTTACCCTCTCCAGACCCCACTTTGTGGGAATATACTGAGTATGTTGTTATTGTTGTTGTTGTTGTTGATTCAATTAAAATATCTGTGAGAATAGTTATTGAATATTTTTTAATGAAAAAATAGTAATCCTTTAGCAGTGCTCTTTTTCCTTCAGATAAAATTGAATGTAAGATATAAGTTATACGTGATTAAGTTGAGTTTAATAAATAAAAGGTTAAAAAGTAATTGATTTAAATTTATAGGGTAATTTTTAAGGTTTAAGTAATTTTTCATTTTTTGATGAAAAGTAAGGAGTTAAGTGACTATTTCATAATTCGAAGGTGTTTATGTACAATAAACTGATTGAGAAATGTGACATGTGTCAACATGATTGATCAGCTTAATCAATGACAGATATATATTTTTTATCAGGGAGTTCAAATATAAAGTAAGTAAGTGTGGAAAGATTGCATAATGATAAACAGGGCAGGGCAGCAAAGGGCAAGACTAAGTTTAACCCGTCAAATTTTAACTCGCTTTATTATTTCCATTATAACATGTCTTCCTAATTTTGTTCGGTTCCGTCGATTCTTTTTTAAAGTTTAATCTTGTGTTTTTTTAAGGGTAATTCTGGAGAAAAAAATATTAATGCCTTGACTTTTTGAAGATTACTTATTTTGAAACAGATTTAAAAAGCTAAATAATCACTTATAAAGAAAAGGAGAAAATATTAAATTGCATTTTCAGAAAATGGATTTTTCTTATCATAGACATAAAAACACATTATTCATCAAAAATCTTAAATGTTTTCGTAAATATCTAGTCTTCACATAAAGTTCGTTAAGCTTGTGGGAAACGTCCAAAATTCAAACGGAAGAAAATATTCACAACTTCGTCAGCTCTTTTGAAGATGAGTTCTAAAGCTAATTGTACGATATAAAGTGATTTTATATATTTGTGAAATTTATATCTACGTTAGAGGTGTCCATAATATTTTGTTGAATCGAAATGTATTGTCTATTTAAAGTTAATTAGTTTAGTATGGGAGAAACTAATACAAAGACGCATACTAGTTTTAGAATAATACTAATAAGCTATATATAATTACAATGAATTTGAATATATATATATATATATATATATATATATTACTTATAAAGGAGGATAAGCAGGCGTCAGGCGGTAGGCCGATATGTCTGCTTGTGCTGTCTGTTGAATTTTTTTATATATATTTTCTCCATTCTAATTTATTTATTTTTATTTTTAATCTGTTATATATTTGAAAATTACGTAAAAGTAGTATAAATTATAATAATTAATAACTTAAACTATTTAAAATACATACAAATTTGATTGGCTCTCAAAATTTTATCAATGTCACATAAATTGAAACAAGAAAAAAAGTATTATAAATCCCAATAATTAATAACTTAAAATATTTAAAAAATATATAAAAAATTTAATTGACTCTCGAAATTATATCAATGTGACATAAATTGGGACAGAAAAATAATACATATTATTTAAAAATTACGTAGAAAATATTATATATCACAATAATTAATAACTTAAAATATATAAAAATTATCTAAAAAATTTTGTTGATTATCTAAATTTTATGTGTATCACATAAATTGAAAAATACAAAAATAATATATATTACTTGTGCTAACACAAGCTACTTTATATCTTTTATTATTAATAATATTACTACTATTATATCTACGGGCACCTTTATTATATAGTGCAGTGATCCACAATTGACCGAGAAATAAGAAATTGGTGGACAACTATTGTTATACTGCAGTGATCGAGGACTGAGAAATATAGTGCAATGATCCACAATTGACCCCGCCACTTTGAAGGAATTTTGAACTGATTGTATAATACTTCCTCGCATGGCACTTTTTTCTTTTTAATTCGTTTTAAAAGAAATATCACTTTATTATAATTAAAAATAATTTAATTTTTAATTTTTAATTTTATCCTTAATGAAATGAATTATAACCACACAATATCTAAGAATTAATTTAGATCACAAATTTCAAAAGTTTTTTTTTTTAAAAAAAATACCTTGCTAAGTCAAATAATGTCACATAAAATGAAACGGGGGAGTATATTATTACTTGGAAGATGCCTATTGAGTTGGCGGCTTAGGAGTGGCTTTTCATTTCGTTTCTTGCCTTTTTTTTTAAAATATTGCTACATGTATAAAGAATTAGTATGATATAATTAAGACATTTCTTGAAAAGTCAAAGTAATAATTTTCTATTATACGAGAAAAATAACTTCCCTAATAAGAATAGAAAGAACAAGTTTCATAAATAGCATTTCAAATTTATTGTCTCCTCTCCACCCACCTAATATTTCAACCCTCAGCCCTTGACCATCCTACTCCGACCCTGATATCCTCACTTTCCACTCCATCCACTCTTATAATATTTTATTAAATTTCATATAAATATTTTTTATTTAATTACTTATCAAACACTAAAAAATAAATTTAAAATCCATTTATTTTCGAGGAAAATATTTTTTTCATTCGTACCAAATACACCCTTGAAAGAGAAAGAATGGAACATGAAAATTCAATTTTGTGCTAGGCGTAGAAATAAAATTGGACCCGGGCAGCCGCCAATTTTGTTTTTACACTTTTTTCAAAGTAATGCCCCACACATATACATAGTGCAATAATATTATAATAGGAGTTTAAGTATCATATTAAAGAAAATGTAGGATAAATAAATTTCTTCCTTGAGAATTAGTTTATAATTCTGCAAGTTGTTGGACCAAAATAGTATATGGTCTTTGGGTGTATTTTCAAATTTAAAACCATGGAAAAGAGATTCGCCCACAGTGTGAGGCCTAAGCTAAACTTTGTTCGTTTCTTGACCAACTATATAAAATAGCAGTGCTCACTATTGGACTTAATTAGTACTTTATCCATCTCTATTTATCTCAATTTATGTGATATCTTTTGAATTTTGAGATTTAAGTTATTCTTTTTTATCACAATTTTTTAATATTTTTTTAAATATTTTAAATTATTAATTATTAAAACTTATATTACTTTTTACGTAGTTTTCAAATATGTAAATTTTATTTCAATAGACTTTAAGATTTCATACTCGAACTCACAATCAAAATTAAATTATTTGACTCTTAAAAGTCAAGTTATGCTATATAAATTGAGACAAAGGAATAGTCATAACTAATTAACACGTGTTCTTGTACTTAATATTAGTGCTTTATCTTCTGGTTTTGTACCATTGTCCTCCGAGGGGGGTTTCAATGGTTTTTAAAAAAAAGATATAATCGATGGAATCGAATCGTATCGAACCAATATTTAAGTTCCTTTAATAAAATCGATGATTTTTATATAAATTTATAATCATATCGAATAATTGAATAGATTTTTATTTTATAAAAATTAATCAAAAAAATATCGAATCATACCGAATAATACATGTGTAAATATATTTTATATATTAAATTTAAAAATAATAAAATATTAAATTTTTTGCTTAGGACCCAAGATGATGAAAAGCGGTAACATAATTAACACTCAAAGTTCTAATTTTTGAAACTTATTATACTACTCCGGTCAAAACTTTTGAGATTTCGACTTTCTTTATTGAAATTTAATTTCATACCGGAATTCAATTTCTTAAATAAATTTCTATTTTAAACCTTTTGGCAAGTGCCATTGTATACTAGATAAGATTTTATTGAGAAGTTTACAGGTAAAGTGTATGTCATGTATATTTGTTAGTTTATTATTTATGGACTTTATGGGCTTCAATGGGTTTGTCTGTGTGTGATTTAGGATCTTAGAGCAAAAAAAGCTAATTTGAATGAAGAATATTTTTGAGGAGTGACCCCAAATAGATTAGAGAAGGAATTAATTCTTTACGAAAGCATACAAAATTTATAACACAAAATAATGTATATCATATCAAATTTTTTAATTCAGTATAATAATTCAATATATATCATACCATATAATGTCTACCTCTAAGTACATCTCCAACTCTGTGGTGCAGAGAACCATGAACTTCACTTTGGGCCTTTCATTCGATATTTGGGATTTAAAGTGTAGAAACAAGGACCAAAAGAGCACATTCTATTACAATCAGTCCAAGGATGAAATAAACTTCTCTTTGCGTTTTCAAGTGCTCTATGCAAAAATGCAATAGAGGGTTGGAAGATTCTTCTTTTTCTGTATCTATCAAATCATATTACTAAAAAAGAAATTTTAAAAAAGGACAAATAAATTGAAATAGATAAAATTTACAAATATGAATACTTCAATGAATCTAAAAAAATTGAGAACATTATGGTAAAAAATATATACTTTCTACTTGTACTTCCGTCTTATATTACTTAACTCATGCTAATCTGACACACCCCTTAAGAAAATTTTAATTGTGAATTTTATCAAATTAATTTTATTAATGATATTTTAGAATTCTAAATTTAACTACTACTACTATATATAGTTATTTAATACTGAGTAACATAGAAAAATAAAAATAATTTTTTCTTAATTTGCTAAAATAGATAAATAAAATAAAGTCTCTACTTTTAATACTCTATAAGATTCAAATAAAATGAAACTAGAGAGTATAAATACTTGGAAAGTGCCATTTAGTGTTTCTTTTTCCAATAACCCCCCTACCCCCATCCAAATTCCCACCCCCCACCCCACCCACCCCGCTCCTACCCCATGAATATCTTCTTCTCCATACATAATAACCTCATTTCTTTCGTCACTTACCTACTCTACTCCTACTATGCCTCTTTCCTTTTCACCTATAAATCTTAGTTTATTCTTACTAGTAAAAAAAAAGAATCATCATTACAATAGCATTAAAAAGAACCAAATTCAGTTCCCCCATTTTGTGTGTGTCTCTATCACCATTGATTTCGACCACTCATTCAACACTCAATGCCTTCTCCCATCTGATAAATCCATTTGTCCGGTATTTGTTGGGCACGGTTCTTAAGAACTCTCTAGCCAGGGAATAAAGGGCAATCTTTTTGCATTTTTGGGTACCCTTTTCAATCTTTTTAATCCCATTATGTTTTTTTTTTCCTTCTTTATGATTTGTAGTGATTAAACATGGACTGGAAAATGAGTAGAGTTGGTGTAGAATCAATGGAGATTGAAAGAAAAGAAACAGGAGAAATGAGAGGCATGTGGAAGAAGTGAAGGCAATTCCTCCGTGGACTAAATAGATTAAAGTTGAGAAATTGTTGAGTGTGTTGATTGGAACAGTTTATTGTGTGATTGTAACGAAACTTAATCTCACTACTGGACTTGTCCAAAATCTCAATGTCTCAGCTGCTCTGCTTGCTTACGTGATCTTACAGTCATGAACTAGGATTTTAAAAGAGACTAATTTCACATCCACTCTATTTACTAGATAGGAGAATACTATTATTCAGACTTGTGTTGTTGCATGTTATAGCATTGTTGTGGGGGGTGGGGTTAAGACCCTTTCTTTAATTTTGTATGTTTTTAATAGATATATCATTTGTTTAGTATGATGATGATATAAAATGAGTCCAAATAAAAAAGTGAGAATTTATAGAGCCGATCCCAATTACTTGTTTGAAATTGAAGTATAGTTGTTGTTGTAGCAGATATATAGTATGACTTCAATTTCAAACAAGTAATTAGAATCGGTTATATCAATTTTTACTTCTTTATTTAAAATCATTTCATATCATCATCATACTAAATGAATGATATTTCTGTTAAAAACATACAAAATTAACAAAAGAGTCTTACCTCCCACAACAATGTTGTAACATGCAACAGTACAAATTTGAATAATAGTATTCTCCTGTTTAGTAAACGGAGTGAATGTAAAATTGATCTTTTTTAGAATCTTGGTCCATGACCGTAAGATCACATGAGCAAGCAAAACAGATGAGAAATTGAGATTTAGAACAAGTTCAGCAGTACGATTAAGCTTCGATCATTTCAATCACACTATAAATTATTCCAATCAACACACTCGCAACAATTTCTAGTACTATAATCTGTTTAGTCCACAGAGGAATTCTCTTCAGTTCTTCAGCATGGTCTCTCATTTCTTCTGTTACTTCTCTTCCAATCTCCATTGATTCTACACCAACTCTACTCATTTCCATGTCCATGTTTAATCACTACAAATCAAAAAGAAGGAAAAAAACATGATGGGCTTAAAAATGGTACCAAAAAATGTAAAAATATTATCTTTTTTCAAGGCAGAGAGTTCTTGAGAATCGTGCCCAATAGATATCGGACAAAAGCAAGTAACAACAGAAACACAAGTATAAATATGATAAGCGAGCTCTTGATAACGTCTTTTCGAGAGTTCGGAGCTCCTCCACCGAGAATAATATGCAAGCTAAAGAGGCGAAGGGAGTAAAAAGAAACAATTTCTTAATGAGCAAGTAAAAGATTATATTGTATTGCTTGAAAATCAAAATTCGGATCTTTTACAAGTGATGAGAAGTGACTATTTATAGGCTATAGTAAATGGACTTTAGCCAATGAAAAAGGTTTTATTTAGATCCTATAGTTAGCCAGATATAGCTCCAGGTGTCATATCTATTGCAAGTGCCAGCCAATATCCTCTGCAGGGGTTAGACTGGTACACTAAGCGTTCGTGTACCTGATGAACCTGACACCCTTGTCCTTTTCTTGATTCCATGTCATTTTGTAGGTGATGATATCGTTGGGCAACGTTCTCTATGAAATACCCTTCGAAGGAAACTTGTCGAAGGTTCATATGTGATAGATCATCTTCCGAACATACATGAACCCATTAGTACCCGTGTGGATCTTTCGTTCCGTTACGCGCCCCTCGGGAATTTGCACCCAATACATTCTTATACGAAAAATAGATAGTATTTATTTTATTTGTCCATTTTAGCGAATTATTCTCTCTATTTCATATTAATTGTTCACCTTTATTACTTGCCAATTTACAAAATTAAGACATAATTAATTACATTTTTTCTCATTTTAGCCTTGTAATTAATCTTTAATCTATTTATGATTTTTTAGGAAATATGTAAAATATATAGTAGATAACTAATGTGTGACGGAGAAAGTAAAAGAATTCTATCATTCTTATTGACAATTACTCCCTCCGTTTTAAATTGATTGACATATTTTGATTTGACACGGAGATTAAGAAAATAAAGAAGACTTTTGAATTTTGTGGTCTTAAATTAAAGATATGTGAAATGTACCAAAATGTCATTTAATCTTGTGGTCTTTAATATATTATGCGAAAGGTTGAAATTAAAAAGTTATTAAAAAGATAAATGATCATTCTTTTTTAAATGGACTAAAATAAAAAATAGGTCAATCAAATTGAAAGAGAGGAGTAATATGTAACGGAGAAAGTGTAAAAATAACTACTATATGAAATAGCCATAGTTAAATTTAAAGTTTTTAAAAACATTTTTAACAAGATTAATTAGTAAAATATATCTCGTAAAGTTGCCATCATTCCCTCGTGGACACAACGTGTGGCTACCTGAAGCCGAATCAGTGTCGTTTTGGATCTTTTTTTTTTTTTTCCCATACAGCCCCTCCCCCTCCTGCCCCACCAATATCTTCTTCTCCATACCATACATAATAACCTCATTTATTCCGTCACCTACCTACTCCTACTATACCTCTTTCCTTTTCACCCATAAAAATTTAGTACTAATCTTAATCTTAACTTATTCTAATAGCTTCAGATCGCCAGTTCGAGCCCCAACAAGGCCATTGAGGGCATTATAAATTGGCCTTGTCTTCAGATTTCCGTGGAACTAATCGTGGTGGCTGTCTGAAATGTGGAACTCGGTGAGTACAGCTAGTCGAGTTCGATAAAATCGATGCTTGAAAACAACGGTTAAAAAAAAAAAAAAAACTTATTCTAATAGTAAAAAAAAAAAGAATCTTCATAATAACAATCAAAATTACAAAAGAACCAAATTAAGTCCCCCTCATTTTGTGTCTCTCTAATCATTGATCTCGACCCCCTCAGTCAACACTCAAAATGCCTTCTCCCATCACCAATACTTCATCTTCTTCTTCCTCCATCCGCTTCATGGGTCTCCTTAAACAACCTGACTCCGACCCTAACAACATCCTCGATGAATTCGACGAGAACGATGTTTTCTGGTCCGAAGAATCCCCTGATTCCACTGTATCCAATTCCTTCTCTCCTCCTACCCCTACGCGCCACCTCCCTCAACGCGCCCTCTACAAATCCTCCAATTCCGGCCTCTCCGCTGCTCTCACCGACGACCACCACCCCCTTATCCGTCGCAAATCCACCCTCAACCCTTCCATCTCCGCCACCTCCGCTGCGAAGATGATTCCTCCGGTGTTTCGTTCTGAGAATTACAATCCGAATTCTTTCCCTAAATTTCACCAATCGGCTCCGGTGAACGTGCCGGTTTGGCAGAAGAAGGATGGACCGGTGGGTGGATTGGACCGGTTCGATGAGGTGGAAGACGAGCTGGAAAAGGAGGAGATGATTCCTCCTCACGTGATGGTGGCTCAGTCGCACGTGACCTTCTCGGTTTTCGAAGGCGTTGGGAGGACGCTGAAAGGAAGGGATTTGCGGCGTGTTCGTAATGCTGTATTTCAGAAAACAGGTTTTATTGATTGACCCTAAAAACAACCGCTTAACCCCCCCAAATAAACAAAAGAGGAAGAAAAAGGTCAATCAAATTTGTTATTTTTAGTGATTGAATTCTGAAGAATAGTATTAATTTTCGAAGGAGTCAGTTGCTCTACCTCTATGTATGTTCATTTTCAAGCTCTGTATATTAGAAAAAAGGAGTTTGAATTAGGCCTTTGTTGACATTCTCATTTGGAAAAATGGTTATTTAATTGTAATTATGCATTATGGTGAAGTAATCGTCCCAAATACAGTTGTTTCTGTTTTTCTGTTCAAGATAATAGCTTGATTTGAATACTCTATGATGTGGCATTGAACTTGATATGCTCAAATTGACATTTGGTTATTATATTATATTCATTCATTCAATTGAACTTCTCATTATATTAGCTCAATTATATAGTGTGGTAGGGCTAACCTCGTGTATTTTTGGTTATATATATATGCGTGATATGAATGCCTACACTGCAACTTATAAGCCCTTCGTATGTGAGAATCTTCCTTGATGGGGATTGGGGACTAGTAAGGTCAATTTTGACGGTGAACTGCTTAAGAACAATATACAATAAAGGCTACAAGTTGATATTATGGCGGGAATTAGGCTCAGCCGATACAGAAGGTAAAGCTTTCAGGAAATTTACAAGGTACATACATACTTGTGGGTCTTACTGTAGTAAACCGAAACTTGTGGTGAGATTTGAGTTAACTAATCCAGCTGAAATTGTTACCTTCGTCTGGCCCCTGAATCTAGAGTTCATAGTTCTGTTGTAGCTTTTAGCATCTCCATAAACTTGATTTAGCATTTTGGATTATAGTTCATTTAAGCGTGCTTTTACTAATGATCCCAAGGAATTCTGCAAACCCCATAAGCCCAAGAATAAAATCTTACATTCCAGATTTGGGGGCTCTAAGCAATATGGCGAAAATGTCAATTAATTGAGATACCAGCAGAATTGTTACCTGATTTGTATTAAGTCTATCCAATTTTCCTTGATGTCGCTGTCAAAGTTTATCCCATTGTAAAAGTTGAGCTTATTTTGTATACTCCTCATTGCTTATAAATTTTCATTAATTGTTCTGTGGATCTGATTGACTGCTTCTGGTAGAGGCTGAAAGCTGACTCGCTTAGGTGTAAACTCTATTACACTCTGATTAGTGACGTTTATCTGTGAATATCTTTAGTTATTGCGAGTCTTTGATAACCTCAAGTTATTGGCATCAGCTCACTGCATGGTTAAACCATTGTCTGTAAATGTTTACATGGATCACGTTATGCTTTGCATATATTTTGCTCAAATGTTGAGAGTGAGTGAAAGCAACATGGAAACTGTGCCTGCCTGCATTTTTTGGGCTGTGTGGAAAGAAAGAAATGAGAGATGCTTTAAGAACAGATATACATCCATCTTTTGATTCAAATGTATACGTTTGCAGTTGTTAAAATCCTGGTGTAATTTCTCTTTTATATTGATGTAAACTCTAATACTGATTTCATATACTCCTGCCAGTTTAAAGAGGCTGAAATGTTTTGCTGTACATAATTTGTACAAAAAAGATAAATTCATGTCTATCATTATTGTTCTCTGATCTGCAAAAGTGGCTGCAAAGATTACCACCATATCTTCGGTTTAAGCCAAAGATGATGGCCAGAAATTGAAGATTAAGATTCAGTTCTCATTTGATGAAATTACAATTGCATGAACAGTTCATGAGACGTAATCAATTGATACCCGAAAATAAATTCAGAAACAAGTTATGTATTTTGCATTGAATGTTTGTTTGTTGTCTGTTATTGTGAGATTAACATGCAGAGAGGGCTGTGCCTGTCATTTGCACTCCGACAGAGTTCATTGACTAAGACGAATACTAGATGTTCTTGACCTGCGAATTTCGACATTGATTATCTATATCAATTTTACCAAAAGACAACGTCGAGTAAGCCAGTCTTTTGTCAATCAGCAGCTAACTTCTTCGTCTTATTAGGTCTCTGTTTATGTAGTGATTACTTAGGCAAAGAATTTGCTTGGAATTGTAAACTGTTTTGTGCTTAAAGATTTTTTCCTTGGATGATTCCAGAAGGTAGATTTTTCAGTTGAAAATGACTACTAGAGAATTTTTTTTTTGGAATGTATGGAAAAGACACATTTAAAGGCAGTACCAATAAAAATCACCTCTTTTATCATCATGTGGATGTGAGTGATCTCAGTAGGACCCGAACACAGATGCTTTCTAGGCTTAGTGCCTATAATTGGTCTAATCGAATCTTTTAGATCTGTAGTTCGTTGATGCAATAATACAAAGTGGTTAATTTCGTGACGAAATAAAGATCTTTTAGATCTGTGATCAGTGCTCTGGGAATCCATTGCGATGGGTCTAAGAATATATTTTTCGACATTTCGATTAGACGCATATTCGAAATTCCAAAATTCAGCGATCACAAAAATTATTCTTGTTTCTCTAAATCGCAAACTTTAGCATAGTCAATTCCAATTTCAGATCAGAATAAAAAGAAGATTCTGTTTCCACGCAAAAACCAGCATCCCTTCTATAATCCCAGTCGCTCTAGTTTGTACGTCCACTCTCTCGAGGCTTATTAATACCGCGCTTTCACTATCAAATGGAAAGACAATATTTCAGACTTCCAGTAATCCATTAGTTTTTTAAGTTTGTCAAAAATGAACATTTTTTTATACTCGTCACGTATTTAACAAATCTTGATTGTTAGTTAATGAGAAGAACGATGAGAAAAAGGAACTCTCCTGATGTTTCTTATTAATTTTCCCATTTCCATTAGATCTAATATCTAGAGTTTGATAAATATTTAACAGTGACAAAAATACTTAGCTTTTGGCAAATTTAAGGTATCAAAACCGCTGAGAAGTGTGTTTAAAAAACTATTTTGAAGTTTTGAACCTACCCCAAACATAACATACTCTCCGCTTATTTGACATACTTTCCTTTTTAGTGATTGTCTCTCTTTTTAGCAACTATTTAATTCCAATTTTCTACATGAAATGTTTTAAACCACAAGATTAAAGGGCATTTCGGTGCATTTGACATATTTGTAACTTAAGAACACAAGATTCAAAAATCTTTCTTTATTTTTTTAAACTCCATGCTAAGTCAAAATAAACCAAAGAAATTGAAACGGAGGAAGTACCATTTTGGCCATTTTCTCGAAAGTGTGAGCCAAAGAAATGACTTAACGGACAATAGGCTATCGTTTCCTTTATGAGACAAAGAAAGACAACTCTTTGTTATGGTATTTTCCTAATCCTGCCTTTTGTAAAGCTAACATCAGACTAGGTAGTTTTCTAAAACTCTTTGTTAGGTACAGCCTTAAAATACGTCTCTAAGCTGTCTAATTTCTATACTTCTAAAATGTTTTGTTGGCAAACAACCTACTCCCTAGTTTCAAGAATCGGGAAATTTCACCATGTCTGTGCCACTGAAAAATTCATACAAATTGGAGGCCTAATTTTGATTAAAGCAAGTAATGCTGATGGAAGAATCCATAATCCATCACCACAGATCAATCCTGAAGCGACTGCAGGAACCATCAAACTCGCCTTCTTGCTGTTGAGCTTATTCCATACGTATACGATCAAACTGCCTGCAGCCATATCAATTGCAAAGGAAGCCCCAACAAGGAAGGGCACAGCCATAGCCATTGGGAGAGGAACCCATTTCCCGACTCTTTCCGGGGCTATGTCTCTCACCAAGTTGACAACTATGGCAAAGGCAAAAAAACCATAACAGAGTTGTAAGCAATGGTCGGGCAGAGCAGAGAATCCTTCAACACCTAAGATTGCCATGTTCCTATAGATGAGTGCATAAGGAGCTTTGTACTCCCCATTGGGGTCCCCTACAGCAAAAGATATGTAGAACAGGAAAAATGTAAGAGGTGCTACAATGCAGCCAATGGCAGTCCCAATAGCTTGACTAAGTAGCATGGAACGCGGGGATGTGAGGGTCAGGTGGCTTGTCTTGAAATCGTGCATCAGGTCAGAGGATATGGAAACCATGGATTTAATCAGTCCACATCCGATAAGTCCAGCAACAACACCGTTCTCTTTTCCAGATAATGCAGCAAGCACAAAGAGAGCCACTTTCCCATAATTGTATGCCATATTCAAGTCTGTTAGGCCGGCACCATAAGCATTGCAGAAGCTCAAAGCTGGTGCAAAAATGTAGGCAACGAGCACGTAATACCACTTCAATGAAGGGAACATAATTGGAATGACAATGATGGAGATAAGGGAAAAAATCAAGTAGCCAATACAAGCTAGCCAGAAGGGAATGCTCTCTCTGATGAATATCTCATTTCTCTGCAGCTCTTCAAGAGGTTGATTTTTTTTTTTTGACGATGCTGCCAGAAAAAGATCGAGGCAATGGTGTTAGATAATAGAAAATTCAACAATCAGTACTTTGTTGGAGCACACAGCTTCGATACTTGACGTTACCATCAAATTTCTTTACTAATGGAGGAGAGCTGCGAGAGGGAATAATCCATTTAGCACAGGAAGGAAAAGACCTATAACAGTTTCAACTTACATGATTCAGGCTTTTTTCTTTGCAGCGTGGCATATATGTTTCTAAAAGTGAAATAAAGTGTCCTGACAAAATTGTAAAGGCCGTCTCCCAGGAGGAGAGCAATGGAGATAAAAACCTGCATACAAATTTTATGGTCTAATGAGAAAAGAGTAGAATGCTTATTTGATTATCAGTCAAATTAAGCGCCTAACTTATTTGATCTTTTTTCACAAACCTTGTAACCCATTAGACTCTTCATACTGCTCTGTGGTAAACTTGAAGGGAACCAAACTCCTTTGCGTTCAGTAATTAGAGGCCACATGATACCCCAAGAGAGCACAGCTCCAAGAAGCAAAGACAAGTTCACCAGGTGGGAACAAATCATTCCAGCTCCCACATAAGTCATGTCGAAATCGAAGAAAAAACTGGAAATATTCAATGGTATAAATTAGTGCTAGTAGTAATGAAGAAATCATTCATGAGCCACTAAAAAATATATCATCAAGTACATACGATTGCTTCCAAGCTTTCAACCCAAACGTGGGGAAGTTGCCAAATCCACATTGATCTCCACCAGAATAGAACCACTGAAAGAAACTCCATAAGAAGCTGAACGAGAAAACTTTCATGAACCCTTTAACCTGTTTCCTGAAAATTTGAAGAACACAGATTTCATTTCTCAAGAAAGGCTAGTTTGTCAAGGCAAGTTCTTCATAATTACTATGATCTTGCATACTTGGCCAATTTATCTCCCTTGGGTGTATGAAATCCATTGATTAGAACAGCAGTCGCAGTTCCACTTGGATAAGGTAATTTATAGTCAATTATCATGATCTGCACCACAACCAATAAATAAAAATTCAAGTCAGTTGAAGTTAGCAGTTAGCCCTGCAAATCTGCACCTAGAAGATGTATTTGTAAGATTTGATTACGAGAAATCGCGATGAATCGTCACTAATATGTTAAACAATATTTGGAGATTAGTTCAAATAAACGTTTGTTAATCAAATTGGCCATTGTTTCAACTTCAAACTTGAAATTTGAAATTTGAAAAAAAAGATTCTAGGAGTTTTTCAAGTTTTCACTCATAAAACTACAACTGTGTTTTCATATACAGACACAACTTCAACTTCCAAATACTCTTTTCAACATAATTTCAAATACTATTTTTTTTCAAATATCAACCAATTCATGTCCAAGCGCCTACTAAGTCTTTTAACAAGTGAACAAGAAGAAGATAGTAAGACCACCTCCAAGATGGTACCATCATTCGATCACATATGTTCAAAGTAGAAAATACCTTTCTAAGAGGAACCAAGGCTAATAGCCCAACAAAACTACTAACAAAGAGAAAACCAATCATCCAATCAAGCTTAGGTTCCTTGTGGCTCCCTGGTGTATTGCCTTCTGTATCAACCCCTGCTTGCTCATATGTGTTCTTGTTCAATCCCAAAAGATATGATCCAAAGCCACCTAAATTAACACAAACAAACAGAACAATAATAGAATTGAATGAATTATGATTTCCCAATTTTGAATGCCTCAAGCACACCAATTAAAGAGGCACACAGAAGGATATATCTGCTAGAACAACAATTACGCCTCAGTTCCAAACAAGTTCTGTCGGTTATATGAATCTTCACTTCTTCATTTAAGCTCATTTCATACCATTATCAAACTAAATGAAGGATATATCTGCTACAACAACAACTACCCCTCAGTTCCAAACAAGTTGGCATCGGCTCTATCAATTCCCACTTCTTCATTTCAGCTCATTTCATATCATCAAACTAAATGAAGGATATATCTGCTACAACAACAACTAGGCCTCAGTCTCAAACAAGTCAGGGTCGGCTCTATGAATTCCCACTTTTTTATTTAAACTCATTTCATATAATCATCAAACTAACTGAAGGATATATCTGCTACAACAACAAGTTCGCTTCAGTTCCGAACAAGTAATTGGGGTAGGCTCTATGAATCTCCATTTCTTCATTTAAGCTCATTTCATATAATCATCAAACTAGACAAATGATATTGTAGACATCGAAATTTTGTGGGACTCTACGAGATGAGTCCAATTTCTGTCAGGGTTTCTTGGAGGCTACTTTACCATAAACTCTAGCTTGGAGGCTACTCTACCTTAAACCAGCTCACGCCTATATAAAGGGTAATATATTCCCTTGAAGAGGCATCTCGAATATCCCACAAAATCATGGGATATTCATAAAGAGGTCAAAATCATCATATGTTCGGGAAATACGCTACTAACAACCCTCTAATCAACAACAACAACAACAACAACATACCCAGTGTATTCCCACAGCGTGGGGTCTGGGGAGGGTAGAGTGTACGCAGTCCATACCACTACCTCAGAGGTGAGGTAGAGAGGCTGTTTCCGATAGACCCCCGGCTCAAGATAAAACAGTCTAAAAAAATAGGCTAAAAAGGACGTAACACTGATACATGATAAAAATACAAGATAAAACTACAAGAGACGATAGGAAGTAATATGTAGTAACAAACAACAGACAGAAACAGAGCACTGCCACAAAATACTACCACGAGGAATCCAAGAACAAGAAACTATAAGCGTAACACTACGATTACTAGTCGGGACAATAAGGAAAAACACTACGATTATTTGTGATTGCAATTTCTTTTCTGTCACATTAAAATTTGTTGCAAGCAAATATATCTATTAAAAACACACAAAGGAAAAAGGGTCTTACCTCCCACAGCAATGCTGTAACATGCAACAGCACAAGTCTGAATAATAGTATTCTCCTGTTTAGTAAAGGGAGTGGATGTAAAATTGGCCTTTTTTAGAATCTTGGTCCATGACTGTAAGATCACATAAGCAAGCAGAGCAGCTGATACATTGAGATTTGGGACAAGTCCAGTAGTGAGATTAAGCTTGGTTACAATCACACTGTAAATTGTCCCAATCAACACACTCGCAACAATTCCTCGTACTGTAATCTGTTTAGTCCACGGAGGAATTCTCTTCACTTCTTCAGCATGATCTCTCATTTCTTCTGTTTCTTCTCTTTCAATCTCCAACAATTCTACACCAACTCTACTCATTTCCCTGTCCATCTTTAATCACTACAAATCAGAAAGAATAGAAAAAAAAAACATGATGGGCTTATAAAAGATTGAAAAGGGTACCCAAAAATGTAAAAAAGACTGCCTTTTTTTTTTTTCAGGGGAGAGAGTTCTTGAAAACCGTGCCCAACAGATATTGGAGAAATGGATTTGTCAGTTCTTCGTACTGTGAGTTATTGCGATCTCATCAAATGTGAAATTGAAGAAGATTTGCAGAGAAAACAAAAACGACTGTAAAAATTGAAGAAGAAAAAAAGTTTCCACCGCAGAATGTGGGGGTTGTTGGAATGAAGAAGAATACGAAAAGGGATTAGAACAAAAAAACTTATTTAGTGTAGGGGGAGATGTACTGCATGAGTAGTACAAGAACCAAAAATAAGTTTGGTGCAGTACAAGATTTTACCAAAAAATCCCAACAACAGAGGTCTGAAATTAATGTAGTGATTCTTATGTAACAGGTGGTCGGACTTGGATGTAGGATGCTTTTCAATTTCTCCTTTTTCAAACTCTTTTATTTGTCTCTATTTGGAAACACAAAAAAAACCTTTAAAAGTCAATAAAGGTGCAAAAGTTATTTATATAATAATAAAGTCACGTTTGATCCGTCGAATAAGAAATTATAACTTCGAAATAAATTATTAAATCATTTTATTGCATGTTTGATCGAAATTGTTTAAAGCACAATTATACATCTCATGTGGTATGATATAATACCGAGATCAATAATTGTAGGATAAAATAATAATATCACATTTAGTCTTTTTTAAAGGAAAGATAAGGTTATTTAAAAATAATAATACAGTTTAAATCAAACACATGTTTTACATGTATTGTACCACGTATATCTCAATATTTTTTAGTTTAATAAACTAAACATCTACTAATAAAAGTATACTTACTAAATAATTATGTTACTCCTCATGTTTCAAAAAGAATGACTACTTTCCTTTTTAGTTCGTTTTAAAAAAAATGATCTCTTTCTTTTTTTGGCAACACTTTAATTTCAATTTTCTACATGGCATGTTTAGGATCACAAGATTAAAAGGCATTTTGGTACATTTGATATAACTTTAGTTTAAGACCACAAGATTCAAAAGTTTCTTTACTTTCTTAAATTTCGTGTCAAATCAAAATAGATCATTCTTTTTGAAACGGAAGGAGTATTATTTAATCTTCATATAATAATTTTGTCGTTATAATCTCAAAATAACTTGTTCATAAAGAAACGAGTTTTTACACATAAATTTCTTGATAAAAAATACTGCAATTAGTAAGCTGGATATGTTATTGTTGTTGTATTTTATTTATTTATTTTAAAAAACACTGAATTGGCTAACTACTATTGACGTTACACTGCACCCGCTGCGATCAATTTCCTTACAGTACATTAATAAATTCCATATTCAAGAAAATGGAGGATGATGTAATGAGATTTTTTTACTTTAAGTGGAATTTAATTTTTTATATTAGCAGATGTAGTACAAGTTGGATTTAATGAACCTTTTTACTTGAAAAAGAGTCCACCTGTAACTTTCTTTCTTTCTTTCTTTCTTTCTTTCTTGTCAATTGATGATTAATAATTTACAAATACATTTATGCATGAGTCAATCAACGATGATCATTTCATATAGTGAAGTGTGAACAAATTTTCTTATTTTAACTCCACCCACCCCTATTCTCTGCCAAAATTAAAAAGGGTAAGAAAGTAATTAATACTGTACTACCAGCCATGCAACAACCAATTAATGATCATGATTTCTACTGATTATTTTAGTCAAATAGATCGTGTCTTAATTCCTGAAGATTATGTACAAATTAATATAGTTTATTCATAAAAGAAAAGAAAATATGATTAAAAATTAATGTCATGATTTTTATGAAATAAACAATCAATTGATTTTACTGAAGAACATTTTTTTTAGCATACATAGAAAAGGAATACAAATTATAAAATCATGGTCCTAAATAGCTCATGCAAGTACTACTAATTAAAGAGACATTGTTAAATGATTAAGTACATAAGGTAGGCCTTGTATAAAGATCATCTAGTTATATGTAACTTTTGAACTTTTTTTCACCCAAAAAAAAAAACTTTTGAGCTTTTGCCTTTTTATAAAGTGGCCTATATTAATATTAATAATTAGAATAAAAATATGATTAAATTTTTTTCTTAATATATTTAAGCGTCAACACTTTACCATATGTATGACACTTATCACTATTACTATTATTTTTATTACACCCTACTATAATATTCTTCGATTTCACGATTACTTGTTATTTTCTTTGCTTCAATTATCATATTAGTTATTATTGTTACCGCTATTTTCTCCATTATTTTTCAAATGGCTTCTTCACTACCGTAATTTTATTTTCAAACCTGTTTTAATTCGCTTTACTTTAGCCGGGGTCTATCGAAAACAATCTCACTATCTTCATAAAATAGGAGTAAGGTTTACACACCATCTTCTCCAGACTCACTTATGAATTACACTGAATATGTTGTATTGGATAAAATAATTAATTTAATATCTCAGAAAACATTTATAACAGAAATTTATTTGGTCAAATATCATTACTGTCCAACGTCTCTTTTTTTAAGGTAAATTGTCTTCAATTTGCTTTAATGGCATTGCTAGACGATAGTTCTATACTCGTGTGAAAGACAGTAAAATAAACAGAGAGCAATATTCTTTCTCTTCTTATTTTCTTTTGATGGATTTTTTTTAAAAAAAAAATTAAGCTTTATTGTTTCTCTTCTTAATTTATTATTCGAAGAATTTGTTGAATTCTGAGGAACACATACATACGTTACCGATAAAAAAATCTTAAGAACAATATCACACACACCTCCAGCTTTCAAAAATCTTATTATTTCCGTGATTGTACAACAAATTTCCCAGCATGTTGTTATTGTTATTAATTAAAAGGGAAAGACTACCAAGTATAATACTCTGGATGTTAAAATCCAATGAACTAAAAAGATGTTGCAATCAATCCTAAAAAGAGAAAGAAAAACCTCATCTCCAAATTATTACGACCACCTTAATAATTGATACAATATCTAAAACATAACACAGAAATAAATTAAAGAAAAAAGATTACTGGGAATTGTACCTTAGATGTTAAGCTTGATTTTCTTCACACACTTCTTTTTCACTACAATGAGGATTGAAGAAAAAAGATTACTGAAAATAAAACATTAGACATTAAGATCAAATGAAATAAAAAATTAAAACACTGCAATGAATTCAAAAAACAAAAGAGAAATATCTAGGGATATAATTAAGAGATTAATGTAATTAAATAATTACCTTACTTATAAGAGAACTGAAGTAAATGATCCAAAAAGCTTCTTCCAAGTATTTTGTGAGAGCCTACTTTCCCAGCTTTTGGTTGTGGCTAAGATATATATATAAGCATTATAAAATTCAACTGTATTGAGTGAAAAGAAAAGTAAAAAGCACACGATTTTATTTTATTTTTTGCTATGTCAGTAAGATTACTTCATATGAAAGAAAAGATATATTGCAATAATTAAGGCAAGCCATTGATATTGTTAAAAGAATGTGTCATAATGTAAATATTACATACCAATAAATAACAATTACTACATTATACTGAAGAAATGTGTCATAATGTGAACATTATGCATGGAGGAAGAAGTGGAAAACAGTTACAAATAATTACTCTTACTAATCTCTCTCTATATATCTATAAAGGAGGGTTATAAACAAGGTGATGTGGCACCTCTCTATGACCTTCATTCTTATTTATCTTTTTTCTCCTTTTTTTGATATTTTTCTCTCTTTTCTCTTATTTTTTAATTAAAGAATTAACTATATTTTATCCTATTTATTAAGTTTCATTAAATTTCTTAACAATTATATTAATTTATTGTGTATAAGTTATTATATTGATTACTAATTATTGGATGTACTAATGAAGAATTGAAAAGTCACGCTAATTGTGCACTTTTTTTTGGCCCAATTTTTTTTAATTTTTTTTTGCCCTTCTTCTTATTATAAAATGGCATTAATTCTAAGATTTTAAAGATTTTTTTTAAAAAAATTAATTAATTTTGCCCTTCTTCTAATTATAAAATGACATTAATTTCTAAGATTTTAAAGAGTTTTCCATATTTTTTCTCCTTTTTATTTAATTGTATTTTAAAAGTAACTATTCATAACTCATATCTTTTTAATTTCTACTCTTAATAATAGCCATAACTCTCATAATTTTAATGTCTATTACTCCAAACTTTAATTTGTAAGTTAGAAATGCCTTATGTTATTCCTCTATTTTGCCTATATAAACTTATATTCTGTTTCATGAAGATTCTCATCCAAATTTATCCTCTCTTCTCCATCACTTTGGCTTGTGAATTATAACATGTAACATGAAAGGAGTATATGAAGGCAAGAAATATTTTATTTTCAAGTCTTTGTTTTTCAATTTTATGTATTCGATCGTGTTTTCTTAATTTTAGCATATATTTTTTTACGTATTCATTATCTCTTCTACATCACTTTGGCTTGTGAATTATAACATGTAACATGAAGGGAGTATATGAAGGCAAGAAATATTTCATTTCCAAATTTTTTTTCAACTTTATGTACTTGATTGTGCTTTTTTAATTTTAGAATATATTTTCTAATGTATTCGTTATCCTCTCCAAGCAAGTATGATCTAGAAATCTTGATGATATTTTATTGAGGTAATAATAATTTTTAAATATGTTATTTTTGTGTGGTTAATCAAAAAGTTGCGATGGACACTAATTTAATAATCGTATATGATCAAGAATTTTTTTACGATAATAGATATTGAGGTAATTTTAATTTTTAAATACATCATTTATGTGTGATTGATTAAAAAGTCAATTTGTGATTGACACTAATTTAACAATCGTATAGTGTATTTCGATTACAATATTTTGCTAGATTTCAATAGATAATTATTTTTTATTGTTTGTACAATCGACTTTTTTTTGTATATGTATATATAATTTAGATTTCTTTTCTCTTTTCGATATAATTAAATTTTAATTGATATGATTGAAATAGAAATATTATAAATATCATACATAGTGCAGTATCATATTAATAATTGTCTATATTTTTCTTGTGTTTTTATGTTATTATAATTAAATAATTTATTTTATTTATCCATAATTGTGTTAAAATATTTTTTAAATATTGTTAGCATATAATGAGAGATTTGATATATATGATCTTAGGGAGTAGAACATGGTGGTGGATCTACTTGTAAAAGAAGGCGCTAAAAGAAAACTTTTTAACATAATTAGAAATTAATTATTTTTGCTATAGTTTTTTTTTAAGCTTATAATAGTTACTTAGCTACAGATATTGACAATACTATTCATTTAGTCCTTTATGATTCTACTTTTTATTATGAAGTATAATCAATATAATTATCTTATTTCAACTAAAATAATTGTGATAAAGAGTTTCATTTTTATTTCTCTCGTAAAAAAATAATTAAAAGATGAAATAATTTATTTATAATGTCATTGCTTAATCTTTTGCGTATGTAATGATCTATTTTTGTCGTTGTTCTTTTCTTGCTCGAAATGTATTAATAATTTTTCTTTTCATTTTTTATTACTTTATGAATGTAATAGTATAGGTTATTTTTTATATGTATTAGCTATATAACTACGAAAATTTATGTTTGTATATTATATATTTGTGGTCTTTAAAATAATAATGTTATACGTTTCTTATGCAGGCAAACTATTTATCTTTCTTTTTTTACTTTCCCCTTTATTTTCGCCGTCTATTTATTTATTTTTACAAATAAAATCAATGCATAATAATTAATATATTTAATTTCTAATAAAATTATATATCCAAGATTTTTGTAACTTATGTCTTCTTATCTTCTTTATAACTTCTACTTTCAAGTCTCAAATAGTATTCGTAACTCATGTTTCATTTGTTTTGTTTTTATGATTTTTAAAAATATTTATTTAATGTGTAAAAAAATATAGTAAATAAATGTAATAATCAAAACACGACATAAAAGTTAAAAACCTTTTGTACATAGGATCAACTATTTCTAAGAAAGATTAATAAAAATTAAAATAAAAAATTAATATTTACAACTTAATACAATAGATTATGTTTCAAAATATAATCATTTATTTCATTTACTTCACTACTCATACACTCTAAATTTTCTGTTTTATCATGTACATATGAAAAATTTGTATCTAAAAAGAAGTGAAGAATTTCTATTTTTCATAGTGAAAAAAACAAAAAAATATATCATATCTCGAATCATGACAAAGATCTACATATCTTTTCTGTCACTGACCTAAATATAAATATTATATACTACTTTATTAAAATAAAAAATTACAAATCTATAGATATTTTTAATATATAAATATTAAAATATTTAATTAATTATTTTTGTTTATAGTCGCGCTAAGCGCGAATTATTTCACTAGTAGTTGATGAAACTCGATTTGTTAAAGAGGTGATTAAATGGAGGTGAAGGAAATTAATATATGTAAATTAGACATTTTGGCGTTTTAGTTAGGAAAAAAAAACAAAAAAAATAATTAAAAGATAAATATGTATTTATAATTTTTATTTAAAAGAAGTATTACGTCACCTTCTTTATTTCGAGAATTATATAAATATATAGATATTGATCTCCAATCAATTAGTGCCAATTAAAACTTTTAAATGCTAAGTACCATATATTACAAATTTATCACATAAAAGAACATAATTATTTATAATTATTATATAATGAATATTTTTACGATTATATAGTAAGTATATATTGACGATGTTATGATTAAAATTCATTTTACCCTAAGGGACTAGCTAAAAATGCTAAGATCACAAGTACAGGTAAAATGAGTTCGTATTATCAACTCGCTCATATTTTAATAACTAGATACAGGAGCTGACACGGACTCAATATATGTAATTTTAATTTTTTTTTAATTATTGTAATTTATAGTACTTTTTACTTAATTTTTAAATAATATATGTTACTCTCTCTACTTTAATTTATAGTTGATAGAATTTGGAGAGTCAACTATATCTTTTGTATGTCTTTAAATATTTTAAATTATTAATTATTGTGATTTATAGAACTTTTTATATCATTTTCAAATAATATATGTTACTTCCTATGTCGCACTAATAGAATTTTCAGAGTCAACCAAGTTTTTTATGTCTTTCAAATTTTTTAAATTGTTAATCATTGTGATTTATCTTATTGCATAATTTTTGAATATATAATAAATTAAAAAGATAAATTAATAAATAAAAAGAAAAAAAGAAAGGTTCCCCTAGATGCTTAAGCAGGCACGTTGACCTCGTGTCTGCTTGAGCAAGTGCAACTCCCTCTTAAATTATTAATTATTGTGATTTGTAGTACTTTTTACACCATTTTCAAATAATATATGTTACTTCATCTGTCCCAATTTATGTGACAATAATAGAATTTCCAGAGTCAACCAACATTTTTATGTCTTTCAAATATTTTAAATTATTAATCATTGTAATTTATCCTTTTACGTAATTTTCAAACATATAATAAATTAAAAAGATAAGATAAAAAAAATTAAAACAAAGAAATTAATGAAAAATGACCAAAATATCCTAACCTGCTGAAGCAGACACGTTGACCTCGTACCTGCTTGAGCAGGTGCAACTCCTCTTATAGTATAGGAATAAATAATGATGAGTTAGAAAGTATTTTTTAAATAGGTCAAAATTGAGCTTCAACCATATTTGACCCATAGGAATATGAAAACATATTGGTAAAATATGGAAAATAAGGGAACATGTAGACTCTAGTGTTTTTTTTTTTTAGTATGAATGAAAAATGTTCACTTATCTCATATTGGTTGCCTTAAATATTTTTCAAATGAACCTATTTTGATTTAATTTAAGAGATATAACTTCCTTACATTAAATAAGGAAAACATTTTCTGGACCCCAATCAGATTGGGAACCCGACCACGACATGGTACTCGACTTTTAACCCCAACTCGAAACCTTAACCCCACTCATGACCATGACTTAGGACCCGACTTCGAACACGACCCTAGAACTAGAATCCAACTCTCGAACTCAACTCCCAATTTCAACCCCGATCCCAACTCTGGATCCAAGACACGACTCCCAAACCCAAACCTGAGTCCCGATCGGGGACTTTACCACGACTTCGGTTCCGATACCAACTCTCGACCCCCGACCCAAATAATTGATCCAGGACCTGACTCCCGACTCTGATCGTTGCCCTCAACCCAAGACCTGACCATGACCCTAGTTCGGGACCTCACCTGAGATTCGTCCTGGGATCCTGACCCTGTGTCTCGACCTTGACCTCGATCTGATACCCAACTCGAGACAAGATCCTAATCCCGACTCCCGACCCCATCCCTTGACTCGAGACTCTGAATCCAAACTCGACCCCAGACCTTACTCCTGACTTGAGACTCGACTCTAAACCTTGGTCTGGGACCTAACTCTCGACCTCGACACGAGATCCGACTCCCCATCACAAGATCGATAGCTAGGGTCGGGATAAGTTCCTTAGTCAAGTTTAGGTCGAGTCTTGGTGAATTGTACTTGAGCTTCGAATGTAATGCAGATAAACGGTAGTGTGGAATATTTCTTGTGAATCAATTATCAAACTATTTGAGTTCCCATATTTGACCCAACCCACCCATCTACCACCCGCCTACCCCTCAACATATAAACTCGTTCCGCTGAGAGGGCCGGGCCAGACTTTACTTGTTCGAGACTCCATTGTATATCTGTGAAATCAAAGTGAGAAGATGAAGAGAGGTTCATCGGAGACCAAGTTGTTGCAAGAACTGATCCTTTATGCGGCAAGCGCTGCTCTGAGCAGCCTCGTTTTGTTTGTGGGGCTCCGGCAACTTGACCCGAACCGGCAGGCCTCCAAAAAGGCTATTGAGCACAAGAAGGAACTTGCTAAGCGCCTTGGTCGACCTATCATTCAAACCAATCCCTATGAGGTTCTGTCTATTTCCGCTCTTTCCCCCTTTTTAATTTTCTAAATTTTTACCATTAAAGTTAAGAGTCTCTTAGTTTTGTGGTGTAATGGTAAGTAATCCTTCATCCTTAGGTCTTAGGTTCGAGTCTACTTGGGTATGTGGGTGAATTCGGATTTAGTTGGGTCTAATGGTGGTATCGCACACCGGGTGGGAAATAAAAAAAAAGGTTTTGTAAATACTTTTTATTTCGCTAGGTTGAGATGGTTCGAACATGTGAAGAGAAATGCACGAATGTCCCATTAAGGATGTGTGAGAGGTTAATTATAGTGGGCATGAGGAGATGTAGAAGTAGGTCAAAGAAGTCTTGGGGAGAGGTCTTAAGGATGTCCCATACATGAATGACTCAACTGTAGCTTACCGAGGACATAACCCTGGATAGGAAAACATGGAGGTTGAGGATTATGGTAGAAGGTTAGCAGGTAGTTGAGCGTTGTCTAGTTCCTTTATCATCTATGCTATTATTACTCTCCTACTATTGTATTCTACGAACTTAGGATTATCTGTTGTTTCCTTTGCTTCATTTATCTTATTATCTGTTGTTTCCTTTGCTTCAGTTATCGTATTATTTGTTGGTGCTGTTGTTCTCTTCATCAGATTCTTTACTATTACTGTATTTGCTTTACATACTTGATTCTTTTTTGATATGCTTTACTTAAGCCGAGGGTCTATCGGAAACCGCCTTTCTATCTTCACAAGGTAGGGGTAAGGCTGCATAAACACCACCTGTGGGATTACACTGGGTTTGTTGTTGTTGCACTTTTTTTTTCGGCTTTAGACTTCCCTATTATTGATCAATAATTCAATATGGTCTATTGTGTAGTATTGTTTAGAATGAAACAAGTATACTAGGTAGCTGCAGTTGTAAAATGCCGATTCTAATTGCATGTGGAATGAAACGGTGTAAGCTTGCATGCTCAATTTTTTTTAAAATTTTGGTTTTATATTTTAGACCTCGGTAAATTTGATTTTTCCGCTTTGTTTGCTGGAGGAGCTAATTATTTTTAATAAAAAGATAGTGTGCCTTTTGGGGTCTTGGTGTTTTTTTTTTGGGGGAGGGAGGGGGATTGGCTTGTCATGCATTTGTTAATCTTGTCGTGAGATGGAAGGAGCAACTGCCATGGCACTCACGGGAGAAAGGTTGTAAAAGCGGCATTAGTTCTTTCAATGGTGATGAAATGTTAATAGAAAAGTTTGAGTCTCCATGGTAAACTATGCTACTATTAAGTAGTATTAAGTTGAGTAGACCATCCCTTATTCAGTGAACAATCTGTTGGTCAAGCAATAATCTTGGCATTGTGTTTTAGTATGGAGGATAGTGTTTCCAATCATTTTCAAGTATTTGGCTGACTTGTATCCAAAGGAAACATTTTTCGTCAAAATGGGAGGAAGTTGCTTTTCTTTAGAAATATCTCAACTCATACTCTTTTTCACCTGCTTCCTTTCAAAAATTCACTTGTTTCAACCAACAATTAGAGACTGTTTTAGATTTTACTGAAACACTATCCATATTCCCTATCCTCAATCTTCTATGGTTACCATTTCTATGTATTCAACCAAACCCAGAAAACTGATAGAAATAATTTCCAAAACCTTCCACATAGAACATTTTCATACATACCAAATACACCCGAATCCAAAGTTCCTAAAACTTGCACTGCTTGTTTCATCCTCTGAAATCATTCTGTGTCACTCAGTCTGATTTACATGATGATAGTACATTTCATATTAATTTAATATTCCTTGTTGTGCTGGGATCAAATTTGTGTGCTGGTTGATTATGATCACTTCCCTACTGGTCTACGAGAGCTTTTCCCCCTTGAAATAATTTGGTTCACAAGGATGCTATGATAACTAATTATAACCTACATGCTTTATTAATTTAGTATGCTATATTTCCTTATTGGTATGCTTGGTAACATGCAGTCAAAAGCAATCATTTTCATATTAAATTATTTAAGCCCCCTTGTGCTTTGTCAACAGGATGTAATAGCCTGTGATGTAATCAACCCTGATCATATAGATGTGGAATTTGATTCCGTTGGTGGATTGGAATCTATTAAGCAAGCTCTATATGAATTGGTAATTCTTCCCTTGAGGAGGCCTGAACTCTTTTCTGGGAAGCTTCTGGGTCCTCAAAAAGGAGTTTTGCTCTATGGACCCCCTGGAACTGGAAAGACGATGCTTGCCAAAGCAATTGCTAAAGAGTCAGGTGCTGTTTTTATTAATGTGAGAACATCAAATCTGATGAGCAAATGGTTTGGTGATGCCCAAAAACTTGGTGAGTTAGATCTTGTCCTCACTCTTTCAAGATTCTTTCTCAGCATTATCTTTCCTCGGGTATGTTTTTTGATTATTCAAATTTGCTTACCCTTGTTTTACACGTGAATCTTGTCTCGGTTGTAATTCAGGCTCGACAAGCATTATTCCATCGTGAAAAAGATATCCGAGAGAACCTAGTGTTTTGCAACTTTATTAGTATATTATTTTTGAGGGGATTAAAATTCATCGTCAGAGGAGTTGCTTAGTTTTGGCCAGTCTTAACAATTGCTTAGTTATCATTCTTTATGGAATTATCTCATTCAAACAAATTTTCCAGGGGATAAACAAAAACATGCTTTCAAGTCTCTCTTGCTAAGTTTTGATTACATTCTTTCCATATTTATGTGCATAATAGGAAGGACAAGTCATGATCTGCACTTTTAGATACATCTCTCTTTCGGTTGAAATTTTTTCTTTTGGCCATAATATGCTGTTTTTGCTCATTCTGATTTGTTCTTGTTGAGTAGGGTAAAGAGTAGAGCGCCAACGGTTTTTCCTGGGTGATCTTTGCATAAAATCTCAAATGGAGCCCTCAGTGGTAGTTTTTGAAATCAAAATTTCGAATTGAACATATTCTACTAGGATTTGCAACTGATTTGGCAGTTTAAAAGTATTTGTTTCAATGTTATACTTAACTGTGATCCACAAAGTAACCTGTCCAGTTGCCAACAAATTTCAAACAAGTTTCTTGCCGCAAAATCCAAGAATCAGCATGGAAAGTCCAAGCTTGCGCAACACGAGGATACGAAACACAAGATACTGATTGTTGCGATTAGAGACAATTTTCAAGTGCATGCTTCATTTCCGAGTTTTTGAAATAGGATAAAAATCATAGATTATCAAAACAGAAATAAAATAAGTGAAGAGGGAGAAAGGGTTGGAACATCAAAAAAGCAATTATCAGATTTCTTGTTCTACACTTCTTATAGGACTGTTTGTATAGACATTGTAGGTATTGTCCCATTCATCTTTGGGTTGGAAGAATTCTACTACAATGGTTGCAAGGAGCCGATGACGGATTTCTATCTACCACTATGAAGTGCGAACTGCAAACCACATCAGATCCACAAATTCTTTTTGTTTTTTGGGCTTAGTTATATCTTGAGACTCCACCATCCTCGGGCTTTGGTCTATTGATAAGAGAACACCGCTGATGTGTGGGTCAGGTGCACGTCACAAGTTCGAACCTTACTGCAGATAAAAGCCTAGAATATAGTGATGGGCCCATTATCTACCGAGTTTCGGTCCGTGTGCCAATACCCTCGGGGATTTCCTTGTTATAAAAAAATAATCTTGAGCCTCCACCTTAGTTGGAAAGAGGGAGAGGTGAGACAACGTGATGTTAGTGGGGGAGATGAAAATGAAACACGGAGAGGAGAGTGTGGATTGCATAGCACGGAGCAATGTTTGCTGGTGACCTCAACATTGAGACATTTTGGAAAAGAGGGAAGGATGAAGGGAAAAGATTGTGAGAGGTTAGTGACAAGTGAGAGCACTTGATAAGTAAAGAAGATTGTTGTAGGTTGTCAGTTGGTGCAAAATGTAGTTAAAGTACTCTATTTTGTATTGGAATGGAATGGACCTAAATAGAGCAGAAGGATACAAAGAATGCATATAACTTGGGGGTTGATTGCGATTGACACATATAAGCTTAGGGGTATGGTCCGGTTTTCAGTAGCATCTTGCCATTTATATCTAAGCCGAGAAAGAACATTATCAACCAGTTCATGTGGAAAACTGCTGATTTAACTCCAGCTTAATTTGTTTTTTTTCCTTTTCTGAAAGGAAATTGAGGGAGTTCTTTTGTTTACGCATCTTTAGTAAAGGAAATTGATTTGTTATGGTTGTGCTCGATGAAGGAGCTGTTACTTGATTTCTGTGCCAACAGATTTTGAAATCAGGAAAAAGAACGACATATTACTAATTCTAAACTCATGAACCTTGTTATTATCCAGCTTTGATACATTTCGAAGCTGTTGAAATTAATTGTAAAATGATTTTTCGTTAAGCACATGTTGGCAAACCTTCTTGTGCGAGTATATGCTGTAGCTTGTGCAAATTGTATGTAGCAACTGAATAGTAATTGCGCTTGCAGCTTCGTTTTGAAGAATGAAGAGATTCTTAGTTGTTGTGTAGGTAATAGCCAAAAAAAATTATGTTTGTATACAAGAATTATGCAAGGGTGTGGCCCAGTGGTCAATGAAGTGGTTCAGAACCATGAGGTCTCGGGTTCAAATTCCAGCGGAGACAAAACACTAGGTGATTTCTTCCCGTCTGTCCTAGCACTGGTGGATAGAGTTACCTGGTACTCGTTACTGATGGGAGGTGGCAGGTATCCTATGGAATGAGTCGAGGTGCACGCAAGCTGGCCCATACAATCACGGTTATCAAAAAAAAAACTTAAGGGTAGTTTGTTTCCATTACTAGTTATGCGGGGAATATTATGCAAGAAATGTTTCACATATACCCAGTGTAGTCCCACAAGTGGGGTCTGGGGAGGGTAGGATATATGCAGACCTTTAAACCCCCACCTTTGTGAGGTAGTGAGGCTGAATGCAAGAAATATTTATGGGGTGATAAATATTGATGGGATTGTCATGCGGTGATTAATAATAAATGAATTGAAGGATATCTTTTGCCTAGGGCCTATCAGAGATAATACATATATTCTTATTAACATTCTTTCTCGCATAAAATAATACATAGATTTTGGTATAACTTAATGCGGTTTTACTTGATATCACGAATAAAATGCTGCATTAGTTGTGCAGTGATTAATTTTTTTCTTATTAAGCCAACCAAACATTGTGTTATCTTATGGGAGTTTTTATGCTGGGATTAATTGCTCCAATACCACAGCCAATCGACCCCTTAATTTATAATAAGTGCCAAAATTGAATTACCACTTTCTATTGCGGAGATTTACTGCAGTGCTAGGAAAACTACAATCTGGTACTTAACTGTTGAAGAAATTCTCAAGACTTCTATGGAATCAGTCGTGGGATATTGATTCTGAGAATTTGATGATTTCAGTCCTCTGAGGAGTAAATGTGGGGTTATAACTATGTCCAAGGTGTCAAAAAGTTTCTCTCCCTCATTAAATATAGGATAATTCAATACAAGTACGATGTAATATAAAGATGCTTACAAACGTTAAGAAATAGTACTTGTTCTTGAAGCTGTTTTCTGGACTGCTTTAGGTTTCCAATGTTTCTGGACTCTTCTTATTTGCTTTCTAAACAAAGGATTTTGGCTTCCTAGTCTGAAAAGCAAACCAGCCCAAGTGTGTTTTATTTATTTTGAAGGTCAATTTGACTTCTCTGAGGTTATAAGAATCACAAGTTGTTACTTTTTTTTGTGAGTGTGTGTGTGTGTGTCAGCAACAAGAAGCCGTCTCTCTCTCTCTCTCTTTGCTGTGAGTTTTTTCCCCCCCTCAAATTATGAGAATTCTTTTGTAAGAATAAAGAAGAACAAAGAGTATCATACAAAATAGATTCCTTTTTTTTGTTCAGAAGATTTAGAACACAAAATAGGTTCAAGTGTATCTGACATTTGGCTACAAGTTTTTTTGCTGCAAATAATTGTTGCAGTCAATTATGTCTTTCTTCATAAAAAAATTGTGTGCTTCATGTCTCAGCTGCACAAACGTGATCTCATGATAATTCATGTGCAGTTCTTCAAATTTTGCTCTCCATGATATGAATATAGGTGGACTCCATGCCATAGGCCAGTCCCATTGCACTGAAGCGAAGGAGCAAAAGTATGAGGTGTTTTTGTCTGATATAAGGTTTGATTCCGGTTTGAACATTGGTGGCGGGTGTTCATTGTCTTAATAACAAAAGTGAGTTTGATGTTTCTAGGGAGAAACTTTAATTATGCTATAGAAATAAATGCATAAAAATTTCACCTAGAAATCTTACAAACAATTCCCCCGCCTCCCCAAAAAAAACACAAGGTGAGGTTGTATAAAGCGTTGAAGGAGCAAAAATCTTATTAGTCTTAGATGTTCTTACTAGAATTCTTTTTGTGATTGCCCGTGTTACTGTTTTGCATTAAGTGACTCAAAAAGTTGTTTGTATTGGGTTAGTAATCAACTTGATGTCAAGACTTCTCCATTGATTTGTGCTTCTATATTTTCTACAGTTGCTGCAGTGTTTAGTTTGGCGCATAAACTTCAGCCAGCAATTATATTCATTGACGAAGTGGATAGCTTTTTGGGTCAGCGCAAGGCTACTGACAATGAGGCATTAACAAATATGAAGACTGAATTCATGGCTTTATGGGATGGTTTTACCACAGATCGTAGGTGCACTCCTTAGTGAGATGATTCTTTATTAGTAGCTTTCATCACGGTCACGTATGTTGCAACATTTCCCCAAGAAATTATGCAATTTGAGATGGTTGTCTTTTATCTAGTTAATGTGATTTAGCCAAGGAAGTTCTGGTGACTTTATTTACTGTGGTTATGCTTATGTAGACAATGCACAGGTTATGGTACTTGCTGCTACTAATCGGCCATCTGAGCTTGATGAAGCAATTCTTCGACGTCTTCCTCAGGCCTTTGAGATTGGAATGCCTGACCGCAGAGAGAGAGCTGAGATTTTGAAGGTGATCCTGAGGGGCGAGAAGGTAGAAGATAACATTGACTATGACCGCATTGCTAGTCTCTGTGATGGACACACTGGTTCTGATCTTCTTGAGCTATGTAAAAAAGCTGCCTACTTCCCCATCCGGGACTTGCTTAATGATGAGAAGAGTGGAAAGCGAACTGCGGTTAGTATTGTATTCTTTTTTCTCAAATTTCTCTTTTGAAGTTGTACTCCTTCAGAAAAAGTTGCTAAGTGATAGTTACTGACACAAATGTAGTTTTAGGGACTTTGCCTTATCTGATGAATGCATATAAAAAAAAAAGGATACTTGGGGAAAAATTAAGATGAAGTACACTGCAGACAGAGTGTTGGGTTTCTTCTTAGAGAGGGAACCTTCTCAGATGTCTTCCTTAATACTAAACCATTAAATCTCCTTTATACATGCTACCCTTTGAATTTCTGGATATCAAATAGATTTAGTAGTCTGAGTCAACTATGCAACAGGCATAGGAAAAATATATATAGAAACAGAAGGACACCAGTCGAGGATCTTTTCGTTTCTTTTATTTCCTTTCTAAACGAACTCTGGATCTGCAACTGCCATATAGTTATTGCTATACATGGTGTTAATAGAGCTAAGCTGTTAAGCTATCGAATTAGAGTAACAAGGTTTGCTTAAAGAGAGGGACATTTGCAATTCATCTGGGTTAGGCTGGGTGTAAGTATCCTTGTTTCTCTTTAAGCAGGAGCCGAGGCCGCTGTCAGAATTGGATTTGGAAAAGGTTTTAGCTACATCGAAAAACACAAAGGTTGCTGCAAGCGAATACAGCAGGTTAAGTTCAAGGAATGCAGATTCAGATTCTTACCCTGTACATGCTGCAATTAACGAGCTTTCTAAGCTTGTGGTTTCCCAAATTCTGAATCTCCAGTCAGATAACCATGATTCTTAATTGGGCTATAGGATTTCTTATAAATTATCAGCTGTTTAAAGTCCTATTTTTTTTGTGGCTATTGTGGATGCTGCAGAACCCCTTTTGACCACTGTAGTTCAGCTATCAAACATGTAAAAGTATTGCATAGTTTTGAAGTAGTACTGCTCGATTTTCACGGTGTAGTGGTGAAAAATGGCAATTTTTTTTCATCTTGGGTGGTTCTAACGTATTTCATTTTGTTTACTTAATTGGCTTGGTGTTCAGAACTTGCATGCATATATGGCAATTTGAGGTTTTTGCTCTTTATAAAAAGGAGAAGAATATATCTTATCTCCAGGTGAACAGAACTTTCCTGTAATTTGAAATAGTGTTCGACTTTAATTGGGATATTTGTGCAGGTTATTGACAGCTCTGGATACCGACGACTTATCCTTTGCCATAATGCCCATAACTGCTTATTGCCTAGTGTATGACCTAATTAATCAAAATGCCAGCAATCTATCTTTTAGGGTATTTGTGGATGGTAGAGACAATCATTGCTGAATTCTGTAGGGATAATGAGCAGTGGCTACTCTTTATCACTTTAGCGGGCCAGCTTGCGTGCATCTAGATTAATTTCATGGGACTTGTCACCTTCCACCAGTAACAAGTACTAGGTAACTTTATCCATCAAAGCTAGAACAGATGGGAAGAAATCATCTAGTGTTTTGTCTTTGTTGGGATTTGAACTTGAGACCTCATAGTGTACAACCCACTTTGTTGACCACTAGGTCACATTCTTGGGTGCATGCTACACCTTTTTTTTGGGTGATATATCAATTAATTTTATTAGACATTTGCTATCTTCGACCAGTATCAACTATTAGAATCTATTGGGTGAAATGTGAATACCAACTTTTTATGATTTTTATCCACTTCATTGTCACCGCCATACCGGTATCTTACCCTACATAGATTCTACATGTTCTTCTTGTACTTCATCTTGGCTTCAATTCCTGCAACTTACTATGACCGTAGATACGCGTAAAAGGAAGTTCAAAGAAGGGAAACTAAAATTAATGAGCAAAGTCCAGGATCTTTTGTTTAAAGTGTAGGGACCAAATTCTGTTGAAATTAGGCTGTTATTTATGGCAATTAATGTTTGATTCAAAATGTCAAAAGAAGTGTCAGCATGGGAAGAACTCCCTGTTTTACCCTTCTGCCTTGTGATGTCCTTTTGCCTCTAAGTTTTGGGAGGACTTGGATGCTTTTGGGACACTGTGACAGTCATTGCTGTTTATGTACAAATGCAAATGATTATACTTGCAGGCGACTACCCCAACAGTTATAGGACTGGGACAGAAAACTTTAATACGACACACCAAATTAATTGATCCGAATTGTACAGAACCAAAATAACGAATCTTATTTAGTACTTGCAATGATGTTTATTTGTTTTATGTATTTTCCATATTATTTATGTTACTATTTGTGTCATCATTCAGAAATTAATCAATAAATTGTTTTAAGTTTGGACCGAAACTTCCTAGGATTGGTTAAACTCCAAGATGCCAACAGGCAACAGACAGTGAAAATGAACTAGACATGCCACATGTGGCATATAACGGGTGTATCTAGATTCTAGGCTTAGGTGTTATCGAAAAAACTGACCTACCTTTCACAGCCTTGCAATACTTTTTCGGGGTCGTTTGGTAGAGTACAATAGAAAAAAATAATATATAAATTAATTTTGTGTATTATTAGTATCTTTTTGGCACACTTTTTCAACACTATTCTTATGCATGCTACCAAACGACCCTTTCATGTTCTTGCTTTGCTCTATAGGAAAATACTTGATAAAAAGACGATTGTGAAACAAATCTTATTACCTTGAGTATTGCAGGGTAATTGAGTTCTGAAAACGGAAAACTTTTAAAGATGTTTCACTATTTAGTAAATTTATTATTTGCACAAAGGCACGAACTCGAATTAGTGGAATCAAATAATTTCAAATACCAAATGGTCAAATTAAATAAAAGGAGTTCGAGTCTTGGCATTGGGACACCTACTTTGGCCCAAAAACACCACAAAAAGCATACACTACTCATCCACTTCCCTCTCCCTTTTCTTTTTCCAGACTTTTTCTGGTATATTGAAATAAAAAGGGAGTTTTACATGATTATTTGGCAGAGTACAATAATTATCCGCATGTCCTGTCACAAAATTCGTCCAGTAAATAATTTATACATCACAGGTTTTTTGTCTCCAATTCTGAATGTATACAATTATAAGAATTAGTTAAATCACACTGTAATATACAACTATGAATTTTATATCCCAAAGATATACAATATACATATTTGTTGGGTATTTTGTAAATATTTTTTCACAATAAGATATGGAATGTAAATATTCTCTAAAATAGGTATTTTCGCATTATCTTTTTTGGCCGCATGGGCATCCACGTTAATTCTCAAATAAAAAGTTCACATGACGTGAAAAGTGTAAACGAAGAATTTTCAAGTAGACTAATCTTTGTTGAATTTAGACCTACTGGACCTAATTTCAAACTATGGAAGTCGTAGGACGAAGTACGTGGCTGTTGAAAATATATCATGGTTGAAAATGCCCAAACGTCATTGATATCAATTGACAATTCTTAAAATTCTTTGGTTTCAAAGGTCAATTTTATACTAATACGACCACCCCCTCCTCAGAAAATGCTTATTCTTTTTAAAAATTGGGGGCAGGGGAAGGGAAAATGTGAGAGGGATTACAAGGTAAAAAATCAAACTCTCGTCAATAAAGTGCAAGTTCAGATAGCCAACTAATTAAGCTACTAAAATTTTGTATATTGTTGTCGTTGTACAATAATTATATACCTTATGCCTTTTATTTTTCTCTTTTAGCATCTAACTATGTTCAACTGATATGTATACATTTTCACCTCAACTATCTTTTAACCATGGATACAATTAAGTATGATATGTCATGTGTAAACACCCTCTTTTTTCTTTCTTTTTTTGTCTCTTTCCCCTCCCTTCAATATAAATAAGAAAATGCATAAATAACCCATTATTTTTTATTGGGAAAAGAGAAAAGAGGAATGTCAGTAAAAGACAGAAATGGGATACAAGAATATAATAAAGCAGATAAAGCAATTTGAATATTGAAATGCGACTTTAAATTTGTAAAACAAATTGCTGCTGAAATGGAAAAAACGCTGATTCAATTATATTGGTCAAAATCAAATATGACCACCGGGAATTTTTTTAACATCACACATGCATGGAATAATTTAGATTGAAAATCATACTCATTTTAATAGGAAACCACAAGGAAATAAATCTCTAGTCCTAATTACTAATAATATAAACATTAATTGATTAGTATGTTTATCTGTCATAAAGAAAACAACAAAGCGAATATTATATTACCTTAATTGGTCTCACATATACAAATGTTTAGTCAGATAAACACACCGATGAAAACAAGAGATTTGATTTGGTAGCACTTATATTTTTTTACGATTTTTTTTATTTTTATATGCAAGAGATTTGAAAAAAACATTTTATCTATTTTATTTGTAAAAAATCATTTGATAGCTAGTTAGTAGAGTTATGTTGAGTTTAATAATGTAGTAATTAATTATAAAAAATTTTAATGTATTATTTTATGCCAGTATTGATTATGCGAGTTCAGTTATTCTTAGTTATTTTTTATTTTGCATAATATATAAATGTATAGTTATACGAGTTTGTAAAAAGAAAAAGTTTTATAAGGCAACTGTCGTCTTTAAAATTGAAAATGAATTTCTAAATTACAAACTAAATATTGAATTAATATTATTCACTTACTAAATACCCGTGATATTACTTATGAAAAATTCAATACTTGTATAACTTATCTCTAAATCAGTTATCGAAGAACTCCCAAAGTGGTTATAAGAGATCATTTCCACTGACGAGGATCATTAATAAATTTGACAGAAAAAAATCCATTAATCCTCATTTGACCAATTAAACCTAGCAAATTATGCCGTCCCCGTCTGCAAGCCGTCTCATAAATTCAAACAAAACACATTTATAAAGACTTCTTATTCATTGTATACTAACCTGCCAAATCCCCCATCCTCTTAATTTACAATATTCACTTTATTTATACACTTCTTTTTTATGCTTTTCTATTCAGTTTCTTTATTACATCCTTCATGATTTCATCCACCTCCTCATCATCATTTTCCCCTCAAATTAAATTCCCTTTTCCATCATTTTAGTTCATCCCACTGTTTGATTTTTTAATTCCATAACTTTTTTTTCCCATCATGTTCTTGTATTTGGTTGCAATAATTGCTTCATGTTTGCTTCTGAAGGTCGTGTTGAAAACTTCGTTAGTGCAAATTATAAAAAACTGGTGGAGAATTTTGGAGGATGGTTGTTATGTGTACCAGTTCTACAGGGTCCCGCAATTCAATCACAACATGCAGGAAAATCAATTGTATCGAAAAGTTTGTACTTATCTGAATTCGTTGCCGTGTGTTGAAGATTCTGATTACACCAACCTTTTCTCCGGCGACAAGTCCAATGAAATCAGCCTCGTTTTGGATTCTAATCAGATCGTAGTTGACAAATTCCTCAGCGCTAGAGTTTTTTGGATCAATGAGAAAAATGAATTGACCGGCCTGAAATCGCTTGTTATGAAGATAAGGAAAAAGGATAAGCGTCGAATTCTTCAGCCTTACCTTCAGTATATACACTCTGTGTTCGATGAAATTGAGCAGAGGAAAAAGGAGGTGAGATTATTCGTCAATGTCGAAAACGAGCCTCAGAGAAATGGACGGTGGAGATCAGTTCCGTTTACACATCCAGCAACTTTTGATACAATAGTAATGGACACGGATCTCAAGAACAAGGTCAAATCCGATTTAGAATCGTTTCTAAAATCAAAACAGTACTATCACCGCCTCGGCAAAGTTTGGAAACGGAGTTATCTCCTCTACGGACCTTCCGGCACGGGAAAATCAGCGTTCATCGCCGGAATAGCGAATATGCTGAATTACGACGTGTACGACGTCGATTTATCTAAAGTTACAGACGATTCGGATCTGAAAATGCTTCTGTTACAAACTACGAGCAAGTCGCTAATCGTTATCGAAGATCTCGACTGTTACTTAGGGAACAAATCAACGGCTCTGAGTATGTCTGGAATTCTCAACTTTATGGATGGAATTTTCTCGTGTTGTGGTGAAGAGCGAATCATGATATTCACCATCAACAACAAAGATCAAATTGATCCAACGGTTCTCCGGCCAGGAAGAATCGACGTTCACATACACTTCCCTTTATGTAATTTCAACGCTTTCAAAAGCCTAGCGAATAGCCATTTGGGTTTAAAAGATCACAAGCTTTTCCCACAAGTGGAGGAGATTTTTCAAACCGGAGCAGCTCTGAGCCCGGCTGAAATCGGCGAGATTATGATATCTAACCGGACCTCGCCGACCCGGGCACTGAGAACGGTGATTTCAGCTCTGCAAATCAACACCGAGTCAAGGGCGGCGACTCGGCATGCACGGCGGTTGAGCGAGAGCGGGTCGGTTCGAACCGTTGAGGAAACGGGTGATTCGGGTATTTTTTGCAAAGAAAGTTTGAGAGAGTTTAAGAAGCTATATGGACTCTTACGAATAAGGAGTAGTAGAAAAGATTCATCTTTCGAGTTTGATACATCGGATAAGGAAAATTCAAGGCACTATGATAATTAACATATGTTTGTTTGGGGCATTAATAATGGACCCTTGCATAATCATTCGCTTATTTAGCTTTTCAAAGTTGATAGTTTTTATAGTGAGTGATGTTTAGTTGATTTAACATAAAGATTTTACTTTTTAGTTAGAATTCATTATCCCATATTGATTAGTTATTGATCAAAGTTACCTCACTGTTTAGGCTACTCTCATATATATATGATGATGATGTTCTAAATTGCTTCCAACTACATGTAGCTCTAATATGTACTACATAAAGCCCTGACCAGTGAATTTGAAAGTGAATGATTCAATGATGATGGAGTGTTAGGTCTTGCTCAAGGAGTAACAAATTTCAAGTCTCTAATTAAGTGGATCCTCTTGGCAACCGACGACCTTGTTTTTGGCAAAGTTGAAGTTCATGTATTGATATATTTCATATGATTAAAAAAATAGAAACAGATTACAGCTTGAGTTCTTGAACATAGCAATTGCATGACCAATTCCAAGTTCAATAGCAACGTCTTTCGATTTTATGTCTTTCTAAATATAGTGAACTTAAAAAGGTGAAATAATAACGTGTCACCTCTTCCAAATTTCCCTTTTGAAGTTTGAGGAATTAATAATACCCATCACTTAAAAAAATAAAATAATCTAGAACGTTGAAATTGGGGGTCATGCATTCTCTACTACTAGCATTTATAAAATTCCGTAGGTGAAGATAGCAAGCTTTATTGATTGCCCATTGAAATAAGGTAAGGTATAAAAGAATCAATTCTCATTAATAAAGGTGATTGACTTTATTGTTTGATTGAAGGACATTGCAGGAACTTGATCTGTTTGTTGATTTTGCCAATTCAACAATGAACCACGCAAAAAATAAAATAAAAAAATCCACCTTCTATTTTTGCTGTTCTCATCCTTGACTTATGGGCAATGAGCTATCCACTTCATATCGTAAATTCGAGATAGTAGCAATTATGGCATTTCCCCTACTTTCCATTCTCTACGATTCAAAACATTGAGGCCAATAAATAGATTATTAAACATGACATTCTATGAAGCAACTAGTATATTAAGAACTCATTTGTTGGTACTTAATGAAAATCTAAATATGAGATTATTAAGTATATTTGTTTACATTAAGATTTAAATATTTATTTGATCTGAATAAGTCTTAATCATTAAGATCTTGATTAAAATCTTCATATCATTAAGAAATATTTTGTGTAGATAATATTGATTAGCGTTCTATCCATATCACCTGCCACCATCATTAGCAACCTAAGTCTTGAATCTTGAACATATTAAGATAATCTTGAACAATCATAACGGTTGTGACTACACGATAAATTGTGCTTTATTTCCCTCGTAGATTTCTTTCTTTACTTAAGTAGTCCTTATTCAACCGTTTGAGAAAATATTTGTTAGTATATATTTTATCTGCCAGCTAATGTGCTTAAAAATCAGATTCTTCAATCACCTAATAAAAAGTAAAATTTTGGAATGTCATTAATACAAGAAATTTTATTTGTTAAAAATTTCTTGCTCAAGGAAGCAAAAAATCACGACCTTTTCTGTAAAATTTATCTTAAATCTTCACTGAAAATTTAAGCAATTTTAGGTTATGATTCTACAACTAAAGGGGCCAAATCTTAATACAATTTCCCTTACTATTCTCCTAATTATAGTTGTCTCTATCAAGATTCTTCCCTAGTTTTGAAAGTCTTTACAACTTAGTCAACAAACACTTAGTACAAAACTTCTAGTAAAGTAAATAGGTTACAATTCACAAACACAAGAATCAACCTAACAACTTGAGAATTAAAGTAGCAACTTCCTTAGGAACATGTTCTCTTTGTTGACATTTTGATTCTCACAAAGCACTTTTCATATAATGACTATTATTTGTCAAGAATAAATCTCAATATGTATGAACAACGTGAGTGACAATAACATCAGTGTGGTGCTTTATATAGGAGATGTGATGGATGAAATTCTCTTATCTTCTTGCACCAAAACTCACCGAAACTTTGTCAAGGAATCCAATCCTATTTGAAA